>JAPDOI010000424.1:0-617303 GCA_029168955.1 Aplectana chamaeleonis
ATTGAGTTGAAAACATGTTTGAGACTATGAAGAGGAACCGCAGTAGAAGGTGAATTAATACAAGACTCTACAACAATAGGGCATCAGTGTAGTCACTGTAACTAGTTAACCCCGAACATTTGAGGTGTACCCAGCCAAGGCAACCACTGCACTGGATGCTCGCATGTTGTGCCGACAATCCACAATGACGGCATGGATATCGCGGTGGAGTCTTGTTTCGCGGTCCAGGATTCTTCTCAATGCCGCTGCAGCTCGTAACAGTGTAGGAATACCAAGGAGCTGTAGCAGCCAGCCATTTACACTCCCACACAGAAAAAAAACTCCTCGTGGATGTTGTATGACGCCTCGTTGTGATGAGGTCTTCTTGATCTTGGGTAGTCGACTCCAGCAAGATCCACCACGCGTAGGTTGAAGCATCTCGGATCCGGCAGCTTGCCGGGGATACAACTCAGTCACTATGCGATTTGCACTGAACTGCAGCCAGCCAAAAAGTGACCGAAGTTGAGTGACCATTTTCCGCCTGAGTACTTCGGTCAAGGTTTGGTAGTAAGAAAATTTACTGGTCAATTCAAAAGGCGCTTGAGAGTTATCATTCGTTGTTATCCCAAGAGCGATGTCTGTAAGATCTTATTTCCTCATGGTGCCGGTATATGCCTAATAGTCAGTTAATCCATTTCCTTTTTATTGTCCGGTTATCTTTAGTCTCTCTATTTGCCGTTTAGGTGTTTTTTTTGTTGTTGTTTGTCTTTGACACGGTTATACCGTGTAATAAATCAAATCAAAAGACCGTTCTTCAAACTCCAGTTTGCAACATTCCATAGTGAGTGCTCACCCTAACCAGTATTTTTTGTATAGACATCAAAGTTGCGATATGGCTTACTCGACGGCAAAGAAGAACAGTAAATGCTTGCCAAAAAGGAGAATAATCGGAAACTTTTTTGTAATGAAATGTGAAAGGACGAGAGGCGAGAGAAGAAGAGGGTCGGGAGCAGAACAAAAGTGATTAACCACCGGAGGAGGGCTGGCGTGACGCGCGCGACGCAAATCTGCAACGCGCGCTTTGTCTGATTGGAGCACGATTATACACTCAATCAAAATCGTATACAGGTGAGAGTATGTGATATACAGGCGAAACGAAGCCTTGCTCTGCTCAATACCCTACAGACGAGCATCGGGAAGTAAAAACAATGCAATGCGTGGTATAAACACTAAATTTCTTACTTCTCTTAGGTTAAGAGGCGAAACTAGTCTAAGCTCTTCCTATTACAGAAGCAACATCAATAACAAGGGGGGGGGTTGCAATAAGAACGTAAAGGCCAACCGAACAGTGGTCGACACGACGCGGTCGCGACGCGGCTTCGCACTGGAGCGCCGTTTTCCCCAACGAGCCCTTGCCTTCGCTGCTGGTCCAAAATATTGTTGGGTATGTTATGGACTGCCTGAGGGAAGAATTTGGATGCACTGTTTGTTTCCAAAACAAGTTCTGTTCTCATGTAATGATATATTCAATAGATAAGCCCTGCAGATTGATGATTAGCGCGACTTCAGCTTGGCTTCAGCTGTGAAATAATGAAATCAAGGTGCTTCAGTTGTGTGAAATCAGTATTTAATCTCTGGTACTGAAACCGAATTTTCAGTTGCAATGCAACACTCAATGATTGAGGGAATTTGTCCGCAACTTCTCAAAGTATTAACTTTGATATGTCATCTGGCTTCAAGGAATCTAGGGTTATGTCAGATGCTCAAATAACGGCGCTCTAGAAATTTCTGGATACCGATGAACCCATTGGATAACGCGGGCCTCATTTTGAGATTGAAGAAATGAGTGAATGAAAAAATGGGTGAACAGCTGAAAAAATCCTGAGTGAGCGGAAATTCTAAAATCGCTTGTCAGCTTCAAGAAATGGTATGTAATCCTTGGTGAGGTTGGAAATGACTCATGCAGCTTTTTTATGCAGTGATGCATGCAAAGCCAGCTCAAGATAAGGCCACAATACGAGAGAATGATCATATCGTAGTTATGGGTGTAGCAACCTCTAGTGCAGGGCCATTTGTAGTATTTCAGCGGAGCTACAACCCCCCTCCCTTACTGACCAGAATTTACAGAAATTTCTACGAATTTCTCACCTAATTTTCCTCTTGACGCCATTCTATTGATCCTCTGCCGATGTGTTCAAGTCTAGACCGAAGTTTTGATGGCCCTCTCACCACCCGTTTAGAAAGGCTCCATGACATCGCTCACCTGCGTGCGTACGCGTCACGGCGCAGTGAGTGTCGCGCGAGCGGCGAACGCGGAAAAGCCGCCATCGTGTTGGAGAGTCAACTGCATTATATACGGCAAAACAGTCATCGTTAGCTGCATAAAACGAACACAGCAACTCAAATAATGCCTCAAAACATGCTACTTTACTTGATTTCTTTTGAATGCTCGGATGTCGCGCCGCCGCCCTTTCCGCCGTGCGCGACGCTCACCGACCGCGACGCAGAACGCGCGGGTGAGCAATGACCGCTCCCCGTTTAGAAATAACCGAACCGTGCTCGACTCTGCTTTTAGGTAGGCGGAAGAAGTCTCCCCACCTTTTCACACGCTCATCATTAACGACATTAAGAGAGTTGACGCATACGGAATGATGTGAATTTATTTGACTGTCTGTTTTTGTTGGCTGCTGACCAATGACAACATCGATAACTTTCCGGCTCGCCGTCATTTCAGCTTCAAGCGTCAAATCTACACTTGAGAACGATGGAACACGAACCATACCGGATATAGGAAGATAGAAACTAGTGCACCCAGTTGCTCAATCACAAGAAATACGGTTTATTGCATATTATTCGAAATTTATCACAAATGGAGACTTCAAGGAACTCATACCAAAACTCCATTATTTGTGGCGAAAACATGATAAAAATTTTCTCTCTTTAAATACGGTCGTGTTTAAAGCCTTGAAGAAGCTCGGAAATCGGGTATCCTGGACAAATTATTGGTTTCAGGCCGCTGAAGCACTCTAATTTCATGGCGTAATAGCTAAATTGGCGCTAAGTCTAGCAAGTCATCAAATTGAAGTGATTACAGCTTGAAGCTTTCTCATATGTAAGCAAAACTACTGTGTAGAAAGTTTACCCTTCTGAGAGTCCATAATATGAGTCCTACGTGACGAAGGCCAGTGGAGAAACCGCGCCCCGATGCGAAGCCGCGACGCGACCGCGTCGTGTCGACCACTGTTCGGTTGGCCTTTACGTTCTTATGGGGTTGCACATATAAGGTGGAGTTTCGAGATGCAACTTGGATATGTTCAAAGGGGAGGACACTGGTCCAATATTCCATACTCAGAATCTGCTAAGTGCCTCAGATATTTACAGGAGATTTGCAAAAGTGGACATTTCCATAGCATAGCCAATAGAAAAGGGGTACACTAATGACAATTTTCAGGGCGTTCAGAAAATTGTCTCGGATTGAGCCTAAAACTCGTTTCTGGGGGTTGTTTTGGGTGCTAATGCCGAATCTGAGGCCCATTTGTCATTATTTGAAAAATTCCATCTGACTCGGTCCGCAGCTTCGAAGTGGGGGGAAATTTTGCAGCCCAAACGCGACTTTTGACGATTTCGAGAATGCTACCATCAAATCGCCTCGAAACTTGTACATAAGGGCTATTCGGGCTGTATCGCACTCCAAGTCTGGCGAGGAATGGACCCCAGATTTTGGTTCAGCGCCATAAATAACCCCAAGTTGAAAAGCGCCAATTCCGAAATTCTTTTTCTGAACGCTCCGGAAAATCCCTGATAGGGTGCCCTTACTTTTTTGTGACGCAATGTAAATGCCATTTTTGAAATCCCCGCAGTTATTTAGCCAATTTCAAGCGCAGATAATTTATTTACTGTCAAAGACCTACAGCAATGACCACATGGTTTTCCAAATCGCCACCGGAAGATGGCAAGCCTCGTTTGTACCAGAACCCACGAGACCAATTTTAACAGCTGTTTAAAACTAGTCTATTGCTCCTCTGCTGTGCTCGATTTATCTTCTCGAGACGGTTCCCCACTGTCAAGTAACATTTACTACATGCGCGTCAGCACATGTGAATAACAAAACAAAAAAAAAAGCGAATGGAAAAACATTAAAACATAACCAACAGCAAACAAAAAGAAATCAAGGCCTTACTAGAGCCTATAAACGGTTCCTGTTGCAAATACCGGTCAACGTGTCTTTTAAATACACTGAAAGAACTAGGCACCAAGAGCCTTTTACTGAAGCGCAGATAAGTTGTAGAATGTAAAAAGCTTTGAGCGAATAAGGAATATTGAATGTTGTCTAATGAATCGTTTTTCATGCTCTTTCTAAGGCAGTGAGGCTTAGTCTCTCTCAAAACCTCAGAAATTACGAGTAATACTGGAGCTCTGAAGGGTAAGGGGTGTAGTTCATAAGGTTTTGCTCTGCAGAAATGTTTCTCAAAAAAACCATCAATCGAACCACCCAAGATCCGCTTGGCTCTCCAAGTTTGATGTTGTTACTAGCGTGAATTATTCCTAAGAAATCCGATCTCATATCTAGTTTTCTGAGGTTGAAATGGATCGAACTCCAGACGGACTGTGATGATGGAGAAGAATAATCGGACTTTCTGCTAACTAGTGGGCTAGAAAATTCTTCTGTAGTTCTATTATTTTATTGATTAATGACGGTGGAATGACCTTGCATGAGTGGAATCACTTACTTGAGAATTGGAAGAAGATGTTCTCCTTAAATCAGTTTAAAGGACGGTATTAATGGTCTGTTCTATACACTTTGAGCTTCTCATATGCTGTTGAGATTGGTCTAGTGGGTTCTCACAGTGATGTTGCTTCTGAAATAGGAAGAGCTGAGAGTAGTTTCGCCTCTTACCCTTAGAGAAGTGTGAAATTTAGTGTTCATACCACATATTGTATTATTTTTACTTCGCGAGTCTCGTCAGTAGAGTATTAAGAAGAGCTAGGTACTCGTTTCGTCTGTATATCACATTCTCTCGCATGTATGAGATTTTGGTTGAGTGTATGATCGTGCTCCAATCGTACGAACGCGCGCGCCGCAAATTTGCGTCGCGCGCGCCGCGCCAGCAGGCCTCCAGTGGTTAATCACTTTCGAGCAGAACGGCAGAGACGCAGAGAGGAACACATCGATCGTGGCCAGCCAGTGGAGTGAGGTGATCGTGAAGACATCCCTCCTTTTCCCGCAGCTCGCATTCCTTCACATCAATTCAGTCTACAGCTTCATCCATTCAGCCTCCATCTGTTTCAGAATGATGGACAAAATGTCCACACCAGGCACAGCGTCGCCGGAAAATCCCCTCACAAGGACCACCGCCACACCGCAGGCGACCCCCACTCCACCGTTCGAACAGGCTCCACCAATGCAATTCCGTATGTATCTAGATTATTTGGGCCTTTTCGCAAAATACCTGCTTGGTGGCCATTTTAGGTGAACGTTTCGCCCATCCTGGGGTTCCAAGTCCTTGGGGACACTCGGAAATCCTTTTTGCATTTACTGCGCAGCTCCCTCTGACCTTCTTAAAAGCTTGCAACCTCAAATGGGGTGCAAGTTTGAGCTGACATAACAAAACGGACTTTAGCAGCCGGGATTCTGTGTTACCCTAACCCCATTCGAAGTGGAGCGCGTTATCGTATCATCGAGCGCCAGCGTCATGCCTAAGTGGTATTTGAGGCTGAGATCAGCCACGGGGAGTGTTTTTTGTCCTAAAACTGAGTGTATTTATCATGTACATTGTATGCTTAGGTATTTACAACGCATTCCAGTGTTTTTCTTGCTTGTATATCTTCACTTAAAAATCTCTATTCTTTTGAATTGCTTGCTGGCCCACCGTTTCTCATTTTCTAGGGGTCCATCTCGTCAGCAACTAATGTTGGGCCTAAAATAAACGACAGGTGTGGATGTTGAGATGAAAAATTTATATTGCTAAGCGTAATGGTAGGCACGATCCCGGAATAATTCAAACGATGATTACCTTCCCAAAAATGTGAATGCGTGCAACACTAGAAAAAAGAGCTTGGCGAAAATCTTTCACAGTCATGGTTTCTATTGCAGACCAAGCTTTTTTTTCAAACAAAGGTTCAGATATGGTGTTAAAGTGCAGCTGCACACGGACCACGAAACTTGTAAGCAAATGTAGGAAGGAGAACATTCCTATCAAGCGTATGTCCGGGCATTCCTTATTGTGGTGAGAACTGATATGCGGTCATGAATGGGTTAATTGTAGTGAAGGTATGAACGACTTTTCTGTAATGATGCAGTTCTTTTTCAGTCACGAACTTTTTCAAGCCATTCGAATACAAGCGCTGCTTTTTTTTTCAATTTCAGCACCTCACTTTTAGTGTATCCGTGCTTACTGAATACATGGTCGTATAGCCTCTTCACTTCCAGGCCGCAAAGGAAGCATTCGGCCATCTCTCTAAATAAGCAAATACTGGTCATCGAATAGTTTACCGAAGGAGAGAGGTCGCTATCGACTTCCCTATCTGAGCGAATATAAAGACCTCGACTGATGTGAAACTTGTGATGTTGAACCGTGGATTTAAGAAATGAAACGATTCAGATATAAATAATAAGAGAAAGGCATATGCAGCAATCCAAAAGAACAGATTTTTAAGTGAAGAGAGACAAGCAAGAAAAACACTGAAATGCGCTAAAACTACCTAGGCATACAATGTACAAGATAAATCCGCTCTGTTTTAGGACAAAAACACTCCCCGTGGCTGATCTCAGCCTCAAATACCACTTAGGTGTGACGCTGGCGCTCGATGATACGATAACGCTCTCCACGGCGAATGAGGTTACGGTAACACAGAATCCCGGCCGCTAAAATCAGTTTTGTCCTGACATAACTACCAAATTTGGAGATGAAGGTTGTTATTTAATCCCTAATTTACACTCGACTGTGATTGTTTCAGTTTAAATTCGTTCCGAACTCTTCAGGGCTCAAAAAGACAAAATCGGTAAAAACGACCTCTTACTTCACGCACAGCTTAGGTGAGTTCTAGAGTTCTGCGAGCTGTGATTCATACGACACACATGGAATAAGCTCCAACAGTGAAACTGCGCAGCCGAACTCTCTAGATCGAATACACAGAATTGATGGAGCCTAGGAACAGTTCGGTTGGTTTGGTTAGATCCGCGGCCTGTTTCCTCAAGAAAAAACGTGTAAATTCAAACTGCGGCTGGCGTGGCGGGTTAAATCTCAAGCTCTGAGAATTAAACCGCCGCGGTTTGATTTTAAACGTTTTTTCTTGAGGACACAGGCCGCGGGCCTGTAACTGTACATGCTTCACATTTATGCGCTATTCATACTCCTCAACGCTAGCGCGACATGCGTGGGCGTGGCGTTGGATTATGAATTGCCTGATGCCCGCTACGCCATGGTGGCAACGGCAGTAACGACTTTCTCATCATTTTCATTATTAATCCATCATGAATTTCATTCCGCTTCGTGATAATTAATTCCATTACTATCCTCTGCAATCGCGATGATGAACGCGTGCATAGTTAGGTCCGTGGCTTGTTTGCTCAAGAAAAAAACATTCAAATCTAAACCACGGCTGGCGCGAGCGATTTAAACTCACCGGCTTCTGGCTGGTAATTACCTCAAGAAAAAACATTCAAATCTAAACCACGGCTGGCGCGGGCGATTTAAACTCGCCGGCTTCTGACTGGTAATTACACCAGCTTCTGGCTGGTTTAGATTTAAATGTTTTTCTTGAGGAAGCAAGCCACGGACCTAACTATACAGAATTCGCTTGTTTTGAAAAATTGAGGCCAACTTTCCTTCCTCTCCGCCATGGCTTCTCCGCTGCAGTATTCGTACTCTTTTGCACGCGCGTGATGCGTGTAGAAAGTATTCATTCTCTAGCGCCGCTCCCGCGCGTGCTGCGTTGGCGTGAAGGAGTATGAATAGGGCCTCAACCAGGCGAACTGCTCCTAGGCGCCTCTAGCTTGCGTCGGAACTCGTCCCCGCCGTCATTTTCAGACCCAACAAATTTCGCATCAACCCGAGGTCTTACTCCTCTTCTAAAATCGGTAGAGTTAAGGGTCCTAAGAAGCGTATCCTAAACACAAAACCAGATTTCCATTGTGACTGTAACCCTAAGTTTAAGAGTTTAGAAAATTGCGGCGTCGGACGAGTTCCGGCGTAATCCTCATTTCGTGTGCTGGATCAACTTGCCCTCTGTTTCGCAGTTGAATTTGATTTGTTCCTTTGCTTGCGTGAGCGGAGCGAAAGGAGAGACAGAGAGAGACAGTGTAGGGGAACAGTCATCGCCCACCCGTGCGTGCAGCTTCGCGGTCGATGAGCGTCGTGTGCGGAGAAGTTGGCCACAAAGGTGCTTCACCGGAATTTGAGTGAAATCAAGTAAACTGACATATCGTGCAGCATTTTTCACTTGGCTGCGTTCGTTTTATGTCACTAGCGATAACTGTTTGCCTGTATATGGCGCTGAAGACTGTTCCGCACGATGGTGGGTTTTCCGCGTTCGCCGCGAACGTGATACTCACCTGACCGTGACGCGTACGCTTGCAGGTGAGCAATGTCATGGAGCCGTGTTCCTCGTTCTCGATGCACAGAGCTGGTTCTGAAATTTTGAAATTCTCTACAAAGCACGCTTTGCCGAACTCTCAAGGCCAATTCAAAAAACATTGATATATATCTCAGGAACTAACTCATCGGATTACCCCGTTCTGCTCTGTTGCTATTTTATGCCACAACTGTTTTATATACTTCTACTGTTTACTTACTACTTCTGCGCTTTGAGTTTGAAGCGTGATTCTTGGTCAAGTATGAATAAATGTGTTCAACTACGCACGACCAGGGTCAAGCGGGGTTGCGAAATTTCTCAGCGGGGAAAGGGAGGGGGTCGCAAAACTGTTGGCCCGGAAATGAAGGTTGAGAAGGGTTGCAAAAATTTGAAAAATGAAATTTTCTGGAAGTGATTGGAAATGGAAAATCACGCTTATTGAACACCTTTTAGGTACTCTATACTTCAATATTTTTCTTTGAAAAAAAGTGCCCAAAACTATACACCTCGGCGGGATCGCAAAAATTTCGGATTCTTGGGAATAAATGATGGCCGGAGGGGGAGGGGTTCGCTCAGATTCCGAAGATTTTCAAAACGCCCCGCTTGACCGTGCGCACGATACATCATATTTGATGAATATGCATTTTTCCACATGTCAAAACGGCTATAGTCTTGAACACTCGAGCAAAAAGTTGAATTTGCATGCACCCGTGACCCCAGCACGATTATCTTCGACTTGTGCTGCGGCAGCAGTTATCTGCAATTGCGGACCGGAATTTCGCTCCGATGCGGACTGTAGCCCACAATGGCAGAAAAACCTCAGAGTGTTTATACCGAAAAGGACAAACGTCCGCCCTTCCCTACTTCCAACTGGCTATTATTGTTCTCCGGAATACGTGTGAACCTCCAAAGATATTCGTGTTCAAGAGGCACCGTATTGATAAAGAAAAAAAAACTGCAATCCTGATTTACATTATGGCGCTGGACTTTAGAGGAACTTTCGCTGATATTCGAAGTCTTCATCGTCCTAAAACACTGAGATCTGAGACCGAAATGCGTTCGATACAGAATTGAGAGCATTAGAAGCAGGTCGTTGGGCGTCGGACGTAGTCCACCCATCTGCGTGCAGTAAATACGGATCGCACTGGCAGCTTTGGCTCCGCTCGTCGGCGTAGTTTGTGTTGGCGCGAATCCGGTGCATATACGTTATAAAATACGGCACCGAGTTTGCGCCAGCGCGAACTAAGCCGGCAAGAAGGAAACAAAAGTGCCAGTGCGATCCGTGTTGACTGTACACTGCGTGGTCGACGAGTGTCTCGCGCGGCGAAATGCACGGTGACGCGACATCCCTGCTTGAGTATGTGATCACGCAAGTTGAGTACGAACACATGATTCTGTTTGTTTGCTGAATTTCACGGGGTCTTCTATAACTGTGTCCCCTCCTCAGGTGTCAGAAATTCGCAAGATTGATGACTTGTTCACCTCGTACGGTGCGCGTGCGACATTAATCGGACCACGACGCGTGCACATGAGGTTGAACCATGTCACGGAGTCGAAGGCCTGATCCTACCCTCGCGTTCATGAGTGGTCTTTTTGGGAAAGCTAAAAATGGCGTTTTTAAAATTCTCAATTGATATTTTCTCAACCCTTGTATTGGAAAAGAGAGCCTGAACTCTGCATTGAGATCTTGCGGTGTGCTCCCATTCTTTAGACGAAGTTCTTAACTAGAAAGAGGGCGTGGGATAGATTTATGCACCTTCGAAAAGGTAGATCGAAACGAGACCATTCATTCTTTTAAAGTCTTGTTTTATGTATCAACGTGCACAATAATTTAGAGATGCCGTTCTTCGCGAATCCGTTCATGTCGCCGTTTATGCCACAGCAAGGAGCACCACCAGACGGAGCAGCTGCGGCTCCAACTGGTGGCGGAGGTGCTGCAATGCCGGCGTTTTTCTTCTCTCCTGCTCAGTATCAGGAGATGATGCAACAGTACTTCACGCAAATGATGACAGCAAACCAATACGGGATGAATATAGCTTTTCCTATGCCATTTGGAACAACATTGGTTCGTCCAAGTAGTCAGGTGAGGTCATTCTTCACGTCTGTTCACTGGGCGGCGGCCAGATGGTACGCCGCGCGCGGCGGGAAGCGTGCGCTGAGTGTCGCGTCGCAGCGTACTACCACGCGTTGATTGTGCCATTTCCCTTCAACGAGACGCTTGGAAACTTGCCTACCACTCAGATGATGAGATCAGTGCAAGAAGTCAACAGAAATAGGGTTCACAGAAGCCAACGTCTATTGGTAACTTGAGAATGACTTGTTTTGCCACCTGATTTCTGTGAGCTTGGTAAGTTCTATTGGAGATCGCTAAAAATTCTATATTTCTGGCTTATACACAATAAGATCGAATCCCCTGGCATCCAAAGACTGTTCTCAAGCTATAATGCAGTCACTTTATTCGTGTTGACTGCAACGATAAATCGATGGTGGTAAGCCGCGAGGCAACACGCGTCGCATGTCCTCGCCGCGCGCGGCGTACCATCCTTCCCGCACCCCTGCTCACTTCTTTTCTTATTTATTTATTTATTTATTTACATAAGCCTGCGGACCAGACTTATGTGCAATTAACAGCTCATATACGAAATCACCAACAAAAAAACATCTAATAACAGCGAGGGAAAAACTACCAGTATTTCGGTCAGATAAAGCAATGGATGCAAAGCAGATATACGCATAGCCCGTAATGGCGAGAGTAGAAGTGACTGCTCCATGAGGGATTAGCGCTCACCAGGTTCGTTCTCGAAGTATTCAGTTGCAAATTTCCGGAACGCCTTATGACTCACAGGGATGGATTTGAGCCTCCCGAGCCGTTCAAATGCAGGAGTCGCCCTATTATTAAAGAAAAAGCGCCTGCAGTTAAGGTTCGAGTTTTTGCGTAGAATTTTTGAAGCTCCTCCCCTGGTACTTGATGTTCTCACCTCGACAATACACTCAGGCCGCAGACCAAAGTCCGGTTTATACAGGATTTTGTGCAGCAGTAGTAAGTCATTAAACTTTCTTCTTATCAAAAGAGATTGCAAGTTGAGCTCACTATTCCTGGTTTCTGCAGATGGCATTTGTTGATAATGGCAAAATCCAAGCTTCCTGATCATTAACTTCCGTGTGAACCCATTTTGCACCTTCTCAAGTCTAACTATGCTCTTCTTTTTGTGTGGAAAGTACACCGGTGTCCCATACTCAAGAATAGGTCTAACATAGGTTTGGTAGGCTCTAAGTAGCACCGCGCTGCTTCTTGTCCCCAGTCCCCTGAATATATTATTTACGGCCACGGTGGCTCTGGTGGTTTTCTTGTTCAGCAATTCCATAGTTTAGCGCTAGTGCATCTGTGAAGATCGTGTTAGCTTTTTTGGTGCCTTTTTATTCTTTTCCTCTTCATAATGCAAGCGCGGGCTTTCTTGTAAACCTGCCTGAAGATTAGTTTTAGCTCTGTTCGCACTGCGCACTAATGCGACTTTTTGAGTGATAACAATCGCTCATCTCTTGGATTATGCCTCCTGTCCTCTCACTGTTAATGTCTCCTTCTTTTCGTGATTAGGATATATCTCCGAATCCTCTCACGTGTTTATGAATATATTTATTTATTTTTTACGTGATTTGATTCGGAACGCGTTAAAAGTCTGTTTTGCTACGTGGAATCGCTTAGCAAACAGAATTGTGACTGTTCTTGCTGGAATGTCTTAGTCACGTTTTTACAATTTCATAAATTCGGTTTAGTCCCATTTCTCCTCTGCTTTGTCGCGTACATTTACACCCTCCTTGCGTTTGTTCCGAAAAAAAAAACTATCTATATGCCTACTTCGTTCTCGACACAGGATGTGTCGAGAACGAAGTATCGTCGATCACTGGTCGAGAGATCGCCGCGTAGAACACACGTGGCACGCACGCAAGCGAGGAGGTAATGATAATATCATTGTCTCCTCGCTTGCGTGCGTGCCACGTGTGTTCGGCGCGGCGATCTCTCGACCAGTGATCGATCATAGGTATTTAGATAGGGAAGTTTCTTCAAGAGCGATAGTACTGACAGGGCAGAGATAGGGTGAAATTTAATTATTAGGTAGTGATTAGCCACAAAATTATACATTTTCCAGTTTTTGATGTTGACTGCTCCACAAATTTCATTTCTCGGTTTCGCTCACTAGTTATCCCTCATGTGAGCTGCAAGACGTGGCCCACTCTGCGTCCTTACCCCAATTTCGGACCAAACGTCCGCCACCCTATTGAGACCGATCTGTTTTGCGAAGATGGCCCCCACAAGAGGAAACTATTAGCCTTGTTTTTATAGAAGATTCATCCAAATTGTGGTTTTCGTCTCTCACCAGCTTATGCGTCTTAACGAGATGGTAATAGGTTGGAATACTTGCATGCTTCGGCAGTAGCTGGGCGAAAAGGCTTTTGTCCAGTTTTATATATATATATATATATATATATATATATATATATATATATATATATATATATATATATATATATATATATATATATATATATATATATATATATATATATATGGGTGTGTGTATACAAGTCTGTTGGTACCTGCTCGTTGGTGCCCCTGCTTCTACTGAACCCAGCAGACGTTTGAGTGTACACAGGGAACGTTCGAGCGATATAGCGTGCACAACTATATCGCGAAAGTATCCCGCACATTGCATAAAGGTGTCGCCGTCCGGCACACTAAGGCCTCTGGTCCATAACACCTTAGGATCCGTACCTAGGGAGTCATGGAGTCTTTGGCCACAAGCCACAATTTCGCCACCCTGAACTGTCGATCGCTGTCGAGTGATATCCAAAAAACTGCGCTATCCAGACTTCTGAGCTATTTCCATGCACCGTTTGCTGCTTTGCAGGAAACCCGCCTCAAGGATAGACCCGTCATCAGCGTCGGAGAGTACACCATCTACTGCGGTAACGCTGACGATAGGAGAGTGGGAGGCTGTGCAATAGCTGTAAGGAAGGATTTCAATGGTATGGTCAAGGAGTTCGGCTCAACGTCGTGTCGGAATGCATTCGTACGACTGCGGGATCACAGAGGATTCAATCTGTGGATAGTGAGTGCTCATGCGCCCACTGAAACCGCCGAAGACAATTCGAAGGATGCGTTTTATGAGGAACTCAATACGTTGCTGGCCAGGATACCTTGTCAACATGCTGTTGTCGTGGGGATTGACGCAAATGCGAAGATGGGACTTGATCAGGAATCCGAAGTACTCGGTAAATGGTTCTACCCAGTGGAGCAAACATCGGACAATGGCTACCGCCTTGTCGACTTTTGTGAACGCAGTGGTCTGATTATTGCATCGACATTCAAGAGGAATCATCGCCGCCATCAGCTTACGTGGCAGGGACCAACCCGGCTATCTCCAGAAGAGCAGCGGAAGCGGAAGATGACAACTTTGAAACTACAGCTTGACTATGTCCTGACGAGGAATATTCCAGTATCGGACATTCGAAGATCTAGAGCTGTGTGGGATGTCGCATACGGTTTGGATCAGCGTCCTGTTCTGTTGAACTTTACTGCGATGATTCATAAGAGGAAGCGAGGGGGCTCAGCCTCTCCAGAGGATTGACATGACAAGTCTCAGAGATGAAGAGTGCAGAAGGAATTTTCGAAAACGCGTTTCTATTCACATCGGAGTACGGACTAAGAAGAAACTTTGCGACGCAGATTTTTTGTCATGTGCATCCAGAACGCTTCGAAAGAGGCACTCCCGGTTGTACAGCCTAAGAAGAAGTTCGCCTACGTCTCAGAAGAAACAACATCTACCTACAACAGAGTATGTGCTCTCCGAACTGCAGGAAACTTCGTGGAGGAGAAGCGTCTGAGGAGGAAGTTGCGTCGGCAGCTTCAAAGTGACCGCGAACGAGAGTGGACGTGTAGAGCTAAGGAGTTCGAGAAGGCTTGGGAGGAGAAGAATCCGAGGAAAGCCTACACGTTGCTGCGACAGTATAGCGGGAAGATGAAGAGATGTTCTCCTGTCTTGAACACTACCAATGGAGTTGCAGTTGGTGATGCGACGCTGCCAATATGGAAGGATTACTTCAGTTCACTACTGAATCGTCCAGCGCCATCAGTACCTGAGCTCCCGCATGTTCAGAGAGCACATTACGATGTCAGTGAGGAACCGCCGACTGAGTCTGAAGTTTTGGATTG
The DNA here is from genome assembly GCA_029168955.1 of Aplectana chamaeleonis. Taxonomy (NCBI): domain Eukaryota; kingdom Metazoa; phylum Nematoda; class Chromadorea; order Rhabditida; family Cosmocercidae; genus Aplectana; species Aplectana chamaeleonis. The sequence goes on from JAPDOI010000424.1 coordinate 14,765, forward strand.
TGTCCGGAAAATGAAGAATGGAAAGGCAGGTGGAGATGACAACATCACTGCTGAAATGCTGAAAGCTCTTCCTCCGTCTGGGATTCGTGAAATGACTAACACCATCCGTGCCATATGGATGAGCGAAAGGATACCCGATTCGTGGAGACATGCGATCATCGTACCTCTTCACAAGAAGCTATCCGTCACGGATCCTAAGAACTACAGAGGAATCTCTCTACTTCGTGTCATGTACAAGGTTTTAGAACGTATCATTCTCGAGCGACTTATCAAACATCGTGAAGGAACGACCAGAGATGAGCAAGCCGGTTTTCGACCTGGAAGATCGACCATCGACCAAGTGTTCGTCGTGAGAAGAGTAATTGAATCGTGGCAGCGGTTTTCGAAGCCATTACAGCTTGCTTTTTGGACTTTGAAGCCGCGTTCGACTCTCCTCATCGTGATCGATTGCTCAATGCTCTGCGAGCAGATGGAGTCCCGGAAAAGTATGTTCGGTTAATCGAGGACATGAACAAAGGAACAACAGCAGCAGTTCGTACACCTGTCGGATTTACGTCAGCTTTCGAGGTGAAAACAGGAGTAAGGCAAGGAGCCGTTGCAGGACCTTTTCTTTTCAACTTCGCCGTTGATGACATCATGCGTAGAGTTGCAGAACAGTTTCCTGCGGATGTGATCCTAACACCATCAGGACGCTCCCTTATCGACCTGGAGTACGCCGACGACATTGTGTTATCCGCTGAAAACAACGCAAAACTGCAAAGGATTGTGAACCTCGTTTCGAAGTATGCCGCAGCCTATGGACTTCGTCTTCGTCCCGACAAATGCAAGCAGATGTGGGTCTCTCAGAGGCCTTCAACTGGAGTTTGTGTGGACGGACAACGTATCGAACTGGTGGACGATTTCTGTTATTTGGGCTGTTTGCTGAAGAACGATGGTAGTTATGCAGCGGATATTCGACAACGATGTGCGAAAGCTACGTCTGCATTCAATTCTCTAACCAAGTGTTTGTGGTCTACCACCATCGCGAAGGAAGTCAAGTTGCGCGTCTACCTATCCGCTATTCGCCCTATCATGATGTACGGATCGGAGACGTGGGCAGCACCGAAAACGCAGATGGAAAGGTTGGATTGCACGGAGAGGAAGCTTTTAGGCGTTTGCTTGGATATTTCTGGCCGCGTGTATGCCATAACGAAGACCTTTACAAGGAAATCGACGCAGTACATCAACGCTTGACACGAGGGAGGTGCCAGCATCTCCTAACGCCATCTCAAGCAGCAATGGAAAGTCGACTTCGACTGCTCGGGCATATACTAAGAAGAACGCCGGATCGTCTCGTACAACACGCTTTAAAAATGCTTCCAAATCCTGTCTGGAAACGGCCACCTGGGCGTAGGCGAAAGTTCTGGACGGATGTGGTTAAAGAGGATTAAAAGTCACTCGGCATCGAAAGACAGTTCAGGCGCGATGTTTCGTTTCGCAGGAAATGGAATAGTGACAGCTGGATGGAATGTGTTCAAATTGTGGCTGAAGACCGTGAAAAAATGGACACGGCTGACTACTAGGACGGCACACCTCGGTGAAGATGCGGAATGACCGCGTCAGGCGAAAGCCAACCGATTAAGTCAAGTAAGTCATATATATATATATATATATATATATATATATATATATATATATATATATATATATATATATATATATATATATATATATATATATATTACACAAGTCTACACTCGTGTGGAAAAAGAGAAAACAGGAAAACAAGAGGAGTTTCCACTTTCGTACTATCAAATCTACCCTCTCATATACCAAACACCCCATCGGACGGTACTCTTGAGTGCCTACCTATCCACCTCCCTCTTAAAACACCTCTATCTCTTTTTAATATCTATATCCCTCCTACCACGTCCTGTCCCCTATCTTATGACCCCACTCCTTCACTCAAGCAGCTGTATGACTGCTCCCTTTCACCCTCTATTGTCTTCGCAGGCGATTTCAATGCTCATACATTCTGCTCGTCGCTGGACACTGATGCTAGAGGAAAAGACGTCGAAGAATGGGAGGAGGAGTGCGATCTGGTCATTCTCAACGATGATCAGCCCACTCGTCTCCCGGCCAACGGTCGATCCTCTAGTCCAGACATCTCTCTTGTATCATCTAATCTCTCCAGCGCCTGCTCTTGGTCTACCGCTACAACTCTGTCCAGTGATCATATCCCCGTTTTTGTTCATGTCGATCTCTCTAATTCTCTTGCTCCTTATTCAGATATCCGTCAAAGGTTTTATCTTAATCTTTGCCTTGCAGACTGGCGCTTGTTCAGGGAGGTGGCACTTCGCCATGTGTATGACTACCCATGAAATGGAAACGTGCACCAGAAAGAGCGTCACTTGACGGACGCGATTCGCAAGGCAATGAAAGCCGCCATTCCGGAGGGCCGAGTTAAGACCTTCTTTCCCAATGTCACCAGGGAAATCTTGGAGAAGATAAGGACAAGGGATGCAAAGAGAGTGGCAGATCACCTGGATCCGACCATTGCTGAGCTGGATAACGAGATTAAGCGAGATCTGGACAAGCACAAGAAGGAGTGTTGGGAGAAATTTACGGAGAAGATGAATTTCAAGAGTGATGGAGCGTCAACTTGGAAAGTTCTAAAGAAGATCTCGGGCAAGAGCACCTCCACCAAATATTCCACGATCGAGTTCGAGGATGGAGTTTTCAAGTCGGGGTAGGAGGCTGCAACTGCTCTCGGAAAGAATTTTTTCATAACTCAGGCTAAGAGAGGGAAGCAGAACCGAGTGACTGTAAGAGAGCTCTGTAAGTTACCACTTACGAATGTAGCAGAAGCTGTGACGCCCGCGCAGATTGAAAAGGTGGTTAAAGAGATGCGCAACTCGAAGGCTGTAGGGCCGGATGGCATTAGTCCTGCGGTCTTGAAGAAACTACCGAGTGAGATTATACCGATTCTGGCTGACGTCATCAACACATCCTTTCGAACGTGCATCTTACCGCAAGACTGGAAAATGGCAAGCGTCATTCCGTTGCCCAAGCCAGGTAAATCGCCCTCCACGGCTAAGGGATACAGGCCAATAAGTCTTTTATCACCAATCGCCAAAGCCGCTGAGAAACTGGTCGTCAAGGAGCTGGCCGAGCATAATAACAATCAGCAGCACCAGCATGGATTCCGCAAATTACACTCTACCACCACGGCGCTGCTGGAGATTGTGAGCTATGTTTTGGATGGCTTCAACGCCGGAAAGCCTCAACGCACTGTTGGAGTAGCCTTGGACCTCACGAAGGCATTTGACACTGTCAACTTAGGCATACTGTCTGAGAAGCTATTGAGCTCCACCATCCCGCCTTGGCAGAAACGATGGATTACCGCACTCATCAAAGGACGCCGCGCAAAAGTGCTGTTTCAGGGACATGTCTCTAATAGCATTCCGATCGCTGCCGGTGTCCCTCGAGGAGGAGTCATATCGCCTGCTCTGTTCAGTCTTTACCTGGAAGATTTGCCCGTCCCCCCAAGTGACATCAAAGTCGTTGCGTATGCGGATCACATCACCATCTTGTGCCGAGACAGAGACATTAATATAGCTGCGCGCAAGATCAATAGCTACCTCATCGTTCTGAAGAGCTTTCTCGATGATATGATGCTCACTGTCTCTGCCGCTAAATCATCTGTATCAGTTTTCTCCACTGACCCTAAGGAACACTGCGCTCACACCGTTGTGAATTGGGAAGACGCTGCCTGCCGCACGTTTCCCTAAGCTGCTCGGCCTAGTATTGGATCCTTCGTTGAGGTTCCACAAGAATACTGAGCAGAAACAGGCTACAGTGAAAGCAAAGCTCAACGTTCTACGAGCTCTGGGAGGAACGTCGTGGGGAAGTAGCAAGGAGACAATTTTGACAACCTACAAGGCAATATTGCAGCCGGCGTTGGAGTGCGCTGCACCGGTATGGCAGCACATGATATCGGATTCATCGTGGACAAAGATGCAGCGAGTTCAAAATGCTGCACTTCGAATTGCCACAGGGTGTGCTAAAAGCACCCCAGTGGAACATCTTCATGCTGAGGCCCGAGTTCTGCCGGTTAAGGAGCACTGCCAACTCCAAGCGCAGCAACTGGTTATTAACATTGTCAAGCAGCCTGGCCACCCATTAAGAAGGATCATGAATCCCGTGAGAGAGAGACATATCAGAAGGCCTTTTGCGGATGCTCCCGAGAAAGTCAATATACAAAGATGGACGGACTCCCAACTGGATCGTCTGCGTCTTTTACGTGCGGAGCACACCAAGTTCGTCAGGGATCACTTGAGTAGGATGACCGTCAATCCCATATTGGGGGTCTCCCTAAGCTGCTCGGCCTAGTATTGGATCCTTCGTTGAGGTTCCACAAGAATACTGAGCAGAAACAGGCTACAGTGAAAGCAAAGCTCAACGTTCTACGAGCTCTGGGAGGAACGTCGTGGGGAAGTAGCAAGGAAACAATTTTGACAACCTACAAGGCAATATTGCAGCCGGCGTTGGAGTGCGCTGCACCGGTATGGCAGCACATGATATCGGATTCATCGTGGACAAAGATGCAGCGAGTTCAAAATGCTGCACTTCGAATTGCCCCAGGGTGTGCTAAAAGCACCCCAGTGGAACATCTTCATGCTGAGGCCCGAGTTCTGCCGGTTAAGGAGCACTGCCAACTCCAAGCGCAGCAACTGGTTATTAACATTGTCAAGCAGCCTGGCCACCCTTTAAGAAGGATCATGAATCCCGTGAGAGAGAGACATATCAGAAGGCCTTTTGCGGATGCTCCCGAGAAAGTCAATATACAAAGATGGACGGACTCCCAACTGGATCGTCTGCGTCTTTTACGTGCGGAGCACACCAAGTTCGTCAGGGATCACTTGAGTAGGATGACCGTCAATCCCATATTGGGGGTCGCACCACCCATAGTCAGCGACACCGACATGGAACTCGGTAGGCGGGCTAGAAGTACCCTTGCTTCGTTACGCTGCGGTCATTCACCTATGCTGATGTCATTCTTGCATAAGATCGATCGCAGTAAGCCTGACGAGTGCCCGGACTGTGGTAGCCGTGGCCACACAACTGAACACCTATTTGATTGCCCAAAGAGGCCGACCACTCTGACAACAATGGATTTGTGGACGAATCCGTTTTCAGTCGCCCGTTTCTTGAACCTTTGACAAAAACCTTCCTGCGGCTGCAAAGAAGAAGAAGAAGGGACCAGACGGTGGGATTTACATTTCAGAAGGAATTCAAGGGACAAATTTGTTGTCAGAGCTTGTTTATGAAAAGCAACATATTTCAGCATGATCAGAAAACTATCCCTACATAAATTGAACTGTCTTTGTAGGAGTCTCAGACTTGAAAGTATACTAGGTTCTGATGCCTTTGCAATGGACGTTGATAGGATCGTGCGAGGATCAGGACTTCCCATCAACCTTGTATTTCGCCCACCGCTGAACTTACGACGTCTCCTTACGTCGTCGCGTTTATACGAAAATCAGTGCGAACGCAACAATTGTCCAGATTGCAGTGGAGGAGCGAATGTGTGCCAGATGAGAAGCGTGGCGTATAGAGTTGATTGTCTGGTCTGTTAAGAACTTTACATCGGCGAGACAGCTATACCACTCTTTTTGCGGATGGATGAACATAGAAGAGCACTGAGAGCGCCACAAAGCTACTTAGACAATCTATTCTCAAAGCATCGCCCTCTTAGGCACACGCCGGAACAACCACCTAAGCTTAGAGTTACCATCCTTCACAGAAACATCGCGGATACGGTAGAGAGGAAGATAAGTGAGGCATTGGAGATAAGGAGACTGAAACCGCCGATCAACAATGAAGAGGAAATGAAAGCCGCGATGAGGCTAATCACTTTATAACAGTGACGTGCAAGTGGATAATCAACGATTTCTCCAAGTCATCAATACCACAGTTATCGAGACTCCGTCCCTTCATTTACTGCCCATATCCGCATAGAGGTAGGTGGGATGTAACACCACACCATTAACTCCACCTTATTCTATCTATATAGAAAGCATTGGGCTCCTCAGTTGTGGTTGACTCAGCCCAACCTTCACCACAACAGGTCGGTCAGCAGCCTCTGTTGATGTTGTTCTTTTCAAATGCTTGTTGTATTTCAGTCTGGAGTAATAAAAAGGCTAGGAGATGAAGTGAAATAACCAAAAATTCGATTTGGTGGTCGATCATTTCACAAGCTTCTCTCTTAAATTCATCAAAATGAAATCAAGCACCATATGGAATGGAGCGTTGCGTTCACCTAGCTTGACCTATGCTGATTCACTTATTACAGCTTTCAAAAATGGCTTAATGTTTCCCTTGCGCGCTTGATTTCGTTTTGTTGAGTTTAACGGAGAAGCTTGTGAAATGATCGACCACCGATGCGCATTTTAGGTTATTTCACTTCATTTCCTAGCTTTTTTATTACGCCAGACTATTTTACGCCAAATCATTTTTTGAAGATATTTCGAGACATTTTTGAAACTTTTTTTATCGTATACCAAATCGTTACTTTTGCCAGGAAGCTAAATTTTCAGAAATTTCAAAATTTTTCCACGAAAGTTCCCTTTCTGACTTCAATTTTGCTCAACGATTTCCATTTCGGAATTATGAAACATCTAACAGACGATATTGTCGTATGGGTACAATTTCTAAAACTTATAACCGAAAACCATAAAAAATTCCACTCATTGCGGCATTTTGTGCAACAGGCGAAAACATCAATATTGTTATTTATGATTGGTATTTATCGATAATGACTGATGAGCAAAATTCCTAAACCAAGAAAACCAATCCCGCCAACAATCACCACTTCTCGCCGCATTTTGTGCAAAAAGCGCGAAAATCGATAATATTGATTATCGATCGATGACGTGTCATGAGTACGAATTCTGACAAGTTCGGTACTTACCTCCGACGACCTGTGTTGATTGGCTGCAGATTCACCCACACACTCCGGTCTCCACGGCCGTAGCAGGAAAAAGTAGTTTTCGTGCTCCACGGCTAGTATTGAAACCCACGATTTTGAGGTACCCTTCAAAGTCAAGATATGAAGTTCAAATTGGAAAAGGGGCGACCTGCATCCATTTCCAGCCTCTTGTCCGAAAATGAGCTCCCTAGCTCAATTTTAAGTGTACCAACAAGATCGTGTACGCCGTCTGAAAAAAAAATGAGATTAACTTAAGAGACAGCCGGTGCGCTCCACGGCTAATCGTTTTCGTGTGACATATGTGGACACACGGTCCGCTGGGAACCACTTCGATCTTACATGGTACCCAACCACCGCATTTATCACACTTCCACTTCACCTAGGAGTATATCGCTCTACAAAGAATTGGAGAGAAACCATTGTGAAGCAACGATCATTCACTTCCTCACGCACCTGGTGTATTTCGAATTTGAGGCATTTCAACTTCGCACAAGCAAGGTACTTTGAAACGCAACTTTTCGCAGATTTTCGGGCGTGCTGGTCATGAACTAAACGTTTTTCTCTCAACTTCTAAAATTTCTGTAGGTTACGGCAAACTGTTAGGACTGCACCGTCCGAGGGAAACCCGAAGAACTTGGAAATAAAAAAAAATATTTGAACCTCAGGTACGTGATGCCCCAATAAGCCTCATGGGGAATTTTTAGCGGTCTCAGAGACACCTGCAAAGTTGTTTATGGCAACTGATGAAAATTTCATCAGAAATCCAAAATTGGAATCAGATTCGTGATCAACACCCCACAATGACCACCTGGGCGAAGACGCATCAAAACCTGAAACGTATACTAATGGATAACAAAGCGCAGACACTAAGTATTCTATTAAAAATCGTGGAATGAACCCCATTTCATTTAACACCTCCGCAGCGAAGTTTCAGCACAATCTTGAGCACTGAACTATCGGCAGGCTTTCAGGTCCCCCCTCCCCACCAGTTACACTCCACTCGGGACTTAGCTAGATCTGAAACAGAGTTGACAGATGGTTAAGATGACTAACTTACCGCAGTCGACGAAAATTTCATTGGAAACTGAAAAGGAAACACCAGATCGTTATGCAAAAACTCTAATAACCCTCGGGTCAAGGCAGCAAAATTTGAAAATTTGATCTACTGCAGTTACATATCTCATTTAGCCGACGCTGCTATTCCGACAATCCACTAGTGGACCCAAGTTCGTTATTGACATCGTTGATAACACCCCTTAGCAAAGTTTGGGACAACTTTTTTCCGACCACAGAAGCTCTTAAAATTCGAAAACTGTCATGTCCGGAGATACTGGTAAAGTAACTAGGAAGGCACAACACGCTTGACCACTGTGACTGTAGATAGGTTACAACACATAGAACCTATTTTCATTCGAAAGAGGTCTCACTTAGCGAAAGTTCAAAAAATATTGAATGTCTTATGACGTGGGTGCGCAGTGTGGACACGCGGTCCGAGGGGCAAAACAGCCGTGGGTGCGCAGTGTGGACACGCGGTCCGTTAAGTGTTAACAACGAAAATGAGCGGTCTTTCATTTTTTACTCGAAAACCAGTGAACCATTCCAAACCATTTTTGGGTGATACAACCAACTTTTTGCGCTCTTTTCAATGCAATTTAGCTCTAGTTTCTACGTTCACTCTGAACTGAAATTTCGAAAAAGGGGTCGCGCGCGGGGCCGATTCAAAACCTTCGCGCGCACCACAATTCGCGCACAAATCCAAATTATTCGAAACTATTACTCGGACAGAAAATAGGCTTGACCGCGCGCAAGTTTTCGCCCTTAGTACCGACCGCGCGCAAGAACCGTTTCGACCGCTCGCAAAAAACCGAATAGGGCTGACCGCGCGCAAAGCACGCGGTCAGTACGATCTTGAAAAGTTGCGAGCGTTCCGACCGCTCTTGTCCTTTTCACGGCTCCCACCTCTTACCGTTCGGACCGCGCGCAACTTTGCAAAGCGGGCAGAAACCGCGCAACTTTAGGACCAACCGCGCGCAGACGTGAGGGAGATTGCATGGTATGTAGCGGCGAGGACACATTCAATTTCACGCCTGAATCTCGATTATTTCTGCTGCAGTTTCCGTGTCATCTCGCTTTTTTTATGTTTTTCTTTATTTTCTTTTTTCCACTGTATGGTTCTGGGTTCCCCTTATGTCTCCTGTATGTACACCCCTTTTTATCATAACCTGCGTTGTTTACACTGGTTATTAGCAAGAATAACAATAATACTTATTGAAAACGGGTGTTGACAGTCGGTTGATGAAGACATGTGCAGAATGTTGTGGAAGGTGTGTAGGGATTCAGTTGGGTGGGTAGCTTTGAGGAAACAAGTAGGAAGCTCTAAAGGCGTGAAAGGAAAGTGATCGGAAGTGGGCGGGGCTTCGACAGGAGTACGCTCAGCGGCAAAAAAAGTGCTGTGAAACTCGAAAAAGTGTGGGTAATCAGGCTGGAAGTCTTTGAGGGCTTCGAGAGCAAGTTTTCACTGTTCCGAAATGTGGGCGGGGCTTCGACAGGAGTGCGCACAGCGGCGAAAAAGTGCTTTGAAATTCGGAAAAAGTGTGGGTAATTAGGCTGGAAGTCTGTGAGGGCTTCGAGGCAAGTTTTCAATTTTCCGAAATGTGGGCGGGCTTGACAGGAGTGCGCACATCGGCGAAAAGTGCTTTGAAATTCGAAAAAGTGTGGGTAATCAGGCTGGAAGTCTTTGAGGGCTTGAGAGCAAGTTTTCAATGTTCCAAATGTGGGCGGGGCTGACAGGGAGATGCGCACAGCGGCGAAAAAGTGCTTTGAAATTCGAAAAAAGTGTGGGTAATTAGGCTGGAAGTCTGTGAGGGCTTCTGGGGCAAGTTTTCAATTTTCCGAAATGTGGGCGGGGCTTCGACAGGAGTGCACATCGGCGAAAAAGTGCTTTGAAATTCGAAAAAGTGTGGGTAATCAGGCTGGAAGTCTTGAGGGCTTCTGAGAGCAAGTTTTCAATGTTCCGAAATGTGGGCGGGGCTTCGACAGGAGTGCGCACAGCGGCGAAAAAGTGCTTTGAAATTCGAAAAAAGTGTGGGTAATTAGGCTGGAAGTCTGTGAGGGCTTCGAGGGCATGTCTTCAATGTCCCGAAATGTGGGCGGGGCTTCTGGGGATTGCGCACAAGGGCAAAAAGTGCCTAGAAGTTTGAAATAAGGTGTGCATTGTCGTTGAATGTGTGCAAGGGCTCCTAAGGAGTGTTTCGAAAAGTGGGAGGAGCTTATCCAGGAGTACGAACAGCAGCAAAAGAGTGCTTTGGGATTTGAGAAAAAAATTGGAGCGACGTTGTAGGTGTGCAAAAGCCGATAGAACTGAGATTGCGGAGCCGATGGACTCCTGCAGCCTGTACTAGAACGCTAATCTAATTGTACGCATCAAAAACCAGCCACAGCGACTGTATTCGAAGAATCAATCTGGACGAGTTCGTATTTGGAGGCGGGGTTGTCGAAGCTCGTGGGCGGGGTTAAAGAAAATTTTTGACTTGCATTGTTCAAATTTAGTAGTTTAGACTAGTTTTTGACGCTTCCAACAGCGCGAGCGTTCTACTAGGGGCCATACGACTCCAGTGGTTATCCCAACGAAGTTTTTGAGCGTTTCTGCTGCCTTTAGGTTGAGAAGAAGCTTTTGCATCTTAATGTATGTACAAAATGTGCATAGCGTGTACACTTGACCTGGTATTAACAAAACAGCTTTTTCAATAATAAGCTACTCTCATACTTGTTGCTACAGTTTAAACACAGCCAACTGATAAATCTGCTTTTGCAACATAGGCTCACGACGTTTGCGACTTTAAAGGTTCTATTTTTCAGAAATTTCTGAGAGGTTTCGCATGGGAAGGCTCGAAGCGGCGACGGGGAAAATTAGATGGAACAGATCGAAGGCTACAAAGCGAGGTATGCGTTTTGTGTTACGGTTTAACAGTTGAATCCAGTGAGATTATTGTTCTAGGAAATGCTGAACCACAGTACGATGATCCCGTTAAGTTTCTGCGCACTACATTTGGAGAGGCCGTCGTAGCAGAGCTAGGTCTGTAACCCTTTTTGGGACTAACTTTAGATTCTCCCCGACTAGATTTTTTTTTCAGAACTTTGTTGTGACAGTTGTAGGTATTAGGCGGGACTAAAATATTCAGCATTCAAAGTTTATGCCAAACTTTGGTATAAGTTCCGTTTTCATTGTTTTGGATAGAGAAGCAAGCTCATGTTGTTCTGTCTGTTATGCAATGAAGAACATACAGAGGTACAATTATTCCGGTTAGAACTAATCTTAACTGAAGAATTTGTTCCTTCCTCTGAATAAGTGTGATGAAATGCTATTTAATAGTGCTTATTCGTTCAATTTTGCCGCTAGTACTTGTGCATTAGTCCCTTTTTTTCGAATCGATCAGTAATCTGATTACAGCCGTTCAACGGATCATAATAACATATTAATCAAATTTCCAGAGTTCATAAACCCCTCTTTTTGATCCAAATCAGTATGCAGGTGTTTATTTTAACAATGAGCTCATTGAACTTTTCCTAAAATCACTTGATTTACTCTAGAACAAATAAGTTTTTTCTGATTTCATATTCGAGCGTCGTCACCTGCATTCCGTCCAAGGTTCATGTAGTTGATTAGTTCAATTTTTCGTATGGGCCGAATATCTAAAAGAACACTTTTTTGTAACTGCCTATTGAAGACCATTCTTTTCAGAACTACAATACCGCTGCTATCCAATACCTACATAATTATGTGACTTGTGGGCCGACTATCCCTAAAATCGCTTTGTTTTTGAAGGAAGTTAATTTTGCGATCGTTTATAAAAACGTCGTGCGCTGCGAAGTGCGGCGAAATTTTTAGCAGTATTTGCACGAGTGATGGAAGAGCGATCTGTATGTTTTCTTCATGAATTAGGTGCAGGTGAGAATCTCGAGGTTTGTGTTGGTTGAATTCTTGAAGTCCTTCATTAAACACACTTGAGAACTACATGAAAAGTCGGAGTTTTGTTGCGAGAACCCCGGACTCTTAATTGAAAGTTTTCTAAAATTCAACCCAAACAAACCTTGAGATACTCTCATTTACACCTAATTTATGAAGAAAGCATACAGATCGCTCTTCCATCAATCGTGCGAATAATGCTAAAAATTTCGCCGCACTTCGCAGCGCGCCCTTCCATTACTTCTACGAATACAGCTCAAAGTTTGGCCGCGCGCGACGCTCTTGAAAAACGGTTTGAAAAACTATTTCCTTCAAAAACAAAGCGAATTTAGGGATCTTTGGCCTAAAAGTCGCATCTTCATGTAACAGCGTGAAAGCAGAACAAATGAATGCGGATTGAAGTTTTACAGTAATAACATTCAAAATATGAATCACTTGACTGGATGTGACACAAAAAGGGAATTCGCAGTTCGATTGTATATGTTTTCAGTTACTAAAATTTATTTTCACTTGTTTTTTCGAATATTTGACATTTATAATCACACCAACGTGCACTATTTTCGGATTCTGACATCCAAATTGCCCATACTTCCAATTCGTTTTGTCTCCAAGTATTTGAAGTCATTTTTTGGAAACTTGTGAACTCGATCATGTAATGTATTTCGTTGCATATTTTTGTGTATAACCGTTAGCCATTATTGTGAACAAACACAATTTGTGTCACAATTATTGTATCATTACTAATTGATTTGGAAATAAATTTGTATATTATCATTTTCGTGTCATGTTGTTATGCAATACGCTAGCCTGGAGTCCCCCAATCGTGATATCCAGTACTGGCTATTTCATACTGTAATAGCCAGTAGTGGGCACCATGATTGTAGGATCTCCTGTTGGCGTATTGCGCTGTTCTGAGCCCCTCCCATCGGAAGGGCGCCGTGATATCATACTTGCCCGCGGTCCGAACGCAAAGCGCCGTGATGCAGATTTGCGTTCGGAACGCGCTCACTTTAGTACTGACCGCGGCTGAATACCGGTCGGAACGCTCGCAATGATGCGGTCGGAACGTCGCCGATCCCGCGGTCGGTCCTATTGTTGCGAGCGGTCAGCCCTATTTTCTGTCCGAGTAGAATATTCGGAGGGCACAACTATAGAAGATACATGTAACAGAGTTCAGTGCAGCTAAGAGCGGTGACTTGCGATTATTCCTGTTTTTTTTTTCTAAAATCGAGATTCGGGAAGCAGTGGGAAAGGCAATGGCCAACGGAAGAACGACGTGCCTTGTCGCGATAGATCAGTAGCCTCTCTAGGTTTGTATGCATTACCGTGTATTTGGAGTAAAACAGTAACTGCACAATGACTATTGTTCAATGTCGTTTTCCCGTCGGTCGGTACCCGCCACCTAACTTCCATAGCCTCAGATTAAAAAAAAAATTAAAAACCGCTTTCGCAGGGATTTAGCCTAACTGCCACCCCTTTCAACCTTATCTCGCCCATGCGAACCACTTTCTTTTTGACAGTGATAAAATCTCATACGCATGCTTTGAATTTTCTCAAAATTTTGTGTTTCAGCCTTCAATAATAAGCGAATTCCTTCTGTCCGGGGTTGGAGTGGGGATAAAGTCTGGGAGGTGGTTGTAAGTCACGTGAATGATCTTGGTGTGTCACCAACGCATGAAGGTCGAGACTTCAGGTGATGCCGGGAACTGAATCTCATCGACGCAATGAGGAAGGAAAAGATCTCAAACTGCTCGTTGATTTTTTGGTTGTTCCAATCGCAGAATGTTGAGAACCGAAAAACGTAATCTCCCAACTTTCCCTTAAATGGTTGCACAATTGCATGAGCCAAACTAAACTTTGAAGGTTTTGGTGAACTGAAATCCACATACGGTTCAATACTGTTTTGGAGTGGTTAGAGATGTGACGAAATAGTGCTATAGTGATGGAGGCCCAGGTGGTCGTGCTTTGTGCTGCTATTCAAATATTGTAAGGAAGGATTACCCCTAAAGTTGGACTGTACCTTTAGCTGTAGTATGTAGTACACAAACATTTTCATGGAAACTTGAGACTGCATCAAATATACGTTTTCAAGACCGTTTTCTGGAAAATCCCGTTTTTTCGTATGTAGGGAACAGTTTGCAGAATGGAGTGGATAGGTACAGGTACCACCCCACAAGCAATTGCTAGGGTGTTCCTAATTTGGTTTTTTGAAATTAGGCGCAAAACTTGTGCGTAGGAGTAATTTAGCGTACTGAGCACGAATACAGGGTCCGCTCGATGATTTCTGAGGTTTACTGTAGGTATGGTGGGCATAATTTCATTTCATTTAGCCACTTCATATGGGTGTCATTTAGCATGACTAAGCTATCTCGGAATTTTAAAAATCGACGAATGGGCGTCAATTTTGTGTTCAGCGCCCTAAATCACCACTGAAAAAGGTTTTCAACTAGATCTGAATTTTGATTAAAAAAAAATACCGAACCCTCACGGAAAAATTTAGAGCAGCATCTGTCCTTGCATTCCGAAACCGTCAAAAGTTGCGTTATGCCCTCAGGATGTTCTCCCGATATGAAGCTTTGACTAGAATGTGTCGAGGACTTTTGAAAATCAAGAAATGGACTTCAAAATCGTTTGCAACAACCCAAATAACTTCCACTTGAAAATTGTGGGCCAGAATTTTTTTTAACACTCTCAGATCTGATTTATACACCAAGGGAAATGCGCAACCAACTGGGAGAAACGCCTGTAACTTTCCTCAGAGAAACGTTCCGCACGTACGAAGCGAATTTAGAATTCGACATTGGAAAACGGTCATATGTATGGATATTTCATTTTATATGCGGGGTCAAGCGGGGCGTTGCGTAATTTTTCGAAATCGGAGCGGCCGCCCAACATCAGAACTTTTTTTCGAATTCATAGTTTTTATGATCCCCCCTGGCGCGATTTCTGGGCAGTTTATATTGGATTACTAAAACTGTCAGACGCCGAAAATTGGTTCAGTCGGGCTTAAGCGTCTAAAATCTGAGCAATGCTACGAACCTTCCCTTTGGTGACCAAAAACATTGAGAATTTTTTGGGATATCTTCACCAAATTTTCATTTTTTATCTAATTTTTTGCGATCCCCCCACCCCCGTTTCGAAATTTCGCAACCCAGCTTGACTCTGTTGATATGGCCAATTTGTTCCAAGGTATATTTTCCTTGTTAATGGGATTTCTTTCCATTTGTAAAAAAGGCTATCATCTCTCTTCCTAATTTCACTCCTTTTCCAACTTTGTCACTGCCCTTTCACACATTTCAGCTTGGAAATAGGTTATTGTTCTCTTCAAACACACTATTAACGTCTTATTTCTAGGGGTTCAGAGCTAAAACGCTCAGTTGGCATTTGTTTTATTTCTTAACGTAGTTGTTTAAGGCTTCTCAATCAGACAGCGTTGGTGAGACGGTGAACGGTCTTCATGAATTGCATCTTTCCTCCAATCCATCAGACCGAGAGGTGAGCTGTTTTCGTCGAAAAACATTCCTAATTGTTTTTGTTGCTGTCTTGCATCATGGTATACGTCATTAACCTTGCAGCTGGTTGCCCTTTCATCGACTGCCTGTCAATCAGACTCGCCTTCGTCATCGGGCAAAAACTCCATTTCCAATGGAGCTGACAGAGGTAGATTTCGATGAATGCTAGAGTTTTCCCTAGTCAGCCGGCATTTCCTTGTTTTTGAATGGGTTGTGAAATCTAATAATCTAGTGAGTCACTCCTATTAATATTTATTTTGCAACTACAAAGTGCCCCCAAATCTGCTGGGTCAACGTTATGTTTCTAGGGGATTTCTTGTTTGTATGGGGGTGAATGCATATGTTTGTCGATTCATGTGCACTCATGGAAGCCGCAGTTTGCATCGCTTTACCACAGCACTCGCTCGCTCACTGATTGTTTTGGCATCGGCGGTTTGCGGATTAATTACGCCTAGAGTGTCATCGCTTATGCATGGCATTGCTTCAGCTCGAGAGATTTCTGGATCGAAGGCTTTTGCCGAGGACACCATTGAGGGCCCGAATTTATTATTCATGTCTGCGTGCAGTCGTTTTATGAAATATATCATCTCTTGTTCGTTGGGTGATTTCGGGAGTATTATTCCATGGGGACGCCCATATGGATGCGATCCACATCACGCTATGATCCTACTGCTGAAATTGTGAGACTCTGGATACGGCTCTTCATATATAACGTCAGCATGGATCGTGAAGAGACTTCGCGTGCACTGTTGAAGGTTGGCGCAAATTCGGTGCCATATGCTATAACATATGTGCACCGAGTTTGCGCCAACCTTCAACAGTGAACGCGAAGTCTCTTCACGATCCGTGCCGATGTTACATATTTAGTGGCTGCCAGCACATGGAGCACAAATCAGCTGACCTTACCCAAAACACGCGATCAAAAAACTCAATTGAAACAGGGGTCGTTAATTTTACATAGATGGAATCGCGTTTGCTCTTCTTGAAATGCATGCAACTGCCGGGTGTTAATAGGCGTCGACGTGCTCGATCACCCTCGTTCTCATAGATGATTAATATGTTGGACGGCGTTTTGGCGGTTCGTTTCGCTTCGTTTGAAGGATTGCAGATTGCAATGCTCTGTTTTGTTCGAGCCGAAGGGCTTTCAGTCCGTTTTCAACACCTCTACTCATGGCATTAACCTCGGAGGCAATATGACGAAAACTTCCAGTTGTTTATAAGTATTGAATGGGCTTCTAGCAGAACCACTCTGTTAGCATATGGCAAAAAGTGTTGTAGACAAAAAACAGCATAATTTCAAAACTTGTATCAATTAGGTAACTAACCTCATGCTTGCTAATATTTTGAATTATTGCTTGCGTATTTCGAAATTCTTACAATAATCAAGAAATGGTTGGAAGTATGATACGGGCTTAGTGAGCCATTCTATTCAGAAAGATACGGGACATGTAACGTGTTTCGTCCTCAAGAAGAAACAAAGTTTGTGATTGGTGACATTGGTGAGAATGAGTTGCCAATTCGTGTAAACTACTTCTTTGAAACCTATTATTTGTGGTAAAAACGAGTGTGTTTCAGGGGATGGTGAAGTCTCAGCTGGCGGCAGTCGTCTTTCACAAGAGCATGGAATGGTTTGAGCTTTGATTCTCTTCAGTTTTTTCTTTGTATTACAGAGAATTTATAGCGCTTCCTAGTAGCCCGTCAATCAAGAACTGAAAAGGCGCGATATGTGATAAATGCCTTCTAATATTGCACGATTCCATAGTTTTGTGGAAAGCCGTATAGTTCTGCCCTGGACCTAAATGACCAAATATCGAATAGATCCGAATGACTCCCTTTTTATCGTCAGATTTGTGGATGCATTCGAATGGCCCCTTTTTGAGGTCCGAATTTCGAGTGGATTCGAACAAAATCGATTCGAATAATTTTTTGAATGATTTCGAATCGACAAACTGAAAACAACCCAGTTGAGCAGTCAATGTATTCTCTATTTAGGAGCAAATCTTACTGCCTTTGATCGTGAGCGTGTTCGCGCGTATGCTACGTCCTCTTTGCCTCACACTTTCTCGCCATGCGGTCCCAAAACTTGAATGTGGCACACTCCACCCACTTCCTATTACCGCTTAAAATTTTCAGTTCGCAAATTGGACAACGTAAGACCCCCATAAAATTTCAAACTAAAAAAAAAAGATTCAGATTCTCCATAAAATTCCCCACAAACTGGTATTTAACACCCCCCCCCCCCCCACCACCACCTTAAAATCGCGAAGAAAATTGTCTAAAACACGTTTTGCCGTTGTCCAAAACCGCGCCTTCGGCCAACATTGGACAACGCTATTTTTTTTTCAAAAAATTAATCCTAAGATCCTGAAGGTAAAATTCTCATTTCTGGCCTATCTTCTACTCACTACCAAGATTTCGCTCGGAAACTCCTCAATTTAGAGCATTCCGGAGCAAGGGATTCTACTTACCACTGCGGCGAGCCGCCGAAAAATATCGCGCTCCAATGCCAAGCCGCGTCTGCTACCTGCGGTGGTTTCGTGGGCACTGCTGCGCAGTACAGTGCCCGCAAAACCACCGCCGGTGACACCCCGTCTCCCACCCGCGCTCGCACACCTGTTTTAACAATACTAGTTGGGAATCGAACCGTTTCGAACCTGTGAAGGTTTACGTAACCTCAAAAGGGTTCCACCCACTAGGGGTGGAATTCACGAAACGATAACCACCTTCTAACGATGGTTTGAGGCTAATCAGTTTGCACACGATGTGCTTAAAGGCATCGTACACGATTAAAATCATGTTTGGGTTTTTGACGCTTTTGTGTTGTTACATCTCTATAATGACTAAAGATTGCAAAAGGTCCCCTCAAAAACGTCAACTTTTTAAGAAAAACCAGTTTTAAGAAAGTTCAAAACAAATTTGAAGTTCGCGCCGACATCAGCTTGGGATAATTGCGCGGAGAACGCAAGGAACAGTTTTACTATTCGTTCCTTGGCGCAGCGTTGAAAGCTTTTGATTTCCTACCTAAAAAGACAACCTTTTGAACGAAATTTAAAAAAGCGCTACGAACCTGCTGCGTTCATTGCTGTCAACTGCTTCCGATCGATGCCGGATGTGAAATCGACTGGCGTGTGCATTGTGTCCTATTACGCGTCAAGGCACTCCCGTCTGCATCAACCACGGAGTTTTGTTCCTTGTAACAACGGATCGACCCCATGGCCAGCCCCTAAACCCAGGAAGCCATTTTGAGATCAGCAAATCTTTATTCAGAGGCGATTTTGAAACTCCAAACCTTCTGAGTGACATTGTTATGACCCACTAGTCCGACTGAACAGAAAAGCTGGAACTCGGTTCTCATCTTGTACGATACCTTCAACCATGGTTACGCTAGCCATGGTTAAAACGTGGCTAGAGTTTCGTGAATTCCACCCCAGGAGGTCTCGAAGCAAACCTAGTTGGAGGTGTCTTATCCGACAGAATGTAGACTTCTGCCGGTATCTGCTATTTGATAGTGCTACCAGTCATTGCTCTACCAGAAACTCCATCAAAATGCTTAGAGTTTTGATAGTGTATCACTCACTCTTCCCTCGTATCCTAAGTGACCCCATCGAATTAGGTTTGTAGGTTTGCACCCAGGGGTCGTGAAGCCTTGTGATTAGTGAGCCGTTATCGAGAATCCAAAACTTCCCCGAAGAATACTCGGCTTACGAAAGAGTTATGCCCACACCGAGGTTGGAATCCATTAAAAGTTAGGAAACTTTCTACAGCCTCACCGTAATTTCCTCCAGTACAAAAATTTCCTATCAGCTCAGGCTCGCCTATTGCGTCATTTATAAATCATTCCTGACTTTTTGTTAGCTTACTGATCAAGATTGGGGCAACACCTGATGCAAGCAAGGAACAGGTATACAGCGTTTTTTTTCTGCTTCAATACGTATGCCCACATTTTTCTTCATCGTTATGCCATCATGAGATTGTGAGACGATATGTGTCACAATTTGAATTACTTCTTTCTCAATACAGATGTTGTTGCTTAAAGACACAGTCCAACCTCAGAATCGATTTTTTGTTTTTCTGCCTATCTTGAAGAAAATTTCATCACAATGGTGTCTCTAGAATCGTTCAGAACTCACTATGAACGGGGTTATGGCCCCTCAGAAATCTCGTATTTGAGCGGCTAGAAATTCGCGGACGAGTTGTCTCGAGCCTGTTTTTTTTCTCGTTATACGCAGCCATCGTTCTGAAACAGGTCACAATATAAAGCCAGACCAAAAACAAATCGAAGAACATAGGTTTTGAATAAAATCATTCGCGCGGCTCTTCCCTATTGAGGTCGGAAACCTGGCAGTGGGCGTTACCCATTTTTTTCTTTTAAGGGGGCGTGGCCGACTTTTTCCTGGCTGTTTCTCGCTTATTTGAGTGAATTGAGATTTCGCGCTTGGCAGGGTTGCTATAGGCGGCGACCGGACCCTAATATCAAAAATTACCTCTGAGGTTGGACTGTGCCTTTAAAGGCAGTGTTCACGATAAAAGTCGTTTTTCTGTTTTTCCGCTGATTTTGAAAACGGTCCCAGATTTCAATGATGTTCCTGGAATCGTACAAGATCCCCTGGAAACGGAGTTATGGCCCCTCAAAATTCAGCTAGGGAAGCATTGTGGACGAGTTGTCCGAGGCTTGTAACTCCAGTTTTTTGCAGCCGATGTGTGCAAGCTGACCTGAGTAAAAAGAGAATAAAGGGAAGAACGGGGCTTTTGATCGGAAACCATCGCTCATCTAACCACGAATTCAGGGCAAATGTTATAGGACGTGGGCGGAATGGCCCAACGGGTTGGCTGGCCCGCGAGATTTTCACCCACTCACCGGCCGTTTTTCGTCGCACTTCCGTTCTTAATCTTCTTAGAGGGACCCAAAGCTTACGTTTTAGTTGAAAAAACGTGCAACTTTTTCTTCGTGTTCACTGCCTTCAAGGGCAAGTCAAAACTACACTCCCCGAGGCTAATCAGTCGGATAGGAAGTGCAGTAACTAATTTTTTTGAGAACCCTGGTTGAAATATATATTTCTTTTTTGAGATTTTTGACCACGAAAACTGTTAAACTTTTTTGAGGACCTGAGGGGGACGTAAAAGTTTTGAACATTTTCCAAAAATTTAGATCTCCAAGGGGGGGGGGGGCGTAGCTTCGTCGAGGTCCTGGACACTGGCCTGCCTGACCCTGGGCGAGTACACCATATTCAGAATTTCGGGGCCGCATATTGCTATTGGTTGCTCGTTTTAAACCGGTTGTCAACACTGTATTTGCAGTGGGCCACGAACCTTACGATTTCTGGTTATAAGTGCAAGGTGGTTTCTATCGTTGCCTTCAAAGAATTTTCTTTTTTTTTCGTTTCTAGATTTTTACACAATATCTTAACAAAATTCAGCTCTGCCAGGTAGTCAACCCTTTGTTTCAGCTAGTGATATCGACATAGAAATAATTATTGAATACTGCCTTTAATGATCGCTGTGCTGCCGAGATGTCGTACGTTCGTGCCGTGGCAGTGTGGAGGAATGAAGACCACCTCCGTGCAAACCGACGTCAACCCCTCCGCATGGAGGGTTTTTGTCATGGGAGAGATGCTGGCTGGCTGCAGCTCTCCTAAGGATTCTACTACAAATGGCCGGCGTCGAGAGGAATCCAGGACCCGCTCAGAAGTACTCATGCGCCACGTGCGGCAAGGATGTTACCAGGAGACATACCAGCGTCCAGTGCTTCGGATGCCAAAGGTGGGTGCATCTCTCCTGTTCGGGTCTCAGTTCTGTGAGGCATCACGATCCTTCCTTCCGTTGTGTTCTGTGCTCTGCCCCCAGTAACTCTGATTCCTCATTTACCAACCGCCCCCTCTCTATTGTGCATATTAACCTCAATGGCCTTCGTGCCAAGTTGTCTGAACTCTCTCTTTTTGCTCGTACTCATCATCCTGATGTCATAATGGTTCAGGAAACCAAACTTTCTCCTTCTACTACCGCACGTCACCCTAACATTCCTGGCTACACTGCTTATCATGCTCCAAGGACAGCTCTCGGCGGAGGAGTTTCCACTTTCGTATTATCAAATCTACCCTCTCATATCATACCAAACACACCAAAGGACGGTACTCTCGAGTACCTACCTATCCATCTCCCTTTTAAAACACCTATATCTCTTTTTGATATCTATATCCTTCCTACCACGTCCTGTTCCCAATCTTATGACCCCACTCCTTCACTCAAGCACTGCTCCCTTTCACCCTCTATTGTCTTCGCAGGCGATTTCAATGCTCATACATTCTGCTCGTCGCTGGACACTGATGCTAGAGGAAAAGACGTCGAAGAATGGGAGGAGGAGTGCGATCTGGTCATTCTCAACGATGATCAGCCCACTCGTCTCCCGGCCAACGGTCGATCCTCTAGTCCAGACATCTCTCTTGTATCATCTAATCTCTCCAGCGCCTGCTCTTGGTCTACCGCTACAACTCTGTCCAGTGATCATATCCCCGTTTTTGTTCATGTCGATCTCTCTAATTCTCTTGCTCCTTATTCAGATATCCGTCAAAGGTTTTATCTTAATCTTTGCCTTGCAGACTGGCGCTTGTTCAGGGAGGTGGCACTTCGCCATGTGTATGACTACCCATGGAATGGAAACGTGCACCAGAAAGAGCGTCACTTGACGGACGCGATTCGCAAGGCAATGAAAGCCGCCATTCCGGAGGGCCGAGTTAAGACCTTCTTTCCCAATGTCACCAGGGAAATCTTGGAGAAGATAAGGACAAGGGATGCAAAGAGAGTGGCAGATCACCTGGATCCGACCATTGCTGAGCTGGATAGCGAGATTAAGCGAGATCTGGTTAAGCACAAGAAGGAGTGTTGGGAGAAATTCACAGAGAAGATGAATTTCAAGAGTGATGGAGCGTCAACTTGGAAAGTTCTAAAGAAGATCTCGGGCAAGAGCACCTTCACCATCTACTCTACGATCGAGTTCGAGAATGGAGTCTTCAAATCGGGAAAGGAGGCTGCAATTGCTCTCGGAAAGAATTTTTTCATAACTCAGGCTAAGAGAGGGAAACAAAATCGAGTGACTGAAAGAGAGCTCTGTAAGTTGCCACTCATGAATGAAGCAGAAGCAGTGACGCCCGCGCAGATTGAAAAGGTGGTAAAAGAGATGCGCAACTCGAAGGCTGTAGGGCCGGATGGCATTAGTCCAGCGATCTTGAAGAAACTGCCGACTGAGATTATGCCAATCCTGGCTGACGTCATCAACACATCCTTTCGCACGTGCATCGTACCCCAAGACTAGAAAATGGCAAGCGTCGTTCCGTTGCCTAAGGCAGGTAAATCACCATCGACGGCTAAGGGATACAGGCCAATAAGTCTGTTATCACCAATCGCAAAGGTCGCTGAGAAACTGGTCGTCAAGGAGCTTGCCGAGCATAATAACAATCAGCAGCACCAGCATGGATTCCGCAAATTACACTCTACCACCACGGCGCTGCTGGAGATTGTGAGCTATGTTTTGGATGGCTTCAACGCCACTAAGCCTCAACGCACTGTTGGAGTAGCCCTGGACCTCACGAAGGCGTTTGACACTGTCAACTTGGGCATACTGTCTGAGAAGCTATTGAGGTCCACCATCCCGCCTTGGCAGAAGCGATGGATTACAGCACTCATCAAAGGGCGCCGAGCAAAAGTGCTGTCTCAGGGACATATCTCTAATAGCATCCCGATCGCTGCCGGTTTCCCTCAAGGAGGAGTCATATCGCCTGCTCTGCTCAGTCTTTACCTGGAAGATTTGCCCGTTCCCCCAAGTGACATCAAAGTCGTTGCGTATGCGGATGACATCACCATCTTGTGCCGGGACAGAGACATTAATGTAGGTGCACGCAAGATCAATAGCTACCTCATCGTTCTGAAGAACTTTCTCGATGATATGATGCTCACTGTCTCTGCCGCTAAATCATCTGTATCAGTTTTCTCCACTGACCCTAAGGAACACTGCGCTCACCCCATTGTGAATTGGGAAGACGCTCGTCTCCTGCTGCACGTTTTCCTAAGCTGCTTGGCCTAGTATTGGATCCTTCGTTGAGGTTCCACAAGAATACTGAGCAGAAACAGGCTACAGTGAAAGCAAAGCTCAACGTCCTACGAGCTCTGGGAGGAACGTCGTGGGGAAGTAGCAAGGAGACAATTTTGACCACCTACAAGGCAATATTGCAGCCGGCGTTGGAGTACGCTGCACCGGTATGGCAGCACATGATATCGGTTTCATCGTGGACAAAGATGCAGCGAGTCCAAAATGCTGCTCTTCCGGATTGCCACAGGGTGTGCTAAAGCACCCCAGTGGAACATCTTCATGCTGAGGCCCGAGTTCTGCCGGTTAAGGAGCACTGCCAACTCCAAGCGCAGCAACTGGTTATTAACATTGTCAAGCAGCCTGACCACCCATTAAGAAGGATCATGAATCCCGTGAGAGAGAGACATATCAGAAGGCCTTTTGCGGATGCTTCCGAGAAAGTTAATATACAAAGATTGGCGGACTCCCAACTGGATCGTCTGCGTCTTTTACGTGCGGAGCACACCAAGTTCGTCAGGGATCACTTGAGTAGGATGACCGTCAATCCCATATTGGGGGTCGCACCACCCATAGTCAGCCACACCGAGATGGAACTCGGTAGGCGGGCTAGAAGTACCCTTGCCTCGTTACGCTGCGGTCATTCCCCTATGCTGATGTCATTCTTGCATAAGATCGATCGCAGGAAGCCGGACGAGTGCCCGGACTGTGGTAGCCGTGGCCACACAACTGAACACCTATTCGAATGCCCAAAGAGGCCTACCACTCTTACAACAATGGATTTGTGGACGAATCCGGTTTCAGTCGCCCGTTTCTTGAACCTTTGACAAAAACCTTCCTGCGGCTGCAAAGAAGAAGAAGAATGATCGCTGTAAACATTTTTCAGTTAAAAAAATTTGGACAAAGTATTTACAGAATTGGTCAACTTCCTGTCCCAACTATTACCAGCAGCGCATCATCCGAGGATTAGCCAACCGATTTACACGAATTCCCAACTGGTTAATATGTCTAAAAAAGGCTGCGTTTACGCTACAACTTTGTATCATTTGATTTTGTAATATTGGAACTTGCAGTAATCGGTAGGCCTTTGAAAGGACTTTTTTTGCAATTTTAGCATTTCTAAGGGGTTAAAAATTTTATGATTAAAAAACCATTGCAGGTTCTCGAACAACTTAGAACTTGAGCGTGACGGATTCATTGGTAACAGATTCATTGGGTACCATTACACATTGAATGAGGTGGAACTAGTCAAAACAATCATTTGTTGCAACGCTGACTAACACAGAAACTGCGGTGGTGACGCACACCGAACCGTTGTTTTACCACATTTTGCACGCGGCGAGGCGATTTCGAAATCATTTGACGTGGTCCGTTGCCGGAGAACTGGTCCGCACCTAATATTTCACCACGAAAAGCTTCGCACCAACCCGGGGTTTCCCTCCCCTTCCAAAATCAGAAGAGTTTAGGGGCTTGAGAAGTGATTCTTTCACTTAAAGTCAAATTTTCTATTTGAGTGTAGGACCAGGTATCAGAGCTTACGAAATCGCGGTGCGGACCAGTTCTTACGTAATCGACGTGGTCATGCCTGCCAATGGAATACACGGCCACCTACCGTACCCCTCAAATAGCGACGACGGGGCAGATTTATCCGAAACTTTTCGAATGTTCATTCGAATAGTAGGCTTCGAATGACGAATAGATTCGAATGGCCTTTTTTGACGTCCGATTTTCGAATAGTTTTTGAATGGTGCGATTTTGGAAATTCCGATAATGAATACGTATTCGAATGGCAATTATTCGAATATATCGATTCGAATATATTCGAATGGCACAACTATGTTTTGTTTTGTTTATTACGTCACTTAAGGCAAACGTCATATACACATAAATATACACACAAACACACATAAGTAAGACAAGTAAGACTAAAAAGAGTACAATAAGAGCCATACGAATAGTTGTAATGATAAATGATGATTTCCGAGACATGAAAGGGAAAGGAGGGAAAGTATACATCATACTACGGCTTCAATAACTTGGCGGCGAATTTGCGATTAAAACGTTTGAGTGTGAGCGGCGATGTCTCGCATTTTGTGGGCTTCAAGTATATCGAGCCTGCGCGGTTCGTAAAGAATCTAGATCGCAAAGAGGTCAATAGAAAATCGATGCATTCTCAGGTTATATGAAGCTGTTAGTTTGGAGTGGATGAGTTTCAATCGGAATAGTGTCGTCTATGAGTTCATTCAATTGCACTTCAGAAGTGAACTCTGTTGAACTTTCCTCTTTTCGCCCTAATTTTCGATTCATGTTGAGTAGTAGCTGCTTCCATGTGGTCATCATCACATCTCGATAACTGCCACAGGTTATTTCCAGATATCCGTCAGAATATGAGAGTTATTTCACCGGTGAAGTTTTCAAGGATGACCTTTTACATGGCCCCTCGCAGAACAACTTTGGAGAAAAAATGTGGTGCTTGAATGAGTGTACATTATCCCAAGGTAGCTGAGTTGAACGCAAAACTCAGATGTCAGGCAGGAATCGAACCTGCATTGCACGCTTTCCGGGCGAGAGTATTTCCATTACACCACCGACACCCCGCTCTGCATCCCTCAGCTATTCACGCGTGAACTGTGTAGGCACAACAGCAATCACCCGATAACGGGTATGATCTGGTAAGCACGTATCGGCATTAAATCCAGTTAAACTGAGGCCTTGGAGAACGTAATTTTAATGTTTTTCGAATGTTTATGCCTTTTTATGGCATGTTGTATGATCACAAGTTATCACAAGGTAGAGTTCGCGTAATAATTTTAGTCTCAAGGAAGGACGGTGCCGCGACAGTAGATCACCCCGCGCGAATCGAAACCCCACTCTCCAGTGTGGCCGCCAACCCCGCACGGCCAGCCGCCTGGTCCATGCGTCAGACTAAATCGAAAGCGGAAGCCATAGCTGAGTTGCACGCAAAACTCAGATGTCAGGCAGGATTCGAACCTAGTGTACATTGTTGAAATGATTCCATGACATCTCGTCGCCAAGGTTGTTTACCCTCAGCCCTACAATAGCCCTCGAAATAGTGGGTCTCGGTTACTTCTTTTGTTCAAAGGCTCCTAGGTAATTAAAGGTAGCATAAATGCTCACAAACGTGGTCGGGATAACGCCAGAAATAAGCCTGCGCGGCTCCTACCATGTTGTCAACGAAATTTGAAGCACTGATAACTATCCATACTGACTGTATTTAGGCGTTGCCGCAGAACTGGTCCGCGCCTTATTTTTCAGCGACGAAAAACTTCGCACCAACCCGGGGTTTCTCTCCCTTTTAAAGTTGGGATAGCCAAGTGGGGCTTAAGTAGTGAATCTTTCGCACAAAGTAAGGCTTTCTATTTGCATGTAATCAATGAAACTTGAGAAAACTTGTGATAATTTAGAGTGATAGCGCTATCAAATAAGAGTCTACGAGAGAAACAGCTGGATTTATATGAATATAAAATGTCTACATACCGATTAATTGCCCTTCACTTTCAAGTGTGCGAGTCTATTTATGTTTTTATGTCGACCATGTTTATGAGCGTGTATGGTGCCTTTAACCCGAGTCTGAGGGAACTCTTATATGTGGCAAGTTATGACATTAGAGTGAAATCGTAGCAGGGACGAGATCACCAGGAACCTGTTGAAATTTGATTAGTGAGACGATGCATATTGTTTTATTTCGGGTTAGTTGAAAGATTCGTGGAGGATGATTGGTTAGCTGTGAAAGTTGTTTAGTTTTCATCGCCTTCCCATCTCCAGGTTCGCAAAAAGATCCTCAGGAGTTGACAAATCAACCTCACTTCAATTAGCTTCTCTGCCTACAATTTTTAACTCGGAATTGAGTATTTCCTTGATTGATAGCCTTGATCGGCAGGGGGTTTCCACTAGTTTTCCATTCACTGCTTTACAATTTCATTGCTTCAGGGTAAATCGAATGGGATCGATTCTTCCGACAAAGTTGTCAACAGTGACGGGGAAGAGATGTGTTCAACTCCGAAGAAGAAATTGGAAAGAAAAACTTCATTACCAACCGAGGATGAGAAAACTACAAGTTTGATTCGAAAACAGATGAGTGAAATCGAAAAGGAGATCACACGGCGATCGCAGAATAAGAATATCAAAAAGGTGTGGTTACCTACTGTTTAAGTAGCATTGTGTTTTTTTTTCTGATGTACAAAACTGTGTCAAGTAGGTTCGCTCATCTGTACACTCTTTTCTTATTGAGTATCCTTGTTTTTGGTCACTAAAGTGGGAAATCATGCGAAAGTGCTCAAGAAAAATTAAATTTCCTGCGGGAGGCCATTGCTACAGAAATATTAACAATATTTTGTTGACTATAATTTCGCCCCAAGTGCAAAATGAGTGTTTCTTTGCTGGGGTACAGAGTAATTTTTAGCGGAGTAGGATTAATTTTGGTAATTGGATGGAGGCCAGCGTGATGGACACTTCCCGCGGCAGGCTCGCTCATTAGTTGCTGTTTCTCTGGCAATCTTCGTTTATGGCGCTCTCTCGGCTTGGCAACCCTTCGATATACATCCGATTATACAGCGGACATAGGATTTCCGAACAACGAGAATTTGCGCAGGGTGGTTGAATCAAAAACGAGCGAGAAAACTTGATTTTCCTCACAAATACCTTACCTTGTAACCTCGCGTTTGAGTATAATAGAGGAGCAGCGGATCGTTCCGAAAAGGCATGGAATGGAATTGGTGTCTCCCACAAAGGGCTCGCATACCGCTAGCCTGGATGTTGGTTTCTTTTCACTTCACTTTTCGATGAAACGAATACCTTTATGCAAGGTGCCCAGAAAGTATTGTCCGTTAGGGGCTATTCATACTTCCAACCTCTCGCTCTGCCATAGCGGCCCGCTCGGACGAAGACGTGAGTATAAATGAAATTTTGATCTCCCGCGCCTCCCGCTCCGCCAGTGAAGTATGGACGCTCTGGAGGCTTCGCCATGGCAGGGCGGGAGGGGCGGAAAATCGGTGGGTTTGCTTTTAGAGATGAAGCGGGGTGGCCATCTCGTGGCGTCAAACAGGTGGAAGGGCGGGCAAATCAGTGGGAAGGGCTAATCAGCTCCATTGATCGCCAAAGTGGCCTCGACCAATAACGGTGACAGCCTTCCCACTGATCTGCCCTCCTCACTGTTTGGCGCCACGAGACGACCACCCGATGAAGCGATGCGGGTGGTCTTTGATAAGTTTGATACGATATGTTGGCTTTGGGTGGATTCTACAGAGTTTTTTTAATAGGCAATGGCTGATAACGCTATCGGAAAACCTACATATATCAGAGGCAACTTTCATTTTTAGGATTGAATCTTGGAAGGCCCCCTCCAACTAGATTTGAGTCAAGATTCATAATCGTACAACAGCCTTGTCGGTTTCTTGCTTACCTTTCGCGTGGAGGCGTGCATTTTGACTCTTGTATTGAACATTCAAACAATTGCAACTTTTCCGAGCATCTCCGCACGCGCACTCCCATTTTGTTTCCGTATACTTTCTACAACGTCCTCCGCACCCCCACTTTTGTTCCACTAACTTTTCCCGGCGTCCTGCGCACTCCCACTGCGGGGGTAAATACTTTTCGCGGCGTCAGGCGCACTTCAACATGGGTCCCACACGCTTCCCACTTCGTCTTGCACACTTCCACTGAGGTCCCGCGCACTTTCTATGGCGTATTCGGCGCTTTCACTGAGGCCTCGCTACACTTACATGACGTAATTTAGTGCAATAAGTAATGCAACCCACAAATACTTCGGCTGTGTGAGAGGGGAGTATGAATGGCCGAGCGACACCGCTGTCACGAGGCGCGGGAGGTCGAAATTTCATTCATACTCACCTCTTTTTCCGCGCGTGCCGCTCTGGCAGAGCGAGAGGTTTGAAGTATGAATAGCCCCTTGAGAGGGTATAGTCTACAGCAATGTTAGTAGGACCTGGTGAAGTTGCGGACTCGTCCTAACATACGGTAGTTTGTTAGTGGTATCAATCATTTTTTCGAAGCAGCTGTGATAGATCGGTGAGTCTGTGTTTTCACCGATATGACTACATCTGTGGAATCAATGAAAACAGTTGAAAATGTGAGAGTAGAAACCAAAACTCACCGATCAATCTCAGTTATCTTGAAAAAATGAATGATAACACAATCAAACTACAGTATGTTAGGAAGAGTCCGCAACCTCACCAGGTCCTACTTCCATTGCTGTAGACTATACGTTAAACGTGGGCCCTCCGAAATAAAGGGTAACTATGAATGATTCTTAATTGTTCGGTTATTTGAAAAATTTTCGAGAAATGATTGATGCAGTTTTAGGCTGGGATCATACTTTCAGCGACGCGATGCAATGTTTA
Organism: Aplectana chamaeleonis; assembly: GCA_029168955.1. Taxonomy (NCBI): domain Eukaryota; kingdom Metazoa; phylum Nematoda; class Chromadorea; order Rhabditida; family Cosmocercidae; genus Aplectana; species Aplectana chamaeleonis. Next base: position 44,670 of record JAPDOI010000424.1, read on the forward strand.
CCATCCATATCGACCGAAAATAGGTATGACTGATGTGCACTGTCGCTGTCGCGGGAAGTATGATCCCGGCCTCATTGAAGCATAGATTTCACTTTCTCTTTAGCTGTGGAAACGCTAATGCTAGGGAACAAGGATAGTTTAAAAAGACTGGTGCTGAAGTGAAAATCCAATTTTTTGACATTTCGAAGTATCTTGAGCACTGCCTTTAGCGCAAGGTCGGGACGAGGCTGTGACGGTCATATCGTGGGTGAGAAGGTGGCCACGACCTTGGCCACTAAGGAGAGGGCACAGACCACTTCACTCACAAGCTCCACAAGCTTTACTTTCTTCTATTCATTAGAGTTTTGGATAAAATAATATCGATTTTTCGAATAAATCTAATTTTCTCTTCATGATCGGAGTGGTTTCAATAGTTTTTATTCTCATATGTTACGGTGAGTGGAAGGTTCTCCTATTTGATAGAAAAAAATTAGGATTCCGTCCATTTATTAAAATGCCAAGGTTAATTAAGTGAGTTTCCTAATCGAACAATCGAATAAATTGTAATAGCGCTTCTGTGATTGGACAGAAATTTTCTTTTTAATCGACTATGGTAACGTAATGTTCGATACCAAGAACAGTTAAAACCATTTCGGCTCTGAGAAATATTAGAATTAATCGGAAAATCGAAATTATTCCCTCCAATTTTCTACTATTCACCCCACAGAAGGTTGCAAAATATCAGAAAAACAGACATAAGCAAGTTTTGCTTCAAAGAAGATGAAACAAAAAGTTATTATCAAATGATACAATTGCTTTACGCTAATGAATTATATCTATTTGTCTGATGTGCACAGTCACTATGAATCTGAGGAGCCGCACTGTTGTCCATTCAGGAGGGGAGTGGGCCACAGCCCCGACGGACGGGTCACAGCGCATACCTGGCCCTGCTTTTACGCTGGAAACGTGAATGCATTCGAGGACATCAATTTGAACACTGAATGAGAATACGTTATTTATGTGTACTGACTAGTGTGCTAAAAACCAAGAGAAGTCGGAACAGAAATGGATGTTCAAATCCTTAATTTACTTGAAGGCACTGAGATTTGTCGAGAGAGCGCTTTCACCCGAAAAGAAGTACAGTGGTTGCATCATTTTTAGTCGACTGATACTGACGGGTCGCGGGTGTTCTTGGCCGCGCTCGCAGTGCAATGCTCGCTAGACTGAGCTGACTGTGGATCGATTCTACTGGCCACCATCGCAGCCATATTTACCCAGTGGCTGTTTTTTTCCAGTTTATATTAGCCTCGTTTGTATTTCTCTGTCTCATTATTTACTTTGTGTTTCGCCACAACTTTTCTACTTCTTCTATTCCCGGCAATTTGATGGGCTTCCGTTTTCCAACACTTTCTAACTATTTCTCTACCATTTTAATGTCAATTATGATTTTTACATTATTTTCACTAAGATAATTTTCAGATTATTTGCTACTCTCTATTGAAGTACTGCTCTGCGACGTCTACAAATAAACTGAAAATCTTTTTGTCTTGCAGGCGGTATAAATGTTTTTACAAAATTTTCAGCAATAATCAAGCGGCGAAAACAGTTGACTGCAACTGTACTATCTTTGCCAGCCGAAATTCCGCTCCGCAGTTGCGGACAACCGCTGTTGCAGCGGGCAACACAGATAATCGTGCCGTTACCACATGGCGCCAGCACGATTATCATCGTGCTGCAACAGCGCTGGTCGCAACTTCGGAGCGGAATTTCGATCTGATATGGATAGTGTTTACTCATTATGCTCATTTATCATTTCTATCTTCCTGATTCTAAGTACCGTATTTCCTCTAATAGAAGTACACCTCTATTTGAAGTACACCTCTAATAGAAGTACACTTAAAAGGGAGAGCTGAGTATTAGAAGTACACCCTCTATTTGAAGTACACCTCTATTAGATAAAATTAGTACATATAAAATAGAGGTCTGGGAATTAGAAGTATACTCTTTCAAAAGTCACCTCTTTTTGCAATAGACCTGCGGTACTCGAGTAAGTGTTTGGCAATTCGAATAGGGCATTTGAGAGAGTAGAGTTTGCACGGGATGTTTTTTTATTATTGTGAGGCTTGAATATTCACAAAAACACAAAAGCTTTCGGCCACCCCTTTCCCGGTCAAAGATTGCTGGTATGGGACAACTTCCGATGTAACTTCACCGAACTTCAGATGACCAAGAAAATAGCACAGAACTGAAACTTGATATTGCTGTTGTTCACGGCGAACTCAGACATTGTTGGGGATGTTCCCGAGAACGACGACGGAACTTCCCTCAAAACAACTGGGGAGTTTCCCCTAGAATCGAGGGGAGACGGAGGGGACCTCCGGCCAGCAGGTCTTCCCTTGTTCTCCCGATCGCCAGTCTTCCCCATGCTGTTGCAACCCAACACCCCTTGTTCATTGATTGATCAAAAATCAGCTAGCAAAACTCGCTGTTTTCAGCAGCTTCCTGTTCTTGGAAAATTGGAATAGGGCCGAAAATATTCACTTCTAACAAAAGGTTGCAGAGAAGCTTGTTATCTCCACTGAAATCCGGACAGAGATACCCTACACAGTCCTTGAGTGGCAGATCTGCTCCTCCTCACTTGGCGAAATGCGAGACCATCTCGAGACCGGCCTGTTTGCATCGCCGTATACACTCCGGCTTTGTTTTCTCGTTCATCACATTCGGGAGGAGGCCATTAGAACAACCGTGAAGCGAACTTCCCTTGTTCTCCCACAGATTCGTCTGTTTCGAACGTCATTCGTTGCGTATAATTCGAGGGGAGAGGGGCGAGACGTCTTCCCGGAAGGGGACGTCTCGCTCCTCACCCGAGTGATACGACCAAATCAGGTCTATTGTCCTCGGGAACTTCTCCACAAATATCTGAAGAATGCACTGGATTCGTTTAGGTACTTTACAAGAATTTCGATTTGATTGAGTTTTAATCTTTCAAAGTTGACCTGTTTTGGCGCAAGGCGTTGACCTTAACGGTCCTTGAAAAGCCAGGATTCCTCAGCGTTATGAAGACTGGATCATTCATGTTGTGGAATCGTTTATACGGAGAGGAAATCAGGAGCCACCAATGGTAGACTTTACCCGCAGTGGATGGTGAACGCGTAGAACTCGCCTCTGGAAGAGCCGTTCTCAGACACAAGGGTAGTGCAGGAAGCTATAAATGTCATGGTGGACTGGCCTAACAAATGGCAATTGCCTCTATCCCCGCTCAAGACGGTTTGTATGAAGTTAGGTTCGCGATCGGCCAATTCAAATCAAAATTACATGATTGATGGAGTAGGTGTTTCGGAAGTCAAAGAAGTAAAGGATCTTGGATTTATATATAACGACAGACTCGACTTCACGGGTCACATTAGAGACAAATGTAAGCAAGCTCTAGTACGCACTTTTCATATTTTTAGAGGACTGTCAAGTAGAAGCAAGGCGGTGCTCTTGCGCGCTTACAAAACGTATGTTAGGCTTATAGTCTAGGCTAGTACAACAGTTTTTTGTCCATTCAAGAAAAAACATATTTATGCCATCGAAAAAATTCAAAACAATTTCACAAGGAAACTATTGGTTAGAATTGGAGGTTTCTTATACTCTCGTATTCCCAAGGCGGCAGTTGGAAACAAGTACCTGGGGCTGCCTACACTTGAATCCCGACTTCGAGTATTTGACCTATGCATGGTTTACAAGATGCATCCGGGTCACTTCGTCCCAGAAATGTTTTCAGTTCCACGGCAACCAATACTAGGGGGAGCCTTTTCAAAATCACGTTACCTAGACCAAAAACCACAATTCGGGCAAAATCGTTTACTTTTAGAGCAGGGAGTGCCTTTCTCAAAGCTACAAAAAATACTCCAGCTACAAATATGACTTATGCTTAGTTTAAGCGGAGAATGTCAAACCTTTTTCATAGCTACGAGTTATCCTAGTCTGATTGGTATCGACAGCACTTGTGCTCATAATTCTATTTTTCATTTGTTGCACTGTGTTTGTGCAGTTACTTGTTTTTTTTTTCGCTGTTAGATGTATTTTTTCCAATGGTTGCCTTATGTAATCGTAATAAAACTAAACTAAGTCGCTCAAGAACCGCCCTTTTTCAATCGATCTGAACGGCTCGAAAAGCGATCAGTTAAATTGTTTTCAAGCCTAACAAGTGGACTCTTTCTTTCCCATAAAGGGCGTGTCAACAAAATCAAGACCAGACTTAAACGATTTTTGAAAAAAAAATTGAGTTGGTTAGGGTGTGAATATTGGTATTGAAAATATGATATCAGTGATTGTGAAAGCCTAAATTCGATTGGGCCTAAGTGGCTAAGTTATCCGGGTTGCAGTCTGAAATTTCAATACATACAAACTCTCGGTGTTATACTGGGAATCTGCCAGAAATGCGAACAGTCTACCATTGTAAATTCAAAAAAATGTGCGGAATATTAGAAGTACACCCTCTATTAGAAGTACACCTCTAATTGAAGTACACCAGAAAGAAAGGGCTGAGAATCGGAAGTACAGCCTCTATTTGAAGTACACCTCTAATAGAAGTACACCAAAAAGAAAGTTCTGAGAATTAGAAGTGCAGCCTCTATTCGAAGTACACCTCTAATAGAAGTACATATAAAATAGGGGCCTGAGTATTAGAAGTACATGTACTTCTAAAAGAGGAAATACGGTAAGTTCCTTATTAAGACATTATTCTTATGGCTAATTGTAAGATTTCGGTATCCATGAATGGGAAGTCGAACCCGTTTTGAAGGAAAGGATCAATTCCGTTTTATCTCTTTTTTTATTTAATACGATTTTACTGTTCCCATCCATTTTACTGTTTTGATTTAGGCATAAACTCTTAGTTAAATGGCCTTTAAAGTAGTCTGTTGTATTTCGTAGTAGTGCTGAAGTTGAGAGGAAGTCAGGTATTTGGATCCTGTTGAATTTTGACTTTTCAAGTGGACTAACTATTGGTAGAAACGACATCTTTTAGGAATCTGAATTCAAAACGAAACCCTATTAATGAGTTGACAAAAAAAGGTGGAACTGGTCATTCCAAGAGAAATTTCCGCAAAATTGTTCCCGAAAGCAAAACAAATCTCATCTTCATCACAGTTTTAATTCGAAACATTAATTATATCAATAAAAAGGTGCCATTATTACATCAACAAATCCTGCAGAAGCAAAGATCTCAAAAGCGGCAATAACTACTTTGAAGTACAATTTACGTAGGATGTATGCCTAGATCTAATTGGCAAAACGGGTTTCAAACGAAATAGAAAAGAAATCAAGCAGAATAATCCTTTTCTTCGAAACGGTTTCGACTCCCCATCCATCGGTACCAAAATCTTACAACTAGCCATTAGAGGAATTTCTAACAAAGAGAACTAACATGGAATCAGGAAGATAAAAATAATAAATGAGGATAATGAGTAAATACAGTCGCAACCAGCTGTTTGCCGTCGCCTTAACATTGTTGAAAATGTGTATAAGAACATTCAGTGCGCTCGAAAGACAAAACGACCTCCAATTCGTTTTTAGATGTTGTGGAATAGTACTAGACTAGAAAGTAGCAGTTAATCTGAAATACATTACAGTGGAATAAATCATAATAGAGGTAGAAACGGTAAGGAATTAATAAGAAAGTGTGGGAAAAAAGGGAACACACTAAATTGTAGGTAATAATAGTAGAAGAAGACGGAACACAAAGTAAATAAAAGAAAAACACAAAGGAGGCTTTGAAAAAAAGAACCGCTGTGTGGCAGTGTGGAAGAGAGGAGACGCAGCATACGCGCGCACACGCACGCGATCAACAGCAGTAGCTTCCACTCTGGAATAGAGGGTAAGGTTATCTAGAAAAGTTCTGTGGTTGGATTTAGATTGACGACCACGAATTGGCAGAGCTGTTCGGTTCGTCAGCCGTTGCCTCGGGCCTCACTTCGGCCTCTTCTCTTTCGGCCTTGAACGAACACACCACGTTCACGCCCAACTTCTCATCCGATTCACAGGTCTGTATATCGTCGTGATGTGGGCCCGAAAAGGTTTTCCGCATGTCACGTGGTTGTCTCGATTCGCGTTACACCGACTCCTTGGGGGCGGCAGCTTCACTGTGGAAGCCCGTGTTGAGCATGAATCGATTACAGTGAATTCCTCAATCTTATTGAATCGATAAATTAAAATTTATTCGTTGACTATCTAAGGGAGTCATTCTTCGTAGTATTTCGGGGTTGTAGTCTGTCGCGGTGACCATCGCTGAACGCAGAAAACACTTTTTAAGAGTGATTGGAGTGGTAGGCCATCAAAGTTTGATGAAAACACGTGCTCTCTGCGCTCAGCGACAACCGCCATGACCAACTGTTACTCCAATGTATAGACATTCCAACTCGATTTTCCATTGTTGCCTCTGTGTTCGTGCAGTGCATTACAGAAAACCATCAAAGGTGTTGTGTAGGTGCTTGGTCTTTGCTGTGGTGAACCTTTGTTGAGTGCTGCAGTACTGATAAAATACTGGTCTCAGTAGTTCGTACAGTTTTCGTTTAGAGTGCGCTTCCTTATACGCCATCTGTCAACGAGAGTAAGCCGGATCCAAAAGAGACTCTAAACCAGTTGCGATCATCGTTCAATCTTCCTGAGCCAGGATGTGCGCCAGCTCAGCCCCCTCCACCATATGGCCAGCATAGCGAAACGAATCAGATGCCTTTCGTGCCTCATCAGGTGCAACTTCTTTATGCTTTTTGCATAGACGCTGTATCCAGGTGGCTTTTGTTTACCGGATTTCAATCCTAGTTGCAGATGATAGCAGCGCCTCATGGTGTGGCTTCTTCGATGCATTGCCAGCATATGATGGGCGCTATGGCCCAGCCATTCCCCATTGGTCAGAGTTTTTCACGTGGGCAGCCAATGATTGGTCGATTCTCCTCTCCACAAATCCCCTTCGCTGCTCATTTTAACAGCAGAGGTCAAAGTGCTATGCAAGAGGTCAGTCATGACTTTCGAATGGATGTATAATTTTGGAAAGTGCGTGTGTAATACGTCCCTTTTAGCAAATGGCGGCAGGATTTCTGCCACAAGAGCATCAGCTCCATGAATCAGAAGCGAAATCGGAAGTTGCCACAAATTCAACGGCAAGTTCAATGTCATCTGAGCAAGGTGTCCCTTCATCTGGCGGAACAATAGCTCCACCTCCGCCTCCGGGTAGGCCTGTGAATCGTCGAACCAGCCAGGTTGGCAAACATTTGAGTTTTGAAAATAAATTCTCTAGGCAATCCCGTTTTTCGTAAATAAAGCATTATGCCGAAATTGGCAGATAGTCGTATGAGCACAGCACAAAGATGTTCCAGTCTGCACAACCGTGTTCTTCTGAATGGCCGGATGAGAACAAAGAGAATGGGAGCGCTGAGGAGCCAGTGTGGGTGCTTCGCGATTCCTACCTGAAGAAAATGCAGCGCGATCCCAAAGAACAGGTACGCACCTCTTAGCCGTTTCCCGTCTCACATCGTCCTCTTTTTGCATGTTATTTTCATCGGAGTTCTCTTTTTCTCGTAGGAAAGTGAACATGAATGGGATGGGGAGGCAAATAGCGCGGCAGCTGTCTCATCAACACAGGCAGAAACACCCGCTGATGGAGAGGAAATGGAAACGGACCGTCTCCTTCATGGGGGACCGGCCGACGCATCTCAATCTCTTCCATCTGCCACAGGGCACGGAAAGAAGAAGAGCAGTAAAGAAAGTGCGTGTTCTCCTTTCAAAACGTATTCTTTTCTGTGAAACCTGAAAGAAATGAGTAGTTGCTCTCGTTTGTGTGTTTGTTTGAGAGTGTTTGACTAGTGTGAAATGGTATCAGGTAACTAGTGTTGTGTAAAATGTGCAGATTTTTTTAAAAGCTGTTTTTAACCATGCACTGCACTGCGTCGCTTCCGAGCTACATTTCGAAAATATCAAATAGGTGAGTGTATATTCTGCACTGGACTTCAGTATGGCCTGGATCGATCCGCGCTTGTACTCTTGTGAACTTCTTCGGCTTGCATGGTTAAAGCATCGTAGCATCACCCAGCCATTCCCATGACTAGGCTTGTAGACCGTATGTCGAAAGTTTATGGACACCTGTGATTCAAAATTTTGGCCTATTTTTGAATAGCACAGTAAAGTGAAGAATCGCACAATAGAAAAACTATGATGGCGTCATTCGTCATTGAAGGAAACATCCATGAGGTACCTACTCAGGCGATTTGCAGCCCCGAGCCGCCTGACAGTTCGGCTCGTGTTTCCCCATTTTCCGGGCCACTGCTGTTGTTATCCGAGCCACTGCTGTTGCCGTCCGGGCTAAGTGGAGGAGCCCGGACAGCAACAGCTGCGGCCCGGACAGCAACAGCAGTGGCCCGGATATTAAGGAAACGCGAGCCGAACTGTCAGGCGGCTTGGGGCTCACAATCGCCAGAGTACCTATAGAAGGTACCTATAAGTACGCGTCATTATAATATGTTCACCCAAATCTCTGGGCTATTCGAATGACTCGGACACTTCTCTATGAAGCTGGCTCCATTTGATTCAGCATGCTCACTATACCATAGCCTTCAGGTTGGAACCATTTTCGTATTCGTATTATTTTAGACGAAAGTTGATCACCTCAAAATCTCAGTGCCCACTTTTGTAAAATAGTTTTACGGAATAAATTTGAAACAATTACAGTTTTGTACTTGATGGGTCAATTCTAGTTGAGAACAGCTTAGGTTTAAGTGGTCACTTTCCCGTGGAATAGATTAGCGGACGTAAGAATTAACGAAAAATGGAAATCTGAGAGGACGGGAAAATGGTGTGCCAAATATGAAAAAACTGAGGTGATTTTAATAGAAGTTAAACTGATAAACTCCGGGGATTGGAGTAGGGTAGAGAGTGTAGCGTAATTACAAAAACAAATTATTTCAATTTTTCAAGAAAAAAATTCCAGTCCCAAGTCGGTCGAAATTATTTCACCAATTTAGGGGGCGTAAAGATTTTTGACATTTTTCGAAAATTTCGGTCACCCGTAAAAACCGTTTCAGTGTTACTCCGAAAGAGCGAGCTGACTATCTCAAATGGGAATGCTGGCTGTTCATGTTTTTTAGCAGCGGATATAGATGACACATTGTTAAGCCTGGCTAGGGCACGCTACAGTGTCCCCCGTCATTATCCAATTTGTCGGTTTGTCATATCGGCGATTTTTCGGTGTCCATAGCTATTTTCACGGCCTTTTTTTGCCGGGATATCTACAGTAACCATCCATGCGTGCTATTTCTGCCAGAAACCCCTCGAACTGTTTTCATCGAAACATTTTCGATTTTTCATCGTGCACACTGCTTTCAACCACAGAAAATGGTCAGTGAATTCGAACGACTGACTTGAGAACCTGTGTAACTTTGTATTGCGACTTTTTGGCATTCACTGTTCGAGCCATTGTACCCTCCGTTGAAAATCGAATTTCTCATTCAGGGAGCGCGCGGTGCTGCTGCCCTCCGCCAACCTCCGCACCCGCACGCGCTGGAACTACGAGAATTTACCGTTTTACTGTCTATTTTTACAGTCTCCAAGTCTCTTACCATTTCAGATTAGGCTAAAGAGTCGGTTTGGTGATAATAATGGTTTCATGAAACTCAGGCATATGTATATTTGTACACGAACGAAATTTTCGAAAGAATTTTCGTTCGTTTTCGTTCCATCGAAAATTCGTCGAACGAAATTTTTTCAAATTCCGTTCGTTCGAAATTTTTTCGAACGAATTTTTTTCAAATTTCGCTCGCTCAAAATTTTCCGAAGGAAAGTTTTTCAAATTTCGTTCGTTCAAAATCTGATTTTTCTAAATTTTTGCGAAATTCGTTCGTTCGAAATTCTTTCGAACGAATTTCGAAAAAAGTTCGAAATTTTCGACAAATTTCGAAAAAAATTTCGAAATTTCCAACGAATTTTGAAAAAAAAATTGAAATCGAAATGAGATTCCATGTTTGGCTGTCTTGAAATCTGGGCATGAGTTGAACGTACTTTTGAGATTCTTCGCCGTGCGGGTTTGATAAATGGTGAAACTGGTTTATTATTAGTGGCCTGAAATCGAAATTTCGATCAGTTTCGAAATTCGTTCGTCCGACCTCCGAAATTTCGAAAGTTTCGAAACTCGTTCGTTCGAAATTCTTTCGAACGAATTTTTTTCATTTTTCGTTGGTTCGAAATTCTTCGAACTAAAATTTTTCGATTTTGGTTAGTTAAAAATTTTTTCGAACGAAAATTTGGATCTGATTCAGACCTCTTGCTGGGACGGGTCTTGTGCGCTCGCCTTCTCGCCGTTTGCCAATCATGGCAGCCTAGGCATACGGTGTGCCGCGCTCGCCGCGGCGGCGAACACGCAACATCGATAACGAGCAGGCCGATTGAGTGATTGGCGGAGATCATGCAGAACAAATCACTGTTGGCACACACATCTAAACTCCGTTCTGAGCAAAAACACTGGGGTATCTTCATACTGACCTAAAACATTTAAGGAACATGCAAAGTCTGAAACCTTGGAGTGGGTAATATTCCGCCCATTGTAGGCATCTGAAACCTTGGAGTGGGTAATATTCCGCCCATTGTAGGCAATGTGTCAAAAAACAAAAGTTTGAATGAAAGAGCATAATAGTATGTGATCTAAAAGGTTATCAGCATTTGATATGTTTGGGACGCGACATAATCCAATTTTCAATTGCTCAATTCAAGTCAGAAATGCTCCCACCCAGCGGATTCCACCCCTTGAAAAAAATCGGAAAATTTCTCACACCCGTGCCAGAAATGCCCACACCCAGGGGTTTCAACCCCTTGAAAAAAAAATCCGAGAATTTTTCACAGCCGCGCCAGAAATGCCCCCACAAAGGGGTTTCAACCCCTTGAAAAAATCGGAAAATTTCTCACACCCGTGCCAGAAATGCTCCCACCCAGGGGTTTCATTAAAATCATCGGGTTATCCTTGTTGAAAGTGGGCGGAGGCGCTTCAGACCCAATCGAATGGAGAAATTCAAAAGATGGTTAGAACGGGTTACATCGTGAATACGCTCCTAACAACGATTAATTTCTGAAAATTTAGCTTCCTGGCAAGAGTAACGATTTGGTAATGATAAAAAATGTTTCCAAAATGTCTTGAAATATCCTTAAAAAATGATTTGGCGTAAAATAGCCTGGAAAAATAAAAGCTAGGAGATGAAGTGAAATAACCAAAAATTCGATTTGGTGGTCGATCATTTCACAAGCTTCTCCGTTAAACCTATCAAAACGAAATCAAGCGCGATATGGAACGGAGCGTTGCGTTCACCTAGCTTGACCTATGCTGATTCCCTTATTACAGCTTTCAAAAATGGCTTGATGTTTCCGTTGCGCGCTCGATTTCGTTTTGATAAGTTTAACGGAGAAGCCTGTGAAATGATCGACCACCATATCGCATTTTTGATTATTTCACTTCATTTCCTAGTTTTTTTATTTTTCCAGGCTATTTTACGCCAAATCATTTTTTAAAGATATTTCAAGACATTTTTGAAATTTTTTTTCATTACCAGTTACTCTTGCCAGGAAGCTAAATTTTCAGAAATTTCACATATTTTTCCCGAAGGTTCCCTTTCTGACTTCAATTTTGCTCAACGGTTCCCATTTCGGAATGATGAAGCATATAACAGACGATATTGTCGTATGAGTACAATTTTTGAAACTATTACCCAAAACCATAAACATACCACTCATTGCCGCATTTTGTGCAACATGTGAGAACTCGATATTATTGATCATTAATATTTGATCTTGCATGATGAGAAGAATTTCCCAAACAAGTGACTTAGAGCCATCAACAATCAAAAATCATTGCGGTATTTTGTGCAACAGCGAAAAAATCAATATTATTGATCGGTATTTATCGATAATGACTGATGAGCGAAATTCTCCAACCAAGAAAACCAGTCCCATCAGCAATCACCACTGTTCGCCGCATTTTGTGCAAAAAAGCACGAAAATCGATAATATTGATTATCGATCGATGACGTGTCAAGAGTATGGATTCGGACAAGCTCAGTACTTATCTCCGACGACCTATGTTGATTGGCTGCAGATTCACCCTCACACTCCGTTCTCCACAGCAGTAGCAGGAAAAAGCAGTTTTCGTGCTCCACGGCTAATTTAGTATATAAACCCAAGATTTTGAGGTAACCTTCAAAGTTAAGGTATCAAGTTCAAATTGGAATAGGAGCGACCTGCATCCATTTCCAGCCTCCTTTCCAAAAATGAGCTCCCTAGCTCAATTTTAAGTGTACCAACAAGATCGTGTACGCTGTCTGAAAAAAAAGGAGATTAACAACAAAAACGCTCGGTCTTTCAATTTTTACTCGAAAACCAGTGAACCGTTCTAAACCGTTTTTGAGTACATGTATCAACTTTTTGCGCTCTTTTTAATGCAATTTAGATCTAATTTCTACGTTCACTCTCAACTTAGATTTCGAAAAAGGGGTTGCGCGCGGGGCCGATTCAAAACCAAATCTGGTGCGCGCTTCGCGCGCACCACAATATCCATGTCAAGATCATTTCTAACATCGGTATGGATCAACCTTAGCTTTGGGTCTGGACTGCCCTACACAAATAACAAAGCGCCTTAATTTCGATATGTCTGAAGGCATTACAAGGATACTCCAGTGTTTTTGCTCAAAACGGAGTTAAGATGTATGTGTCGGTAGTCATTTGCTCTGCATGATCTCGGCACACCGTATGCCGAGGCTGCCAGGATTGGCAAACGGCGAGAAGGCGGGCGCATAAGACCCGTCCCAGCAACAGGTCTGAATTAGAACCGAAAATTTTCCAATTTTCGTTCGTTCGACATTTTTTTCGAAATTGTGCAACTATACTCAGGCAATGCTCTTAGTTAGATCACTCCTAGTGGAAATGGCCGCTGTTCACAGCTTTAAGGTTTAGAAATGCGGTCCATGATTTTCGATCCTCCGCTGAAGTTGTGATTCGAAAATGAGTGACTCTGTGGAAGACACTTCAGTGGGACATAGGACATATATCATACGATCCATTTTGGCAAAGCTAATGCTCGGCAGGATACAAAATATTGGTCGTTCTCAGTCGAACAGAGTAGGTATAACGAGAAAAAAAAACAGTAGTGAAAAAGTAGAAGTTGAAAAAACACAAAAATCGTTCTGTAATCGAGAAGGTTGGTTGTGAGGGTGCTTATCCCACGAAGGTGATCTTGCGGGAATGTCACTTGAATAAAGTTACCAACTATTTCGATGGGGGGGGGGTAGGCTGCGCTGTCGAGATACAGGAAGCAACCCCAGGTGGGGAGGTAGAGGGATCATGAGTAGTCTATCCCATTCAGTTCTTCCCTCGTGCTCAGATAATAATGGTCTGTGTCCTCAAACTGTTGAGATGCGGTTTACGTGTAATGGTTTTTTTTACGTACTTCCAGGATATAGTTTACGCACAATACCGCTTGTAATATCTGGCCTGAATGCAAACTGTGCCGCTTATGCCATTATTGAGTAACTCCCACTTGCAATCGTTCGAAAAACCAAGCCCGAGATGGAAATCGATTGATTGAAATCAACTTGTGTGGGAACTACAGGGTTTTTTTAGGTTAAAATTTTTTCTATCTTCTCTCTTGCGATCCGATACAGAATTTAGCGGTAGCCTAGAGTATGGACTAGTTAAGAGACAGTACAGCGTCGGCTGATAGGCCTTACTAGAGACTGCTTTGAACTTCTCGTGGAGATTTGGAAAACCATGTTGTCGTTGCTGTAGGTCTGTGACAGTACATAAATGATCCGTGCTTGAAATTCCCTAAATGGCTGCGGGAATTCCAAAAACGACTTTCATTGCTTCACAAAAAGCAAATCAGGGAAACCCACCCATCAGAGAATTCTTGTGGTGTTCAGAAAAAAATTTCGGATTCGGCTCCAAACTTTCAACTGGGGGTTATTTAGGGCGATGAACCCGAATCTGGGGTCTATTCCTCCCCAGACTTAGGGTTACTGTAGGTTACGGTAGGCATAGTCCCTTTTAGTTGACGTTACTTACCTTAGAATTTCTAAAATCGAAAAATGGACCTCAAATTCGTGTTCAGCGTCCCAAATAACACCCATGGAGAAATTTTGAGTTAAATCTGAGGCTTTGACCGAGTTACCGTATACCCACCATAGCTTACCGTAATCTATCGAAAATCTATAAACGGGTTGTAGATTCGTGTTAGGCAGCACGAGTAACCCCTAAGTAGAGGTTTCAAGGCGATTTCATCGTAGCATTCTCGAAATGGACAAAATTCGCGTTTTGCCAGCCAAATTTCCCCCGTTTTGAAGCTTCGGACCGAATCAGACGTATTTTTGAAATATTGGCAAATGGGCCTAGTCTCGTTATCAGCACCCAAAACCACCCCTAGAAAGAAGTTCTATGCTCAATCCGAGACATGTTTTTTGAACATCCTAAAAATTTCCATTCATGTACCCCTTTTCACTACGCAAAGCTATGAAAACGCCCCCTTTTGGAAATATCCTGCAAAGCTCAAAGGCATATAGGAGATTTAGAAAACGGATTACACTACGTAACAAATTTTCACTTTTTTCTGTTCCTGTGTTGAAATAGTATTTTCCTAACCCGTTAGGTCTATAACAGACAGAAAATCGCTGTTATTCCAGGTAAACTTCGCTTTTGTGACTAGAACAATAAAATTTGGAAAATCGCGTGTTTAAGTGAGGCAATTTTTTGTTCCTGGCTTCCAAGTGTTTTATTTCAAAAGTTTATGTCTAATGTATGTGGAAGATGACTTCATTCAGCACAAACTTTGCTTACACGACGACAGCATGAAGAAAACTCGTTTTTTTTTGTGAAAATAGAAAGTTTTTATTCATTTTCGGCACTATGATCAGGTAAAAACAAAGAATGCCCAACGAATAGACAAACACAATCGGAAACCACTCAACAAGGTTCAGAAATGTGTAGATTTTCTGGGTTTACGATTGTACTGTGAATCACTCTCACGAAGTTGCACCCAAATGTAGTCCCCCCTCATGGTTTCGCTATACTGTCCTTGGTAACGACGTTCAAAGTCCAATATATCTCGCTTCGCTCCTCGGAGCAAGCACCCACATTATCCTTGAATTTGGCAAGACGCGAATCAAGGATATGGACTTTCATAGACATTCTGCATCCCATTTTGGCGTAATTCTTTATGAGAGTGCACCAACTCCACATAGCTTTCAGCTTTGTGATCACCTAAGAAGCCGTGAACAACTGCAAAGAAATTGCTCTAAGCCGTTCTCTCCGTCCTGCCTAACAGCTTTGCGAAATCCTCACATTTTATCATTCTCTTGGTTTGTGGTCCGACGAATATAAAAGCCCCGACCTTAGCATCGGACAGAGTCGTTACTAAGGACAGTATAACGAAGCATGATGAGGAACTGCATTCGGGTGCAACATGGGGAGAGTGATTCGCAGTACAATCGTTAATCCAGATAATCTACACATTTCTGAACCTTGTTGAGTGTTTTCCGACTGTGTTTGTATATTCCTTGTCAGGGTTGGGCAGGCTTGCGACCGGTCGCAACGGGGGGTCGTAAAGATTTCGGAAATTTTTCAAAAAAATGACAATTTTGAGGGGGAGGGGGTTCAAGAAATTTTTGGAAAAAAATGGGGTTCATTTCCAAACCACTCGGAAAGGTAGCCGTTTCTCCATTCCAGGGGGGGGGAGTTCGTAAAAATTTCGGTCACCGAGGGGGGGTCGTAAATTTTTGGTCACCGGTCGCAACGGCCTGCTCAACCCTGTTCCTTGTGCATTTTTTGTTTTTACCTGTTCATAATGCCGAAAATGAATAAAAAAAATTTCTATTTTCACAAAAACGGGTTTTCTTCGTGCTGTTGTAGTGTAAGCGAAGTTTGTTCTCAATGAAGTCATTTTTTGGCATTCTTTGAACATAAGCAACTGAAATCAATTATAGTCAAATGCCCTGCAGCATTGATAGGAACCAGAAGCTACAGATAGACTCGCTGGCCTGCAGAAGGAAAAAATGCGATATTCTGATTGTTTACAAGATCTTGTATGGCTGTGGTGGACTCAAGGCAAATGAATTCCTTTAACAAAGGGCATCTACCACAAGAGGTAGCAGTTTTAAGCTCGTTCGTAACAGAGCCAAGAAAAGTCTGAGGCACTATTTCTTTGTTAATAGAGCCGGGAGCGAGTTTGAAAAGCTACTCAAAAGGTGCAGTCTCCCTACAACCCTACCTGCGCTTAAACGTCTCTTGGATCAGTACTTGATGACTGTGGATGTATGAGCCGGTTTCTGGCCTTTTACTATTGTATATGTTTTACGTTCTATTTATTCATTATTTGCTGCATTTATTCTGTGTAAATTAACTAAGCAGGCTAGACCTGTAATAAACATATACATAAATATAACACTCAGAAGCCAGGAACAAAAATCGTGTTACATAGTGTTATCAATGCTGTGTCCCATACTAACAACTATCAAAACACGATTTTGTAAAAGCCCACCGGAAATGTACGGCAAGCCATAGTTAGTGTGAGAATCCGCTAACAAGGGTGGGTTGCACACATAAGATGGAGTTTCGAGATGGCACGTTTATATATTCTAGGGGGAGGACAGTGCCCCAACATTCCATGCTCAGAATCGGCTAAATGGCTCAGAGATTCAGAGTAGATTTCCAAAAGTGGGTATTTGCATAGCTTTGTCGATTGAAAAGGGATACACGAATGGCAATTTTTAGGTCGTTCAAAAAAATTGTCTCGGATTGAGCTTAAAACTTGTTTCCAGGGGTTGTTTTGGGTGCTGATTACGAATGTGAGGCCCATTTGTCAATATTTGAAAAACTCCATCTGATTTGGTCCGAAGCCTCGAAATGGGGGAAATGTTGCTGGCAAAACGCGACTTTTGACGATTTCGGGAATGCTACCATCAAATCATCTTGAAACTTCTACATAGGGGTCATTTGGGCTGTCTAACACAAATCTGTGGTCGGATTATCGATTTTCTTTGGATCGCGGTATGTAACGGTGGGTATACGGTAACTTGGTCAAGGTCTCAGATTTGACTCAAAATTTCACTGTGTTGTGTCATTTGGGACGCTGAACACGAATTAGAGGTACATTTTTCGATTTTCAAAACTTTGAGGTAAGTATCGACAGTTAAAAGGCATTATGCCTACCGTAACCTACAGTAGCCCGAAGTTTGGCGAGGAATAAATCCCAGATTCAGGTTCAGCGCCCTAAATAACACCCAGTTGAAAGTTTTGATCCGAATCTGAAATTTTTTTTCTGAACGCTTCAAAAAATTCCCTTTCCCTGTTGAGCCCTGTTGAGTAAAATTCCCTGTTGAGCAATGAAAATGCCGTTTTTGTAATTCCCGCCTCCATGTAGCCATTTTCAAGCACGGATCATTTATATACTCTCACAGACCTACAGCAACGACAATATGGTTTTCCAAATCGCCACCGGAAGGTAACAAGTAGAGTATATCAAACGAATAAAAATTTTCGAATATTCGAATAAACGAATAATTCGAAGTTTGACTCTCGAATATTCGAATAAACGAATTATTCGAAAAATTGACTTTTCCGAATATTCGAATAAATGAATTATTCGAAAAAACAGACTTCTCCGAATAATCGAATTATTCGATTATTCGTTTATTCGGCCGAATATTCGTTGACATAGTCTAGTAACAAGCCTCCCTTGTAAGTGCTTATCGATAACCCAACTCTACTTAATCTCCCTTGCATTAGTGCGGGGCCCAGTGCGCAAAACGCAACGTTGTGTGTGTGCGATTTCGGCGAAATTTAACGTAACAGTTAGCGTACCATTGAATATCCTTCCATCGATTCTATTGCAGTTCTTCGAGGGTTAGTTCCAAGATGGCAAGAAAATTATCAAAGATGAAAGTGCAATTTGCATTCTGGTCTACAATCAAAGAGCGGTGGTGTATCAATCACCCTTTAATTTTAGTAGCTTTGCTTGTGTATCCATCTATGTTCTCGTATCTACCCTAATATTCTCCTTTACGTTTTTTGATTTGCAAAATGCTGTGAGTTTTTTCTTGGGATTGTGGCTGATCATGTCATTTTTTTCAGTTCAATCCTTTGTGTTCCCTGTAATGTCTGCACATACTATATCTATTTAACCGTGCAATTTCAGCTATGGTTCATGAACCTGCAGTTCTGATCGAGGGAGTCCTGTTCCGTGCTCGTTACCTCGGTTCAACGCAGATGATGTGCGAGAGCAGAGGGAGCAAAGCTGCCAGAATGGCGCAAGCCCAAGAAGCTGTAGCCAGAGTAAAGGTGCTGCCGGTGGTTTTATTCTCAAGCTATTCTACGATGCGAGGTGTTCTGATCCTACCCCCCCCCCCCTTAGACCCTCATGACGACGACCGGTAGGGGTGAGGCAATATCAAACATTTGTTCCAAGACTGAAGTAAAAAGCAACGCGCGAGGGACACCAAAAAGTGAATCGTGCTGGGACCATGTGGTCCCAGCTCCATCATCATCATGTTGCAAGCTGCAGCTACTGACCGGAAATTCATTCCGGTAAGTTCAGTACTTGTAATTGTTAATTAAAATCCGGGATATTTTAGGAACCCCGTCTAGTGTAGCGCTCTTCGGCATCTTTCATAGTCCTCACTGCAATCGCGGCACGCGCGGGAAGCGCGGTGGACTATGAAAGTTCTTACCGCGCGGTAAGAACTTTCATAGTCCACCAGCACCACCATGGCGGCGCCGCCCGAACCGCCGTGGCGGTTTTACCGTTGCAATCGATACTTGCTTCTCGATTTGAGTCTACTCCAACATAAATAATTCTGGGACTATCCTGTGCTGCTGCATACGCAAATGCAAGCCAGGAATTTCTGTGCATGTCAAAGTAAAGGCCCGACTTTCACCCGCAAAGCCATGGCGGTGCCGCCGGAGATTTCATAAGGCCTCTGCATAGTCTGGCGGCAAAAGTAAGATGGAGAATAAAAGGCAGGCACGAAGCTGCGTAACCGCTCTCCATCCTTCATCATTGCGGCGCGTCTTTTGCCGCCAGACAATGCATAGGCCTATAGTGGCTTCCCGCTGGTCCCCCGCGTGCCACGCGGTGAAAAGTTTCATGGTCCACCGCTCGTCACGCGCTTGCGGTGAGGACTGTGAAAGATGCCTGCAGCTTACTCATACATTTTTTCAGTTTTATTGTTTTCAAAGTTTTTCGCAGATCATTGATTCAGAAAGCCTAGCATGAAATTTTGCGACCGACACGATGTCGCACAAGCGCCACGCGGGACGTCTGTTTGGGATCATTACACTGCCATTGCAAGACCGCAAAGCCGTGTTCGTCGAAATAGTGATAACCGAATTCTATGAATAACGTGTACTATCGTTCTCGGAACCAAATTCTGCTTCGCAATTGCGGACTACGGCTGATGCATCATGCGGCGCGTGATAATCTTGTTGAGAGAAAGACGGGGGGGGGCAAAGTGGTTCCAGCGCGATTATCACCCCGTTGCGTGTGGCAACAGCAGTTGTCCGCAAATGCTGACCGGAATTTGGCTCCGAGAACGACACTACCACCTCTTTCAATCAGCCAACAGCGAAATGAATCGAATCGGGTTCAATCCGTGCTTAGGGGTGTGACAGTAATGATTATTGTTTCTCTAACGAATTTAGGCTTACTTACGAAAAACTTGTTCCTTTCGTTAGTCGTTTGACGTAACACTAAAAAGGGGTTAAACTCGTTAGTCGTAACTACATCCTTGCCTGTAATACACCACACCTCGAGCCTGTCTCAAACTGATGTGATTTCTCTGAAAGAAGTACTTCCAGGCACCAGAGGGAGAGATTCAACCTAGTACTGAGATCGATTTGTTCATTTCTACGGAGAAGATTATGGTACTCAACACTGATCTACAGGTATTTTGTCCTTTATGGTTTTTTACAAAGAAATGGTAAAGGTTGTATCGATGACACAAATAGGGTGTACCACCTTTAGTCATTTTTCTTAACTGGCGCACTTTGACGGAAACGCGAGAGCTTTGCTGGCTGGAAAGTGCACTATGCGCTCAGATCGCTCAGATCACAGAGTGGACGGTGTTCGACTGCAAAATGTGTCGGTTATATTGAATAACCTTCTAAAGTCGCGCTGGCTAAACTGTAAACAATGAGCAATGATGTACATGGACAGTGTAAGCAATGAGGCCCCTCGCTGTTCTTTGGCCTGGTCAACTCACGATTTGGCCACGCGGCGCTTAGAGGCTGGTCCTGGGAAGTGACTTCAAGTAGCTCCCAGGAGGGCCTCTAGATTTCAAAGGATAGTTTTGGCCCTGAGGTGGGTTTCCCTTCACCGTAGGTTGTGGCGAAGCGAATGCTTCCTTGGCTGGATGTGTACAGTACACTTTCGCTTCAATCTCCTGATTGGAGCTATAGGTAAGACGCTTTCTGGGAATTTTACACAGAAGTCGATAATATCGATCGCTGCTGATTTGCTACGACTGCGCATGAACATTCGTGTGCACGCTGGCACTCGATACTGATCGCAAATTGATTTTTCCATATTCATTTTTCGTGCAAACTGAAAAGGGGTGCTCTTATCCAGCCCACCCCCCCCAATCGGGTCACTCGATTTGGCTTTAAAATTTTCTAGGTTTTTATACCTATTTCGTTAGATCTTGACCACCGGTGTTGCCGTTTTCCTACATTCTAGTCCATGCAGAGCCTCTCCTGTTAACCTTTGGAAGAGGACGTTGCGTGAATGAAGACACACCGCTCTCCACTTCTTTTATACCCCACCCTTTATCAATTGATTATCATCAATCTTGTTTACGAGAGCCGAATGGGGGGGGGGTGGGCTGTATAACATTATTCACTGAAAAATGCACACTCCCCATAGCTAGCTAGCATGATAACCAATTGATAAAGGTTGGGGTATAAAAGAAGTGGAGAGCGGTGCGTCTTCATTCACGCACCGTCCTCCAGGGGTTAGCAGGAGAGGCTCTCCATGGACTAGAATGTAGGAAAACAGCAACACCGGAGGTCAAGATCTAACAAAATCGGAATAAAAACTTAGAAAATTTTAAGGCCAAATCTAATGAGCCGACTGGGGAAGGGGTGGGCTGAATAAGTTGGCCGACTGGGGAAGGGGTGGGCTGAATAAGAGCACCCCTTTTCAGTTTGCACAAAAATGAATATGGAAAAATCAAATTGCGATCAGTATCGAGTGCCAGCGTGCACATGAATGTTCATGCGCAGTCGTAGCAAATCAGCAGCGATCGATATTATCGATTTCTGTGTAAAATTCCCAGAAAGCGTCTTACCTATAGCTCCCTTCAGGAGATTGAAGCGAAAGTGTACTGTACACATCCAGCCAAGGAAGCATTCGCTTCGCCACAACCTACGGTGAAGGGAAATCCACCTCAGGGCCAAAACTATCCTTTGAAATCTAGAGGTCCTCCTGGGAGCTACTTGAAGTCACTTTCCAGGACCAGCCTTGAGCGCCGCGTGGCCACTTCGTGAGTTTACCAGGCGAAAGAACAGCGAGGGGCCTCATTGTTTACAGTTTAGCCAGCGCGACTTTAGAAGGTTATTCAATATAAGCGACACGGTTCGTAGTGCTGGATCAACTTTGACAATGAGAACATAATGATCGCTCGTAAGTTTAAATTCTCCACTTAACGAGCTCCATTTAGGAGTTTCTATCCGGACAGAAAGCGAGACAGGCATTTAGCAGGTCATGGGCAGAGCATGACATGCACAGCGTCCGCTGAGAATGGCCTGTGGAGCGGTTCTGCAGCTCGGTGCATCATGCGCTCAACCGCACAAAACACGTGAAAATTGTGACTCGTATTGTGTAAAATGTCAATCGTTCATTTCACAGATACATAGTACTTGATGATGAGGGAGTATAACATTTTGGCAAAGTAGGCACTCAACAAACCAAATTTGTCTCGCTTGGGTTGAAGCCAAAGAGACCCTGAATTGAATTACACTAAAAACTCTTCGCCTTGTCGATGTCGACGTTTTGTGTTGAACAAGTCGTTATTTCAGAGAATCTCAGACACTGATGTACGACAGGTGAGTAGAAGCACGTGTTTGGTGTGCTGTGTGTTATGTTCACCTATTCAACAGGGGGGATGCACTGATCGAATCTTGTGTAGAAAGTTTTTGCGAGAGATTTGAGCTGATCTCTTGAATCGTCTGAATATTTCCAAGCATCGAATTACAGGACATCCTGATGGATCACGCATTGCGAACTATCTCCTACATCGCCGACATTGGAGATTTGGTCGTTCTGATGGCGCGACGGATGTCAGCAAGCAGCAGCGATGAACAATGCAATCAGTCAGTGCTTCGTGTTTTGAAATAAAATCGACTAGATTTTCATATTCAGGTATTCTCAAAAGAATTTAGGGTTTTGTACTGTTGCACGAACGATGAAAGGGTGCCCTGAAGCTTTTTGTTGGCGGCTTGAGAAATTCAAAGTAAATCCGCTCCTCACATTGATCTCGATAGCATTTTTAGCGAGGCTCCAGTAATGGAGTTGTTCCTATCCTTTTCTCTTCTGCAACTGCAAAGGGATCCTCGAATATAAGAAATTTTGTTCTGAGCGCTTGCTTTTTTGCTGGTGTTTGTCTTGGTTCCGCAGACAAAACCTTTTTGGCAGGAAATGCGTGGATTTTTTCTCTCCTAAGCCCGAATTCCTTATAAAGAGTTGCTAGCCGCAGCTTGCTTTTTAGTTTTCGCAATGTAATTTTGAAAATCCTACAAGTATCAGCATATTTGTAAGCTTTTCTCCATACAGAATTCTAAGTTAGCGATGAGATATTGACTAAAATGAGTATTTTATTTGGGGCATGAGTGAGTAAATCCTGATTATCCCGTAATTTATCGAGCGGTGGTCGTTGGATTTACTGTATTCTGCCGTGTTCAGAGTGGACGGTGTTAGAAAAACCCCGAAAGTGATATGTCATGTGTTCGAGTCCGATGAGGCTTCTTTTATCGCCCAGTCAATTGGCCAAGCCTTCCAAGTGAGTGCAGTTTGAAGGTAGATCAATCCTATCGCTGAAAAAAGAAGTTTTCAGGTGGCATATGTGGAGTTCCTACGAGCGAATGGCATTGATGATCCATCATATCTCAGGCAAATTGACTATCAGGTGCATTTCTTAACGTGTGATCGGAAAATTGGTAATATGCTGAAGAATAATTTAAGGAAGTGTTGAATTCACAAGAACTCCTCGGCGATGAGCTGGAGATGTTCGCCAGGAAGGAGACTCAGAAGGATGTAGTTGTTCCGAAAAAGTCTGGAGAATCTCTTGGAATCGTGGTGGTAGGTCTAGCGCAATGTTGATGGAATGAGGCCTGGAAATATCTGAGGTAATCAGAAATCCACAGGTTGAATCTGGATGGGGATCGATGCTTCCGACTGTGGTGCTGGCTCACATGAACCCGGCTGGTCCCGCGGCGCGCTCCAATTTGTTGAATATTGGAGACCAGATTATAAATATCAATGGGATCTCCTTGGTTGGTCTTCCCTTATCTGCTGCTCAAACGAACATAAAAAATGTGAAGTAAGTTGTTCATGCAGACGATCTTCGACAAATTCAGGAATACGGTGAATTTTGGGATTTAGGACTGCTACAGCAGTGCGTTTGACGGTGGTGTCCACTCCACCCGTGGTTGAGGTGAGGATACGACGCCCCGATACAAAGTATCAGCTTGGATTTTCTGTTCAAAATGGAGTCATCTGCTCCCTGTTACGAGGTACATGAGTTTCACTTGACGTTTCATTCCAGGTGATATTTTCACAGGAAGCGTGCCATGAAGAGAAGAGAGGTTCAGTTGCAACTTTGGACAATTCACTGAGCCGATATTGTTCTGATCCACCGAGGGCTATGTGATCAATGTGAAGGCGGCACTCTGGGGTTTCTGCTTTGAATTTCCTTCTCTCTCCCTCTCTCTCTCTGTTCGTCTGTCTACTGTCTCTACTCTTGTCTGTTAGCGTCACCACTTGCCTCTCTTATCTTACTCTCATTTTCGCAACTCCCCCTCCGTTATCCTCTCTTTTTCTAATTTCTTTCCTAAATCTGTTGTTTCCTCTCGTTCCATATGATTTTCACCCTCTCACCTCGTTGTGTTTCTCACCATCTTCAATTTCCCGCTACTTATCCTCTAAATTCGCTCTCATTATCTACCGCCTCCTTTCGCATTCTACGATCCTCTTCTCCGTCCAGCTGCGTCTCCCACTACTTCTATATCTGTCTCTTGCCCGCTCTCTCCACGTCTAGTTTTTGACTTGTTCTCTCCACCGCCACCTTTTCTACCTGCACATTCCTTGCCCTTACTCCATTTCGTATGCATGTGTATTTCCCCATTTCTTTCCCAGTCATTACTCCATTCTCCCTCAACCTCGTTTCCGCTGTATCCTCTACCTTCCTTTTTTCGTCTTATTCCTATTTCCCTCCAGCTCCCCCTGAATTCCTTTTCCTTACAACTTCGTTTCGCCAGATTTTCTCCACCTTTTTCTCTTTCATCCTTCCTCCTTCTTTGCTCTCCCCGTCTCCTTTTCTGACCAACTCCACCTACATAGAGTCTGTCCCAATGAGGCTCTCCGCCCACGCCGTCGGTCGCGTGTCGAGGCGCTCTCGCAAAGGCATTTTTTCGGCGTAACACTTTTTCCCTCTTTCTTCATCTCCTGTCGTTCTTGCTTCTTCCCTTCTCGTCCTGTATCCTCCTCTTCGTTTTTCTTTACTTGTCTTTTTTCTCGTCATCTCATCATCGTTCACAGCAATGTTTTCTCCATCGCTCCTTCCAGGTTGAAATAGAGCATTTCTAGGTGGAATCGCTGAACGAGGAGGAATTCGAGTTGGCCATCGAATCATCGAAATCAACAATCAGTCGGTTGTCGCTGTAGCTCACGATCGAATTGTGAACATGCTCGCAACAGCGATCGGCGAAATTCACATGAAAACTATGCCAACGAGCATGTTCCGCCTCCTCACCGGTCAGGATACTCCTCAATACATCTAGCACTTCAAATAAGATCTCAGTTCACATTCTTTAAAAATTGTGCTCGTGCTTTGCCCAGTTTTCAGAATTCTAACCCAAATTGTGCTGTTTATTTAGGCACACTTTCAGCTCCTTCAAATGATATCTTTCCCTTATTAGAGAACCCCTGTCCACTCTTCCACTAATGCTTGTGCAGTGGTTACCCGTGCTCAGAGTCTATCCCTTCTTATGTGCCATCTTCGCTGTCCGTTCATTCACCACTGATTGATTGTTTGATCAGGTGGCTTCCTTTGCTCATACTTGCCCTTTTGAGTCATTGCTGTGATATTTAACCCTGAAATAATCAGTTTTCTTCCTTCATGTACCATCCTAGTCAATATGTGTAATTTAATTAATTATAATAATTATAAGATTCTTTGATGTTAGGCTGCTAGCCATCGATGCTATCTTCTTAACGCACGGTTTTGCTGGTCTTAGACGTTAAGAGAGAGACTATATGTTGGGCCTGTTCCAGTGTTTTTACTAGCTGTTATGTTGCCATATGTTGTTGTCCTTGTTCACTGGTCTTCAAGAAATTTTGAGTTGTATGTAAATAATAGTCTTTTGTGAATTACGAGTTGATATTGACAAATTGTTGATTTCTTTCTTGTGAAGATTTCGGGATTTGTTAGACAAAGCAGCACATGAAACCAGCATCATGGTGTGCTGGGACCTACAGATGCTTATCCTACACGGACTGACGGACTGAGACGTCCTGGAAAACCTGGGAGATGTGGAGCATGCATGTGGGAGCGGTAGTGTTTCGTTCGTAGATTTCTGTAGTAATGGGTTTCGACGAAAAGATGGATTTTTATCGGCCCGCGTAGTAGTTTGTGAAAGGCCCGCAAGGAACCACACTATCGCAGCCAGTGGCTGTATTCATGAAACCACGGGCGCAGGAAGGGGGTGGAAACCTCCCGTGCCATGGTGCCACCAAAGGCGAATTTCTCGCATTTGGCGGCTTCGTTTGCAGCAAAAATACTGAAATTCCTAAAGATCAAAAATGAATGACGCCTACTAGAAAAGAAACTTCTAGTCAGGCAGAAGGTTTACTGGGTGCAAGAAATCCGAAATTCGGATTTGAATTCGCAAGAATTTTCGGAGAAAATGACGCCACCAAAGGCGAATTTCTCTTATTTGTAGGCTCCGTTTGCAACGAAAATACTGGAATTCCTCAAGATCAAAAAAGAATGACGCCTGACCTAAAAGAAACTTCCGGTCAGGCAGGAGGTTTATATTGAGCTCCGTGCGCATTCTCCTATCCAGGTAGTAAGCTCGCGTGCCGCGCCATCGATCGATACGGGCAAGATTAATGGATGGCGTGGCAAGCGGTCTTGCTGTGAGGCGACTACGCACGGAAAGGACGATACTGAGTGCAAGAAATGAGAAAATCGGATTTGAATTCGCAAGGATTTTCGAAGAATTTGACGCCACCAAAGGCGAATTTCTCTTATTTGGAGGCTTCGTTTGCAACGAAAATACTGAAATTCCTTAACACCAAACAGGAATGACGCCTACTGTAAAAGAAACTTCTAGTCAGGCAGAAGGTTTACGAAGTATTTTTCTTCTTGTGAATGGCTCATGCTTTCAACTGCAGTGCCGATTCAGCCTTATCACCATGGATGTTAACAGTGTTTACGTTGATGTTCTCGGTCATCATGATTCTCGCCGTGGCGGCTGTAACAATGCTGAAGCTGTTGGCAGGAACACAGCCACGCAATAGGGACTACGCGAAACCTCAAAACGAAATCACCTATGAGTAAGATGTGAAAAAGCCTATACCAAGCACCGTTAAATTGTTGAAAAAACAATGTTCTTCTTCTAGAAAGAACGTGCACGAAGCAAGTGCAACCGCGGCTACGAATCATGAAGCAGCCTCCAGAAGGGCGCGCGATTCAAATTTGAATTCCGCCGTGAATTGAAGTGCTAAGCATCAGACTGCACAAAATACACGCCGTCGTACAGCTGCAGTCAGCCCGATACATGCGCGCGGTCTGCCCTATTACTGAGTCTTCGCGCGATCAACCGGATCGCGAAGCGGTTGTACCGCGAGATTCCGCCCAGTTCGCAAAATTGTTCGCGGTCAGTCGTAATTGATTTGTTGTCGCGGTGCCAGCGCGCGGTCAGTTCTATACTCCACTTCTTGCTCGCGATAAGTCTGCATTTTTGTCTGAGTGCAGGCGTATGGCAACTAATATTGCGCTTTCCCTGCCCAACTTTCAATATTGGCGGCCCCCTCTTCGCCGCCCGTAGGAGCAGAAGCAGGCATGGGTAGCCACCCGCAGAGACGGAGAGGAAACGTAAGGGTAGAAGGCTGCTGTCTCTCAGCTTCGTTAGCAATGCATTCCGGCGGGCATAGCCTACCCCACCTCAACTGTGCAGGTAGACAGGAAGTGTCCGCTTTGCCTGTCAGCAAGATATTGATCATTCTCTGCCTCGTGAGATCGACGTAGCAGGCAGCCACAGCGTTCTGTCTACCCGCTAGGTGGCCGGGAACCTTCCTATCTACCTGCCGGGTACCCAGGAAGGTGCAACATCGAAAACTTGTCCAACAGCGGGTGGACTTTGTACCTTCCCGGGGGGGGGGGGGAGCAACGCTCCATGAATGCGGCCAGAGGAGCGTCATGTTCAATTGCGGTTTTTTTGTTGGGGCAGGATCAGTGCCCGTATTCATGAAACACTGGGAGCCTCCTGGGAAGGTCCAAAGTTCACCCGCTGTTGGACGAGTTTTCGATGCTGCACCTTCCTGGTTACCCTGCAGGTAAGCAGGAAGGCTCCCAGCTACCTGGCAGGTAGACAGGAGGGTTCGTAGCCACCTAGCGGGTGGACGGAGAGGGGTGTGGCTGCCTGCTACATCGATCTCACGCGACATAAAATTATCGATACCACCCTGACAGGCAGTGCAGACAACTCCTGTCCATCCGAGCACTTGAGGACGGGCATGTTATGGCCGACGGAATGCATTATTAGCTGAGCTGAGAGTCAACAGCCACCAACCCGGCGGTCTCCTCTCTATCTCTGCAGGTGGCTACTCATGCCTATCTCTGCTCTCACAGGTAGCGAAGAGGGGCCGCCACTATTAAAACTTCGATAGACGAGGCACAAAATTGGTTGCCATACGACGGGTACGGGAAGGTTACGCCCCCTTCCTGCACCCGCGGTTTCATGAATACGGCCACAGGTCTTCGACGCTTTTCAAGATTTTCCAGCGAGTGGTGGGGATCAGGGGTGTGCGGAAATTTCTGATTTTTGTTTTCTAGCCATTTTGGCCCGTTTTCTGAAAAATTGGCTAAAACCAGAAAAAAGTCAGAAAAATCTATTACCAATGTTTTTCCAACGATAAGTCGCAGTGACTTACAAGGGATACCACGTTGTGACGGCGAGCCTATGGATACTTCCACAGTCACAAGCCACGGAGGATAAGATGTGTTTCATCGCGACGTGCTGGTTGACGTTTATGATGTATTAGGTTGTAACATAAGTCTTGGAAGTTTACAATTCTAGAACTTTCCATTCCTAGTCGATATAGATCAACTAACTCATGATAGTGAGAGAAGTATCTGAAAGCTTCTTAGCGAAACCTTTATAAACGCGCGCTCTCACTTCACCGTCGAATTATGCGTTCTCTTTCTTCACCCCAATGCGTTCTACGACTCCTTGCGTTCTGCGAGTGGCGCCGCGGCACCTCGGCTGTGACTACAGTCGCCAATATCAACGCTGTCTTTGGCGAGGAGTCTGTCAACTACTCCACCGTTCATCGCTGGTTTACTCGCTTTGAGGAAGGAGATACCGACTTCGAAGGCAAACTATAGAAGACTCGACCATTCTTGAAGTCATCAAAGAGAATCCGGAAGCGAGTGTGCGGGAACTGGCGACGAGGATCGGTTGCAGCCATATGACCATCGATCGTCGTCTTTCAAATCTTGGATATCGGAAAGTACTCGCACAATGGATACCTCATGCTCTCACCGACGGTCAAAGGATGACCCGACTGTCTATATGTCAGTCTTTTCTCCTCCGCTCCAACAGGAAGGACTTTCTGGAGGATGTGGTGACTGGAGATGAGAGTTGGGTACTATACGACGCGGACGCACACAGAGCCTTCTGGCTTCCTCGAGGAGAACAGCCGCCAACTCAGTCAAAACCGAACCTTCATCGCAGGACTTCATCGATGCACAGACTCCTGGGTTCTGGGAAAAGGGAATCAGCGACTTGCCTTTTAGATGGAGTAAAGTTGTAGATAGTTATGGTGATTATATTGTGGATTGAATGTGTGAAGCAATAAAGATAAGAAAAAATTTAAAAATCTTCCAAGACTTATGTTACAACCTAATACATGGAACCGTTTTTAGGACTCTTCCTACCGATATGTCAGGACGAACCCGTAGCGAAAGGCATTGTTAGCAAGTCTGATGCCGAGTCCACCATTTTCTTGATTGAGATACATTTTTTACGTTGCTATGTCCTGGTACATTTGATTGAGCTCCTAAAGTCTTGAACTGAAAAGGATGTTCTAATTTGGGATTCAATCCTTAGGGAGCAAAACTCGTTGGCGTATTCTTTTTTTTCAAAAATGACTCAGGCGCCTGTAGCGTAATGACAGGATGCGTTGTAGTTGCCGTAAACAACCGTGTGTTCCATCCACGCCGAAAACCAACCCACTCTGCGATCCATTCGGCATCGATAGATTGGCAGCAGGCTCGTCAAAAAAGTTGAGAACACTGGCATAAACATGGCCTGGCCTTCCAAGTTCTAGTATAAGTTCAACACATACAATTCTGAATGATCTTCCAAACGTTCGCGACTTTCTTTGACCACAATGACTTCAAGTTCATGTGCAGGTGATTTTGAAGTCTGAAATCGTCACGCTAGTACCACCTCAAAACTGAAAATGTATCGCGAGAAGCTGAGATTGAAGAACGTTTGTCGCGTATCACGCCATATGAGCACGCCCCACGCGACATTCGCCTTTAAAGGCAGCGTTCACGATGATCATCCTCGTTGACTTTCCACAGTGAAATGATAGGCGAGAAGGATCCTAGGCTCCCAGTGTCGAAAGAGCAGTAGACAACGAGCCAGGAGCGGCAAAATAATGGCTGCAAACTAGCGTTTTGGTGCCCCAGACACGCCCCGCGCTCCAGATCCGCCCAATCGAAATGAACAATCGAAGACCCAGATTACAGGAATGATCAAGTCAAGGAAGTGCTGATAAGCGAGCTGATCTTTTGATTGCATTGAATGCTATCATCCTTCATAGCGGTCACTCAGGCAGAAATGGAAACCCAACTGGGCAACGTCATAGTCACTCACCAATAGCATATAAGCGGGGGCCAGTGACGCCGAGGTGCAAGGGTGCTCAGACCAGTGATGACGTGTCAACGGGCCCGGTTCTGCCCCCTCCTCTACTTGGATGCGCTCTATCGATTACCTAGAGTCTAATTCGGGCCCATCACCCGGCAAGAGTGTGGGCTCTCTCACAAAAATTGAGCTATGGGTAGAGATCCAGCGCTTGTTCCTTCCATGCCCTATCGATTGACATGGGAACCCCTCGCTTTCATGATCCAAGGACTTGAGCGAGTGCAAGTCTACTTGATCACTCCAGCCGGCGGCGCGGTCACTCTATGCAAGATTGTGCGCCGTATACTGCGCGGGTTTGGTTGAGGATTCAACGTGCCATGGCTAGTGGTTGCCCGGGTCATAAGGAACTGTGTTTCGAATCTCGATTAGGCTGACCGGGTGGTGAAAACCGAGATCCGCTTCCAAAACTTGTCGGGGACACAACCGGTCCCTATGATTTGCACTGAAATGCACCCAAAAAGTGACCGGTTGAGTGACCATTTTCTGCCTGAGCATTTCCTCCACGCTCAAAAATCAACTTAAACAAGAGAGGGCCTATTTTGGCTCAAAAACGCGTCTTTCGTCTCCTTTTCAAGCATGCCTTGCTATACAGGGCACCAGACCTTCCGTAAACCGTGAAAATATCGGAAGTGAAATTTATCGTGAACACTGCCTTTAACTTAACCACATTCTCACCAACCCCTAATGTGCTGACGTACTACCCTACGGATGCGTGCTCTGAGTTTTGGCCAAGCAGTGGCCGATAAGAAGCCACGAAATGTCTGATTTCTGCATAGTCGAAAAAAGCTGGTTGCCGACAAATAGCTCGCTCAGAAACAGCCGCAAAAAATGCTCTTCAAGGGAGTATACGACACATTTTTGTGCCGGATTCGGATGTCAACACCGCCGTCGGTTCAGCTACCCATGTTTTCTCCGCTATTTCACAAACAACAAGGTCACAGCCGCGTAGTAGCCAAGAAATAATTGAGAAGTTTCCGGGAAACAGCTCACTAGGAACAGCTGTTAAGCCTGGTGGGCTATTCCTCAGCCAAGACTCTCAGAGTGAGTGCCTTTGATTATGTTCTATCCATCATTGACGCGTCTTTGCTACTATCAACGTCTCATAGACATCTTTTACGGTCCTCACAGGAAGCGCGGTGGGCTATGGAAGTTCTCACCACGCGGCACGCTCGGGACGAGCGGGAAACGACTATGACATCTCTGGCGGCACCGCCGTGCGGGTCAAAGTTGGGCTTCAAATATGACACGCACAGGAATTCCTGACTTGCAATTGCGTATACGGTAGCCTGGAGTAGTTCCGGAATTATTTATGTTGGAGTGAACTTAGGCTGAGGAGCCAGTATTAATTCCAATGGAGAAACCGCCATGACGGTTTGGGCGGTGCCGCTATGGCGGTGGTGGATGGGCGGCACGCGCGTCCCGTACAGTAAGCACTCTAACTCAGACGATAGCAGGCCCTGAGCCCACCCCGAATGAACCCGGAGCCGCGTCCATGTTGCGCTCAGGGTGACAAGTTTGGCGATTTCCGGGCCACATATGTTGCGATGCAGGCCACATACGTTGCGCTCCGGGTGCTAACGACGAAATTGATTCTGGCAGCGCCCTGAGCGCAACTCTCGGCTGATGACGTCATAGTACATCATCCAGCGTCGACGGTTGCGCCCCGGGCGCTTTCTATAAACCGATATTAGCAACACAGTTGCAAAAATCGATATTTCGATGTAGTTCAGACGCTTCGCTGATTGATTATCGCACCCATTTTAGCTAATCAAGTTTTCAAAGGAGAAACCAAAGATTTCCACAGATTCACCGAATTACCCCAACCTACTGAATTTCCTTGAAATCATGTGACCTAATTGTTTCTTTTCTAAGCTAGTACTGATTATGAAATAGCTAAGCTTATTTCACTTTCCCGAGCGAAATATATTCTGTTCCCTCGCGCCCTTGTGCGGAGCGAGGGTAGAGGCAGCGAGAAAATGTGGGGAGAAGGAGACGCAGCGTACGCGCGCAGACGCACGCGATGAAGGGAAATAAATTCCACTCGGAAACAGAGGATGAGGTGAATCTCGCATTTACGAACATTCAAAACGCGTATTAAATCCAACAAACCCTCCGGAATCAATTTTTTTTCGATTAAGGACTTTTTTAATTTTTTGAAGTGGATGATTACATTAAAAAATCTGAGCGATTGGTTTTTTTTCTCAATTTTTCGAAATGATTAAATGAATTCAAAAAAATTCCCTCCATTAATATTGGCAAAATGCGTTCGGAAAGCCATGTTAACGTTTTATTTCTTAATACAGTCTAAATGTTGCACAAATATGAAGAATATAATGAATTTGAGGATGGTCGAATATTGAGCGCAAATGGAGTAGAGGAAATCAATTACAAGCACCACAAAGGAAGCAGTGAGAATCCTACTCAAAAATCGCAGGAAGCCCAGATGCTCTACTTTGTTCCAATCGATTCATCTGATTTCGAAATGCGCGAGTCAGTCAACGCATGTGGCCCTGGGAGCAGCCTGAACGCACTGCACGTTGCAATCACAACCGAAACGCACCGCAAGTTTGATTATCAACTGCTCTGCGTTTCGGTTGTAGTGGGCGGGGAGAGGCGGAGCCGGTTGCGCTCCGGGCCTGCTACTGGCTGAGATAGTCCACCGCGCGTCACGCGTGTACAGCTCTTGCGATGAGGACTATGAAACGTGCCATAGGACATTTGTGCAGTTCCGTAGATATTAAATTTCAGTTATGATTAGGATGATCAAAATTACACTCTCTAGTCACTTGAAAAAAAGTTGAAATGCAAAAAGTATTTTTTTCTGAAAATTTTCTGTTTTCCGGCCATTTTGGCCTTTCTGCTTTCTGACAAGCTCGATTTTCTGTTTTCTGAATTTTTTTTTCAAATTTCCGCACATCCCTGGTGGGGATCAGGAATTTGCGGCAGTTGCTGCTTGTCGTTTGCCGCCCGTGTTTGGGACTTTTTTTGTCGTGGGCCGAAATTTTAGTGATTTTCCGGCAAAGCGTTCGAAAGGAATTCGGGGTATATCCATTATCCTGGGGTTTCGACTTATCAGTGATCTGCTCTGTCACCTGGTCATTTTCGAACAACAAGAGAAACAAAAATAGGTGCGAAATTGTGGTGAGCGCGAAGCGCTCACCAGATTTGGCTTTGATTCGCCATCGCGCAACCCCCTGATCTCGGTATCAGGGTCCAGAGTAAACGTAGAAAAACCGTTCTTTTTGCATTTAATATACTTTAGAAAGGTGAATAACTGTTCAAAAAATGGTCTGAAATGGTTACCTGAGATTCGAGAAAAAGTGTCAAAACCACGTCATTTTGGTCGAAAAAATGTTCATCTCCTTTTTTTCAGTTGGCGTTCACGATCTTGTTGGAACACTTATCGTTGAGCTAGAGAGCTCATTTTTGGTCAGGGAGCTGGTTTTGTTTGCACCTAGCTCCTGTCAAAATTTGAAGTTGGTAGCTCAATTTTTGTGGAACCTCAAAATTGAGGGTCAGGAAAGACAAAAACACGTAAACATGTTATTATAAACCATCCGACGTTTACTTAATCGTAAAAATGAACTAGTGAAATAAACACCGTTACTGATAGGCTTTTACTCAGGATTTGACGGGGCAACGCTTCAATCAATACGGCAGGATCTCGGAAGTACTTTTTGGAACGCGGCACCGTGTGACTCAGAAGTGCGCCACAGAACGCCGTAGTAAGTGTGCGGGACCCAAGTGGGAGTGCGCCGGACGCCGTAGAAAGTGTGCGGGACCCAAATGGGTGTGCGCAGAACGCCGTAAAAAGTGTGTGGGACCTGTAAGAAAGTGTGCCGGACGCCGTAGAAAGTGTGCGGGACCCACGTGGGAGTGTGCCGCACGCCGTATAAAGTGTGCGGGACTCAAGTGGGAGTGCGCCGGACGCCGTAGGAAGTGTGCGGGACCCAAATTAGATTGCGCCACGCGCGTAGAAAGCGTGCGGGACCCAAGTGGGAGTGTGCCACACGCCATAGAAAGTGTGCGGAACCCAAATGAGAGAGCGTCGGACGCCGTAGAAAGTGTGCGGGACCCAAGTGGGAGTGCGCCGGACGACATAGAAAGTGTGCGGGACTCAAGTGGGAGTGCGCCGGACGCCGTAGAAGGTGTGCGGGACCCAAATGAGAGTGCGCCACACGCCGTAGAAAGCATGCGGGACCCAAGTGGAGTGCGCCGGACGCCGTAGAAAGTGTGCGGGACCCACATGGCCGTGCGCCGGACGCCGTAGAAAGTGTGCGGGACTCAAATGAGAGTGCTCCACACGCCGTAGAAAGCATGCGGGACCCAAGTGGGAGTGCGCCGGACGCCGTAGAAAGTGTGCGGGACCCACATGGGCGTGCGCAGAACGCCGTAGAAAGCGGCTGGACCCAAAAGGGAGTGCACCGGACGCCGTAGAAAGTGTGCGGGACTCAAGTGGGAGTGCGCCGGACGCCGTAGAAAGTGGGCGGGACCCAAATGAGAGTGCGCCACACGCCGTAGAAAGCGTGCGGGACCCAAGTGGGAGTGCGCCCGACGCGGTAGAAAGTGTGCGGGACCCAAATGAGAGTGCGCCGGACGCCGTAGAAAGTGTGCGGAACCCAAATGAGAATGCGCCACACGCCGTAGAAAGTGTGCGGGACCCACGTGAGAGTGCGCCGGACGCCGTATAAAGTGTGCGGGACCCAAGTGGGAGTGCGCCGGACGACATAGAAAGTGTGCGGGACTCAAGTGGGAGTGCGCCGGACGCCGTATAAAGTGTGCGGGACCCAAATGAGGGTGCGCTACACGCCGTAGAAAGCATGCGGGACCCAAGTGGGAGTGCGCCGGACGCCGTAGAAAGTGTGCGGGACCCACATGGGCGTGCGCCGGACGCCGTAGAAAGTGTGCGGGACTCAAGTGCGATTGCGCCGGACGCCATAGAAAGTGTGCGGGACTCAAGTGGGAGTGCGCCGGACGCCGTATAAAGTGTGCGGGACCCAAGTGGGAGTGCGCCACACGCCGTAGAAAGCATGAGGGACCCAAGTGGGAGTGTGCCGGACGCCGTAGAAAGTGTGCGGGACCCAAATGAGAGTGCGCTACACGCCGTAGAAAGCATGCGGGACCCAAGTGGGAGTGCGCCGGACGCCGTAGAAAGCGTGCGGGACCCAAATGAGAGTGCGCCACACGCCGTAGAAAGCATGCGGGACCCAAGTGGGAGTGCGCCGGACGCCGTAGAAAGTGTGCGGGACCCAAATGAGAGTGCGCCACACGCCGTAGAAAGCGTGCGGGACCCAAATAGAAGCACGCCCATGCGGATCATTTTTTCCGCAGGGTTAGCGTAACCATTCTTGAGCAAAACATGATAACGAACGATAACACACGTTCATAACATGCGGGGTATAAAAGGGCAGAGGAACGGTATGCATTCATTCACAAACCGCCCTCTTCGAGAAGCCGCCGGGAAGTGGCTGAGGAGGTCGAAATTGTGCAAACACGTTTGTTGCCTATTACGATGTGCTCATATGCAAGCTGACACTCAGAAAATTTTTGAAGGAGGGTAATGGTGGCCCTGCGGAAAAATGATCGGCATAAGCGTGCTTGTGACCCAAATGGGCGTACGCAGAACGCCGTATAACGTGTGTGGGACCCAAATGAGAGTGCGCTGGACACCGTAGAAAGTGCCGGACCCGAATGGGTGTGCGCAGAACGCCGTAGAAAGTGTGCAGGACATCAGTGGGAGTGTGCAAGATGTAACAGAATGTGCGCAGGACATTAGTGGGAGTGTGCAGGACGTCATAGAAAGTGTGCAGGACATCAGAGAGGTGTGCAGGACATCAGTTGGAGTGCGAAGGACGTCATAGAAGGGTGAGGGGGGCAGGACATTACTGGGTTTACTTTCATCTAACACCACCAGGCATAAATCATGTTAGAAAGGAAACCTTTCGGAAAAATAAATGAAATTCTTGAAAGTTTAGGTTCCTGGCAAAAGTGAAGATTTGGCATGGCCATTTTTTCGAAGAATTAGAAATATACTCAGGTAAAAGGGGAAGGTAAAGAAAAATGAAAAAAAGTTTTGAAATATTCCTGAGAACGATTTGGCGTAGAATAATTTGTTTTTCGGGAAATGAAGTGAAATAGTTGAAAGTATGATTTGGCAGTCGAGTTCGAACCAACTATTGATAAGAGTTGTGCAAAACGAGAGATCGCCTTGTCTGTGCTTATCCGTAGAACATATCAAAGCGAAATCACGCGTGTTGATTTTACTTCACCTAATACGTGAAGACCGCCGCATTACAGCTCCCGAAAAAGTTTTGATGCTTCCCATTTCACGCGTGATTTCGCTTTGAAATGTTCTACGGATAAGCACAGACAAGGCGATCTCTCGTTTTGCACAACTCTTATCAATAGCCGGTTCAAACTCGACTGGCAAATCATACTTTCAACTATTTCACTTCATTTCCCGAAAAACAAATTATTCTACGCCAAATCGTTCTCAGGAATATTTCAAAACTTTTTTTCATTTTTCTTTACCTTCCCCTTTTACCTGAGTATATTTCTAATTCTTCGAAAAAATGGCCATGCCAAATCTTCACTTTTGCCAGGAACCTAAACTTTCAAGAATCCTACTATGGAGATGACCAGCATAGGCAATTGATGCTCTTCAGTGTAATCAGACGGTCTATCATACCAGCTTTAACTAAACATGATTAGTTCGTGCGACAATCAGTTGGTTAGCAGTGCTGGTTTCCTATTAAGGGGCGGAGCCTAGGAGAAAGGGTGGAGTTTGATGAATCCAGCTGTGCTGTTTTAAAGTAGATCTGACAATTCTTTATCGGTTCCACCCCTACTCCAATCAAGACCCAACCTGTAATTTCAGATAGAAAAGCCGGCAAGCTCCCCTTCTTGAACGTTGCTTTCGAAAGCGTGCTCAGTGAGGGCTGTAGCGTGCGATCCACGCGCAGATCTGTCCGAATCAGACTGTCCGCCTACGCGGTCGGCGCGCGTGACGAACAGCCGTCTCAAAGGTATTTTTCAGACTTATGAATCGATAACGTAGAATATCAGCCAAATAGAGAATAATAGTCGGCTCTTTGCACTCGTTGAGGGACTCGTCCAAAAAAATGCTTTCGCGACGGTCGCTCGACACGCACGCCGAACGCGTGGCGGACAGTCTCAAAATCGTTTTCCGCACATCCCTGGTGTCGATAATTAATAAACGGTGTCTCAGCCTCACCCGATTCTGGAGTTGAACGACAACACAGAAGGGGTTGCATATCGTGAGGGTAACCGGATACACATGTGAGCCTGTAGTGATTTTTGGAAAGTGTTTATTAATTTATTGCTTAATTTAGTTCCGCAAATTATTTGAGATTTGAGTAGTAGGCGTAGATTTCATGGAAGGGCTCTTGTTTGTTCCTTTGTAGCTTCAATTAAGCATTCATGATGCTGTCCTTTGACACCTGCTTCGGAGGAGCAATGTTGTGCGATTTTTCGACCTGAAACTGAATGTGTTGCTTTGTATATAGAGAACAATTGAACATGACAGAACAACAAATGAACAGATTTAACCATACACATGCTCCGGCTTGAAATTTGAACGCAGTGCGTCAGATTTATTAACATTTGGAAGCAATCAATTTAAAGGCAGTGTTCACGATGATTCTCGCCCCCGAGTTTTTCACATAAAACAAGGCGTTGGGCTCCAAGTGTTACCAAAATTACGAAGAAACGGCGACAAACGCATTTAAACGACGTATTTCAATGACATTATTCTATAACATGGACTGGTTGTCCGATTGAATGAACATGTTCATGGTGGTTGTCACCGGTGGAGAATTGGGTCATTCGAGAATAGAAGAATATTTTATGCAAATCAGGTTTAGATAGGGCTCCAACAAGGGAAGTGTTCAGAGTGGTAAACTCATCCGCGAAAACGACCAGTATCGTTAGTATCTCTTCTGGCTCAATAGTAAAAATACACAGTATCCCGCCCCGAGCTGCAGGTTCGAACAAGTTACGAGCATTTTTAAGCCTGGCGAAAAGGCAAGGGTACCTACCCATCAGGCATTTTTTTGGAGTTTCAAAAAATTTTCTCGGATTTGGCTCAAAAGTTGTTTGTAGGGGTAATCTAGGGTGGTGAACACGAATCTGGAGTTCATTTGCCGAAATTTTGAGGTTTACTGTAGGTTACGGTAGGTAACATGTCATTTAGGGGTCAAAACCCACCTTAGTATTTTGAAAATCGACAAACGGACGTTAAATTCGTATTCTCCACCCCAAATGACCCCCGTACACAATTTTTGAGTAAAATCTGAGATTTTGACCAAACTACCGTATACCCACCCTAATCTACCGTAAATCGCAGAAAATCGATAAACGGACTCCAAATTCGTGTTCAGCACTCCAAATAACTCCACAGGAACAATTTGAGCAATATCTACCGTAGCACTCCGAAAATCTCGAAAGTGGCTTTTTTCCCTCCAAATTTTCCCCGGTTGGGAAGCTTTGAACGAAATTAGCCGAAAACTTTGGAAAATCGACTATTAAACTACAGATTCGTAATCAGCGCCCCAAAAAAACCACCTAGGGGAATTTAAAGCCAAATCTGGAACATTTTTCTAAAACGCTTCCAGAGCCCTCTAATCGGTATAAATATGTGCCCAACCGAAAATCCGTACAAGTCCAAAACGCATTTAGTCTGGGCAAAGTACGGAAAATGCGCCTTCACGCGAATTTTGCTCAGGGGAGTAGTTTTGGGCGCTGAACACAGTTATGGGGTCCGTTTCCGAATTTTCGAAAGATTAATGCCCTTTTTGGAGGGTACAAAAAGCACAAAAAACGACCTTTTTAAGCTTGTAACTTCTTGGAACCTGCAGCTCGGGGCTGGATACTGCGCAGTTTTACTATTGAGCCACTAGAGGTACTAACGATACTAGTCGTTTTGGCAGATGAGTTTACCACTCTAAGCACTTCTCTTGTAAGGAAAGAACGGAGCAATAGAAAGTAGAGCATTGCAACGGACGGGTCCACAAAAGATTTCATTGTTACAAAAAACACTTCCTGTGATACTTAGGAGGCGGGGTGATACTTAAGGATTTCGTGTACTTCTGGTGCGTTTTTCTCTATTTCTACGTCATTTTGGTTCTAACCGGGGGCCACTTAATCAAATAAACCTAAAAAAAACCGAATAACCGCAAAATTGTAGTCGCGGCACTGCCAACAGCTACAAAACCCGTCGCGTTAACAGATCTCGCACTGAGTCGCGATGGGTTGGAACAGTTTGCAGTTTTAGTGGGGTCTCCCTTTTGATAGTGCTATCACTCTCAATTATCAAATGATTTCTCAAGTTTAACTTTTCATTCTGTTACTCGAAGGGGTGTGAAAATACGGGCGTGCGAGACATGATTGCTCACATATTGTCATCCTGGATGGTTATCAGCGCTTCAAACGTCGGTGACGGCATGGTATGCTGCCTTTAAAGGCAGTGTTCACGATAAGAATCGTTTTTCTGCTTTTCCGCCTATCTTGAAGACGGTCCCGTGCTGATTCCAATGATCTTTTTGCAATCGTACAAGACCTTCTGGGAACGGAGTTATGGTTCCTCTAAGATTGAGCTAAGAAAACATGGTGGACGAGTTGTCCGAGGCTTGTAACTTCCATCTTTTGCAGCCGATGTATGCGAGCTGACCTGAGTAAGGAGAGAAGTTGAGAATGAAGGGAAGAGCGGGGCTAATAATCTGAAACCATCGCTCATCTCACAATCTCGAGCATTCATTTGATCACGTCAGTGGGCGTGGAAAGTGCATCTGGGTGTGACGAGCTGACGGGCATCCAACTTTGGGGCCGTAGGGGACCGTTTCAAGCTCAATTTTCTTAGTTTTTTCAACGTTAGGGTTGCGCTAGGCCCCGCAGCTGCCGATCTCCACCAAAAAACCAGACAAGGTTTTTATCGTGGACACTGCCTTTAAGGGTGACTATGGCTTGGGACGAGTAAATAATGAGCTTAAAGGCACAGTACAACCTTAGAGACGAAATCTGAGGTTTCCACAAAATTGTGAAGTAGACCACCCTGTAAAGCACCTGCTAAGTGCGAGCTCTCAATCCCTTCGAATAAGCGAGATATAGGGGGAAGCCACTTTAGCGCTTCCCCATCAAGAAGCCACTTTGGCACGCTCCCTTTGACGATCTTTCGAGCTAAACAGTGGCAAGATGGGCGCAGGTTTTCTGTCAATAGCCGTGTTCTTCCCTTACATTAACTGGTACGGATTTCGTTGGGAACGGCGGTTTCGACAAAATCTACTTCTCCAGTCGATCAAATTTTGTCGTTGATGGAAACATCTAACGGTTGACAGAAGTTCCGACCATACAGACGTAAGGCAGTCTGAGCGATTGTTCAACGACGTGTTTGTTTCACCTCTTGTCGCACACTACGTAAACGTATTCCCGACAAAATAAGTTCCGAATGTCTGCGCCAACTAAGCTGGGTTCACGATGTGGTGTGGCACGACGAAACTTCGCAGGCGGCAGGCGGCGCACATTCCTTGCAAAAGCGGTGTATTACGCAAAATTGGTACTGATCGCTGGCACACAATTTCCAATCCCCACACACTCTCTTCAGGAAGAGAGTAAGTTGCAAGGTCATTGTTTTATTCACAAAGCAAAACCTCCATCTTACTTCAGAACTAGTGCTCTCGAATCTTCTCGTCTCGCACAGCTATCACAGACCGTTGTAAACTATCAGCCATCCTTGAGACACGAGTGGATGACCACACTGACGCGTTGTCAATCAAATCAAACTGAATCAAGCGGGGTTCTCCCGTGTCCATTTGCATGTAACAGCGTCCATCACCGTTGAAGAGCGCGGAGCAGTGAGAGCGCGCGTTCTCGCGACATATTGGCGTTGCCTAACCGCAAAATACCACTTGATGTTATGATCCTCTCATCGCGCCCTTCCTTACCGCGTGATGTTCGACTTTCTTGGTCGCTGAATCAATTTTTTCGGCCACTATATGGTCTCTTCGTAAAGTGTAGTCTAGCGTATGAGCAAGGCGCGATCATTGTGGCGGCGTCAACGACACCATTGGCCAGTGGGTATTCTTCATCCGCTCTGGTTTGTCCTTTTCATGGACCACACTCAACGAGCGATATATTTACGCACCTAAACGCTGAGGACTCTATCTGAATTCCCATGATGGAACTCATCACGCTATTGCACGCCCCCTTCGACAACGTTTGATTTCAATCAACAAACTGAGAATTATTCGAACTAAAACCAGGAAGAGGCCTTCCACTATTGAACCTGGACCTTCGGAAGTCCAAGAACGCATTCCCGAAAATTCTTCCATCATATAACCGCCCTTGAAGACAGCGTTCGCGCAGAAAAACCGTATCATAGTCAGTGTTATTTTGCGCAGGTACGGTTGACCGCAATGTTAATAGGACATGGTGCGGTTGCGGACTCGCACTAAAACTACGGTAGAATCTGGCACTTTGCCAGATTTCGTCATCGATCAGCGCCACAGCTGATATTCTCGTGAGCAGAGAGACGACGCTTGGCGCCGATCGATGACGAAATCTGGCAAAGTGCCAGATTGTACCGTAATTTAGTGCGAGTCCGCAACCGCACCATGTCCTATTAACATTGCGGTCAACTGTACGTAGGCCCACAATAGTGAAGAAACGTGGTGCGTGCGAAAAAACTTCACAAAACCTTCTGCTCTCAGCGAAGAAACTATTTTGGGAACCACATTACAAAAAAATTTTTGAAGAAGGGTTTCACGCCTTTTTCGTGTCATCGTTTTATGGTGGAGGGGAACAATTCAGTTGCATCCAACTTTGTGAAACAACCACAGCCAGGCTCAAGTGTTTGATTATACACACTGAGTCGGATACGATTCTCAGCATCCTTCAAGCAAAACACAACCTTGCTGAGAGAGCATAGTTGGCGTCGTCAAGAACGGTATTTTCTTCCGTTTCCGGGTCCAAAAGCGGAAGCGAAACGGAACAGTTTTGCTCAGCCCTGATTTTGACTCTTCGTGAAGGGGCGCTGCTGGGCTAGCGATTCTCAACGGTGGCAAAAAAGCGGTTCGTTGCCACCATCGACTCTGCGATTCTCATCAATGGAACGTCGGTGAATGTTTCGTTTGATATAGGCTGCGTCACTGCTCGCGACATTGCGAAGAGCAAAACCATCTCTGCAACAATGAGTGTTCCAGTTGCTGCTCGGGAAAAAACAGCGGTCGATAACAAACGGAAGAAGGTCACTAGACGGAAACTGAACCTTCAGTGAATTGGATCGAATGAAATCAGTTTGAGCGGAGCCCCTTACCCTAATTGTTTTGCCATCACTATCAAGGCTTGTTGGTGAGTACATATTAACAATCTAGCGAACCTTGCGAGCGAGACTTTGAAGAGTGACGCATACGGAGAAGAGATCACGACCATCGAATAGATCTACTGATTGGAATGTCTGCAAGCGTGTTTACCTTGACTCAATTCTCAACTCACAAGAGAGGTACAGATGGGGCTCTGTCAATTCGTCAAGTAACTCACCTCTTCGTCTTTCACACCGAGCTTTCTACAAGCGCCTGTGAACTGATTCACGTTCTCTAGACAATTGAAATTCGAAATCGGCTTCATGATTTTCTTCACTGTGCCCTCTTGAATTGCGTTTACCAGCCTAAATATTTCATTAATTACGTCTTCAGGATGCAAAATCAAGTTTAAGTAAAACTTCAAAAAAGCATCGTCGGTAAGCAAGACTAAATATGTAGTACACGCGGCGATTCGCATCGAATGTTGTCTCATTTCATTCACATTTCTAAAAGCAGTATCGGCACTGGATCATGGATGCTGGGATTTC
Organism: Aplectana chamaeleonis; assembly: GCA_029168955.1. NCBI lineage: Eukaryota > Metazoa > Nematoda > Chromadorea > Rhabditida > Cosmocercidae > Aplectana > Aplectana chamaeleonis. Next base: position 87,940 of record JAPDOI010000424.1, read on the forward strand.
CGCAGAATGTGGCAAGAGCATAGCTCTGATGAAATCATACGCGAACCAGCCGCGAACGTACCGCAAACCTCGTGCCTGCCGCGAATCTATCGAAAACTTGAGGTGATTCTCGGAGCTAGCCCAACACCTCGACTTCGCGATTTTCAACTTTTAGGTACGCGGCGCCTAAACCCTGCTACAAATCAGCTTTACGTGTTGAACGCCCCAAAGAGTCCATCCGCGCTGTATACGATAAGCAGATTGTGCACTACTGGTGCGTGTGCCTCTCCCTCAGTAATACTGGTTGGCGGCGCTGGGGCCCATCACTCGGAGAGCAATCTAGCCTAGCGATAGATTCCTTTCAGTCTGTAAGAGAAGTTGAAGGTAGATAAAGGATAAAAGAGAGAAATCAGAAGCGACTAGGTAACATTTTCGGAAAGATCCTTATATGGTTCTCGTGAACCTACTGTGATCCTGTGATGTTCAGTAATAGATTCGCGGCATTGAGAAGAAGTTTCACAGTGAGGTTTCGGTTTTGCCTTGAATAGGACCCAGCCGTGTCAGGGCCTTGAACCTGCGAGATCAGTACCTCTGCCAACGCGTAGCTAGATGCCTCCGAGGGCGCGGCCTGAAACGCCGCCCCATTCCACATAGCGAGAATTTAAGAGTTTTAGCTACGATAGCCAAAACCCGCATATTCTTCTGTCGTTCGAACCACTGTTCTCTCTGACGCTAAACCCGTATATTCTCGCTATAATTTTGTAGCGAGAATCTACGGATTTAGCGACAGCCTGTGTTGAATTCAATCTCAAACCCGCGTTGGCTACGCGGAACGCAGGGATGCGGTTTGAACAGTCTTGGCACAGTCAAACCACGGATAACTTGACACTCTGTGGGTGGTCGTGGAGGGTGACCCCGTGTCGCTCTCCGCAAGACCTTGCAAGGGATAATTTTGGCCGCTGGTATGCTGGCGGCCGTGGGGAAGAAACGGCGATGCGCTCGATCGCAGCGGGGATCGTCTTTCTAGTACAGATCAAGACTGGGTGGGTCGATCGACCGTGTGCTGCAACGAGAATAAGCGTAGAATATGCGGGTGCTGTAGCGAGAATTTACGAAGAATATGCGGGCGCTGTAGCTAAAATTTCACCAACTAAAGCTAGACTTTCCGTAATTTACGTAAATTCTCGTGTCAAAATTAGACTAGCTGCCTCCGAAACCTTGGGCATCTCTAGTTTCCGTGTGAGGCATTTAGCTACGCGTTGACGGAGACCTTGAACATGCCGGGTCGTAACTCGGCGAATTCTATCAAGGAGTGTGATGGATGTAGCATCAAAACCTGGGAAAATGACTGTAAACCATTTTGGTTGGGATGAGGTCTTCCATGTGAAACCGATCTCGTCCACTGTCACCTATCAGTCATTCCTTGATGACCGATTGTTTATCCTGCAAAGGCTCTTCAAACAATGCGTAGTCTTGTGGGCTGAGAGCTGCAAGGGGTCGTCTGTGGCTTTCAACCTGTGCCTGATAGTTTTCACAATTCTCTTTCACTACTCTTACGTCAAGGGCCAAACAAAAAAAACACCGTGAAAGATAAAACCCACAGTAAACCTGTAGACATGTAAATTGCAGGTAAATTGTCTCGACGTAATTTTCAGGCCTCTGATAACGGCGAGCTTGCCGAAACGTGCGGCCAAAAAAAATCGATTTCACCGTTAAAAACCTGGTTGCGGCACAGAAGTGAATGGAATAATACTAGTAATGCCCAGGTTTGAAGAAAACCGGACTTGGAGATTATTGAGAAATATCCCGCCACATCTATTTCGTCTGGTTCGCGAGGCTCTATCGCTTCGTCAAAAAAATCGTCATCATCCGTCAATCACTCTGATTTCTTCAACGGTGCAGGACAACAAGGATATTACCAAGATTTGTCACAGATAAGAAATTGGGATCGATATGTAATTTTGATGAGACCGACCCTAGGATTGTCAGTATCTATCGCTGTATTCTAGGTGTTGCTGTCAGACAAAAGCAGTACTTATTGCATTCGATGTTGTTGAAATGTAGTACGAAAGAAGATTTGTCGTCTATTGCCTGCGAGCAGTTGGAGGAGGATTGAGTGTGAGTCAAGACATATTTGCGATACTATACAGTCTAGGGCCAAATCTGCTCTTTGCGCAAAGTACGACAAATTCAGAAGCGCTCAGATCTGTGGCAGGTTGGGTGTCGAGACTAACTGGAGAACATACCACCAACCACAGCATGCCAACAGTCAAGAAGTGGTCGGAAACCCATATCATGCTAGAGTAAAAGTTTTCGGAAATTTGCACTTATCAGAGAGTGCTTTGGTTTTTTTTGAGCCTTGGACCTTCCTTTTCTTCAATTCAGAACGTCCGTCCTCACACGTTCCGCGAAACAGTTGCTGGCCTGCACAAACTACGAGATCAGTTGAGATGGAGGCTATCAAACGCAAGTCGGCAGAACAGCAATGACGACCCTGTGCGAGTATCGTTGACGCCCAATCCGTTCCCACCATCGTTTTACAGAGCCTGATCCGTGCCCTGAGGCGAACACCAAGTTTAGAATATTATCGTCAGGACTACTTGATGTGTTCAACCGAAACCGCCGTCAACGGAATCGGAATCTCACCAATTCACAGTGGGAAGGATTTAAAGAAGTGCGCGGTCGAATCCGTCTTTCGGTGAGTGACAAGGGAGGGGAGCTCGTGGTTGCACCCTTGTCACTCGACCGCGAGATCACTGAACTTCATCTCGGCGACACTTCCATTTATACTCGTTCCACAGAAAGACGATTTGCTATCCAATATAGTAGGCTGAACGATAGATGGATGAAAGTTGGAAAGGATGCTGGACTTAGCGATAGGTTGCTCAGAAGATTGAAATATGATACATCAACATGCCCTGTGTTCTATAGCCTGCTGAAAACGCACAAGCCATCATTAGAAGACTTGAGCTCGCTAACGGCCAGCACATATGAAATCAGACTTATCATAAGTTGTGTGGGAGGGCCAACAGATCGCATCGCCTGGTTCCTGAACAAGATTGTGGGACAACTGCTCAACCATGTACCATCGCATTTATCTAACACCACTCAGTTCCTGGATCGTCTACGAGCTAGTAGAATTGATGAAACCTGCGTGATAGAGTCGTTTGATGTTACAGCGCTCTACACGAACGTAAACAATCAAGAACCTCTCCAGGCACTGTCCGAGATGCTAGATGAACATGGGAGGACAATAGTGACTTTCGGTTTGAGCAAGATACAGATTATGCATCTTGTAAAGGAGTGCCTGAACTGCAGTGTCTTTAAAGGCACCGTAGGCGCTGAAAATCACCTACCCTTTTTTGCGTTTGAATCATTGATTAGGCCCGCCAGAGAACGTAGGTAGAGTTTGTTGGGTCACCGATGCATTATTGTGAAGATATTGAAGATAGGATGCTTTGGATTCCGCCGAAAGGGGCCGGCCCTCCGACAGCCATGTGGCATGAATAGAGAAGGGAAAGTAGCCTAACAGGAAAGGACACGTCAACTTCTACTCATTTACGCGATGTAACTTGTTGATAAGCTACTTGCTGTTCTCTATTCATGCCACATGGCTGTCGGAAGGCCGGCCTCTTTTGACGGAATTCGAGGCATTCGATCTCACATGTTTTCCCAATAATGCTTCAGGGACCCAACAAACTCTACCTACGTTCTCAGGCGGGCCCAAACAATGATTCAAACCTAGAAAACGGTGAGTGGTTTTCAGCGCGTACGATGCCTTTAAGTGGTGTGGAAGCTACTACTCCCAAGTAAGGGTACTCGCCATGGGCCAGCGTCTGGCACCGGTCCTGGCAGTTTGCTTTATGAGCAGAATTGAAAAACCCATACTGGACCGACTTCCCACCATAGCTTCGTTGGGTGGAGCCATGTACTCCATCAACCTTCACCCCTGGACTGGTGAAGTGGGGAGCTTTCACCATTGGGAAAACCGGTGACAACCGGTGAAACGCCCCGAAAAAGAATGAAAGTGACCCAACACTCATGCAAGTCATTTTCAAGATTGGGTGGGTGTCAGTGCCGGTTTTTCGGCCATAACGTTTTTACCGTATAAGGTAGTCTTTTGGTGAAATTATTTTCGGAATCCCCATAAAATTCTGCATCGAAAAGCGTTTTCAGTTTCAAAAAATACGTTCCCCTTCTACCAGCCGATCTCAGTTTATAAAGTGCATTTGTTTCGCCTGAAATTGTCGATTTTTCGTCCGTAACTTTTTTGTGCTTGAAGATAGACCTTTGGTGACGCATGTTTTAGAAATCTCGATAGAATTCTGCATCGACTGGTGTTTCCAGTTTGGAAAACTATTTTCTCGATCCTTCAGCCTAATTCATTTTACGAAACACCAGTTTTTCGCCTATGACTTACTTGACTTAATCGGTTGGCTTTCGCCTGACGCGGTCATTCCGCATCTTCACCGAGGTGTGCCGTCCTAGTAGTCAGCCGTGTCCATTTTTCACGGTCTTCAGCCACAATTTGAACACATTCCATCCAGCTGTCACTATTCCATTTCCTGCGAAACGAAACATCGCGCCTGAACTGTCTTTCGATGCCGAGTGACTTTAAATCCTCTTTAACCACATCCGTCCAGAACTTTCGCCTACGCCCAGGTGGCCGTTTCCAGACAGGATTTGGAAGCATTTTTAAAGCGTGTTGTACGAGACGATCCGGCGTTCTTCTTAGTATATGCCCGAGCAGTCGAAGTCGACTTTCCATTGCTGCTTGAGATGGCGTTAGGAGATGCTGGCACCTCCCTCGTGTCAAGCGTTGATGTACTGCGTCGATTTCCTTGTAAAGGTCTTCGTTATGGCATACACGCGGCCAGAAATATCCAAGCAAACGCCTAAAAAGCTTCCTCTCCGTGCAATCCAACCTTTCCACCTGCGTTTTCGGTGCTGCCCACGTCTCCGATCCGTACATCATGATAGGGCGAATAGCGGATAGGTAGACGCGCAACTTGACTTCCTTCGCGATGGTGGTAGACCACAAACACTTGGTTAGAGAATTGAATGCAGACGTAGCTTTCGCACATCGTTGTCGAATATCCGCTGCATAACTACCATCGTTCTTCAGCAAACAGCCCAAATAACAGAAATCGTCCACCAGTTCGATACGTTGTCCGTCCACACAAACTCCAGTTGAAGGCCTCTGAGAGACCCACATCTGCTTGCATTTGTCGGGACGAAGACGAAGTCCATAGGCTGCGGCATACTTCGAAACGAGGTTCACAATCCTTTGCAGTTTTGCGTTGTTTTCAGCGAATAACACAATGTCGTCGGCGTACTCCAGGTCGACAAGGGAGCGTCCTGATGGTGTTAGGATCACATCCGCAGGAAACTGTTCTGCAACTCTACGCATGATGTCATCAACGGCGAAGTTGAAAAGAAAGGTCCTGCAACGGCTCCTTGCCTTACTCCTGTTTTCACCTCGAAAGCTGACGTAAATCCGACAGGTGTACGAACTGCTGCTGTTGTTCCTTTGTTCATGTCCTCGATTAACCGAACATACTTTTCCGGGACTCCATCTGCTCGCAGAGCATTGAGCAATCGATCACGATGAGGAGAGTGGAACGCGGCTACAAAGTCCAAAAAGCAAGCTGTAATGGCTCCGAATACCGCTGCCACGATTCAATTACTCTTCTCACGACGAACACTTGGTCGATGGTCGATCTTCCAGGTCGAAAACCGGCTTGCTCATCTCTGGTCGTTCTTTCACGATGTTTGATAAGTCGCTCGAGAATGATACGTTCTAAAACCTTGTACATGACACGAAGTAGAGATTCCTCTGTAGTTCTTAGGATCCGTGACGGATAGCTTCTTGTGAAGAGGTACGATGATCGCATGTCTCCACGAATCGGGTATCCCTTTCGCTCATCCATATGGCACGGATGGTGTTGGTCATTTCACGAATCCCAGACGGAGGAAGAGCTTTCAGCATTTCAGCAGTGATGTTGTCATCTCCACCTGCCTTTCCATTCTTCATTTTCCGGACACAATCCAAAACTTCAGACTCAGTCGGCGGTTCCTCACTGACATCGTAATGTGCTCTCTGAACATGCGGGAGCTCAGGTACTGATGGCGCTGGACGATTCAGTAGTGAACTGAAGTAATCCTTCCATATTGGCAGCGTCGCATCACCAACTGCAACTCCATTGGTAGTGTTCAAGACAGGAGAACATCTCTTCATCTTCCCGCTATACTGTCGCAGCAACGTGTAGGCTTTCCTCGGATTCTTCTCCTCCCAAGCCTTCTCGAACTCCTTAGCTCTACACGTCCACTCTCGTTCGCGGTCACTTTGAAGCTGCCGACGCAACTTCCTCCTCAGACGCTTCTCCTCCACGAAGTTTCCTGCAGTTCGGAGAGCACATACTCTGTTGTAGGTAGATGTTGTTTCTTCTGAGACGTAGGCGAACTTCTTCTTAGGCTGTACAACCGGGAGTGCCTCTTTCGAAGCGTCCTGGATGCATTTGACAAAAGAATCCGCGTCGCAAAGTTTCTTCTTAGTCCGTACTCCGATGTGAATAGAAACGCGTTGTCGGAAATTCCTTCTGCACTCTTCATCTCTGAGACTTGTCATGTCAATCCTCTGGAGAGGCTGAGCCCCTCGCTTCCTCTTATGAATCCTCGCAGTGAAGTTCAACAGAACAGGACGGTGATCCGAATCGAATGCGACATCCCACACAGCTCTAGATCTTCGAATGTCCGATACTGGAATATTCCTCGTCAGGACATAGTCAAGCTGTAGTTTCAAAGTTGTCATCTTCCGCTTCCGCTGCTCTTCTGGAGATAGCCGGGTTGGTCCCTGCCACGTAAGCTGATGGCGGCGATGATTCCTCTTGAATGTCGATGCAATAATCAGACCACTGCGTTCACAAAAGTCGACAAGGCGGTAGCCATTGTCCGATGTTTGCTCCACTGGGTAGAACCATTTACCGAGTACTTCGGATTCCTGATCAAGTCCCATCTTCGCATTTGCGTCAATCCCCACGACAACAGCATGTTGACAAGGTATCCTGGCCAGCAACGTATTGAGTTCCTCATAAAACGCATCCTTCGAATTGTCTTCGGCGGTTTCAGTGGGCGCATGAGCACTCACTATCCACAGATTGAATCCTCTGTGATCCCGCAGTCGTACGAATGCATTCCGACACGACGTTGAGCCGAACTCCTTGACCATACCATTGAGTTTTTCGCCTATAACTCTTTAACTGTTAAAGATAGTGTTCTGGTAAAGGTTGTTTTTGAAATCTACGTAAAATTCTGCGTCGAAAGACGTATCGGGTTCCTAACTTTGCTTGCTCCATAAGCCAGCCAGGTCGGTGGAGCCGAGCTCCATAGTTATCTTCATAGGGTGCTCTCGCCTCAATGGTGTAAGTAGGAGACTCAGAGTTCTCCTGAAGCCTACAACGGGGCTCGGCGCCACCGACCTGGCTGACTTATGCGGCAAGCAAAGTTAGCAAACCGATATGTCACTCGACGCAGAATTTTACGTAGATTTCAAAAACAACCTTTACCAAAACCCTATTTTCAACGGTTAAAGAGTTATAGGCGAAAAAACGGTGTTTCGTAAAATGAATTAGGCTGAAGGATCGAGAAAATATTTTTTCAAACTTGAAACACTAGTCGACGCAGAATTCCATCGAGATTCCAATAACAACCTTCACCAGAGGTCTATCGCCAAGCACAAAAAAGTTATGGACGAAAAACCGATAATTTCAGACAAAAAAATGCACTTAATGAACTGAAATCAGCTGGTAGAAGGCGGACGTATTTTTCTAAACCGAGAACGTTATTCGATGCAGAATTTTATGAGAATTCGGAAAACCACCTTCACCGAAAGACTATCCTTTAGGGTAAAAAAAACTTATGGACGAAAAACTGATTGCTTTTGGTGAAAGAAACGTTACTTCATAAATTGAAATCGGCTGAGAGACTGAAAACGTATCCTATTTTCAACATAAAAACATTATTCGACGCGAAATTCCATAGAGACTTCGGAAACAGCTCCGTTCAAAGATTCGTCTAAAAGGGCAAAAATTTTATGAGCGAAGAACGGGTAGTTTTTCCAAAATCGCTAAGAAAAATTATCCGAAAAATTTTGACTCCAAGACAGCTCAAAGGAAATTTTTCATGACCTAGGGAGACCATTTCATCAAGAATAATGAATTTCAAAAGAGGTCATCTGACGAAAAAATGTTTCAAAATTAGTGATTAAAAAGGAAAATATACTAAGTGCAAGAAAAAGATTAAAAAGGAAAATATACTAAGTGCAAGAAAAAGATGATTGAGAAAACGTCAAATTTTAAAGTTGCAAGTCTATAGGGAACCTTCACCATTCCCCACTCAGGTATCCTAAACAACCTTCCCCCCTCGCACCGCTGTCTCCACCCCAACGAACCTATGCTGCCCACTTTGTACTGTCGATACATCGACGATTGTTGTGTTGTAACATCCACACAAACAGAGATGGACGAATGGTTCACCATTCTCAACCAACAATCCCAGTACATAAGATTCATGCGAGAAACTCCTCAAAATGGATGGCTTCCCTTCCCTAACACGCAGGTCAAGCTCCTCAGTAACACGATTAAAGTGAAATGGTAGCGGAAAACAAGCTCACAACACATCTTACTTCACGCAAGGTCAGCGCACCCTCAAGCCGCAAAGCGTGCGGTAGTGGGAAATATGTTCAAGACGGCGCTAGAGGTTTGTAGTGGTGTCATGGAGCGCGAGGAATCCAGAAGCCTAGCGAGAGATATCGCCATTAGCAACGGATACACAACGGAGGTCGACAGAATCGTTCCCCAAATGCCCACGATCCCGCTCCTACTGCCGTTTGTTTGGGATAAAATCAATGACGAGTTGCGCCGGTGCATAGCTCGCGCGGACCTAAGCAACGATGTTACCCTCGTGAGTATCCCGCGAGACAATATCAAACATCAACTTGTCAGAAATAGGCTGTGCGACCAGTCGTGTGTCACTAATAACTGCGTAACTTGCACGCATGGAAGAAATGGAGACTGTGCGCGGAGCGGGGTTGTATACCAACTCCAGTGTTTGGCTTGTAATGAAGTATATATAGGAGAGACAGGAAGATTGTTGTGCGTACGCCTAAAGGAACATCTGGCGGGAAAGAAGGCGTATGTCTCTCCTGACACCTCCTGGTAAACACAGAGTTGAGCAACACAATAACGTTCATTATGATATCAAATGCACTGTGCTCACTCAGGAAACGGACATCGCTGTGAGGGAGACCCTTGAGGCTTTTTATATACGGACACGTAATCCGAAGCTCAACAACCGAAACGAGTGCATGACGGTAATTCCTACCCTTCCTCCCGCTGTGTGGGTTGTGAGTTCCTAACTTCTGCTTGTGGTCACCGTGCATGGTGATCCTATTGATTTCAATGGTGCCTCACTTGCTCCCGGTCGTCCACGAACTGCAGCGGGGCTTGGTCTTGGTGGAATCGAAAAGGGTTGGTCTCGTTATCTGAGCTGTCACCTATCTGAGGTTCCTGCGGATAGTCGCTACTCGCAGGAATGGGGGAAGCGCTTGACCGTGTAATTTGAAGGTAAATTGTCTCGACGTAATTTTCAGGCCTCTGATAACGGCAAGCTTGCCGAAACGTCTGGCCAATAAAATCGATTTCACCGTTAAAACCTGGTTGCGGCACAGAAGTGAATGGAATAATCCTGTAGACAGAGTACATCGGTAGTTCGAACAAGGTCTCAGATCCAACTCAAATCAAGCAAGAGGGTTATTTGATGTGTTCTTGACTGTTCTCATGCCCGTTTGGGGACTTGCGCAAAATACGGCAAACCACACCTACTTCAACTTGCTGTTAACTTCCTAATACTCAACATCGGGTGTCGGATGTCAAAATCAGCAGCACACAAAATTTTCCTGTTTGAAATTTTAGACAAACCCGAGAACTCTCCCACTAGAAAATTTCACGCCACAATCCTTTTGAATTTAAAACTCAAAAACCGTCCTCAAGTTCGTGTCGTTCGCAGTGAGTGGCGGAATTGAAGCAAAGAAAGCATTATTGCACACTAGTCGGCCACGGTTGACATCCCCTAATGTGCCAACTACATGATAGTTCTCTGCTCTTCAGCTACTGTAGAGTAGCTTGGTTAAACAGTTGTAGACTGAGCATCTTCAGAGAATTCCCCCTTACTCGGCTGTAGCCTTTCCATCGAATGTAGTATGAAATTTAATCTAACAGCTTCAGTTGCTTCTCAAGAAACTTGTCCTGACTCAAGCTACTACGTCGAAATGCAGAGGAAGTTTTGTGATCCGAAAATCTTTAAATGTTCCTCGTTCTCTTTTTTCTAACCATCAGAATTGATTTCATCGCTAAAGCATCTAAACCTTGTGAAGACTTAATTATGGTTCTGAAACGGCCTTGCGAAATTTTTCCAATGAGGAAAATTTCACTATTTTCGAATTTTTCCTTGAAAAAATAAAAATATTATCCTATCTCCATTTTCCAACGACTTTAGGATACCCAACCTCATAGTTGAATAGTATGCGCAGGGACTTATTCAACGATAATTGTTTTGTTACTCATCCACTTTCTATTCAAAAAATACAAAAAAGTAAAACTCCAAAATTCGAAGAAATTGTCAATAACTGACAAATAAATAACTTTAGACAAGACATGGTCCACAGTACTAGCATGTACTATAGTTGTACGATTTCGAGAAAACTGTCGAACGAACGAAAATCGAAAAGTTTTCGGTCGAAAAAATTTTATGACAAAAAGCCACCCATATCTGACATGTTACCGTGAGGCACCGGGGTTTTTATTCTTTGATGAATCTCTTCATTTCTGTTTTCGGTTTGTGCTCTGTGTTTTATGATGCGCGTCCTTTGGACCAGGGGTGTGCCGAAAATTCTTTTCGGTAAATTTTTTACCGAAAGTTTTTACCGAATTTTTTTCTCGGTAAATACGGTAAAACGGAAAATTCGGTAAAAATTCCGACTTCGACTTTGGTACATATCCCATACGATAGCACAAATAAACAACATTATTTATGCATCATTTCTAAAAGTGCTCGAGGATAGCGTAAATAATGAGCAAGCTTTACATATTATACTGAGCTCAATGGCTGAACCCGATCAGCGGGACGTTGATTTTGAGAAAAAGTAACATTTCAAAAATTTATGTCGTCAAGGCCTTTTTCTAGTTACTCAGAATTAGGTCAGCTGGGGAATACATCCTTTTCGCCTCAACTGTGCCAGGAGGCGCGCACAAGTTTTTATTGGTGGTGCTATGTGGGATGGGGGAAGGGCACTGTGGCGCGATGCACTTGGCCACGCCCATTTCACCGTGCCGCACTAAATTTGAGCCTCCCTCTCCTGCCAAAATTAGGGGAGTCGTTGCGGCACGGAAAAATGGGCGTGGCCAAGTGCTATACATCAGTGCCCCCTTCCCCTCATCCCACAAGCACCTTCTCAGACATTAGGAGCAGCGGACCGCTGTCGAAAATTTGCCATTTGATCAACGGCTGGGGGACAGCTGGCATTTAGCTGGCCAATGGTAATCACGAGGCCAACAGTTGGCGTACACTCGGTATGTCATTCAATGCCAGCGACGAACGGCTGGCGAATATGTGCCAGTTGCCTGACAGCTGGGTGATAACTGGCATTCAGCTGGCAATTGATAATTACGAGGTCGACAGCTGGCTCATCCTTGGCATCTCAATTAGAGCTAGCGGCGGACCGCTGGCGAAAATGTGCCAGCTACTTGAAAGCTGCGTAATAAAGTGCATTCAGCTGGCAAGGGCAATTAGACCTCGAAATTACCGAGCGCATAAAAACGCAGTTATTCACCAATCGGCACTTTGCTGGCGCATAACCGCCCAGTGGCCTTCGCCTGGCACTGAGTCGTCACCTGGCTGGCATTCGAGAGAGGTGACGACTACTCACGCTTTAACATGTTATAGTTTGATCTCTGATTTCACTGATAAGCCGAGCCGGTATATAAGGCGATTCAGTCCAATGAGTCCCTCACTCGGCAGTTTGATGCCGGCCCTCGAGGGTGACCTGAAGTCACTCTACAGAGGCTAGCATATTTTTGGCAGCTGAGGGGCAAGTCCCCACGGCTAGGGGGGGGAGGTGGCGTGGGTCCAGGGATGTGCGGCAATTGCCGATTGCCGTTTGCCGGCCGTTTTTGGACGATTTTTGTCAATTGTCGTTCGCCGTTTTTCCTCTCACTTATCGACAAAATTCGTCAAAAAATTGCGCAATAGATAACAAACGCCGCGATTAGGACGCGCATGGTGAATCCCATAAGCCTTGCAGCGACCGGCTCGAAAGTAGGGAGACAGGCAATACGTACTTCAAAACTTCAAGCCAGTTGGTGTTATCTACCGTGCGGTCATGTCAAAGCAATTGCTAGTATTGTAGTGTCATGCTCGTGTGGGTCCTCTTGTCTCGAAGAGTACCGAATTCACCACACTCTTCTTGCTGAGGCTTGATCAATAAATGTAGGGTTCATCGGGACAAGAAATAACACCCCAAACGTTTTCAGGAGAGGGCACAAAGGGTTCAGAGCTCAATTTCTCTCAGACATTTTTCAAAGCGTCGTGTGGAGGACGTTGGACTTCACTGGCAGTTTATGGGGTTATGCACACGCCATCTCCTATTAAGCTCACAATTACGCTGAGAAACATGCTACCAAGTTGAAAGTTGGAGTTCTGAGTTAAAAGGGTGGGGGAAGATGTACACGTTGTGGGGAACATTCGTTTCGGTTAAATTCGCTGCCTGACTATAAACTGGATTGACGCAGTCGACGGTGTTCGGAATAAGGGGTGGCGTACAGTTTGGGAAGGAGGTGGTTTGAGGAAACCGCTGTTTTTAGGAGTCGTATTGGTGGAAAGCTTAAAAAACTACGCCATTCAATATATTTGAGTTATTAGCGCGCAGTTCAGAAGAAATTTAAAAGGTCGCAGGGGAGAGATGCCGAATATTTAGCCGTTTCTCAGCAACGTTTCCAAGGCTGTTCGGAAACGTGCGTTTTAGTTGTATTTTTTCACGTGGTTATCTTTGATCTAAATTCCGGATAAACAGTAAATGCACCGTGAGGCACGAAACGAGTACGCCGCGAACTCTGAGAAAGTTTCCTAATCAGATAAAGGGCCTAACAACCTTAGGTGCACATTTCTGTTCGTAGGCCCCGCCCAGTTGTAGTATGGCTCACGATTAATTTTATATGAGTTACTCTCAGTTGGTCCTCTTTTTGTAAAGGCGCCGCCACCCATCGCGGTGCCGCAGCGGCACTTTCGCGGAGCCGGTATGGCTTTATCGCGAAGTCGCAGCGGCGATTTCCGCAAGAGAAGGGCTGCCACGCTCGTTAAAAAATAATCAAGTCAAGTAGGGACACACTGACCTCTTCCTTTTTTTTAAACTACTTTCGGATGCTTATCCCCTTCAATTGGATTGCGCGATACTCTGAATTTCGTGCGATAAATTTTAAACACGAAGCAATTGCATGACTACCACATATTCCGAAAAGGGTTGATATTAGAGAACCGCGAAAAATTACTGCCCTTTCACCACAACATTCCCATTACCAGTGTTCAATAGAATGCCCATTCCGGTGCTGCTTTTTATATCAGGTATTGTACCAAAGTAAGAGGTTAAATTACTTGTGGTATTATTGAAAAACCTCGTTATGTTATTGAACTAGAACAAAATGCCGAGGTTCAAGGACAGTCGGCCATACACTATTCAGAAACCATTTCTTATCTGGCTATCGAAATACGATTTGTGCATGAGAAAGAAGTATTTTTACTGCTACTTTTAGAACATTCGCATGGTTTTCGTACGAGATTTTTTTATTCTGCCGTTTGTCGATTGCCGTTTGCCGGCCATTTTTGGACAAAATTTGTCGATTTCCGTTTGCCGATTTTTCAAAATCGTTTGCCGCACATCCCTGGGTGGGTCCCCCACCTCAGACCGTTGCGTAGGCGATCTCCTACGCAACGATCTGCGGTGAGGGACCCACCTCGACTCATCGGTCTGCCAAGAGACTGGCGGACCACAGGCAAATGTTTGCTCAACAGCAGGCTGCCAGGTATTAGCCAAAAGACTGCCAGCGGTCGGCCAACGTCCTGGCGGACCTCTGGCAGGGTTTAGCGGACCGCCGGCCAATGGCTGTCCGACACCGGGAATGGTTTTTGCTCGCCAAGCAAATGCCGGCGGTCCGCCAATCCCAATGTCTGAGTTATTGGTCAGTGAGGAAAGGTGTGGATACGATAATTTCACAATGTAGTCATCCCAGAACTGCGCAGTGGATTCAGTGTTGTGCCCGGGGGCTCTAAAGAATTTTTCCACTTCCTGAAATATCTGCTTCAGGCCTCTGCTGCTCTGCGAACCTGTTCACCTTTCTAAATAAAATATGTATTTCTCGTAGTGGTACATATCTCGACAAGAAGAAGCACTTAATAGAAAAAGTGAAGAGATCGTTTGAATATTCAAAAAGTAAGCCAAACAGTTTAAGAAAGAGTAACAAAAATAAGGATCAAAACGGATATCGTGCCAAGGGCATGCCATAACAGTGGCAATCACGTGAAATACGAGTAAGTAGTAGGCCGAATCGGCGAAAACACCCATTTTTCTTTTCGGTAAATTTCGAGAAAAATTCGGTAAATCGGTAAATCAAAATTTTCCGAAAAACACCGGTAAATCCGGAAAATCGGTAGATCGGTAAACGGAAAATGCACACCCCTGCTTTGGACGTAATAATAATAATAATAATGATAATAATAATAGCTCCCAACTTCTCTCTTCTTGGAACCTCGGCATTTGAAATGATGTGTTTTGTTATACTTCTGCCCTGCGAGGTTTTTACGATGGAACTTTATGGAGCGGCCTGACGTTTCGACGTTACCGTCGTCTTCAGAGGCCTGAGCGTGACGCAAGATTAGAACATGAACTACCCGATCAAGCGCCCAAACCGCCGAGGCATTCTCGATGTGCCATCAGAGCCACGCCGGAAAAACCTCTCAATCTGTAAATAATAATAATAATAATAATAATAATAATAATAATAATAATAATAATAATAATAATAATAATAATAACAATAATAATAATAATAATAACAACAATAATAATAATAATAATAATAATAATGCATAAATATAATAATAATAACAATAATAATAATAATAATAATAATAATAACAACAATAATAATAATAATAATAATAATAATAATAATAATATTAATAATAATAATAATAATAAAAAATTGAAAAATTTTCGTTCGAAAAAACCTATGAAGTTAGGCTCTCTAAAGTCGTTGAATGTTGAATATATGATAATATTGTCACTTTCCGAAAATTTTCTGAAAAATACGAAATTGGTTCCTTCGACGAGTTTTTGCTAACATACAAAACCCTGATGAATGGAAAGATGAGAACGAGGGCATCTGGAAACTTTCGGTGAAACATTTGGGTAGAGAAAAATTTGAGCATGCGATTGGAATACCACGCTTGATCCAAAGATCTGAGACGGGCAAGGGAAAATTCGCTGACAACGCAACTACTATTACCCAAGGTGGCCATTCCGTTCGCGATATACTTTTCTAGAATAAATTTTTAACGTAGAAATCGAATATGCCCTTCACAGCTGCCTAGGGTTCCTCTGAAAAAAGTTATAGGCATTTTTTCTCTCATTTTCGTACCTATTGTACCCTCCAGAAAGGGTATTAATTTTACGAAAATTCGGAAACGGACCTCATAATTGTGGTGCGCGCAAAGCGCGCACCTAGATTTTGCTTTGATTCCTTACCGCGCGCAACCCGCTCAGAGAGATCCCCCTTTCACACTGTAGCTAGAGAAATAAGCAGTACACCATTGAAACCGCCGTAAGAAGTTACGGAAGTAAGCCTGTTTTTATCCCGAAGGACCCCCGCGTTGGAAAGATATGACCTCCCAACCAACAACCTTTTTGGGTTCTCCGCCACTTTCATTTTTTTGAAAGACGTGGACCAAACGGCCTGAAAATTTGTCTCTAGAGGTATCTTGCCACGGGAATGCCAATTATAATTGTAAGAACTCACCATTTTTACTTCTAAGCTCACTATCGATTGATTTTATCGATTTTTCGCTATATTGCACGGAAGCGGTCATGATCACGACTTCTGTTGGGTGTGGGTCCCTGAGCTACATTAATTTACTCCAATTTCCGTGCCCGAAACGTCACTTACCTTCATAGACTTTACTTTTAATATTTGCGCGTGACCGGAGTGTAGTGTGTGTAAGCACGGACCAAACATTCTATGAAACGCTTGCACATATGCAAAATATTGCGAGTTTCTTTTTTCTTGTTCTTTGCCCTGTTTTCTTTTTTTCTGCCCTTATCCCTTCTCATTGATTCGACCTATGTTCTCTTCCTGATTTTTGTTGCCGATAATCCCTGTGGGAATTTTGTAGTGCGAGAAAGAAAATTTTTGAAAAATTTGTCTCAACTTCGGGGATTGAAAACGTTTTCTGTATTGTACTTTCTCCATGGCATTGCCAACTCGCACTACAGTGTTTTTACGATTCTCTTAATAGAGAAGAAATTACTCAGGCTAATATTTTCGTCTCGAATGCGGGGTGAGAAAATTGAATTTTTATTGAATGATCGATTTTTCAAATAAGTGGAAACTACTTTTTTTCGAAAGACGTTTTTTGGAAGATCGACTTTCAGTAAATTTATGAACTCGTTGTACCTTCCATTTAGCAATTTGAATGTTACACAAAGGCGTAACAGCCTCATAAAATCGTTCATTTCCGCAACAGCTCCCAAAGTTTCTTTTGCGCATTCTCGAGAACGATTTACCAAATTTTTACCGAGAATTCACCGCGAGCCGGGTTTTTACGGAGATTATAGCGCGAGAATGAGGCGAGCGGAAAAAATTAGGCGAATTTATCGATGGTTACTCCGAGAGAAGTTGCCGCTGCGGGTCCGCCAATAGTGCCGCTTCGGAGCCTACAGGTACCGAAGCGGCACTATCGCGGAGCCGCGGCGGAACTACCACGGAGCCGTAGCGACAACGCGGCAGTGCCGCTTCGGCCCCGCGATAGTGCCGCCGCGGCTCCGCGAGAGTATTTCATATGTTATTTAAGAAATGTAAAACAACTAGGGGGGCCTAAGAACAAAAATACGCATGTGCGGTTGTTACGTTCTCTGTCTGATAAGGACAGAGGTTACCGCCGTTTTTGCGCCCAAGGAGATACGGAATGTACCTCAAACTTGGGTAATTGAACCGGCGACAATTTTGTTTCACCACACAGGACAGTAAATCGTGCTCCACGCGGGTTCGCTGCTGCATCCTCGCGGAGACGGCGCGGTTCTAACGCGGAGCCGCTGCGGTACTATCGCAGCGCCGTCGAGGCTCAAGACACGGCAACAGAATCGTCTGATCATGGAGCCGCTGCGGTAATATCGCGGAACTATCGCGGTGTAGTCGGGGGTCGCGGTACTTTCTCGGCACTGTTGCGGCAAATTCTCTCAGAGTAGCATCTTGGTATGCAGTGGCAAAAACCACGACAAATTTGCGACAGGATCCCGGAATTGCCGCATTTTCGCCTGGTTGAGGCAATGGGATCGAGGCAATGCCTCGATTCGAACACGAATCGGCCGGTAATCTGCCGCTTCGGCTCCGGAAGAGGCAGCCGAGGCGGGAGGTACGCGGTGAAATCTGGGTGAATTATAGGAAAATCCTTCCAAAAAAACTTGCGAGCTTGAAAACCAAAAAGGATCGAACCACTGAATTGTGCCCATAACAAAGACAATTTATTGTTTTTTTCTGGCTGCGAATCTCTCGATCCCTCGACCCCGCTGAAAAGTTACACAGGCGTGCGTGCTTGATTATGCTCGAGTTGTGCTGGGTCCAGAAGATCCCAGCATGATTTTCTAGATATTTTTTCCTGCAATTGCGGATCAAATTTTCGCTCGGAGAGGAATAGTATGTGTTGCGTTTTGAAAATCTCTATTTTTGACAATAAAGTCCAACTACAAAAAAAAGCTAGCCAATGCGAATTGTGGAAAACCACCTCGCGTTTGCCGTGCAAAGTTTTTTTTCAAGTACAGTCTCCTAAAGTGCCTCTGTCTAGCCTATCTGGATTCATTGTGTAAGCGTTTGATGGCACTGTGATCGATTACTCGGTTATTCATGAGTTCTACAATATTTTTCCTTGGGATTAAAAAAGCTCCTCGTCCTGGATAATGAGAAAGTGGAGAAATTATGGTGCGCCGTGCGTTAGCCGCCAGAGAGATCACCCCTTCACACTGATTTCAGAAAAAATAAGCACAACACCCTTGAAACTGCCGTAGAATGTCAGGTAGGTGAGTAAATTTCGATCCCGAATAACCACGCGCGTTGAATGAAATATGACCTCTCGACCGACCCCCTATTAGCGTTCTCCGCCACCGCCACTTCACTTTTTTTGAAAGACAAAAATCAAAAGACGTGCATTTTTGCTTCAGGGGGTGATCGGCCACAGGAAAACTAGAGGGATGGTGAGCGTACCGTGTGATGCTTTATGGCGATGAGCGTGCTATGATAAGGAGTGGAGAGAAGGATTGCGGCCAGACGCGCACCATCAGGCACCCGATGGGAGCAAACCTCTGAATCTCTTCGGTCTACGCTAGCAGTATTATGGCATTCCAGTTTATTGGAGAAAATCAGTGGTCCAATTTGACTGATATGAGTTTTTGAGAATCCTCTATCAACACAAATCATCGCCGTAGAATCTTCTCGATTTTCTAAAATTATCGAATTCATTGATTCCTCGCAAAAATTTATAAATGACTGTGGAAGGGGAGGACCTTGAATAACCCCTAAAAATTCAGTTTGGCCACTGATTTCTTACCGTGGGGGGAATTAACCATCGAACTGCTCGCGTTGACCGATGAGATTCAAAGTCTCGTCCGTCTGGATGAGTGTCAGGGGGTGTGCTGCAGTTGCCGACTCTATTCAAAGTTGACGAAATGAGTTTTTCAGGTAGTTTTCATGTTCCTCTTAGAGAGGCGAATGTGATGGTATGTGTAGGACGCCCTTTTAACTGCAGTATTTTGTTGGGAAAGGTGTATTTCCTTCTGAAATTCTCATCGACCACAGGTCAGAACATGATAGATTTCTGTTATCAAGACCTTCTGACCAGTTCATAGTGAGGGGTCTAGAGATGCAAATATGCAATTTTCGATAAACTTCTGGAGTTGAATCAGCGTCCGGTACTAGAAACTGAAAACAGTCACTTACGCAAAAATTTCGAAGCGTACAAAGATTTCAGAGGTTATATTTGACGCTCTGTAAGCAGTACCACGGAGTAAACTAAACAGACGTACCTAAAATTTTTAGAGGTTTTTTTAAACAGTTTTTCTTGGGTATTCGAGAGTTTTGTAGGAACTTTTCCCTTTCACCCTCTACTTCGTGGACTTACTCAGAAAGATCGAAAGTTAGAATACGGGTTTTATCGTGAGCACTGCTTTTAGCTACCGAAATAGAGCGAACAAGCCTCAGAAATGGAAAAAAAGAATTTCCCTTCGAAGGATAGCTCTAGGGATCACTATAAAGCTAATTCTGTATTGATCTTCAATGAGGAGTGCAGTCAGTGATGAATCAGTGGAAAGTAGTTGGTGAGCGATTGAGAGGGGAAGGATCAGACGTTCAACTGGTTGGAAGTAGAAAAAACAGCTAAGTGAAGCAATAGGCCTGGAGAGCTTGCCGTAGAAGGGAAACCCTTGGGAAAAGCTGTGAAATTTTCAAAAGGTTGGGCTCCGCGGAAAAAGTTAAAGATTTGTCTCTGCTAAAAATGTTGCGAAAATCCTCTAGTTGGATTTGGCATTAAACAAAAACTTTTATATACTGTGAAATTGATGTAAATGGATTTGGCAGTCAACAAAGATATGAAATCTGGTGCAATTCATCTTGTTAGACTCCAAAAGGTTGGGCTCCGAGGAAAAGGTTAAAGATTTGGCTCTGCTAACATTGTGGTGCAATCCCTCTTGTTAGATTTGGCGATCAACTAAATCTTTCAAATGTTGTGAAATTGTTGAAATAGATTTGGCGTTGAACAGTCTTGAAATGTTGTGAAATTCCTCTTGCTAGATTTGGCGATTAACGAAGTCTTCAAAATGTTGCGAAATTATTGCAAATCGATTCGGCAGGCGCACTATCAATAATCAAAGTCAAATTACACGCCAGGAGGATTGGCGCGTCCTCTGATCAGGGTCAAACCCACGACAATTACATACTAACTCACACACTCGCGGGGGTCGGTGGCCGGTTGAGAGGAGTTGAACAGGTAGCGTGCTCCCGCTCGAAACGAAAAAAAAGGGCGGGCAAGGCCCGAAAACTCCCCCATTCATTCCGAAAACTCCGCGTGTAAACCTCCCACCGACCCTACAATGCCACGTCATCTTCGCAACATTTTGAAGACTTCGTTAATCGCCAAATCTAGCTAGAGGAATTTCACAACATTTTAAGACTGTTCAACGCCAAATCTATTTCAACAACTTCACAACATTTGAAAGATTTAGTTGATCGCCAAATCCAACAAGAGGGATTGCACCACATTTTTAGCAAAGCCAAATCTTTAACCTTTTCCCCGGAGCCGTTTAGCAGAGCCAAATCTTTAACTTTTTCCGCGGAGCCCAACCTTTTGAAATAACCCCTAGAAGAACGATTTGAGCCACATCTTGAGCCACATTCAGAAAATCGTCACAAGTCGATTTTGCCGTCAAATTTTTCTGCCGGTGGGAAGCTTGGAACAAATACAGTCGAAACTTTGAAAAAACAACAAATATATCTCAGATTCGTGATCAGCACCCCAAATAACCTCCCAGAGCGAATTTTAAGTCAAATCTGGAATATTTTTCTTCAACGCTTTCTAGACCCCGTATTTGATATAACGCTGAACCGAAAATCCGTTTAAGCCCAAAACGCTATCAGTGTGCACATAGTTCGGAAAATGTGCTTTCAACTAAATTTTGCCTAGGGGGTTGTTTTAAGCCCTGAACACGATTGGCAGTCAACAAAGATATGAAATGTGGTGCAATCCCTCTTGTTAGACTCCAAAAGGTTGGGCTCCGCGAAAAAGGTTAAAGATTTGGCTCTGCTAAAAATGTTGCGAAAATCCTCTAGTTGAATTTCAAAAGGTTGGGCTCCGCGGAAAAAAAGTTAAAGATTTGGCTCTGCTAAAAATGTTGTGAAATTCCTCTAATTGGATTGGGCACTCAAAAAAAAACTTTTGAATGCTGTGAAATTGATTTAAATGGATTTGGCAGTCAACAAATATATGAAATGTGGTACAATTCCTCTTTTTAGATTTGGCGATCAACTGAAGTTTTCAAATGTTGTGAAATTTTCGCAGATGGATTTGGCAGTTTACAAAGTCATAAAATGTTGTGAAATTTCCCTTATTGGATTTGGCAATTAACGAGTTCTTTTAAATGTTGTGAAATCGTTGCAAATCGATTTGGCAGGCGCTCCATAAATTATCCAAGTCAAATCACGCGCCTGGCGGGATTTCGCGTCGAGTTCAACTCGGATCAGGCTAAAACAGCGACAAATCTAGCAGACATTAGAAAATGCCGCAAAGACCTTGGCAATAAGTTGCATCAAGGTAGGTTCCCATAATACACAGTTTTTTGTATTTGTACTCATTTGCACGTATGTGAGGGCAAGGCATGGCGCTATGACCGGCATGTCGACACTGCAGCCCCTTCCATCCAACTTGAACGCTAGCAGGGCCCTCCAGGCTCATGGTGACTGTTCGCACCAGACGACTGGGAAATTAATAAATTAGAAAACATTGATGGTACTCATCATTTTCCCAGATTTTATTTATTATGAACGATTTCACAACATTTAAAAGAAGTCGTTAATTGCCAAATCCAACAAGGGAATTTTCACAACATTTTATGACTTTGTAAACCGCCAAATCCATCTGCGAAAATTTCACAACATTTGATAACTTCAGTTGATCGCCAAATCTAAAAAAGATGAATTGTAACACATTTCATATCTTTGTTGACTGCCAAATCCATTTACATCAATTTCACAGCATTTAAAAGTTTTTGTTGAGTGCCCGATCCAACTAGAGGAATTTCGCAACATTTTTAGCAGAGCCAAATCTTTACCTTTTTCCGCGGAGCCCAACCTTTTGAAATCCAACTAGAGGAATTTCGCAACATTTTTAGCAGAGCCAAATCTTTAACCTTTTTCGCGGAGCCCAACCTTTTGGAGTCTAACAAGAGGAATTGCACCACATTTCATATCTTTGTTGACTGCCAAATCCATTTACATCAATTTCACAGTATATAAAAGTTTTTGTTTAATGCCAAATCCAACTAGAGGAATTTCGCATTATTTTTAGCAGAGCCAAATCTTTAACTTTTTCCGCGGAGCCCAACCTTTTGAAAATTTCACAGCTTTTCCCAAGGGTTTCCCTTCTACGGCAAACTCTCCAGGCCTATTGCTTCACTTAGCTGTTTTTTCTACTCCCAACGAGTTGAACTCTGATCCTTCCCCTCTCAATCGCTCACCAACTCCTTTCCACTGATTCATCACTGACTGCACTCCTTATTGAAGATTAAAACAGAATTAGCTTTATAGTGATCCTTAGAACTATCCTTTGAAAGGAAATTCTTTTTTTCATTTTCTGAGGCTTGTTCGCTCTATTTCGGTAGCTAAAAGCAGTGCTCACGATAAAACCCGTATTCTAACTTTCGATCTTTCTGAGTAAGTCCACGAAGTAGAGGGTGAAAGGGAAAAGTTCCTACAAAACTCTCGAATACCCAAGAAAAACTGTTTAAAGAAACCTCTAAAAATTTTAGGTACGTCTGCTTAGTTTACTCCGTGGTACTGCTTACAGAGCGTCAAACATAACCTCTGAAATCTTTGTACGCTTCGAAATTTTTGCGTAAGTGACTGCTTTCAGTTTCTAGTACCGGACGCTTTTTGAAGATAAGATGCGCCAATGCACATGCTTGGATGTCAGAATTTTTCGCAATAAAGAATATTGAAAGATTCGGCAACTGTTCCTCTGGTAAAACGAACGCACAGTACCGAGCGTATTTTTTGCAAAGAAAGCGTTTTGCGGCGTTTTTTTGCGCTCACAAAGCGCCGCAACGCCATAACTTGCTTCAAAATAGTCCAATTTAAATTCTGAAGTCAATTCTGGATTGCTTTCATTTAGTAATATACGATAGTCTAACAAGATGATAGATTCAACTCCAGAAGTTTATCGAAAATTGCATATTTGCATCTCTAGACCCCTCACTATGAACTGATCAGAAGGTCTTGATAACAGAAATCTATCATGTTCTGACCTGTGGTCGATGAGAATTTCAGAAGGAAATACACCTTTCCCAACAAAATACTGCAGTTAAAAGGGCGTCCTACACATACCATCACATTCGCCTCTCTAAGAGGAACATGAAAACTACCTGAAAAACTCATTTCGTCAACTTTGAATAGAGTCGGCAACTGCAGCACACCCCCTGACACTCATCCAGACGGACGAGACTTTGAATCTCATCGGTCAACGCGAGCAGTTCGATGGTTAATTCCCCTCACGGTAAGAAATCAGTGGCCAAACTGAATTTTTAGGGGTTATTCAAGGTCCTCCCCTTCCACAGTCATTTATAAATTTTTGCGAGGAATCAATGAATTCGATAATTTTAGAAAATCGAGAAGATTCTACGGCGATGATTTGTGTTGATAGAGGATTCTCAAAAACTCATATCAGTCAAATTGACCACTGATTTTCTCCAATAAACTGGAATGCCATAATACTGCTAGCGTAGACCGAAGAGATTCAGAGGTTTGTTCCCATCGGGTGCCTGATGGTGCGCGTCTGGCCGCAATCCTTCTCTCCACTCCTTATCATAGCACGCTCATCGCCATAAAGCATCACACGGTACGCTCACCATCCCTCTAGTTTTCCTGTGGCCGATCACCCCCTGAAGCAAAAATGCACGTCTTTTGATTTTTGTCTTTCAAAAAAGTGAAGTGGCGGTGGCGGAGAACGCTAATAGGAGGTCGGTCGAGAGGTCATATTTCATTCAACGCGCGTGGTTATTCGGGATCAAAATTTACTCACCTACCTGACATTCTACAACAGTTTCAAGGGTGTTGTGCTTATTTTTTCTGAAATCAGTGTGAAGGGGTGATCTTTCTGGCGGCTAACGCACGGCGCACCATAATTTCTCCACTTTCTCATTATCCAGGACGAGGAGCTTTTTTAATCCCATGGAAAAATATTGTAGAACTCATGAATAACCGAGTAATCGATCACAGTGCCATCAAACGCTTACACAATGAATCCAGATAGGCTAGACAGAGGCACTTTAGGAGACTGTACTTGAAAAAAAACTTTGCACGGCAAACGCGAGGTGGTTTTCCACAATTCGCATTGGCTAGCTTTTTTTGTAGTTGGACTTTATTGTCAAAAATAGAGATTTTCAAAACGCAACACATACTATTCCTCTCCGAGCGAAAATTTGGTCCGCAATTGCAGGAAAAAATATCAAGAAAATCATGCTGGGATCTTCTGGACCCAGCACAACTCGAGCATAATCAAGCACGCACGCCTGTGTAACTTTTCAGCGGGGTCGAGGGATCGAGAGATTCGCAGCCAGAAAATAACAATAAATTGTCTTTGTTATGGGCACAATTCAGTGGTTCGATCCTTTTTGGTTTTCAAACTCGTAAGTTTTTTTGGAAGGATTTTCCTATAATTCACCCAGATTTAACCGCGTACCTCCCGCCTCGGCTGCCTCTTCCGGAGCCGAAGCGGCAGATTACCGGCCGATTCGTGTTCGAATCGAGGCATTGCATCGATCCCATTGCCTCAACCAGGCGAAAATGCGGCAATTCCGGGATCCTGTCGCAAATTTGTCGTGGTTTTTGCCACTGCATACCAAGATGCTACTCTCAGAAAATTTGCCGCAACAGTGCGGGGAAAGTACCGCGACCCCCGACTATACCGCGATAGTTCCGCGATAGTACCGCAGCGGCTCCATGATCAGACGATTCTGTTGCCGTGTCTTGAGCCTCGACGGCGCCGCGATAGTACCGCAGCGGCTCCGCGTTAGAACCGCGCCGGCTCCGCGAGGATGCAGCACCGAACCCGCGTGGAGCACGATTTACTGTCCTGTGTGGTGAAACAAAATTGTCGCCGGTTCAATTACCCAAGTTTGAGGTACATTCCGTATCTCCTTGGGCGCAAAAACGGCGGTAACCTCTGTCCTTATCAGACAGAGAACGTAACTACCGCAAGTGCGTATTTTTGTTGTTAGGCCCCCTAGTTGTTTTACATTTCTTAAATAACATATGAAATACTCTCGCGGAGCCGCGGCGGCACTATCGCGGGGTCGAAGCGGCACTGCCGCGTTGTCGCTACGGCTCCGTGGTAGTGCCGCCGCGGCTCCGCGATAGTGCCGCTTCGGTGCCTGTAGGCTCCGAAGCGGCACTATCGCGGACCCGCAGCGGCAACTTCTCTCAGAGTAACCATCGATAAATTCGCCTAATTTTTTCCGCTCGCCTCATTCTCGCGCTAAAATCTCGGTAAAAGCCCGGCTCGCGGTGAATTCTCGGTAAAATTTAGGTAAATCGTTCTCGAGAATGCGTAAAAGAAACTTGGGGAGCTGTTGCGGAAATGAACGATTTTATGAGGCTGTTACGCCTTTGTGTAATACTCAAATTGCTAAATGGAAGGTTCAACGAGTTCTTAAACCAACTAAAAAAGTCGATCTTTCAAAAAACATGTCTTTCGTTCGAAAAAAAAGTGGTTTCCACTTATTTGAAAAGTCGATCATTCAATAAAAATTCAATTTTCTCACTCCGCATTCGAGACGAAAATATTAGCCTGAGTAATTTCTTCTTTATTAAGAGAATCGTAAAAACACTGTAGTGCGAGTTGGCACTGCCATGGAGAAAGTACAATACAGAAAACGTTTTCAATCCCCGAAGTTGAGACAAACTTTCCAAAAATTTTCTTTCTCGCACTACAAAATTCCCACAGGGATTATCGGCAACAAAAATCAGGAAGAGAACATACGTCGAATCAATGAGAAGGGTTAAGGGCAGAAAAAAAAAGAAAACAGAGCAAAGAACAAGAAAAAAGAAATTCGAAATATTCTGCATATGTGCAAGCGTTTCATAGAGTGTTTGGCCCGTGCTTACACACACTACACTCCGGTCACGCGCAAATATTAAAAGTTGTTGTGTACGGGACACAAACGGCGTGCAAAAGTTTATTCAAAAGGTGCTACAACGCAGGTGGCTAGGCAAAAGTGTACAGCAAGAATATCAGTGAGTAGAAGTGAGGCGAGTGGTTGGCTGCTCGGCGTCGTCGTGGTGGCTTGGCGTTGAGGCGTCGTGTAGTGATGGTGCAGGAACGGAGTGGTAGTGGTAGACGAATCCCAATTGGATCTGTAACAGTGCGGCGGCAGGGGTTTATATAGCGCGGTGGGTGGTCTGTGATTGGCCGGTTTTCGCGCCTAGATCAAAACCCACCCACATGGTGATCAGTCGATAAATCAACTGATGTTTGATCTCCCATCACAACACCTCCCATTTTAAGAGGCGTTCTACGGTGAGGAGAACCAATTTGTTATCAACCGACTAAAGTTCGTAGCGCTTTGGTTTACGGCGCTTTCGGGTTGATCTTCGTAACGTAACTGGAGCAAACCCAACTGTTCGCGGTTTTCGAGCTCGCCTTTCAACTGTCCCTGGAGTTGCGCGACTTGTACTGGGTTGCTCATCGTTACCCTGTGTATCGGCATCGGAGGGATCATAACTGGGTATGACCACAGTCTCATGCTCTTGATCCGGCCCATCTTGACTAGCTTGTTCTGGCACTCTTTCAGTGCTGAGCGGGGCGGTTTCAAACAAATCCAAGAGCAGATCTCGGGAGTACGCATTGTCGTACTTATGACTCAATATGCTACCTCGCATTTGATTTGCATGTTTGCGAATTGTTCTGCCTCCAATGTCGACTTCGTACATGACTTTTCCAATGATCTTTACCACTGTCCCTTGAGTCCATTGAAAATTGGATGCTCCGTTGTAATCCTTTACTAGGACAGTGTCTCCGGGTGAAAAGTCTCGGCGTTTCGTACCATTTTCCGATTAAATTATTCTTCAGTCCTTTTCCGATGGTCAGCGACACTGTCTGCTTCTGTCTGCGCTTCCGACGGTCTTAGCATACTCAACCGGGTTCTTAACTTTCTTCCCAGGAAAACTTCGGCTGGGCATTTGCCTTGCAGAGCAGAATTAGGTGTTGTGCGGTAAGCCAACAACACAGCGTTTAGACAGTCACTTTCTGGGCGAGTGGACGACCTCCCCTCCTCTTTTAGCTTCTTAATCCCTCTTTACAGAATATCCACGAATCTTTCTGCTTGACCATTCGACTGAGGATGGTACGGTGGTGTTCTTACATGGTTAACACCTCGTTCTTCGCACATCTGCTTGAAAAGCTCGGATGTGAATTGTGTTCCATTATCGCTCACTAGCGTATTTAGATTTCCATAGCGTGCGAAAAGCTCTTTCAACAGCTTCACCGTTGTGCCAGCTGTGATATTTTTCATTTCAAACATCTCCGGCCATTTACTCAAGGCGTCGACAACGACCATGTAGTACACTCCATCCATTGGGCCAGCAAAATCAACATGAATTCGCTCCCATACATTTTCTGGTGTCTTCCAGGTTTGCAGAGGTACTTTAGTCGGAGATTTTGATTGTAGTTGGCAATCAGCGCAACTTCTCACAACCTTTTCGCAGTCTTCATCGATATTTGGCCAGTAAACATAGCTTCGCGCTAGTCCTTTCATCCTGACAATCCCAGGATGACCATAGTGCAGCTCTAGGAGAACGTCTTTTCTCAGCGTCTCTGGCACGACAACTCTATCGCTTACCATCACGCAGCCTTGTACTATCGATAACGATTCACGTTTACTGTAAAACTGCTTCATTTCAGGTTTTACGACTTTTGGCCACTTTCCAGTATCAATGAAACTTTTCAGCTTCCGCAGCAGAACATCCTTTTCCGTGTGCTCACGCATCCTATTTGCCGTGACGGGCAACCTACGAATAGCGTATGCAAGCACTACATTCACGTCAACCTCCACTGAGGCGACCACGCGATCCTACTCAAAAAGAGGATGCCTCTGTATCAGCCTTGACAAACCATCAGCTTGTCCAAACGAGTCCGTCTTGATGTACTCAATTTCAAAATCATAGCCTATTAGCATTGTTGCCCAACGCATCGGACGGTTGGCTGAATGCCCTTTTTGCTACCAAATATGGCTAGCAGCGGCTTATGGTCAGTTCGGAGCGTAAAACGCCTCCCGTAAACAAATTTGTGGAACTTTTTGATGGCCTCCACAAGACCCAAATCCTCCTTTTCGATTTGGGCATAGTTCTTTTCCGCGACTGTTAGTGATCTCGAGCCGTGGGCGATCGGCTTTTCTGTTCCATCAGGCATTTTGTGCGAAATCACGTATCCGATCCCATAATCGCACGCGTCAGCAGCTACGATTAGCTTCTTTTTAGGATCGTAGTGTGTCAGGTTCAAATCTGACATCAACACTTTCTTCAGTTTTTCGAACGCTGTTTCATGTGTGCGTTTCCATATCCATTTAATGTCTTTTTTCAGCAAAGCATCCAGTGGTCCACGCATCTCCTTCATGTTCGGTATGAAAGACGAGTAATACGTAACCATGCCTAGGAATGCGCGCAACTGTGCCACATTCTGTGGTGCTGGCATTTTAGCGATAGCAGCCACCTTCTCTGGATTAGGACGACGTCCATCTCGGTCCACAACGAACCCGAGGAAACGGATTTCTGGTTTCGCGAACGAACATTTTTCCAGCATTACTCGGGAACCGTATTCTTTAATTCGTTCGAATAAAGCATTAATGTTTTTTCTATGCTCTTCAGGTGTCCTTCCGACTACCAGAATATCGTCCAGGTAGGCTGCTACTCCTTCCAGACCCGATATCATTTTATTCACGATGCTTTGAAAAAATCCTGGCGCTGTCTTGATACCAAAAGGCAACCTTTTGTATCGATATAGACCCTTGTGCGTATTGATTACCACCAACTTTTGGGCCTCATCCGTCAGTTGCACTTGAAGGTAAGCATCCGAAAAGTCAATCTGTGAGAAGATCGTTCCACCATTCAGGGATGCGAAAATATCCTCCGGAATGGGAATAGGATACTCATATGCCTCCAAGGCGTTATTTAAACCAGTTGAAAAATCAGCGCAAACTCGCATTTTGCCATTCGCTTTACGAACGCAAACTATAGGAGCGGCCCATTCACTATGGGTTATCGGTTCGATCACACCCATTTCTTCCAGGCGCTCAATCTCTTTTTAAACTGTGTCTAATGATGCATGCGCAACAGGCCTTTTCATTCTGAAAATCGGCTTAGCGTTTGGCAACAATTTCACAGCTGCTTTTTCTTTCGTACATGTGCCTAAGCCCTCTTGAAACACACTTTCGAATCTCTGTTTCAACTCTTCCACTATTTTGGCATTATCTGTGGTACTCACACGAGCTACCATTCTTTCCATGTGATATGCCATTTCAGCGTTTTGTTTTATCCAGTCGAGGCCGACCAGACTTCTATGAGGGGTTACGTAACAACATCCCTCACCATTAGCACCTCTCAGTTTGAACTGACATTTCAGCTCACCATGAACTTTCATCCGGTTCCCACTAGCGTCTTTTAGAATCAGGCTAGTGTTTCTGAGTTCAGGACTGCCCATTTTCTCCCACTCATCCACACTCAACAGCGTGATGTCTGAGCCTGTGTCCAACTGAAACTCTGTTTGGTGCCCACGGACTTCAGCGGTGACGTATTGCCGAACCGCGTTCACCTCAGCTTCAGCACTTCCTGCGAGAACTACTCGCCCGCAGCGTTTCTTGTGAGGTTTTGTGGCAGTCCTCGATTTGGACCTGCTTCGATATTGCGATGCTTTCTCACAATATTTCTCTTTGTGCCCCTTACCTTTACATGAGTTACATACCCATGCCTTGCTTCGGCACTCACGACTTGTGTGACCATTTCTACCACAGTTCCAACATTCTGATGTTCTTTCTTTTTTTTCCTTCCGGAATGGCCCTTTTCTGACCTCTCTAATATCAGCTGAATCCTGTTCAATCATCTTGGACGTCTTCAATAACGTCATTATTCGGTCATATTCCTTATACATCTGATGAAGCGTAGGCTTCCGTTGTTCCTTTGCTTCCTTATCCAAGAAGGCAAGCAATCTTGGTCGAATTTCGCGATCTATATGCGACTTGAGACCAAAAATCCACAATAATGCCTTCAACCCTTCACTATCCAGCTCGTCGAAGCGAGCGTGTTCACACATTTGATTTATTCGACTCGCAATGCGAATAAAGATTTTCTTACATCGAACATATCTTTAAGGGTTGAAATCGTTTCGCTGAACGAAACGTCTGACGGTGCTTTCGGGAGAATTTGACGCTTATATCTCTCGAAGACTTCATTGCCAAGCTTCCCTAGCAACAATCTCAACCTTGCATCTTCAGCAAGGGATGCACCATCCTTCATAAATGTGTCTTCATGTCTTTCATACCTCCGAGAGAAACACCTATCAATCTCGGGGTAAAACTCGAATGCTGTGATTCGATCGTTCAATTCCGACATCAATGTCGATTGATGCGGCACCACCTTATTTTCTGGCTTCGCCTCACTTTTTGTAGCCATCAACTGCATCATTTGCTGTACTAATTCCATTTGTTTCTGAGAATTCTCTTGCATCATCAGCCTCATTTGCTGAGCGTTCTGATCTAGCAGCTTTTGGACGGTTTCCTGGTCCATGTTCAATCAAGGGCGATAATCTCAAATCAAGCCCAATATGCTCTTTTGCTCAAAAACTTTGCTCCAGCGTCTTGAGCGCGAGCTCAATGAATTGCCTTTTGGATCAAGCACAATCAATCGAAACGTGCGATCTCTCGACCAAGTTCCAGCCCAGAGGCGACTATTGGTCTTTCCAGGTGCTCAAGCGCAAGAGCGCGACTTCCCTGATCTTATTGACTCCAGAAAATCAACCGCCGAGGCGGGCTTCTGGTCTATCTTCAGGTATTCAACCGCAAGAGCGGGCACCTGGCACTATTTCGTCAGCAATTCAACCGCTAGGCGGGCTGCTGATCGACTTTTTTTTTGCACTTTTAGTTCGTTTTGCAGGTAATCGACCGCGAGGCGGGAGACCTGATCGCCAGTTGTTGTGTACGGGACACAAACGGCGTGCAAAAGTTTATTCAAAAGGTGCTACAACGCAGGTGGCTAGGCAAAAGTGTACAGCAAGAATAACAGTGAGTAGAAGTGAGGCGAGTGGTTGGCTGCTCGGCGTCGTCGTGGTGGCTTGGCGTCGAGGCGTCGTGTAGTGGTGGTGCAGGAACGGAGTGGTAGTGGTAGACGAATCCCAATTGGATCTGTAACAGTGCGGAGGCAGGGGTTTATATAGCGCGGTGGGTGGTCTGTGATTGGCCGGTTTTCGCGCCTAGATCAAAACTCACCCACATGGTGATCAGTCGATAAATCAACTGATGTTTGATCTCCCATCGCAACAAAAGTAAAGTCTATGAATGTAAGTGACGTTTCAGGCACCGAAATAGGAGTAAATTAATGTAGCTCAGGGACCCACACCCAACAGAAGTCGTGATCATCACCGCTTCCGTGCAATATAGGGAAAAATCGATAAAATCGATCGATAATGAGCTTAGAAGTAAAAATGGTGAGTTCCTACAATTATATTTGGCATTCCCATGGCAAAATACCTCTAGAACTTGATTTTCAGGCCATTTGGTCCACTTCTTCCAAAAAAATGAAAGTGGCGGGGCGGTGGCGGAGAACCCAAAAAAGTTGTTGGTTCGGAGGTCATATCTTTTCAAAGCGGGGGTCGTTCGGGATAAAAATTTGCTTACTTACGTAACTTCTTACGGCGGTTTCACTGGTATACTGCTTATTTCTCTAGCTACAGTGTGAATGGGTGATCTCTATTAGCGGGTCGCGCGCGGTAAGGAATCAAAGCCAAATCTAGGTGCGCGCTTCGCGCGCACCACAATTTCGAGTGCTCAACACGAATCTGATGTCAGTTCATCGATTTTTTACAGCTTACGGTAGATTACGGTGGGTATACGGTAGTTTGGTCAAAGTCTCAGATTTGTCTCAACGTTCCTATGTGGGGGTTATTTGTGGTTACTGAATACGAAGTCGATGTCCTTTTGTCGATTTTCGAATTATTAAAGTAGGTTTTGCCTCCAACCGTAACCTACAGTAAACCTTAAAATTTCGACAAACTACCCCCAGATTCGTGTTCAGCATCCTGGACTACCACTACATACATGTTTTTAGCAAAATCCGGAGAAGTTTGAAAAACACCCTAAAAATCCCACGGGGGGCACCCTTATCTTGACGCGAAGCTTAAAAACGCTCATAACTTTTTTTCAGAAACAGTCTAGACAGCTGCAATGGGAATGTTCGGACTTCACGTTCGAGAATGGTTCTAGTAAAGTACATTTTATTTGGAATGGTTAGTATGACTTATAGAAGTTCCCTTGTGAGTCAATTTTGCAGCACAACTTGCGAACCAAATTGCAAAAGTTGACAAATCCATGAATTTCCAACAAAGTAGTGGTTTCGTTCTAATTGAATGGGCACAGTCACATACTACACTAACGGCTTCATTCGTGTGGACTTCGCTAGCACCCATTCAGAGCAGCTCCGATCAGGGGTGTGCGCTTTTCGTTTTTCGATCTTTCGGTTTTTTCGTTTTTCGCCCTTTTTGGAGAAAAAAATCAATATCGAAAAAAACGAAAAAGGTTAAAATTTTTTCGGTTTTTTTTTCGGTCTGAAATTTGCGGTTCTGATGCGACTTGCAGTCGATATTTCGCTGCCTACAGATGTCTGCAGCAATTTTGCACTCGTCTTTGATTTGATTTCAGAATCATTTCGCGCAGAGGCTAACGTATGATCTGCCCCTTGCACAACGGATCCTTCCACTACATCACTTTCGTTAAAAATTAGACTGATGGAGACAAAATTTCTCGGATTTCCTGTTTTTCGGCCGACTAAAACGAATACGGCGCATCTTTTGCCCATGGCCATAACTTTCAGGAATAATCCTCCAAAGAACCAAGATATAAAGTTCGACAGGCGGAAACATCACCAATCTAATAACGCTAATCGATTCCGTATAGCTGATAATCTGCATCGGTACTTTGGAGGCATCGTTCACGATAATCATTTTTGATGACTTTTCGCAGTAAAATCATAGGCGAGAAGAATTCTATGCTCTCAGTGTCGAAAAAGCGGTTTAAAAAGAGTTAGGAATGGCAAAATAACGGATGCAAACAAGCAATCTCAGGTCACCGAAACGCCTCACGACGAACCCCTAGACGTGAAGCAATGAACACTTGAGGTTGTGATAACATGAAGTAGTCAGGTCAAGGAAGTACTGATAAACGAGCTAAGCCGCTTGATTGCATTGATAGGTATCATCCTTCGTAGCAGTTAATTCCTCCACGCTCAAAATCAACGTATGCAAATGTAGACCTCTTTTAGCACCAAAACACGGTTTCCGCGCTCTATTCAAGCATGTCTTGCTGTACAGGGCACCAGAGCTTCCGTAAATCGAAAAAATATCAAAATTGCAATCTATTGTGAACACTGTTTTGAGGTCAAGAAAGTTTGTTTTCGTTGGAGATGTTCATGGAAAATACGTCGAGAATCGCTTTATGGAGGCCCATAATTTTCAAGCGGAAGTCAACCAAAATTATTCTGCTCTCTCTATCGATCCATACAAAAAAAGGCGAATAAAAACTTTCTTGGGCGAACGGCATCATGTATAGTTCCATCCAGCGAAAGTGGTTGAAGGTAACCTCTGTGCAGACACCACGACTCAATGCGTATGGGTATGGTCGCGGCCATTACCGTCCAATAGCGCCGAGAGACTGAGCTACTGGTCAGTATTGACCGCGACGCAATCGCTCAGACTAAAAGTCAACAAGACAGCACAAGAAATTAACGCAAGAGCTTGCTATGCATCAAGAACTATTGATGCTCGTCTTTGTAAAACGTTTGCTCCGTTTTGATCTATGACTTGCCCACGATTTTCAACTTCTACGAATTCGGTTTTTTTTCATAAAGCTAGGGACAACCTTTGAGTCCACAGTTTTGATCAAAAACGTGAAAAAGCGTTGACATGATTGTTCAGAGAACTACAGCAGTTTTAAACAAAAAGTTCACAATAAGAACTTAAGAAGGTGTTCAGCGCTACAATTTTGTCAGGGTTCGACACTGCAACAAGGGTGAAATTACTCACATTGATATGTTGATTAGGTATGCTTTGTGTTACTAAGAAAACATAATTCTGTCATTATTCGAAACACTTCGATTACGTTGCCATGTTTTTCCAGTCAAAAATATGCAATTACGAAAACAAGACGTTTCAAAAGACAAAAAGTTTTTCGTTTTTTTCGGAATTTTTCGAATTCAAAACCGAAAATTTTTCGTTTTTCGGTTTTTTCAGTTTCGAAGTTTTTCGCACATGGCTGGCTTCGACACGAGAGCGATTTATGTAGGGCAGTCTTGTGTCACATCGCATTTCTCACATCTGGTCCGTTCATTGTAAAAGATCCACGTAGATGTCTTCATTTACGTCGTGACTCATATTCAGTTAACCCGTATGACAACTGTGTAGAGCCATCAGTCAAGGGCAAAACCGAAAAGAATATACATAGAAAACACTTACTGCTAAACCTGTAGAAATAAATGTCATACCCTCTATGTACTAAAAGTTTCGATAGGCCTTTTTCGAGCTGTTTATTGATTCATCGATTCTTGCTGTAAGGAGAGATCTCACTTCCTACTTTTTTATCCTCGATAGGTGGTGCAAGCAAGACAATGAACATAAGGTAAAGGAGAGAGTGACTCACTTGCAGAGCTTTTGGCCATCTCGTAGTTGCTCGCGGAAATTGTCTCGACTACCGGATGTGTCAAAATCCTCTCCAATCAATCCCTAAAAATGTGTATGAAATGAGAGAATTCAACTAGATGTGTGCTTTAAAGGCAGTGTTCACGTCGAATATCACACTCGAGTTTGATCCAAACATGGGATTGCTTGGTCGTGAGGTAACTAATAGTAGTGAAGAAACGGCGAAGAAAAACGTTTAGAATTAGCTAAAAACGGTTTCTAACGTTCAGGGCGTGGACGAGAATCATGGGCCCGGCTGATTTCCGCAAGTGCGTGGTAATCGCGAAATGTGCGCGAATCGGTCAGGCTGGACGCGGCAGAGTTGCTTGTCAATTTGCCATCGAAAACGTGCTCGTCCGAATGGGGGTCGGACCGAGATAGGTAGGCGCACTGAGATAACTTTCAAAACCGTTTTTGTCGATTGCTGGCCCATTTTCGCTGCTTTCTTCGATCCTATCCTCTCCAGCATCTGCCAACTTAGTGTTTCACACTGAAACCTCAAGAACGAGATTTATCGTGCACACTGCCTCTAATATTGTGATAGACGAGCCCTTATCACAAGATCTCTAAATAGTGATGTTTCAAATTCAATACAAAACTCTTCGCATTTCATTCCCAAGAAACCTGGCTGGGGAGAAAAATCTGAACCAGGTTGTACATCATTATATACATAAATAACAAAGAAACTTCCGTTCGCGTCCCGAAAATGCAACGTCCGGGATGACGAGAGTGGGATGTGCAATCAATGTAAGGTTTTCAAATGCTGAAAATTCGGCCTGCGATTTTCCTTATCGGTACTCGCGCACTCGTAGGGTTGTACGATTGCATCCCAGGGCTGTCAACGAGCTAAACCCCTCGTTTTCAACAGCAGATGTTGCCTATAACGAAGGCTTGAACCCGATGTCGGTCCCGGCGTGCAACTTCTCATTATCAGCAGCATACACTGCAAACGGAAAGAAAAATAAGGCTGCTACCCCCTCTAGCGGGGTTGGTATAGCCTAGCTCCCTCATTTTGAGCCGGTTGAAATAAGGCTTATCGGGCTGATCATGTCAAAATCTTCTTATCACTGCTATATTTTACTATGACCGACCGCTTGGCTGCTTGCTCCGCCCGGACTCATCCGAGCAAGCTAGGATGATCCTTGCCACAATCCGGAGCAAAGGGGCCAGCCTGACCACTCTGAGAGAATCTTTCGCGCTAGTACATAAAGTTATGCTTCCGCGATCCGCGATGGTACCGTGTTCGTCTCCTCCTCGTCCCGCGATAGTTACCCAATCAACCTATCCGTTGACTTTCTCGTGCTCGTACCGTGATGGTACCGCGATCGTTACCAAGTCTACCGCGCTAGTACCGATGTGCACTCGCGATCCGCGATGGTACCGTGATCGTTTCCGCCCGTTCCCGAGCTCTCATGATGTGCGGATTTGTATAGCAGCCAGGTGAAACACTAAGAAGGCATGGATGCAGTACGATCAGGGGTTACGCGATAGCGCCGGGCTCGATTCCTTGCGTTTCCGCGATGGAGCATGGCGGGAGCATTGATGAACGAACGCGGTACGCTCTCGGTTCGAGACTGGCAAAATCTCGCGACCGTTCCGCGATAGCCCCATTCTAGTATTCTCTCGGCCCCTACTAGAAACCGGGAGGATTCTATCCGTGAACGATCGCGGGGATTCTTTCAGAGCACGGTGTGCAACGAAGACATCATTCTCGCCACGGCCCACAGCGAGGAAGCATTTCTCGCGATGGGCCATGTGGACGGTCTCCACAGCGTCCAAAATCATCCAGAAGCTGACGCATGGTCGCTTTCTCGGACCGAACTCAATCAGCTATGTAACTGCTTCTTCTGTGGGAGTGGCCATCTTACATACTCTCGATGCCAGAGCAGCTCGCAGGAGGAGCTTTGCAGTCCTGTGCCTTGTTTTGATAGGAGTTGAACGGGTGGCCGTGTGGCGCTCCGGCCCCATACTGGGCACCTGGTAATCGACTCACTAGTGGCCATCACCGCATCGATTACCAGGTGCGCAAGCTGGGCTGAAACACCACACCGCCAACCGTTCACTTCTTATCAAAACGAGCCGCAACGCAGGCACTGGTCTGCCAAGCTCCTCCCTGCGAGTCGCTCGGGAATCGAGGGTACCTGCCGCCGTCGTAAGCCTATAATTGCTGGTCGCTTTTACTAGTCGCGGCTCTGCCAACAGTTACAAAACCCGTCACGTCAACAGGTCTTGCACTGAGTCACGACGGGTTGGAACAGTGATTTTGTTAGGTCGCTTCGACTACTCGCGTCGCTTCCATGATGGAAGCGATTCGTGTATCCGATTCGAAGCGCCTAGGCTGTAATCTTGAGTTCAGACGTAGGGTATTCGGCGCCAAATTGCGGGCTCCACACTCAGTCTCGCGGCGTTGTCCGCAAAGTTCCGTCACGTTTCACGCGGAATTGCGTCCCCACATTTGAAATCGCTGGACGGAGCGATTTCGCGGCAGTAATGTTGGTCGCTTCGACTTGATGTGGAGCAGCTATGAATGGGGCTGTAGAGTAGGATGCTACCGCGTTGACACGTATAAGAAGAATCAATGGAGGGGTTGAATCCGATGACAAAGGTATCAGCAGCTTATTGTGAAGGAGAGCTGCCATACTCACCCGTTTCAAGAAATTCAATATAGTGTCCGGCAAAGAAGGGATCAGCAGCACACTAGTCGGAGGAGCAGCTATTTGGCAGCAGCTGATGCTGTTACCAGTAGTTAGTACAGCAAATGTGCTGCGAACCTCTTTGTCCGCAGGTTCGATTGCTATTGTGCCGACATATAACCCATCGAGTGGGCGAGTACAGACGTGCTGCAGTAATGTTCTACTTACAGTCGGCATGGATCCTAGTGATATGTACATGATAGTATTTCCATTTGTGCTGTCATTGTTTCAATAGTAAATAAAATATGAAATATATACTTCGCGTTTCCCACTGAAGGTTGGCGCAAGCTCGGTGCACCTACATATGTTGTAGCATGTGACACCGAGTTTTCGCCAAAGTCCAGTAGGGAACGCAAAGTATCACCAGAATCCATGCCGACGGAGTGTTACACTACATTGTTGTAAAGTCCACCTTACCTGAATCCAGATCAACTTTTCAGATCTGAAAATAAGTATTCGTAGTGCAGCCGACATTGGATATGTAGCTATGATCCTTTTACGACTGTTTCTCATTTACCGAGCCAGGTTTTCAATTAATCTATCCATCGCGAATATAAACATCACCACGGTTGCGATCGATGTAGAGGAATGCACGCCCAAAAGTACGCCGCGAAGCGCAGTGGATGTGCACACTTATTAGGAATTGTTATTGAAATTACTAAAGTCAACATCCATGCTGCTTGCTGTACTTGCACTAAAACTCAACTCAAAACCATGTTGCTGTGCTTTCGATGGGCTACTTTGAATTACGGCCCCTCAGCGATCCCCTCATCTTTAATCCTACCCCATAACACGCACACCCAATCTAGATTCATGCACCTTCACAAATAATTCAAACGTAGTGAGCAAACTTCTGCGTTTACTTCTGTGCTGTTTTTGAATCTTCGGGCAAAGAGACACCAAGGGCGGCATTAAGAATCGAGGTAGCGCGCGCCAAAACTAGCGCAAACGCGCTATGGGGACGGCATAGCGCAATCTGCAATCAAGAACTATGCAGGCGCGCGCTTGTCTCAGCCCAACCGCGCTTGGCATAGCCTAAACGCGCCTGGCATAGCCCAAACGTGCTTGGCATAGCCTAAACGCGCCTGGCACAGCCCAAACGCGCTTGGCATAGCCTAAACGCGCCTGGCATAGTCCTAAACGCGCTTGGCATGGCCTAAACGCGCGATCATGAAGATCTTAGCGCTGTTTGATATCAAGTACTTGCAAGGCGCGCTACCGCTAGCGTTCTACACGAAACGCGCTACCAGTGGCGCGCGAACGACTCCACGTCGTTTTCCATTCTAAACATCCTTTCCAATCTTTCAAACGCTTAATACCCTGTCGTTTGTGTAAGAAGAGAGCAATATTCTTCTCTTATGTCCCCTATTCCGGTTTTTCCTTGATTTATTTTGCTTCAATGGCTCGTTTTGAACAGCGATTAAATAACTTGTGAATCCGAAGTGTGAGAATATTAATGAAACGATGGTGGCATTAGAGTGTGCCTCACTAGGTCCT
This sequence comes from Aplectana chamaeleonis, assembly GCA_029168955.1. Lineage (NCBI taxonomy): Eukaryota > Metazoa > Nematoda > Chromadorea > Rhabditida > Cosmocercidae > Aplectana > Aplectana chamaeleonis. The sequence continues at coordinate 127,179 of JAPDOI010000424.1, forward strand.
GCTCCAGATTTCCTGCTAGTAAAAAAAAACAGTGCTTTGACAGTTGCAGGTGTGCAGCAGTACATAAACAATCCGAGCTCAAAACTCGCTTATGCTTCGGAAAATTCAGAAAACGAGCTTTTTCTTAGCTTTTGGAAAAAGCCGTAACCAAAAGACAACTTTCGGGATGTTCCGAAACAATGTTCTTCGGATTTGGCTTTCTAGAGATTGTTTCGGGTGCTGATACGGGATATTTCTCTGACAAGGGAACTACTTTTAGTCAGCCTGTCTTTTAGATGAAATATACGTTTCTTACCGTTTTCAGCGTAGAATACGATCTGTCTTCGCAGCTGGCTGAAACCTCTGAAAATGTTTCAAGCGTTTTTCGCCAGATTTCCGTACCTATTGTACCTTCCGAAACAAGCATTAGTCTTTGGAGAATCTGAAGGGACCTCATGGTCGTGTTCAGCTCCCAAAACTACCCCCTGAGCAAATTTTGTGTGAAGGCACATTTTCCAAACTTCGCACAGGCTGATACCTTTTTGGACTTGTACGGATTTGCGGTTGGGCGTTTATTTATACCAGTTAGAAGGCTCTTGAAGCGTTTTTGAAAATTTCCAGATTTCACTTGCAATCTTATGTACTAGGTGGGTTATTTGGGCCGCTGCTCACCAATCCGAGAATCGTTTATCGATTTTTGACAGATTACGGTAGATTACGATGGGTATACGGTAGTTTCGTCAGAGTCTCAAATTTTACTCAAAATTTCTGGGCGGGGGTTATTTGGGGGTGCTGAATACGAATTCAATGACCATTTGTCGACTTTCGAATAATTGAGGTAGGTTTTGCCCCTAAATGGTATGATATCTACCGTAACCTACAGTAAACCTCAGAATCGCGACAAACGGACTCGAGATTCGTGTTCAACACCTAAGATTACCCCTACATACAAGTTCTGAGCGAAATCCGAGTTTTTTCTTTCAAAACACCCTAAACTTTTCATGGGGGTGAAACCCCTACCTTGCCGCCGGACTTTGAAAAACGCGTATATTTTTTGAAGAGTGTTTTTAGGCAACTGCGAAGAACATAATTGGACTCTACGCCAATAAATGTTCTAGAGAAGCACATTTTACACGGAATGGCCAGGCTGACAAAAAGTAGTCTCAAAAATTCCTTGTAGAAGTGGGACGCCAAATACAGATTTGAGGATAACTTGTCAATGCTCGAAATACTAAGAAAGGTGCCCAACTTAGTAGGCATTATGCCGACCGCAACTTACAGTAACCCCCAGACTAGCAACAGAAGGATCCCCGATTCGTGATCAGCGCCCGAGATTACCCCAATTGGAACTTTTGAGCGGAATTCAGAAAAGTTTTCTGAACATCTCGAAAATTCCCTGATGAAATTCGAAAACACCTCGGAAAAAAGATTTGCACGTGGGTGAAGCTATAAACACGCCCTTTTTAGAATCCCCCGAGGCACTAAGAAAATTATGAGCAGGGACTATTCATGTACTGTCACACTCCTACAACACTCCTAAAGATGATTTTGCAGAAATTACAAGAGAGCTATAAGCAAGGAATAGTTTGCAAAAGTGGTGCTAATTCTTTTTTTCGTCGCCGTATTCGTGGTTGATTGAACGCGTATTCGTAAACAATTGAAAAACAGTCTTCCTTGAGAATTTTGTTGGTAATAACACAGTTTAAATGTAAGCGAACGTTTCCTATGGCACAAGGCTGATCAATGAACCAAAGAAAAACGCGCGCTTGGCATTGGCGCGGACTAGCCTTCCGGTTCTTGATAGTAGGCAAGCAGGCGCGCGCTATGGCCTTCTTCTAGCGCCAGCACAACCGCGCTAGTTTTGGCGCGCGCTACCGGGTTTCTTAAAGGCACTGTTCGCGATAAACTTCATCCTCGAATTTTCCATGACAAACGCTTCTCGTGGCTCTCAGAAGCAGAACAGCGTCGAAAAAACGGGACGAAAAGCTACCCAGGAGCCGCAAAACGGCTTAGAAAAGTGGGAAAACCCCGCCATTGTGGGCAAGTCCCGCCTCTTCCCGCCCCTCGACGTGAACAAAGGAACACTCGAAATCGTGAGTTGAGCGATGGTTTCCGATCAAAAGCCCCGTTCTTCCCTTCATTCTCAACTTCTCTCTTTACTCAGGTCAGCTCGCACACATTGGCTGCAAAAGACGGAAGTTACAAGCCTCGGACAACTCGTCCACCATTTTCCCTAGCTCAATTTTCGAGGTACCATAACTCCATTCCCAGAAGGTCTTGTACGATTCCAGAAGCATCATTGGAATCAGAATGGGACCGGTTTCAAGATAGGCAAAAAAACAGAAAAGCGATTTTTATCGCGAACAGTGCCCTTAATGCCGCCCCAAGACACTGACTCACACACTCACAGGCGAAGCCAAATGTTATGTGTAGGAGGATGAAATTTTACTGGTTTGAGATTCATACGATTTGCCTTATTAACAAAAAACTCCCTCATCAATTAATCAGTTATGAAGCTTAAAAAATCGAAATCACCTTAATCCACTCCAGTAGGTTTTCGGCTTCTTCGTTGTTGAATTTGCTAGCTTGTTTGTCCAGGACTTTTCCTGAAAGGATTCTTTTTCTGCACTTGCACACAAAAATCTATGATGGCTCGAAGCAAGCCTGACGAAGGAAATTCACTTGCGATGCCAGCGGGCCGCGCACGACTTGAGGGCTCCATGAAGCCGGGAAGAAATGAGAAATCATTTCAACGAGAAGACAAAACAATGCTCAACATCAGCACTTAGTCACGCAAAGAAATGCCGATGACTCCCTATGCGCTCCCCGATGGGGTGTAATGTCAGCGTATCGGGCTCTCAGTTGCAATGTTTCTTATCGATCAATAAATACTCTTGATTTATTGATTCTAACCTTTATTTTTCCTCAGGTAACTATGGAAAAACAGGAATCATAACACCACTCGGACACTAACACCTGTCGGATCGCGGGCGCATGGCGTACCGAACAAGACCCCGTGATTCGACCGGCGTCATGTTACCCGGCTGGTCCTGGGACGATGGCGGTTGGATCGCACGGTGGGTGGTATTTGGACTGACGTTCGCCCTCGGTCCAACACAGAAGACCTCATGCTAGCGCACCATAAGGGAGCTCGACGATCCCTCTGATTTGAGCAACGTTACCTTCGGCATGCCTGAATGGTCATAAATCGTGTATCGTTTGTGCCGCGGGTAAGCAGACTTGTCAAGTAGGAACGGTTTTATTCCCGCGATTCGACCTCCTGTTGTAGTGCTGCCTGCGATCCGACCGAATCTGTAACGGCTGCCCTAGATCCGACCGACGAGTTCACATCGTCTCGCGATCAGCCCGGAGGGCTTTCTGCCTAACGCCATCCGACCGTCATGCTCCCGCGATTAACCAGCGGATGGCTTCCTCTGAGAGAACTGGCCGCTGTAGTACCGCAACCGTGCCGCAGTCCCCATAGTTCCGCAGTCGTACCGCAATGACGATGCAGTGGGCTCGCACTTGTGTCAAATACTGCAATAGCGCCGCAATGATTGCGGTACTACTGCGGAGCTACTGCGGCAAAATCACAGTGCCGCTGAAACCAGCCATGCCATTCATCGATCCACTCTACCCGGCTTGCCACGTTTCTCATTCACTCGTCTTCGTCTTTCAGTTCTGTTGGAACGAAAGCGTGTCTCTTGCTTTTCTCAAAATTCATTACCTCTCTTAGGGAAACATTGACACATTCATCCTCAGTCTTATAAGCGTTTATGTTGACAAAGTTTTGAAACATTTTTTTTTGCGTGAAAGTTTAGAATCATTTTTTGAGCTTAGGAAGCTTTTTGAGTTTTGAGTTTATGAGTTTTTTTGAGCACATTCGGCCACACTTACCTGAATTCATGAACCTGAATTCTATAATATGCAAGCCTGTGCCAAGCCGAGGTCCCATAGCTCTCTCGCGTGTGTTTCCAGGGATAAGCGCATTTTTTTCAAAAATTTTCAGAGGCTGTGTCCACGATAGAAAGCGTATTCTAGTTTTCTATGTTTTCCAGTGGGCAAGTTCTTGATGTAGAGGGTAATTGGGAAACGTTTCTATAGAACTTTTGAAAGCCGAATAAAAACCTTCTTTAAAAAAAATCCGTTCATTATTTATCCACGCCTGTTGGTGTGTTTTGCGCACTGCGGACAAAACGTCAAACCAAACGTCGCAAATTGTTTCAAGCTTTGAGATTGTTAGGTAAGTGACTGTGCTTTCTGTTTCGTGTACCAGAAACTCTTGAAAAATTACCACAGTTGAATTCTCATGTTTGGATCTTACAATTTCCCGGAATAAAGAGTATTCGAAAATTCGGCAACAGTTTCTTTGGTACTAGAAACAATGGACAACTGCCGTATGGCTTGGGTGGTGAGATCCAATGGGTCGACTGGTTCACGAGATTTTAACACGATTCCTTGCTGTTTTTCGAGCTACTTCCATCCCTACTATTCTCAGAAGGACCCAAAGCTTATTTTCCTGCGAAAAACGGGCAATTTTCTCATCATGAGCACTGCCTTTGAATCGCATTTTGGAAAACGAATGACCATCTCACAAGCGAAGTTTACAAAGCGTAGGTCGGATCTGCGGAAACGAAACGTATTGTCAGTATCTTTTGTGCATCTATAGTAAAAATTTGCAGTGCCACGCCCCAAGCTGCTGGTTCCAAAAAGTTCATTCATTCATTGAGTACGTCGTATAAGACAGACGCTAGAAAAAGTAGCAAAAATTCAGAAAACTTCGAATTGCAAACATATCTAAGACAAGTAAAATTTTAGCGATTCCCCGTTTGAAGGCAGTGTTCACGATGATTTTCGTCCCCGAGTTTTTCACATAAATCAATGCGTTGGCCCCCAAGTATTACCAAAATTACGAAGAAACGGCGAGAAACGCATTAAAACGTCGTAATTTAGTGACATTATTCCAAAGCATGGATTAGTTGTCCGAGTGGATGGACATGTTCACGGTATTTGTCACCGGTAAAAAATGGAGCTAATCAAAAATGGAAGAATATTTTAGGCAAAACAGGATTAGTTAGGGTCCTAAGGAAAAAACGGAGCAATAGATAGTAGAGAATTGCAAAAGACGGGTCCACAAAATATTTCATTGTCGCAACAAACACTTCCTGTGATACTTAGAGGCAGTGTTCACGATAAGAATCGTTGTTCTGTTTTTCCGCCTATCTTGAAAACTGTCCCATGCTGATTCCAAAGATGTTTTTCGAATCGTACAAGACCTTCTGGAAACGGAGTTATGGTCCCTCAAAGATTGAGCTAAGGAAACATGGTGGACGAGTTGTCCAAGGCTTGTAACTTCCGTCTTTTGCCGCCGATGTATGCGAGCTGGCCTGAGTAAAGAGAGAAGTTGAGAATGAAGGGAAGAACGGGGCTTTTGATCGGAAACCTTCGCTCATCTCACGATCTCGAGCATTCATTTGTTCACGTCGGTGGGTGTGTACTGCGCTTTTGGGGTTTGCCTTGCGCTCGAAGTGGCAACTTCGGGCTCTTTTGGAGCTTTTCCTGGCTCGTTTTCATGAGTTCTTTCGACGTCAACGTTACAGTGTGCCCCTCCACTACCCATTCCTAGTGGAAACTGAAACAAATTTTTTATCGTGAACACTGCCTTTAAGAGGCGGGGTGATACTTAAAGGCACAGTACACCCTCAGATATGAATTTTGAGATTTTCATGTAATTGTGTAGAAGACCCCTCCTGTATAACACGTGCCAAATGTCAGATCTTAATTCCTCCAAATAAGCGAGATATAAGCGACCACCACAGGCCCGACCCCCTTCGCTTACCACCACAGGCCCGACACCCTACCAAATTTCCGACCTCGATAGCGGCTTGATGGATGGATGAATTTCGACCGCGTCGCGTTCTTCAGTCCATTGCCGGACTGTCTCCTTATTCTAGCTCGCTCTCGAGCAACGATTGCGAATGAAGAGAAATACAGGCCTGAGACAACTCGTCCACCAATTTTTCACCCTCAAATTCTAGGCATCTTTGAAGAGCCATAACTTTGTTCAAAGGGGGTCTTGGAGATATCAGAGATACCACGGTGGTTAGCGTGTGACTCTCTCCAAGATAAGCATGAAATCTGAAAATTAATTTTCTGGGTGTCCTGTGCCTTTAAGGATTTTGAGCACTTCTGGTGCGTTTTTCTCAGTTTCAACGTCATTTTAGTTCTACCCGGGGACCACGTAATCAATATATCGAATAATCTCGAAATTGAAGGTCATCGTAAACACTGACTTTAAAGGCAGCATACACGCTCGCAAGCATAGTCGAGATAACAGCACAGATAGGTCCGCACGACTCGTTCTATGTCGTCAACGACGTTTGAAGCGCTGAAAACTGTCCAGGATGACAATATTTGACAATGTTTGAGCAATCTTGCCTTCCACGCCCGTATTTTCACACCCCTTCGAGTAACAGAATGAGAATCGATACTTGAGAAAACATGTGATAACTTAGAATGATAGCACTATAAAAAGGGAGTGCAGTAGAGAAAAAACTCGATTTACCTCAATATAACATGTTTGTGCACTGATAAAATCCTCCATTTCAAGAGGTCAGCCAAAGTACAATACCCACCCTAATTCTTGTAAAAAAGACGCGGAAGACGCGGAAGCGCGTCTTTTTCGTCTTTTCGTCATAACTTGGTTGCTAGCGGACTAAATTGTTTAGAAAGTTATATCAATCGACTCAAGACGTCGAGACGAACACAATGATCTATTTTTCAATGTTCGAGGGATAAATTTGTCATCCTTCATTTGCTGAAGTACCTAAGGCGAGCCATAAACGGGCGAGTCTCCGCTAATTGCGCTGAGTCATTAACGGACAGCGTACTGTATAGCGCTGTTTTGGCACCGAAGCCAAGTGATATATATCCGAATCTTACAAGAATTCAAATAGAATCATCTCTAACTCAAAACTCAAAATGAATATATAGAAACTCCATTCAAGGTACTTCAAAGCATTGGAATACTCGATCTTATTTTCTCAGAGAAGTCATGAAAGTCGCAACTTTCGCGACTTCTAATTGATTTCAGTTTTTGGAAAATCTGAATCCCTTTCAAAATCTGAAAAATCTGATTTTAGTTCAAGTTTATTTCTGATGTTGAAATTCCGAGTCTTTTTCAAATTTCGACAATTTCTAATTTATTTCAACTTTTGAAAATATCTACCTTATTGAAGAACCTAACTTATGAAATTCTCTAGTTTGATAAATAATGAAAGATTCCTACTAATGTCAATATGAAAATTTAAAAAATCAGATTTTAATTCACACTGTGAGAAATCTGAAATCGTTTTAAATTATTTCTTATACTAAAAATCTGATTTTTTTCAATATCCAGAAATCCGTAATTCATGTCAAGTTTTAAATTTTTCTGAGAATTTCTGATTTATCTCAATTTCTGGTAATTTTCATTTATTTCAACTCTTGAATAATTTGAATTTAAAATTCAATTCGAATTTCAAAAAATCTGAATTTCATTGAAGTCGATTTCTGATTTTGGATTACCGAATTTTTATAAGTTATAAAAAATCCTCGGCTACTCTAAGTCTCAATTTTTTATTTAATTTCAATCTTCGGAAAATCTAAACTTAATTTTAAAATTTTTAATCTGACTCGAATTTTTTAATTCTACTCAAATTTTGAACTCAATTAGTACTTTGAATGTTGTGGCTCTGCTGAGAATTTCAAATATCTACATTTCTCCTTAGAATCAGGCATTCTGACGCAACACAGAGCCCGATTGACATATAATAAGGGTGTGTGCTGCAGACAAGGATTGTCTACAGATCTGATAAGGTCAATTAAAGGTTTCCTGAGGCCTAATTCACACCTCAAAAGCCACCCCATCGAGTATTAGTTTGTATGCAGGTCAGTGTAGGGGAAACGTCAGAGTACCTCATTCGTCAGAACTTCCATCTAGCATGGTCCCGACTGTTCATTCTATAACATTCAGCGCTACACCCCGAAGTGTTGATTACTATCACAATAGAACATATTCTCGCCATCGTATTGCTGCTGGTCAATGCTTCTCCCAGATGCACTGATTTGCCGATTCATGAGAGTTTTCATGTTTCCTTGTGCATATGAAAGCTTTTCCTGATCTGCAATATGATTCTATATGTTCCCATTTTTACAAAGGACAATCAAAATGCAAGGTGGGTGAATCTTCTCTATTTTTCTATCCTAATTTTATGAAATTCGAGATTTATGATGTTGATGCTTTTTGTGAAAAAAATCAAGAAAACTCGAGTTCAAATCTGTTTAAATTTTTATCAAAGCTAATTGATTTCAGTTCATCATGTGACTTCAATTTTCGAAAAATTAGAATATTATTCGAGTCCACTTCTAGTTTTGAAGTTTCGAAATTTGTTCAAATTCTAGAATTCTAATTTATTTTAATTTTTGAAAATTTCTCATTTATTTCATTTTGCTAGAAATTTTTATTTAATTCAAGATTTAACAACACTTGTTGATTACAATGCTCGAATTACAGTGGAATTTCAAACCTAATTCAAATTTTGATAACTGAGGATTTGTTGAGAAGCCTCAGTATTGAAGTTTCCTTTTAAAAGCACGCATTTTGACGCAGAACAGAAATTCGGCCCAACACGCCTATTCAGGTCCTGCGCCCCTCACATGTGGTGGAATTGGTGGCCGCTCTACTCCTCATCTGGGCCACCACAGCACCAATCGATCGCCACAGAGACCAACCTATGGGGAGGATTAAGTGAACACGACTAGCTTATAACATCCCTTTCTTAATGGTCCAACATGAATTCCTCATGTTGGTTACCCATAAAAGAGTTTGAATTGAGTTTCAGAAGATTCTGAATATTACTCGTTTTTTTTTCTGATTTTAAAACTCCAATTTTTTTCAATCTCAAATTTTATTTTGACTAAATTGATTTTTTTCTTTTACTTCAATTTTCGAAAATTTCTAAATTTATTTCATTTTACTGAAAATCTTGAATCAAATTTGAGAATTCTTTATTCGATCACAACTTCCGAGTTTCATTGAAATTTCAAACTGAATTCAAATTTTGACGTGTTCACTTGATCCTCCCCATAGGTTGGTCTCTGTGGCGATCGATTGGTGCTGTGGTGGCCCAGCTGAGGAGTAGAGCGGCCACCAATTCCACCACATGTGAGGGGCGCAGGACCTGAATAGGCGTGTTGGGCCGAATTTCTGTTCTGCGTCAAAATGCGTGCTTTTAAAAGGAAATTTAAACACTGAGGCTTCTCGACAAATCCTCAGTGATTCAATGCTTTAATTTCTGAAAATTTAGCTTCCTGGCAAAAGTAGCGATTTGGTAATGGTCAAAAAAAATTTCAAAAATGTCTTGAAATATTTTTAAACAATGATTTGGCGTAAAATAGCATGGAGTAATAAAACAGCTAGGAAATGAAGTGAAATAACCAAAAAATACGATTTGGTGGTCGATCATTTCACAAGCTTCTCTGTTAAACTTATCAAAACGAAATCAAGCACGATATGGGATGGAGCCTTGCGTTCACCTAGCTTGACCTATGCCGCGCGCTTGATTTCGTTTCGATAAGTTTAACGGAGAAGCTTGTGAAATGATCGACCACCAAATCGTATTTTTTGGTTATTTCACTTCATTTCCTAGCTTTTTTATTACTCCATGCTATTTTACGTCAAATCATTTTTTAAAAATATTTCAAGACATTTTTGAAATTTTTTTTTGACCATTACCAAATCTCTACTTTTGCCAGGAAGCTAAATTTTCAGAAATTTCACATATTTTTCCCAAAGGTTCCATTTCTGATTTTTCCATTTTTTTCAATTTTGCTCAACGATTTACATTTTGGAATGAGAAAACATCTAACAGACGATATTGTCGTATGAGTACAAATTTTGAAACCTATGACTTACAACCATAAAAAATAAAACTCATTGCCGCATTTGGTGCAAAATGTGAAAAATCGATAACTGTGATCATTAATATTTGATCTTGCGTGATGAGAAGAATTTCCCAAACAAATGACTTAGAGCCATCAACAATCAAAAATCATTACGGCATTTTGTGCAACAGGCGAAACAATCAATATTATCGATCGGTATTTATCGATAATGACTGATGAGCAAAATTCCTCAACCAAGAAAACCAATCCAAAGAGCAATCACCACTGTTCGCCGCATTTTGTGCAAAAAGCACGAAAATCGATAATATTGATTATCGATCGATGACGTGTCATGAGTACGAATTCTGACAAGTTCAATACTTACCTTCGACGAACTGTGTTGATTGGCTGCGAATTCACCCACACACCCCGGTCTCCAGAGCAGGGATGAGCGGAAATTTTTTTCTGAACTTAGGAAATCGGAAATCGGAAGAACCTTCTCAATTTCGGAAATCGGAATTCGGAAAGCGGAACACCAAAAACCATAGGAAATCGGAAATAAGTTCAGTGAAATTTTAAACTCTCCCCTGGTGACTGTGCGTATCAAAAAAAAAACCTGAACTTATCCTTCTTTACTGAAAATTTTCATGCAAACACAATTAACTCTGGCTTTGCGAAAAGTGAAAACGGACCTCGAATCCGAATCCAGCGCCAGAAACAACCCCCTGGGGTTTGGCCAGGAAAAGTGTAAAAATGTCTAATCTCGTGAATATTTCCGATTTCTTCCGCATTTTCAGGCTTTTTTTCGGAAATCGGAAGGCCCAAAACCATCGGAAATCGGAAATCGGAATTCCGCTCATCCCTGCTCCAGAGCCGAAGCAGAAAAAAGGAGTTTTCGTGCTCCACGGCTAATTTAGTATGTAAACCCACGATTTTGAGGTACCCTTCAAAGTTGAGGTATCGAGTTCAAAGTGGAATAGGAGCGACCTGCATCCATTTTCAGCCTACTGTCCAAAAATGAGCTCCCTAGCTCAATTTTATCTGGTAGCACAAGATCGTGAACGCCGTCTGAAAAAAGGAGATTAACAGAGAAAACATGCGGTTTTTCAAAATTTGCTCAAATTCTAGGAAACCATTCCAGACCAATTTTGGGCAGTACATACAACTTTTGCGCTCTTTTCAATGCAATTTAGAGCTAATTTCTACCTTCAGCCTGAACTTAGATTTCGAAAAACGGGTTGCGCGCGTGGCCGATTCAAAACCAAATCTGGTGGGCGCTTCGCGCGCACCACAATTAGGTTTGAAATTCCACTGTAATTCGAGCATTGTAATCAACAAGTGTTGTTAAATCTTGAATTAAATAAAAATTTCTAGCAAAATGAAATAAAGGAGAAATTTTCAAAAATTAAAATAAATTAGAATTCTAGAATTTGAACAAATTTCGAAACTTCAAAACTAGAAGTGGATTCGAATAATATTCTAATTTTTCGAAAATTGAAGTCACATGATGAACTAAAATCAATTAGCTTTGATAAAAATTTTAACAAATTTGAACTCGAGTTTTCTTGATCTTTTTCACAAAAAGCATCAACATCATAAATCTCGAATTTCATAAAATTAGGATAGAAAAATAGAGAAGATTCACCCACCTTGCATTTTGATTGTCCCTTGTAAAAATGGGAACATATAGAATCATATTGCAGATCAGGAAAAGCTTTCATATGCACAAGGAAACATGAAAACTCTCATGAATCGGCAAATCAGTGCATCTGGGAGAAGCATTGACCAGCAGCAATACGATGGCGAGAATATGTTCTATTGTGATAGTAATCAACACTTCGGGGTGTAGCGCTGAATGTTATAGAATGAACAGTCGGGACCATGCTAGATGGAAGTTCTGACGAATGAGGTACTCTGACGTTTCCCCTACACTGACCTGCATACAAACTAATACTCGATGGGGTGGCTTTTGAGGTGTGAATTAGGCCTCAGGAAACCTTTAATTGACCTTATCAGATCTGTAGACAATCCTTGTCTGCAGCACACACCCTTATTATATGTCAATCGGGCTCTGTGTTGCGTCAGAATGCCTGATTCTAAGGAGAAATGTAGATATTTGAAATTCTCAGCAGAGCCACAACATTCAAAGTACTAATTGAGTTCAAAATTTGAGTAGAATTAAAAAATTCGAGTCAGATTAAAAATTTTAAAATTAAGTTTAGATTTTCCGAAGATTGAAATTAAATAAAAAATTGAGACTTAGAGTAGCCGAGGATTTTTTATAACTTATAAAAATTCGGTAATCCAAAATCAGAAATCGACTTCAATGAAATTCAGATTTTTGAAATTGAATTGAATTTTAAATTCAAATTATTCAAGAGTTGAAATAATTAAAAATTACCAGAAATTGAGATAAATCAGAAATTCTCAGAAAAATTTAAAACTTGACATGAATTACGGATTTCTGGATATTGAAAAAATCAGATTTTTAGTATAAGAAATAATTTAAAACGATTTCAGATTTCTCACAGTGTGAATTAAAATCTGATTTTTTAAATTTTCATATTGACATTAGTAGGAATCTTTCATTATTTATCAAACTAGAGAATTTCATAAGTTAGGTTCTTCAATAAGGTAGATATTTTCAAAAGTTGAAATAAATTAGAAATTGTCGAAATTTGAAAAAGACTCGGAATTTCAACATCAGAAATAAACTTGAACTAAAATCAGATTTTTCAGATTTTGAAAGGATTCAGATTTTCCAAAACTGAAATCAATTAGAAGTCGCGAAAGTTGCGACTTTCATGACTTCTCTGAGAAAATAAGATCGAGTATTCCAATGCTTTGAAGTACCTTGAATGGAGTTTCTATATATTCATTTTGAGTTTTGAGTTAGAGATGATTCTATTTGAATTCTTGTAAGATTCGGATATATATCACTTGGCTTCGGTGCCAAAACAGCGCTATACAGTACGCTGTTCGTTAATGACTCAGCGCAATTAGCGGAGACTCGCCCGTTTATGGCTCGCCTTAGGTACTTCAGCAAATGAAGGATGACAAATTTATCCCTCGAGCATTGAAAAATAGATCATTGTGTTCGTCTCGACGCCTTGAGTCGATTGATATAACTTTCTAAACACTTTAGTCCGCTAGCAACCAAGTTATGACGAAAAGACGAAAAAGACGCGCTTCCGCGTCTTTTTTACAAGAATTAGGGTGGGTATTGTAGAGCGGCATTCTCGAAAGTGGACGAGAGTCAATAGGTATGCAGACATGTTATACTCAAGTAAACCAAGCTATTTCTCTCGTGCACTCCCTTTTGATAGTGCTATCACTCTCAATTATCACACGTTTTCACAAGTATCGATTCTCATTCTGTTACTCGAAGGGGTGTGAAAATACGGGCGTGGAAGGCAAGATTGCTCAAACATTGTCAAATATTGTCATCCTGGACAGTTTTCAGCGCTTCAAACGCCGTTGACGACATAGTACTGGCCGTGCGGACCTGTCTATGCTGTTATCTCGACTATGCTTGCGAGCGTGTATGCTGCCTTTAAGGGCACAGTCCAACCTCAGAGGTAATTTTCGATATTATGGTCCGGTCGCCGCCTTTAGCAACCCTGCCGAACGCGCGAAATCTCAATTCGCTCAAATGAGCGAGAAAAAGCGAGGAAAAAGTCGGCCACGCCCCCTTGAAAGAAAAAATGGGTAACGCCCACTGACAGGTTTCCGACCTCAATAGGGAAGAGACCCGCGAATGATTTTAATCAAAACCTATGTTACACGATTTTTGGATGGTTTTTGCCGTAACTGCAGTTCAACGTCGCAGTGCACGTTATAGTATGTTTACACAAGGTGCTGAGTTGATCGCAAAACGCTTGGCTCCGGGCGAGATTGAACCAGCATATTCCCTTTCCGGGGGAGCGCCTTATCGCACTGCACCACCGTAGCCCCAGCGCCGCTCTCACTCAACTGCTCGGTAAATCTTCACCGAAGCAATCATCCTTTCACCCGCATAACGGGATGAAACAGGAATACCGTCAGAGACTATCTAACAGTCGTAGACCTGTCAAGATGATGCCTTAGTTAAGTCTTACACGATTTTTGGATGGTTTTTGCCGTAACTGCAGTTCAACATCGCAGTGCACGTTATAGTATGTTTACACAAGGTGCTGAGTTGATCGCAAAACGCTTGGCTCCGGGCGAGATTGAACCAGCATATTCCCTTTCCGGGGAGCGCCTTATCGCACTGCACCACCGTAGCCCCAGCGCCGCTCTCACTAACTGCTCGGTAAATCTTCACCGAAGCAATCATCCTTTCACCCGCATAACGGGATGAAACAGGAATACCGTCAGAGACTATCTAACAGTCGTAGACCTGTCAAGATGATGCCTTAGTTAAGTCTTACACGATTTTTGGATGGTTTTTGCCATAACTGCAGTTCAACGTCGCAGTGCACGTTATAGTATGTTTACACAAGGTGCTGAGTTGATCGCAAAACGCTTGGCTCCGGGCGAGATTGAACCAGCATATTCCCTTTCCGGGGGAGCGCCTTATCGCACTGCACCACCGTAGCCCCAGCGCCGCTCTCACTCAACTGCTCGGTAAATCTTCACCGGAGCAATCATCCTTTCACCCGCATAACGGGATGAAACAGGAATACCGTCAGAGACTATCTAACAGTCGTAGACCTGTCAAGATGATGCCTTAGTTAAGTCTTACACGATTTTTGGATGGTTTTTGCCGTAACTGCAGTTCAACGTCGCAGTGCACGTTATAGTATGTTTACACAAGGTGCTGAGTTGATCGCAAAACGCTTGGCTCCGGGCGAGATTGAACCAGCATATTCCTTTCCGGGGAGCGCCTTATCGCACTGCACCACCGTAGCCCCAGCGCCGCTCTCACTCAACTGCTCGGTAAATCTTCACCGAAGCAATCATCCTTTCACCCGCATAACGGGATGAAACAGGAATACCGTCAGAGACTATCTAACAGTCGTAGACCTGTCAAGATGATGCCTTAGTTAAGTCTTACACGATTTTTGGATGGTTTTTGCCGTAACTGCAGTTCAACGTCGCAGTGCACGTTATAGTATGTTTACACAAGGTGCTGAGTTGATCGCAAAACGCTTGGCTCCGGGCGAGATTGAACCAGCATATTCCCTTTCCGGGGGAGCGCCTTATCGCACTGCACCACCGTAGCCCCAGCGCCGCTCTCACTCAACTGCTCGGTAAATCTTCACCGAAGCAATCATCCTTTCACCCGCATAACGGGATGAAACAGGAATACCGTCAGAGACTATCTAACAGTCGTAGACCTGTCAAGATGATGCCCTAGTTAAGTCTTACACGATTTTTTGGATGGTTTTTGCCGTAACTGCAGTTCAACGTCGCAGTGCACGTTATAGTATGTTTACACAAGGTGCTGAGTTGATCGCAAAACGCTTGGCTCCGGGCGAGATTGAACCAGCATATTCCCTTTCCGGGGGAGCGCCTTATCGCACTGCACCACCGTAGCCCCAGCGCCGCTCTCACTCAACTGCTCGGTAAATCTTCACCGAAGCAATCATCCTTTCACCCGCATAACGGGATGAAACAGGAATACCGTCAGAGACTATCTAACAGTCGTAGACCTGTCAAGATGATGCCTTAGTTAAGTCTACACGATTTTTGGATGGTTTTTGCCGTAACTGCAGTTCAACGTCGCAGTGCACGTTATAGTATGTTTACACAAGGTGCTGAGTTGATCGCAAAACGCTTGGCTCCGGGCGAGATTGAACCAGCATATTCCTTTCCGGGGAGCGCATTATCGCACTGCACCACCGTAGCCCCAGCGCCGCTCTCACTCAACTGCTCGGTAAATCTTCACCGAAGCAATCATCCTTTCACCCGCATAACGGGATGAAACAGGAATACCGTCAGAGACTATCTAACAGTCGTAGACCTGTCAAGATGATCCCCCATTGTTAAGTCTTACACGATTTTTGGATGGTTTTTGCCGTAACTGCAGTTCAACGTCGCAGTGCACGTTATAGTATGTTTACACAAGGTGCTGAGTTGATCGCAAAACGCTTGGCTCCGGGCGAGATTGAACCAGCATATTCCCTTTCCGGGAGCGCCTTATCGCACTGCACCACCGTCGCCCCAGCGCCGCTCTCACTCAACTGCTCGGTAAATCTTCACCGAAGCAATCATCCTTTCACCCGCATAACGGGATGAAACAGGAATACCGTCAGAGACTATCTAACAGTCGTAGACCTGTCAAGATGATGCCTTAGTTAAGTCTTACACGATTTTTGGATGGTTTTTGCCGTAACTGCAGTTCAACGTCGCAGTGCACGTTATAGTATGTTTACACAAGGTGCTGAGTTGATCGCAAAACGCTTGGCTCCGGGCGAGATTGAACCAGCATATTCCCTTTCCGGGGGAGCGCCTTATCGCACTGCACCACCGTAGCCCCAGCGCCGCTCTCACTCAACTGCTCGGTAAATCTTCACCGAAGCAATCATCCTTTCACCCGCATAACGGGATGAAACAGGAATACCGTCAGAGACTATCTAACAGTCGTAGACCTGTCAAGATGATGCCTTAGTTAAGTCTTACACGATTTTTGGATGGTTTTTGCCGTAACTGCAGTTCAACGTCGCAGTGCACGTTATAGTATGTTTACACAAGGTGCTGAGTTGATCGCAAAACGCTTGGCTCCGGGCGAGATTGAACCAGCATATTCCCTTTCCGGGGAGCGCCTTATCGCACTGCACCACCGTAGCCCCAGCGCCGCTCTCACTAACTGCTCGGTAAATCTTCACCGAAGCAATCATCCTTTCACACGCATAACGGGATGAAACAGGAATACCGTCAGAGACTATCTAACAGTCGTAGACCTGTCAAGATGATGCCTTAGTTAAGTCTTACACGATTTTTGGATGGTTTTTGCCGTAACTGCAGTTCAACGTCGCAGTGCACGTTATAGTATGTTTACACAAGGTGCTGAGTTGATCGCAAAACGCTTGGCTCCGGGCGAGATTGAACCAGCATATTCCCTTTCCGGGAGCGCCTTATCGCACTGCACCACCGTAGCCCCAGCGCCGCTCTCACTCAACTGCTCGGTAAATCTTCACCGAAGCAATCATCCTTTCACCCGCATAACGGGATGAAACAGGAATACCGTCAGAGACTATCTAACAGTCGTAGACCTGTCAAGATGATGCCTTAGTTAAGTCTTACACGATTTTTTTGGATGGTTTTTGCCGTAACTGCAGTTCAACGTCGCAGTGCACGTTATAGTATGTTTACACAAGGTGCTGAGTTGATCGCAAAACGCTTGGCTCCGGGCGAGATTGAACCAGCATATTCCCTTTCCGGGGGAGCGCCTTATCGCACTGCACCACCGTAGCCCCAGCGCCGCTCTCACTCAACTGCTCGGTAAATCTTCACCGAAGCAATCATCCTTTCACCCGCATAACGGGATGAAACAGGAATACCGTCAGAGACTATCTAACAGTCGTAGACCTGTCAAGATGATGCCTTAGTTAAGTCTTACACGATTTTTGGATGGTTTTTGCCGTAACTGCAGTTCAACGTCGCAGTGCACGTTATAGTATGTTTACACAAGGTGCTGAGTTGATCGCAAAACGCTTGGCTCCGGGCGAGATTGAACCAGCATATTCCCTTTCCGGGGGAGCGCCTTATCGCACTGCACCACCGTAGCCCCAGCGCCGCTCTCACTCAACTGCTCGGTAAATCTTCACCGAAGCAATCATCCTTTCACCCGCATAACGGGATGAAACAGGAATACCGTCAGAGACTATCTAACAGTCGTAGACCTGTCAAGATGATGCCTTAGTTAAGTCTTACACGATTTTTGGATGGTTTTTGCCGTAACTGCAGTTCAACGTCGCAGTGCACGTTATAGTATGTTTACACAAGGTGCTGAGTTGATCGCAAAACGCTTGGCTCCGGGCGAGATTGAACCAGCATATTCCCTTTCCGGGGAGCGCCTTATCGCACTGCACCACCGTAGCCCCAGCGCCGCTCTCACTAACTGCTCGGTAAATCTTCACCGAAGCAATCATCCTTTCACCCGCATAACGGGATGAAACAGGAATACCGTCAGAGACTATCTAACAGTCGTAGACCTGTCAAGATGATGCCTTAGTTAAGTCTTACACGATTTTTGGATGGTTTTTGCCGTAACTGCAGTTCAACGTCGCAGTGCACGTTATAGTATGTTTACACAAGGTGCTGAGTTGATCGCAAAACGCTTGGCTCCGGGCGAGATTGAACCAGCATATTCCCTTTCCGGGGGAGCGCCTTATCGCACTGCACCACCGTAGCCCCAGCGCCGCTCTCACTCAACTGCTCGGTAAATCTTCACCGAAGCAATCATCCTTTCACCCGCATAACGGGATGAAACAGGAATACCGTCAGAGACTATCTAACAGTCGTAGACCTGTCAAGATGATGCCTTAGTTAAGTCTTACACGATTTTTGGATGGTTTTTGCCGTAACTGCAGTTCAACGTCGCAGTGCACGTTATAGTATGTTTACACAAGGTGCTGGAGTTGATCGCAAACGCTTGGCTCCGGGCGAGATTGAACCAGCATATTCCCTTTCCGGGGGAGCGCCTTATCGCACTGCACCACCGTAGCCCCAGCGCCGCTCTCACTCAACTGCTCGGTAAATCTTCACCGAAGCAATCATCCTTTCACCCGCATAACGGGATGAAACAGGAATACCGTCAGAGACTATCTAACAGTCGTAGACCTGTCAAGATGATGCCTTAGTTAAGTCTTACACGATTTTTGGATGGTTTTTTGCCGTAACTGCAGTTCAACGTCGCAGTGCACGTTATAGTATGTTTACACAAGGTGCTGAGTTGATCGCAAAACGCTTGGCTCCGGGCGAGATTGAACCAGCATATTCCCTTTCCGGGGGAGCGCCTTATCGCACTGCACCACCGTAGCCCCAGCGCCGCTCTCACTCAACTGCTCGGTAAATCTTCACCGAAGCAATCATCCTTTCACCCGCATAACGGGATGAAACAGGAATACCGTCAGAGACTATCTAACAGTCGTAGACCTGTCAAGATGATGCCTTAGTTAAGTCTTACACGATTTTTGGATGGTTTTTGCCGTAACTGCAGTTCAACGTCGCAGTGCACGTTATAGTATGTTTACACAAGGTGCTGAGTTGATCGCAAAACGCTTGGCTCCGGGCGAGATTGAACCAGCATATTCCCTTTCCGGGGAGCGCCTTATCGCACTGCACCACCGTAGCCCCAGCGCCGCTCACTCAACTGCTCGGTAAATCTTCACCGAAGCAATCATCCTTTCACCCGCATAACGGGATGAAACAGGAATACCGTCAGAGACTATCTAACAGTCGTAGACCTGTCAAGATGATGCCTTAGTTAAGTCTTACACGATTTTTGGATGGTTTTTGCCGTAACTGCAGTTCAACGTCGCAGTGCACGTTATAGTATGTTTACACAAGGTGCTGAGTTGATCGCAAAACGCTTGGCTCCGGGCGAGATTGAACCAGCATATTCCCTTTCCGGGAGCGCCTTATCGCACTGCACCACCGTAGCCCCAGCGCCGCTCTCACTCAACTGCTCGGTAAATCTTCACCGAAGCAATCATCCTTTCACCCGCATAACGGGATGAAACAGGAATACCGTCAGAGACTATCTAACAGTCGTAGACCTGTCAAGATGATGCCTTAGTTAAGTCTTACACGATTTTTGGATGGTTTTTGCCGTAACTGCAGTTCAACGTCGCAGTGCACGTTATAGTATGTTTACACAAGGTGCTGAGTTGATCGCAAAACGCTTGGCTCCGGGCGAGATTGAACCAGCATATTCCCTTTCCGGGGGAGCGCCTTATCGCACTGCACCACCGTAGCCCCAGCGCCGCTCTCACTCAACTGCTCGGTAAATCTTCACCGAAGCAATCATCCTTTCACCCGCATAACGGGATGAAACAGGAATACCGTCAGAGACTATCTAACAGTCGTAGACCTGTCAAGATGATGCCTTAGTTAAGTCTTACACGATTTTTGGATGGTTTTTGCCGTAACTGCAGTTCAACGTCGCAGTGCACGTTATAGTATGTTTACACAAGGTGCTGAGTTGATCGCAAAACGCTTGGCTCCGGGCGAGATTGAACCAGCATATTCCCTTTCCGGGGAGCGCCTTATCGCACTGCACCACCGTAGCCCCAGCGCCGCTCTCACTAACTGCTCGGTAAATCTTCACCGAAGCAATCATCCTTTCACCCGCATAACGGGATGAAACAGGAATACCGTCAGAGACTATCTAACAGTCGTAGACCTGTCAAGATGATGCCTTAGTTAAGTCTTACACGATTTTTGGATGGTTTTTGCCGTAACTGCAGTTCAACGTCGCAGTGCACGTTATAGTATGTTTACACAAGGTGCTGAGTTGATCGCAAAACGCTTGGCTCCGGGCGAGATTGAACCAGCATATTCCCTTTCCGGGGAGCGCCTTATCGCACTGCACCACCGTAGCCCCAGCGCCGCTCTCACTCCAACTGCTCGGTAAATCTTCACCGAAGCAATCATCCTTTCACCCGCATAACGGGATGAAACAGGAATACCGTCAGAGACTATCTAACAGTCGTAGACCTGTCAAGATGATGCCTTAGTTAAGTCTTACACGATTTTTGGATGGTTTTTGCTGTAACTGCAGTTCAACGTCGCAGTGCACGTTATAGTATGTTTACACAAGGTGCTGAGTTGATCGCAAAACGCTTGGCTCCGGGCGAGATTGAACCAGCATATTCCCTTTCCGGGGGAGCGCCTTATCGCACTGCACCACCGTAGCCCCAGCGCCGCTCTCACTCAACTGCTCGGTAAATCTTCACCGAAGCAATCATCCTTTCACCCGCATAACGGGATGAAACAGGAATACCGTCAGAGACTATCTAACAGTCGTAGACCTGTCAAGATGATGCCCTAGTTAAGTCTTACACGATTTTTGGATGTTTTTTGCCGTAACTGCAGTTCAACGTCGCAGTGCACGTTATGGTATGTTTACACAAGGTGCTGAGTTGATCGCAAACGCTTGGCTCCGGGCGAGATTGAACCAGCATATTCCCTTTCCGGGGGAGCGCCTTATCGCACTGCACCACCGTAGCCCCAGCGCCGCTCTCACTCAACTGCTCGGTAAATCTTCACCGAAGCAATCATCCTTTCACCCGCATAACGGGATGAAACAGGAATACCGTCAGAGACTATCTAACAGTCGTAGACCTGTCAAGATGATGCCTTAGTTAAGTCTTACACGATTTTTGGATGGTTTTTGCCGTAACTGCAGTTCAACGTCGCAGTGCACGTTATAGTATGTTTACACAAGGTGCTGAGTTGATCGCAAAACGCTTGGCTCCGGGCGAGATTGAACCAGCATATTCCCTTTCCGGGGGAGCGCCTTATCGCACTGCACCACCGTAGCCCCAGCGCCGCTCTCACTCAACTGCTCGGTAAATCTTCACCGAAGCAATCATCCTTTCACCCGCATAACGGGATGAAACAGGAATACCGTCAGAGACTATCTAACAGTCGTAGACCTGTCAAGATGATGCCTTAGTTAAGTCTTACACGATTTTTGGATGGTTTTTGCCGTAACTGGAGTTCAACGTCGCAGTGCACGTTATAGTATGTTTTACACAAGTTGCTGAGTTGATCTAAACGCTTGGCTCCGGCGAGATTGAACCAGCATATTCCCTTTCCGGGGGAGCGCCTTACCGCACTGCACCACCGTAGCCCCAGCGCCCCTCTCACTCAACTGCTCGGTAAATCTTCACCGAAGGAAAGGGAATATGCTGGTTCAATCTCGCCCGGAGCCAAGCGTTTTGCGATCAACTCAGCACCTTGTGTAAACATACTATAACGTGCACTGCGACGTTGAACTGCAGTTACGGCAAAAACCATCCAAAAATCGTGTAAGACTTAACTAAGGCATCATCTTGACAGGTCTACGACTGTTAGATAGTCTCTGACGGTATTCCTGTTTCATCCCGTTATGCGGGTGAAAGGATGATTGCTTCGGTGAAGATTTACCGAGCAGTTGAGTGAGAGCGGCGCTGGGGCTACGGTGGTGCAGTGCGATAAGGCGCTCCCCCGGAAAGGGAATATGCTGGTTCAATCTCGCCCGGAGCCAAGCGTTTTGCGATCAACTCAGCACCTTGTGTAAAAAAAACCTATGTTCTTCGATTTCTTTTTGGTCTGGATATAAACTGTAACCTGCTTCAGAACCATGGCTGCGAATAACGAGAAAATACAGGCTTGAGACAACTCGTCCGCGAACTTCTAGCCGTCCAAAATTGAAATTTTCGAGGAGCCGTAACTCCGTTCGTAGTGAGTTTTGAGCGATTCTGGAGACACCATTGTGATCGGCGTGAAATTTTCTCTGAGATAGGCAGAAAAATGAAAAATCGATTTCGAGCTTGGACTGTGGCTTTGAATGACATCGTGGACCTGGCAGTGAGGGTGGCTTTCCCCACGCGCAGATACGCTGACCCCGCTGAGTTATAAGCTTTGCTAAAATTTCACGATAAGGTAAGGGTATCATCAGGAGTTATTTGGGATGTTTTGAAAAATAATATAGGATTTGCTCAAAACTTGTATGTAAGGGTATTCTAGGGTGCTGAAAACGAATCTGGGGTCTGTTTGTCGAAATGCTAGAAATACACCTCCTATTAGAAGTACACGTGTCATTGAGGTACACCAAAAAGACGGGTCTCTGAGAATTAGAAGTACACCTCTAATTGAAGTACAATACCGCCGCTATCCAAGGGAAGAATGGGCGAAATGGGCAAAGTGAGCAACTAAAGCGCCTTTCGACCCCAACACGCCTCAAAGTGTCCGCTTTTAATTTCGAAAGGACCAAAATGTTCACCGTGCCACAATCTGTCTAACTATATAAGACAAATTTGGAATTCACTCATGAAAACGCTTTTTTAATATGAAGTTAGTTATGAATTTGATAATGTTATCAAAAGACAATGAGCTCATTCGATCAAAAACAACCTTACGCGATCTCTAGCATGGTCAAAATGAAAATGTATTCAGCCTAGAAAACTAATGTTGCTCTCAAATTTCGCAAAATATTATTACACTATCGACTAGATCACGACATGCTGTACATTTCAGCGTTTTCGAAATTGAAAACGGAGCACTTTGAGGCGAGTTGTGGTCGAAAGACGGTTTAGTTGCCCACTTTGCAAATTTCGCCCATTTTTTCCCTTGAATAGCGGCGGTATTGTACATCTAAAATAGAAGCCTGAGGATTAGAAGTGCATGTACCTCTAAAACAGAAAATCCGGTGTATTAGTTAGGTGTTGCAAGCGAAAGGTTTACTCTTCTTCGGTTGCTACTCCCCTAAATTGCCTTCATTACGTTGAATCTTCACTCCACTAGGATAATACCAAGTCTATTCTTTCTCTGGTCTCTTACCAAAGTTTTTCTCACTTTGAGACGACACCCACTGATTACCTTAAGCCTATCCGAACGAGCCTCTCTACCCACGCGGGCAGCCTGCGCAACGAGCACACGTCAAACCTAGTGCATACTTCCCGCGTTCCGCGATCGCGACAGTGCATATCAGCAATATCGATTTTCGGTCGATATAGATGACAAGCATTATGCCGCGTCGGTCATTGCGATAAGTATGCACTAGGAGTCACGAAGGCATTTTTTCGGACGAGCTGACCGACGACTGAGATACAGCTGACTGGAATATTGTTCCCAGTTTGTCTGATATTCGTGGTAATCTATTCACGAATCAAAAAAACCTTCTCGGCGGCCGGTCAACATGCCCACCGGCCGCGTGGGCGAGCATTCTCGTTCGGATAGACCTGAATTACTCTGTGGAAGCCATGAAAATTGTATTAATTCTGCTGTGACAAAAAAAAATTGAGTGTAATCGTTCCATACCAAAAGTAAATAGACTTTCAAAATAGCAACAAGTTCAGCGGAGAAGAGACATGTAGGGACAAATAGCTGCATGCAAGCAAGCACTCACTCTTTCAGAAACAAAGAAAAACATCAAAAAAAGCAAGGTAGTACGAGCACCGCAGCAAAAAAATTTGAATTCACGCGTGGAGTTAAATGCGTTCTCGGCCGCCACACACCATGCATTTTCCCTCACGTCTGAATATGTTGGCGCGCGGTCAGTCCTAATTCGTGGCGATTTCAGCGCGCTTTACAGAGTTGCGAGCGGTCCGAACGGTTTGTGAGGGCGGCCGCAAAACGCGCAAATGTGGTCGGAGCGCTCGCAACTTTCTATGATAGTTCCGACCGCGAGCGTTGCGCGCGTTCGGTCCTAAAACGTTGTTTTGCGCGCGATCGGAACGGTTCCTGCGCGCGGTCGGTACTAAGGGGAAAAACTTGCGCGCGGTAAGTCCTAACATTTGTCCGAGATGTAATACCATGTAGCTGTGCTTTCTCGTGAACTATAGTGTCAACGTAACTACATAGCACGTATTCGTGGTTTAGGCAGCCGTTTCTTTGGCGTCCAGTGTGTGGATAGTGCTACTGATAGTGAATTAAATCTATGGGGAAGATACCTTATTCAGTAGAGATTGTGTAAGAATCAAGAAGACGTGGCCAATAATGACTTGGTGATAGCAGAAATGGCTTGGAAACAAAATTATAGGCTCAGCAGGAGCGCCAAAGCTGGGACGAAAGCGCTATTGCGGTACGATTGCGAGGCTATTGCGGCCAGTTCTCTCAGAGTCAGCGCCGTCGGTCCGACCGGTGTTGCTATCTGAGCAGATGTTGCAGAAGGGTTATTCTTGAGAGTAAACGAAAATACGGCAGAAAACGATGAGCGATAAAACGACTTCGAGTGGGCAAGGTGCTAGAAAATATCTTCTAGATCTTCCGAGACGACTAAGACTCTAACAACGTAGATTCTGAAACTGAGGGCTTCGAGGAATCGCGCCGAACGCATCAAACTAGTGCGGCTAAGTCGCTCTGTTTCTCCCAGGAAAATGAGTCGATACGTGCCGCGACTCGGCTACTCGCGCTACTCGCGGTTATAACCCTTGGAAACAGCTATATGATCTTTGTACATTTGAAATTTAATGTGCGAAGCTCTATGTATTGGAGTTCGTTCTTTATATTTATTTATTTTATTTCTTTATTTATTTATTACGTTCCGCAGAACGCTCCAATAAACAACTAGCTGACCATTAAGAAGAAAGATATTGCATGCTCAGGAAAACAAAAAAACAGAGTTTAAAAAAATTCAACAAAAATCAATAAAACGATCGGCAACTAAATCAATGCAGACAACAGCAACGGTAGAGAAAAGAACTAAGAGGCATCGAAGTTCGAAACACCGGCACGTTTTGCAGAAATGGTTGAATAAGCGTGAGCAAATTTCATTAAAAAATTTCGTTTCAAAAGGAAAATATCCATCGTACTTCATCTCTCCACAGGCCAACGAAGCTAAGGTTTGCCGTGCCAGCCAGCTATGGCACACCTTATAGGAGCTACATCTGCAATTGTGCGCAGGTGTGCACGGTGGCAACCCCATGGAAACAGTGAATGTTTTAGTGGTTAAAAAATTCAAAACAGAAACAGAGAAACTGAAACTATGCAAAATTATTGCTCATGTCAGAAGCAGTGCTGTGAGACACAGAAAAAAGTTTCCGAGAGACTCTTTTTCTATTCACAGGTATTAGATTTCATTGGTGGATGCTGGTATGTATTGACAATTAAAGACACGGCCAACGATTTTTGAGCTCTCTTCATGAAGATGTAGACTTGTTCATCACAAAAGTTAAAGTAGGTTTAAAAAAAAAGAAAATTCGCAGGAAAGCGCATAGATACAAGATAGAACGGCTATTTCCAGGTGTCCGCACCCCCCCCCCCCCAATTAACGAGATTTTCGTGAGTGCTTGCTTATCCGTCTTTAAATTTGCTGTTAAAGTAGTCAGCAGGCTCTAGAATTGCACAGAAATTACTTTGGAAGCAAAATATGTAGACGACGACAAAATAGGCATTTATCGAAACCTCGATAATTGGTGGAGGGCGGACAGCAAGCAATAACTTGTTTGAAAGCGTTTTTCTCCAACTTTTCACTTTTTCACTTTTGAGATGGAGACATCTACCTTCTCATGAGGATAGCACGACAACCGTTTTTATTGCGAACCCTGCCTTTGAATGAATTATTAGAGTAGGTTTAATGTGAATGTAGAGTTGTAACATTCCGCAAGATAATGTACAAAATTGAAATTAATGTTACTCAGGCTGAAATGAACATTCTTCCAAGACTAGAACCATCCGCATTTATCTCCATGCTCGACTCTCCATTAACCTCGGCATGACAAATCATTCCTTCTACTTGTCAAACATAGTCACAAATAATCAAAGAGAAATGTAACGTAGAATCTTACCTGCCATACCACTAGGTCTAGGGCGATGGTAGTGTTGTTGGGCCATTGATACAGTAACAGTGCGAGATGTCCGCCCGCAACTAGCTTTGCTGATCACCTACATATTTATCCTCTCCATCACTGAAATGAGGCGGAGTCGGCGACGGGGGAGGGGATGTTTGTATTGTGGCTGCGCTTCGCGAAGTTTCTATATCCCACGCACACCAGGCTCGAGTGACCTGAATGCCCTCTGGCACCATTGACCCACTTCGAACATTACTCAGCAATGTATGGGCTTTTGACAGAAATCACAGATAGAGTTGGGGTTGGAAAATGTCTGTGATGATCAATGTTAAAAGGCATCGTACGCGCTGAAAACCACTCACCATTTTTTGGGTTTGAGTCATTCGTTGGGCCCGCCTGAGAACGTAGGTAGAGTTTGTTTTCTGTCATCAACGCATTATTGCGAAGATTCGGCAGATTGAATGCCTCGAAACTCGTCAAAAGAGACCAACCCTCCGACAGCCATCTGGCACCAAATGAGAAAAGAAAGTAGTTTATCAACAAGTAATATTAATTTAACCTAGACTCATTTAAAGGCAGCATACACGCTCATAAACGTGGTTGGGATAACTACGGAAATAGAATAGTATGGCTCAGAACACAACACCTACACATTTTGAAGCGTCAAAAGCGACCCACAATGACGCTACATGAGTAGGAAGTTGGCCCCGCTCCTGTATCATTCCCCCCCCCCCCATGCATTTGCCATTCTCCTCCGAAACACGGGGAGCTGGGGCTTTACCACCTTCGTCGATGTATGTGGTTTACTTATTGTGCTTTTTGTACCACGCACCCACAAACGTCGCCGACGGTGGGAATGGTCCAGCACCCCTGTTTTGGTAGAGGACGCAAATACAGGGGGCGGGCAGACACAGGGGCGGGGCCAACTTCTTACTCGTGTAGCGTCATTGTGGGTCGTTTTCGACGCTTCAAAATGCGTAGGCGTTGTGTTCTGAGCCATACCATTCTATTTCCGTAGTTATCTCAACTACGTTTACGAGCGTGTATGCTGCCTTTAAAGGCAGTGTTCACGATTAAAATCGTTTTTCTCTTTCCCTGCCTATCTCAAAAACGGCCAATGCTGATTCCAATGATGTCTCTGAAATCGCACAAGACCTTCAGGGAACGGAGTTATGGTCCCTCTAAATTGAGATAAAGAAACATGGTGGACGAGTTGTCCGAGGCTTGTAACTTCCATCTTTTGCAGCCGATGTATGCGAGCTGACCTGAGTAAAGAGAGAAGTTGAGAATGAAGGGAAGAACGGGGCTAATGATTGGAAATCTTTACTCATCTCACGATCCCGAGCATTCATTTGTTCACGTCGGTGGGCGTGTGCTGCGCTTTTGGGGTTTGCCTTGCGCTCGAAGTGGCAACTTCGGGCTCTTTTGGAGCCTTTCCTGGCTCGTTTTCATGCGTTCTTTCGACGTCAACATTACAGTGTGCTCATCCACTACCCGTTCCTAGTGGAAACTGAAACATATTTTTTATCGTGGACACTGCCTTTAAGCTACTTGTTGATATGTTGATTTGTTGATAAGCTACTTTCCCTTCTCATTTGATGCCAAATGGCTGTCGGAGGGCCGGCTTCTTTCTACGGAATTCGAGGCATTCAATATCCAATATTTTGGTAAGAAGACCCAGTCCATGAGCACTCCTCGCGCGAAGGAACCCAGATTGAAGGCCATTCTTTTCTGATCACGGAGACCAACTTTTGCGTGTATCTGGAACGACCACTTAATATGAGCGTGGATAAAGGCAGGTTTTGGATCTCGCAGTGAATCATCACTCATCAGGCTAACCCGAAACGCCGTGCTCACCTATTTCAATCAAAGATATTCCCTGCGCTCCGCGACGCCGCAGAAGCCAGAACCGAAGCGGCGTCTACGTCGAACTCCTTGCGGGTCCCCCATGGACGGCATGCGACTTGCTTGCCGCTAACGCTCGCTCACGCTCCCCGCGTTTCTCTGCAGTGAATCAGTTGGCAATACAGCAGACTCGTTTTTTCGCTTCGGAAGACTGGCGACACAGTTGGCTTGTCAGACGCCTACACTTCGTGTCTGCTCAATGGCTATATAACTCTGTCTCTGCTCTCAAAGGCAGCGTACGTGCGAAAAACCGTAACTAATTTTTCCATTAGTTTGAGCAGGTAGGCCCACGAGGTAGTGAAATATAGCAAAAAGGCATAAAAAACGTCCAAGGTCCCGAGAAAACTCCTTCAAAAAAAAATTCGGAGCATTCAACTTCCCGTTCCTGACGTCTATCTTTGTGCGTTTGGTGTAATACACCACCATCGGAAATTTGAACTTCGAAAGTGATCTTGCGCTTCAAACTCTCGAAGGCATCGTTCGCGCTGTATACCATTTCCCATTTTTCAAGCTCAATTTCGTGCTTGAGCCCAGAGGCGGCAATAAGAATCACGGTAGCGCGCGCTATCGCCATTTTCGGGGTACTAAGCACGCTGATGTCTCATTCTTCGCACACTCTCTCCGCTTAGCGCGTTTGGACCAGTTCCGGCGCGCGCCACTACGATACTTAACATACATTGGATCCAAATCAAAAATTTCGGATTTTCCGGTTTCGGGTAACTCAAAAATCTAAGGTCTTGGATATCCGGCTCGGATAGATTCAAAATAAAAACATCGGATAGTCCGAGTCATTCGGATAGAGAGGCGATCTTAGTCGGATTTCGGATCAATCCCAAAATTAAGTTTTTTCGATGACTTGGAATTCGGATTATTCGGATTTTGTCTCGTCTCGGTGACTCAGATTTTGGATCACTCGGATTTTGACCTTTTTTCGGTGAGTTGGAATCCGAATATCCGAGTCGGATATCCGGTGGCAAACAAGATGGTATAATGCACTCTGGCATAAATTTTCACGAAAAAAAAAGGTTCTCTACCGTGCCATGGTAGAACAATACATTGGTAATCATCTTCATATAGAAATATTTGCAAACAAATACTATTTTTCAGAATGGGTTCATTCTTCACAATATCTTCAAAGTGAGTGTCATGTTAAAACATTAGTACACTAGTATAGGACAGCATCATGGGTATCAATCCTCCACATAGAATTCGTATATACTCGTAAGTTCCTCTCTGATCCTCTTCGAACAGGGTTGCCCGTTCGATCAATACACCTAGTTTTTGGGAGCCAATTGTATCCTCATGAGACATAAGGGCCTTTCAGAGTGGTGTCGCATCGAAATTCCCTGTCGCGGAGATGGTGTGAGTGATGGGGGTGCTACGCAGCGCAAACTGTTCCGAGCGACGGGGGCGACAGGGGAATGGTATACTTTTGCGACACAAGGTAGCGTCGCTCTGAACAGCGACAGCGACCGCCTGTAGCGGAGCTCCCGCCTTTTAAGGCCTAGTGCATAATTAACGCGACGAGCGACCGCGACAGTGCATATCAGCAATATTGAATTTCGGTCGATATAGATGAGAAACATTATGTCGCGCCGCACGTCGCGGGAATCATGCACTAGGCCTAAATGTCGCTGTTGCAGTGCGCTGCACAGTGACAGCGCCAGTAGCAGTGCAGGCTTCGGCACATTCGCAGTATTTCAGCCCTCCGCGACCCGTCGCTGCGACAGATGCGCGATAACTGTTCCTACGACGACCGATGCCGTTGCTCCAATTCGGGTCCCGCCAAGATTTGTGCTAGAGCCTGTGGCCGATGACAGCGACAAAGCACACCATATCCCTCAGAGTGCGCGAGCTGGCAGCGACGGCAGCAATGTCGCGCAATGGAAATAGTTTCAGCCATTCTTTGTCGATGTCGCTGCCGTACCGCCGTGGTTTCTTAGTATTCGTTGGTGTTCCTTTGTTACTATCTGCCCATTAACTCTCTATAGAAACATTTATTTCGCCTATTTCACCTTTTTCAATCGGACTAACGGCGGCGAAGAGGTAAGAGACGCAGAGCTAGAAATATGATTCGGCGACAAGTCATGGTCACGCCAACTTTCTTTCGCTCTGGGAAGCGACACTGCGAATTTCGCAACGACGCCACTCTGAGAGGCCCTATACTTGCACATGCAAATCAAACGAAGAGGATTAATGCCAATCATGCGCAAAATCTGCGCAGATGATGTGCAGATTTCGCAATGCGCGCCGATTCTATGTATGCACTGTAACTACGCACCAGCTTAGATACAGTAGAATGAAATGTCGAGTCGTGACATCAGATACGCTTTTTTGAGTAACAGGACATGCCGAATCTACCGATACCCGACTCATTATCCGATCAGAATCATGACATATTTCGGATACTAGGTATCCGAATCATTATCCGACTCATAAAATTTTTTGGTGATTCAGATTCTGAAACATACGGATTTCGGCGTTTTTCGGTGAATCGGATTTCGGATCACTCGGATCTTGACGAGATTTCGATGAATCGGATTTTGAATCATGAAAAATTCTGTTCATTCGGATGGATATCCGAAAATGAGTGAGTCGGATCCAATTTCAAAAATGTACAGCGCGGGGGGGCAGGCAAATGGCTGCTGCTCCATCTAAGGATCAACTGCTCTAGATCACCTCAGTTTAAGTTGAAATCTTACCTCAACAGAATCCCGACTGACTTTGATGTGTTCGTGTTTTGTACGTAGAAAACACCGCAAGAAGAGAACGGGTAACAAGAATACTAGAAGCAGTAAGAATAAGGTAAAAGAATACGCTGAAATAACCATACGAAATGAATGAAAGGGAGGATCAAGCAACAAGTGATGAGGGAAGGACAAGAAGGAATGAATCAATGAACTAAGGTTGTGTTGTGTGCATACTAGAGTGTTGGAACGAATAATTTTATTTGAATATTCGAATAAACGAATAATTCGATTAATCCACTTCTTCGAATATTCGATTATTCGAATAAACCGAATATTCCACTTCTCTGAACATTCGATTATTCGAATAACTCGAATAATCCACTTCTTTGAATATTCGAATATTCGAATTATTCGAATATTCGAATAATTTTCGAATAAACGAATATTCGGGCAACACTCTATTGCGTGCTATCCCATCCAATCCACTCAGGCAAACTGGGGCATCGACAACAGGTTGACAAGTTGTCATTTCATATACTGCACCCTCTTGACAACTCAAATCCTCGCATTGTAAGCCTGAAACCTGCCCGTTGCCCAGCGACGTCTACCTGTTGTCGGGCTGTTGACATTTGGACGAGTCACGTTTAGCCGCCTATTTAGCAGCGGTTCACATACTGCAAGACTTTTGTCTGGCTTAGGAACTACTTTGCACCGACACGCGTCGCGGTCGGCACAGCGACACGCGTCGCAGTCGGCACACCGATACGCGTCGCAGTCGGCACACCGACACGCGTCGCGGTCGGCACACCGACACGCGTCGCGGTCGGCACACCGACACGCGGCGTGGTTGGTACACCCACGCGTCGCGGCTGGGTCACCCAACCTCCACTGAGGCCGCCCCCGGATGGGCAGGGCTTCCAGATGCTGGGCGGGGCCAATGTACTGCATACGTGGGTAATTGAACCGGCTGCACTCTTATCACTTAAATTCAGCATACACGCTCGTGAACGTGGTTGAGATACTAACTACGGAAATTGAATGGTCCAGCTCAGAACACAACGCCTACGCATTTTGAAGCATCAAAAACGATCCACAATGACGCTACACGACTGAGGAGTCGGCCCCGCACCTGTATCTACCCGCCCCCTGTATTTGCGCCCTCCTAAACAGGGGTGCTGGTTAATTTCCACCGTCGTCAGTGTGTGTGGTTTACCTATTGTACCTATTCTACTACCCACATATGTCACCGATGGTGACAGTGGCCTAGCACCCCTGTTGTGGAGGAGGATGCAAATACAAGTGGCGGGTAGATACAGGGGCGGGGCCAACTTCTCAGTCGTGTAGTGTCATTGTGGGTCGTTTCTGACGCTTCAAAATGCGTAGGCATTCCGTAGGCGTAGGCAACAAACTTCAAATGTTCTGAGCCTTACCATTATACTTCTGTAGTTATCTCAACCACGTTTACGAGCGTGTACTCTGAGTTTTGACCGAGAAATAGCCGCGAAATAAACGCAAAATGTCTTTTTCCCGAGTAATAGCCGCGAAATAGCCGCTAAATAATGCTGTCCCCGGAATAGCCGCCAAATAATGCTCGCCGTGAAATAGCCGCGAAATAGCCGCTAAATAGCCGCCAAATGTGTGGTCTGCTTCGGTCCAGTTGAGTTCAGTTGAGTTATGTGCGGTTTATGCGATGGCGAGCTTCCTAGTACTGCTTAGCCGTGCCCTACTCCGGAATCTCAGCGACATTTCGTCGTTAGTAGTTGAGATCGACACCATGTCCCTGGCAACTCGCCGTGTAATATCTCGCTTCCCAGCTCTATGAGACGTCTGGGCGACAACAGACGGATCTGGCACGAACTTAAAAGTACATCCAGCTGGTCGTTCTAGGTGGCTGGAAAACATCGAATTCCAAGTCCAGCATTATGGAAGGAGAGAACTTAGGCTTTTCCGTCAGAATTAAGGTGAAGTTCACCGGGAAAGTAGACAAATAGCATCACCTCGAACCAGTTTGATGAAAATGCACATGAAAATGGCTCATTCTGGTCATCATCGTGAGAAATTGCCGTTTTGCTCAAGTGTTGCTATACTTATGCGTCGCTCAAGTCTATAACTGAAGGTGAAATAGGCATTTCTAGCGTTTTGACAAAATCCTACGAGCGATTTAATATATTGTCAATACTTGCTATAACTATATTTATGAGGTACTGAAGAATTGTGTGAAATCAGGAGTAATTACGCTGAGATGTTTGAAATGTGAAATCAGGTCAAAATGGAGTGGGATCTTGTCGAATATTCAAACTATTCGCGCCTAATATTCGAATTAACCGAATATTCCACTTCTTTGAACATTCGATTATTCGAATAACCCGAATAATCCATTTCTTTGAATATTCGAATATTCGAATTATTCGAATATTCGAATAAACGAATATTCGGGCAACACTCTAGTGCATACGTGGAGGATGTAGACGTGTTCCCGTGTGTTTCGTAATCAATAAGGTGGAGAACAGCTGTGGTCCGGATAGCATCAGAATACCAACAGGAGTTGCCATTTCAACACAAACACAGGTCCAGTTCCTCTGGGAACTGCAGTTGGTCAGCTGTTGCCGATGACGGAAGTGGAAGGAGCCAGTTCGGCTCGGGGCCTCGTATCGCCTGAGTTGTTAGTAACGGGTCATGGTGGGACCATCGTAGCTGTTGAATCGACGCGTACAACATGTGTGGGGCCCAGAGACAACCAAGAAGTAGACTCTGTTTCATTCCAAGTGAACTCATGTTTTCGGAGCGGTGGCTTTTCCGTCCAAACCTCCTTATCACTAGTTATATTTCACCGAGGCCCACCGCTCCGCTGCTGGCGATAATCGAAATCAACAGGTCACTAGGGATGTACCAGAGCTTACTCTATAGAAGTGGGCGGGGCTTTGGGTCCATCGCGTAAAACGACACTGAAGTGCGCGGGACTTCGGAATCGACGAGTGCAACATGTGCGGGGCTCAGGGACAACCAAGAAAGACTTCGTGAAAGTGAGCGGGGCTTCGGATCCATCGCGTAAAACGACACGGAAAGTGTGCGGGACTTCGGAATCGACGCGTAAAACATGTGCGGGGCCCAGAGGCAACCAAGCCAAGAAGTACTTTACAAAAATGGGCGGGGCTTCGGGTCAATCGCGTAAAACGACACGGAAAGATCGTGGGACTTCGGAATCGACGCGAACAACAAGTGCGGGGCTCAGGGACAACCAAGAAACACTTTGTGATAGTTGGCGGGGCTTCGGGTCCATCGCGTAAAACAACACGGAAAGTTCGTGGGACTTCGGAATCCCCGCGTACAACAAGTGCGGGGCTCAGGGACAACCAAGGTGTACTTTGTGAAAGTGGGCGGGTGCTCAAGCTTCTTGGGATATTGTTGTGCTGTGTATTGCGCTTTTCATTCTAAACCAACATTTAAAGGCGTGTTCACGATGGTTTTCATTTCCGAGTTTTTCACATGAAACAAAGCGCTGGCCTCCAAGTGTTACCAAAACTACGAAGAAACGGCGAAAAACGCATTAAAACGCCGAATTTCAGTGACCTTATTCTCTGGCCTGGACTAGTGTCCGATCGGATGAACATGCTCCCGATGGTTGGGACCGGTGAAAAATGGGGTCAGTCGAAAGTGGAAAAATATTTAATGCAAAACAGTATTCTAGGGCTCGAAGGAAGGGACGGAGCATTAGAAAGCTGAAATTGGCAAAGGACGGGTCCACAAAATATTCCATCGTCACAACGAACAGTTCCTGTGAGAGTAAAGTGGCGGCGTGAGAGTAAAGGATTTGAGCCCTTCTGGTCCGTTTTTCTCAGTTTCTCCGTCATTTTAGTTCTACCCGGGGGTCAATTGATCGATTTTGCGAAAAATCTCAAAATTGAAGATTTTCGTGAACACTGCCTTTAACCTATTGTTGTGGAACCTACATAGTGGTCGTGTATTACGCCCTTCAAACCTACATTCAACCTATCGCTGTAGTACACATGTAGTGGTTGCGTATTGCATCCTATAAACTTTCATTGCGGCAATTCATTGTGTGACCCACGTAGAACGCTGTGGTTAATGGTTGTTCGAGGGAGGCTAGCAAAGCCAGTCCTTCGTTCGGCGAAGCCAAACGAATGCTACACGCGGCTTGTGGGGAAGGGCGGTAAAGCCAGTCTTTTGGTTGGCGAAGACAGACTATTGCTACCCGTGTTTGATGGGGGACGGCCGGGAAAGGAGGTCAATTGTTGGGCGAAGCCAAACGAGTGCTACATGTGGTTGATGGGAGAGAGACTGGCCGCAGAGCCTTTTATCGTTCCGCAAACCCAAACGAGTGCTACTTGCGGTTGATGGGGGGCAGTGAAGCCAGTCTTTCGGTTGGCGAAGACAAAATATTGTTATCCGTGGTTGATTGGGGAAAGCCAGCAAAGTATGTCTATTGTTGAGCGAAGCCAAACGAGTGCTACATGTGGTTGATGGGGAGAGACTGGCGACAGAGCCTTCTGTCGTTCGGCGAAGCCAAACGACAGAAGGCTACATGCGGTAGATGGGGGGAAGCCGGCGGCAGAGCGGTTCTATCCTTCGGCCAAGCAAAACGAATTCTACACGCGGTTTGTCGGGGAAGGGCGGCAAAGCCAGTCTTTTGGTTGGCGAAAATAAAAGATTGCTACCCGTGGTTGATGGGGAAGGCTGGGAAAGGAGTTCTTTTGTTGGGCGAAGTCAAAGCAGTGCTACATGCGGTTGATGGGGGGGGAGGCAGTAAAGTCCGTCTTTCGGTTGGCAACGACAAACGATTGCTACCCGTGGTTGATTGGGGAAAGTCGGCAAAGTAGGTCTATTGTTGAGCGAAGCCAAACGAGTGCTACATGTGGCTGATGGGGGACAGCAAAGCTAGTTTTTCTGTTGGCGAAGACAAACGTTTGCTTCCAGTGGTTGATGGGGGGGAGGCCGACAAAGGAGGTCTATCTTTGCGCGAAGCCTAACGAGTGCTACGCGGGTAATGGAGAAGGGTCGAGTTAACCAGCTCACCGTTCGGCGAAGCCATACGAATGCTATACGCGGTTTGTCGGGCAGAGCGGCAGAGTCAGTCTTTCGATTGGCGGAGCCGAACGATTGCTGCACATTGCCGATGGAGGAAGGCCAACCAAGTCGACCATCCGTTTGTTGAAGCCTATAAACCAGCGGTAAACCGGCGTCAGGAAAACTATTCATCGCAGCAGGGATGCTTGGAATAAAACCAGACTCATCATAATGTTTTCTAGCAGAACCGTTTAACAGCAACAGAATTGTTGTCTCACTCTTTGTTGAATCGTTTTGTTAGGCTATTTAGAACAGGCCGGCGAAGCCGGTTCGCCAGCGGCGCTGGTGTGATACATTTCACTACCTAAGGTGGGACAGAAGCTTTAGGAGAGGTGGTGGAGTTATAATTAAAAATTACCATTAAAAAGTTTATAAACTTTCAAAACGTCTGGCATGAATCCGTTGCTGAAGCGTTTGAAATTCTTTGCTGTGACTTGAAGTTGCTTTGTTCCACATTTCGGTTGATTGTTGTGTACAGAACGCCGAGCTGTAGCTTGAGCAACACGATTCAGCTCAGCAAGGCTTTAGGTGATTTGTCTACATGTGAGTACCCGTGTGTGGTCAGTGGTGATTTCAACTTACCCGACATTGTGTGGGCTCGGAACCCTGTCTCAGCTAGTACTACCGCTTCAAAGTGCTTCCTCGATATGAGCAAGTTAAAGGCAGTGTTCACGATAAAAAATTTGTTTTAGTTTCCACTAGCAATGGGTAGTGGAGGGGCACATTGTAACGTTGACGTCAACAAAACGCATGAAGACAAGCCAGGAAAAGCTCCAAGAGAGTTGCCAATTCGAGCGCAAGGCAAACCCCAAAAACGCAACACACGCCCACAGACGTGAACAAATGAAAACTCGAGATCGTCAGATGAGCGATGGTCTCCGATCAATAGTCTCGTTCTTTCCTTCATTCTCAACTTCTCTCTTTACTCAGGTCAACTAGCATACATCGGCTGCAAAAGACAGAAGTTACAAGCCTCGGACAACACGTCCACCATATTTCCTTAGCTCAATTTTTGAGGAACCATAACTCCGTTCCCAGGAGGTCTTGTACGATTTCAGAGACATCATTGGAATCAGCATGGTGCCGTTCTCAAGATACGCAGGGAAACAGAAAAACTATTTTTATCGTGAACACTGCCTTTAAAGGCAGTGTCCACGTTGAAAATCGTTCTTCTGTTTTTTAGCCTATCTTGAAAACGGTCCCATGCTGATTCCAACGATGTGTCTGAAATCGTACACGACCTTCTGGGATCAGAGTTATGGTCCCTCAAAAATTGAGCTAGAGAAGCATTGTGGACGAGTTTTCCGAGGCTTGTAACTTCCGTCTTTTGAAGCCGATGTATGCGAGCTGACCTGAGTAAAGAGAGAAGTTGAGAGTGAAGGGAAGAACGGGGCTTTTGATCGAAAACCATCGCTCATTTCGCGATTTCGAGTGTTCCTTCGTTCACGTCGAGAAACTCGACCGCGAGAGAGCGCGAGCGGACTTCGGAGCCGTATGGAGCTCTTTCTGGCTCGTTTTCGTTTGTTCTTTCGACCCCAGTGCTCCAATGAGACTCTGAACTTTCGATTTCCGGCCAAAAACCGAGGACGAAATTTATCGTGGACACTGCCTTTAAACAAGCTCGTTCAAGTTGTTCTAACACCCACCCATGGCGCAAATATTCTGGACCTTATTCTGTCTAGTTACGGAAAGTTGGTCAAAAAAAATGTGTGTGAAATCTCCTGTCGGATCAAATGATCACTTTTGCTTGACTTACTTGACTTAATCGGTTGGCTTTCGCCTGACGCGGTCATTCCGCATCTTCACCGAGGTGTGCCGTCCTAGTAGTCAGCCGTGTCCATTTTTCACGGTCTTCAGCCACAATTTGAACACATTCCATCCAGCTGTCACTATTCCATTTCCTGCGAAACGAAACATCGCGCCTGAACTGTCTTTCGATGCCGAGTGACTTTAAATCCTCTTTAACCACATCCGTCCAGAACTTTCGCCTACGCCCAGGTGGCCGTTTCCAGACAGGATTTGAAAGCATTTTTAAAGCGTGTTGTACGAGACGATCCGGCGTTCTTCTTAGTATATGCCCGAGCAGTCGAAGTCGACTTTCCATTGCTGCTTGAGATGGCGTTAGGAGATGCTGGCACCTCCTCGTGTCAAGCGTTGATGTACTGCGTCGATTTCCTTGTAAAGGTCTTCGTTATGGCATACACGCGGCCAGAAATATCCAAGCAAACGCCTAAAAGCTTCCTCTCCGTGCAATCCAACCTTTCCATCTGCGTTTTCGGTGCTGCCCACGTCTCCGATCCGTACATCATGATAGGGCGAATAGCGGATAGGTAGACGCGCAACTTGACTTCCTTCGCGATGGTGGTAGACCACAAACACTTGGTTAGAGAATTGAATGCAGACGTAGCTTTCGCACATCGTTGTCGAATATCCGCTGCATAACTACCATCGTTCTTCAGCAAACAGCCCAAATAACAGAAATCGTCCACCAGTTCGATACGTTGTCCGTCCACACAAACTCCAGTTGAAGGCCTCTGAGAGACCCACATCTGCTTGCATTTGTCGGGACGAAGACGAAGTCCATAGGCTGCGGCATACTTCGAAACGAGGTTCACAATCCTTTGCAGTTTTGCGTTGTTTTCAGCGAATAACACAATGTCGTCGGCGTACTCCAGGTCGACAAGGGAGCGTCCTGATGGTGTTAGGATCACATCCGCAGGAAACTGTTCTGCAACTCTACGCATGATGTCATCAACGGCGAAGTTGAAAGAAAAGGTCCTGCAACGGCTCCTTGCCTTACTCCTGTTTTCACCTCGAAAGCTGACGTAAATCCGACAGGTGTACGAACTGCTGCTGTTGTTCCTTTGTTCATGTCCTCGATTAACCGAACATACTTTTCCGGGACTCCATCTGCTCGCAGAGCATTGAGCAATCGATCACGATGAGGAGAGTCGAACGCGGCTTCAAAGTCCAAAAAGCAAGCTGTAATGGCTTCGAAAACCGCTGCCACGATTCAATTACTCTTCTCACGACGAACACTTGGTCGATGGTCGATCTTCCAGGTCGAAAACCGGCTTGCTCATCTCTGGTCGTTCCTTCACGATGTTTGATAAGTCGCTCGAGAATGATACGTTCTAAAACCTTGTACATGACACGAAGTAGAGAGATTCCTCTGTAGTTCTTAGGATCCGTGACGGATAGCTTCTTGTGAAGAGGTACGATGATCGCATGTCTCCACGAATCGGGTATCCTTTCGCTCATCCATATGGCACGGATGGTGTTGGTCATTTCACGAATCCCAGACGGAGGAAGAGCTTTCAGCATTTCAGCAGTGATGTTGTCATCTCCACCTGCCTTTCCATTCTTCATTTTCCGGACACAATCCAAAACTTCAGACTCAGTCGGCGGTTCCTCACTGACATCGTAATGTGCTCTCTGAACATGCGGGAGCTCAGGTACTGATGGCGCTGGACGATTCAGTAGTGAACTGAAGTAATCCTTCCATATTGGCAGCGTCGCATCACCAACTGCAACTCCATTGGTAGTGTTCAAGACAGGAGAACATCTCTTCATCTTCCCGCTATACTGTCGCAGCAACGTGTAGGCTTTCCTCGGATTCTTCTCCTCCCAAGCCTTCTCGAACTCCTTAGCTCTACACGTCCACTCTCGTTCGCGGTCACTTTGAAGCTGCCGACGCAACTTCCTCCTCAGACGCTTCTCCTCCACGAAGTTTCCTGCAGTTCGGAGAGCACATACTCTGTTGTAGGTAGATGTTGTTTCTTCTGAGACGTAGGCGAACTTCTTCTTAGGCTGTACAACCGGGAGTGCCTCTTTCGAAGCGTCCTGGATGCATTTGACAAAAGAATCCGCGTCGCAAAGTTTCTTCTTAGTCCGTACTCCAATGTGAATAGAAACGCGTTGTCGGAAATTCCTTCTGCACTCTTCATCTCTGAGACTTGTCATGTCAATCCTCTGGAGAGGCTGAGCCCCTCGCTTCCTCTTATGAATCCTCGCAGTGAAGTTCAACAGAACAGGACGGTGATCCGAATCGAATGCGACATCCCACACAGCTCTAGATCTTCGAATGTCCGATACTGGAATATTCCTCGTCAGGACATAGTCAAGCTGTAGTTTCAAAGTTGTCATCTTCCGCTTCCGCTGCTCTTCTGGAGATAGCCGGGTTGGTCCCTGCCACGTAAGCTGATGGCGGCGATGATTCCTCTTGAATGTCGATGCAATAATCAGACCACTGCGTTCACAAAGTCGACAAGGCGGTAGCCATTGTCCGATGTTTGCTCCACTGGGTAGAACCATTTACCGAGTACTGGATTCCTGATCAAGTCCCATCTTCGCATTTGCGTCAATCCCCACGACAACAGCATGTTGACAAGGTATCCTGGCCAGCAACGTATTGAGTTCCTCATAAAACGCATCCTTCGAATTGTCTTCGGCGGTTTCAGTGGGCGCATGAGCACTCACTATCCACAGATTGAATCCTCTGTGATCCCGCAGTCGTACGAATGCATTCCGACACGACGTTGAGCCGAACTCCTTGACCATACCATTGAAATCCTTCCTTACAGCTATTGCACAGCCTCCCACTCTCCTATCGTCAGCGTTGCCGCAGTAGATGGTGTACTCTCCGACGCTGATGACGGGTCTATCCTTGAGGCGGGTTTCCTGCAAAGCAGCAAACGGTGCATGGAAATAGCTCAGAAGTCTGGATAGCGCAGTTTTTGGATATCACTCGACAGCGATCGACAGTTCAGGGTGGCGAAATTGTGGCTTGTGGCCAAAGACTCCATGACTCCCTAGGTACGGATCCTAAGGTGTTATGGACCAGAGGCCTTAGTGTGCCGGACGGCGACACCTTTATGCAATGTGCGGGATACTTTCGCGATATAGTTGTGCACGCTATATCGCTCGAACGTTCCCTGTGTACACTCAAACGTCTGCTGGGTTCAGTAGAAGCAGGGGCACCAACGAGCAGGTACCAACAGACTTGTATACACACCCCCCACTTTTGCTTATCTTTTGAAATAGCTGCTGAGACTAATCCACCAAATTACTGTTTTCGCAGGTCTTATCAAAAAAGTTAGCTACAATGCAATTTGTGATTACTTGTTCTCGATTCGATGGAGATTTCTTCTTGAACCATTCCCTACCGCGGATGAAAAATACGAATTCTTCCTGTCTGTCCTTTATGATTGTATTGAAGGATTTGTCTTTATCGAAAAAGTCGAAGTTAAAAACGGTAACTTGCCACCGAATCTATGCAGGTTGTTTGAGAAGAAAGAGAGGTCTTGGGCTGCACTCCAGTCTATTCCCAGCGCAGATAATGAGCGAAAATTCAGTTTTCTGAGAGATAAACTCGACAAATTGCTAAAGAAGTACAACATATATGTGGAACAAAAGCTCTTACAAAACACCCAAAAGAATCCGTTTTACAAACTGATCAACTCTAGATTGAAACGGTCCACATTCAAGTCAGTGTTGACGGATGATGATGGTAACACAGCTTCAACAGACATGTTTAAAGCGTCATTGTTGGCCTGTCATTTTTTCAGAGCCGTTTTCTGAGCAGTCCAACACTTCTGAGTGTCTGGATCAGCAAAGTTATACCTCGCAACATGGAAGCTCCGTTTGGTTTCATGAAGAGGAAACCTACAATTTGCTATGTAAATTGCCGTGGTCGTATTCGGTTACACCTTATCTTGTACCACCATTTTCATTCGAAAGGTCGCTATTGCCATCGCAGCCCCCTTAGAGCTCATTTTCATTTTTAGTTTCATGCACAGTCAGATACCCAGTAAGTGGAAGCACGCCTTCGTTACTCCTAGTCCCAAAAAAGCGCCTTATTCGCTAGTTAGCAACTATCGGCCCATAAGCACCACCTCCGTTTTCGGTAGAATCCTCGAAAAAATACTGAAAACAACAGTAGTAGGACACATTGAGAGTAATGACGTGGTACCTGAAAACCAGCACGGTTTCGGGGCCGGAAGGTCGACTGAAACCTTGATGCTAACGGCGTTGAATGATTGGACTAAAGCACTTGATAATAAGATTGACATCGATGTTGTTTATTTTGATTTCGCCTAAGCCTTTGATAGAGAGTAAACTCCAAATACCGTGCGGTACCGATTGCCACGATAGCCGTAAAATGGCGTGTGATGGTGTAAATGCAGAATCCATGGTAACAGCGACGCCTATTTTATTGATTAGCTGCGGAAATCTTGAAAAAACTTTCACGTCTCCTTCGGAAAGCGGTAATTTCAGGTAGAAATGTTCATGAAAGTGGCAGTGAAATGTGACTGAGAGTTAATAAGGGTACTGGCTTGGTAATTGAAGGGAATTTGGGTAATCAGACAAGAATTTCAACCTCGCTTGTTATCTATTCACTCTGACTATAAGGCTGCTCGGTTTCATTTCTTCAATCAGAGTTTTGACCAACAGTAAGATCGGCCCACACCCGAAGTTTTCCTTCCTTGCCGATTTTTGGTTTTAAATGTTTTTTTTCGAATCGCAGCCAACACTAAAATCAACCTCCACCCGGGGATTACCTCCTTTGCCTAACGTTTCAGCCGAAGGCTGCACCGTCCATCCAGGGTCTCAAATGATTTAAACCACTCCGAATTGCAGCCAACACTAAAATCAGCCTCCACCCGGGGATCACCTCCCTTGCCTGACGGTGCACCCGAAGGCTACACCGTCCATCCAGGGTCTCAAGTGATCTAAACCACTCCGGAATTGCAGCCAACATGAAAATCAGCCCCACCCGGGGATCACCTCCCTTGCCTGACGGTGCAGCCGAAGGCTACACCGTCCATCCAGGGTCTGAAATGATTTAAACCACTCCGAATTGCAGCCAACACTAAAATCAGCCTCCACCCGGGGATCACCTCCCTTCCTGACGGTGCAGCCGAAGGCTGCACCGTCCATCCAGGGTCTCAAGTGATCTAAACCACTCCGAATTGCAGCCAACACGAAAATCAGCCCCCACCCGGGGATTACCTCCCTTGCCTGACGGTGCAGCCGAAGGCTACACCGTCCATCCAGGGTCTGAAATGATTTAAACCACTCCGAATTGCAGCCAACACGAAAATCAGCCCCCACCCGGCGATTACCTCCCTTGCCTGACGGTGCAGCCGAAGGCTACACCGTCCATCCAGGGACTCAAATGATTTAAACCACTCCGAATCGCAGCCAACACTAAAATCAGCCTCCACCCGGGGATCACCTCCCTTGCCTGACGGTGCAGCCGAAGGCTGCACCGTCCATCCAGGGTCTCAAGTGATCTAAACCACTCCGAATTGCAGCCAACATGAAAATCAGCCCCCACCCGGGGATTGCCTCCCTTGCCTGACGGTGCAGTCGAAGGCTGCACCGTCCATCCAGGGTCTCAAGTGATCTAAACCACTCCGAATTGCAGCCAACATGAAAATCAGCCCCCACCCGGGGATTGCCTCCTTGCCTGACGGTGCAGCCGAAGGCTGCACCGTCCATCCAGGGTCTCAAGTGATCTAAACCACTCCGAATTGCAGCCAACACGAAAATCAGCCCCCACCCGGGGATTACCTTCCTTGCCTGACGGTGAAGCCGAAGGCTGCACCGTCCAATCTGGGTTTCAAGTGATTTCAACCTGATATCTCTATTCTTGCTTCCGCGGTTGCACCGACAATCCCTTTTCCACCGCCAAACAACCGTTCCTATGTGATTATTTATTGAGAATGCGGTTGCACTGGAATTACAGGAGTGATTCCCGGTGTGAGTTGTGTAATTGCACCATACACTATATTTTACGGCTATCGTGGCAATTTGTACCGCACGGTATTTTTCGTCTAGTTTGATAGAGTGCTTTTCAATGAACTCCTTATCAAGCTTCGGAGCATAGGTTTGCATCCTAGGATAGTTAGCTGGATGGAAAACTTTATCACTGGCAGAACCTTTCAAGTTAAGGTAAACGAGTCCTTTCTGATGTCTATACAGTGACAAGCGGCGTACCGCAAGGTGGAGTTCTGTCTTCCATACTTTCCATGGTGTGTACCTCAGAAATACTTGGTCTTCTTTCCAACACTATTTCCTGCAAAATGTTTGCTGACGACATCAAGATATGTAACAAAATTACAAACTCCGGTGACGTAGCAGCTCTGCAAACTGCGAATAACACTATCGTGAATTGGTCTATTGACTGGAAACTTCCCCTATCAGAAAGTAAGACGAAACTTCTACATCTTGGAAAGGGGGTGAGAGTCCGGCATTTCCTGTAAACTTTTGGTGACGATTTTACCCGTTTTTTTTTATCCGGGGACCAGGTATGGCCGAGAGCATACTTCCAATGACGAGCGACGCGACGCAATGTTCACCATCCATATCGACCAGAAATCGATATGCCAACTTTCGCTGTCGCTAGTCGCGGGAGGAGTGATCCCGGCCTATTAGTTTTACCAAGTCGTCTCGGATTTGAGAGAAATTATGAACACTTTCGGTAAACAAGACAGCTCTGACCGTTTCGAAAAATAAATGTCGTAAAGCGAACACGCAATTTGCAAACTATTTCAAGCTTTCTCCATTAGAAGACAAATTTCCTGGCCAAGTTTTTTTGATGGTGAACGCAGTCTGTAACATGAGAACGGCACAATTTTCGTAACAACTCAATATTTTCTCTGAAGAATGTTGTCTACTCGCTGTGAATAGTGTCTCGGTGATGGCACTCGAGAGTGAAGGGCAGTCTCGGGAAATATTTGCGTCCTGAAATTGATAAAACCTGTTCAGGGAATCGGACTTCGGATGGAACTCAATAGGAGGGTTTTAGATGCTCTTCAGAGACAATCTGCATAACAAATAACCCAAGCAGCTCGACCTTTGTGATGTCGTACATTTTCGAGTGTCTATTCATCTGCGATTGTAGGACTCAGCCGCAGGCTGCACCACATCAATTGAGTCTCAAGGTCTCTTGCTAATGTCGCGATTGGAA
This sequence comes from Aplectana chamaeleonis, assembly GCA_029168955.1. Lineage (NCBI taxonomy): Eukaryota > Metazoa > Nematoda > Chromadorea > Rhabditida > Cosmocercidae > Aplectana > Aplectana chamaeleonis. Next base: position 172,160 of record JAPDOI010000424.1, read on the forward strand.
AATGACCCTTTATTGGGAAATGAATTTTTAACTTCATAAAAGAAGTGTTTCCAAACCACTGCACTCTGCGTTCATCCACCCGAGCGAATCTCCCAGAGTTCATCGCTCGTGCATGCACTGATGCATCCGCCCACCGCTTTCTCTTGTCACCTCTTACGCCCTTTCCATACTTTTGCCGACTCGGAAATGCCGCACTTTGAGCTAGGGAAAAGCAGGACTTCTCAATACTACGAAACTAGAGGGAAGTGAACAGACGACTTTGCTGCCCAACTGAATGCTAGCGAAATGCTCAGTTTCTAAAGGGATTTTTGTTTGATGCTGGTACGTATAATGCGAAACGAGGCCATCGCCGCTACTGCGGCAATAATTGTGAACGTTTTTGCAGCAATCGCGGCTTTTGCCGCGTTCGGAGGTACGGATGCAATTTTTGAAAATAAATCTACTGTAAACCAGGCTCTTTGCTGGCGTTCTCATGTGCAACTAAATCGTCTGTTCTTTTTCACCTAATTTCTTAAAGGCCGTAGTATAGTTTTCGTTGCTTTTGAGTAGGTAAGTCCACTAAGAAGAGGTTGGTAGGGAAAAGTCCCTACAGAACACTCAAATACCGGAGAAAAACTGTTTCGTTTCAGGCTCTGAAGACGATGATCCCGCCGAAACGTGCGTAAGCCAATAAAGCATCTGCCTCGTGGTCCAGTTCAACAAAACAACTACTACTATTTAAAGAAACCTCTGAAAAAATTAATTATGCCTGTTTGCGTGTTTCGGGAGACTGCGGACAACGCATGGAACCTGACGTCGGGAAAATAGTTTTACGCTTCAAAATTTTAAGGTAAGTGGCTTGGCTTTCTCTCACTGGTACCAAAAATTCTTCAAAAATAAGAGGTGTCAATCTACATGCTTGGACGTTAGAACCCTTCGCGATGAAGAATATTCGAAAATTCGGTGTCTGAATGCAGGACAACTAGGACGTGGGCGGGGTGTTGCAATGGGTTGGCTGGCCAACTAGATTTTCACCCACTTCCCGACGGTTTTTTGTCGTACTTCCGTTGTTACTCTTCTTAGAGGGACCCAAAGCTCACGTTTCAGCCAAGAAAACGGGGATCTTTTTCAATACTGCCTTTAATGTTCCGAAACTCTGATTTCGCCTTAGCCGAAAGTGCGGCGTCTGCCAGTGTGAAAAGGGCGTCCGTCCAGATGTGTAGGCCCAAATTCATACTTCTCGCTTCTTTCGACGTGGCACACTGGTTACCATCTATATCGATCAAAAATCGATATGCCTGGGGTGATAGTAATCAATCCGGAACTACAAGTTTCGAAATGATCGAAACGTGCAGGTAGTCTGCGAGTTTCGACCTAACAAGAAGAGGCGACTTTGAGGCGTATCAGCAATAAACAGGTCTGAAACCGTATCCATAGTGTTCCCCGACCCCAAAATGACCCATCTTCCAAATCTGGTGCAAAATGGTCAACTGCTTCCTATCCTGTGCTCACTTCTATGGAGCTCATTGCGGGTGAACCTCATGGTTTCGGGCACCCTCGCGAGATCGCTGAAACTGGCAGCAGGCTCTGTCTCTCCGCGAGGTGGGCAGAGCAAAGCGAAACAACGCAGCGGTGGTGGAGGCGCGAGACACTAGGCTGTCAGCAAGTGCACAGTGGCAGTCAAAAAATTATTGACTGCCGACCTCCAAGTATACTGTACCTTGGCAAAAATCGGTAGATTGCGCGCTTTTAACGCGGGAAAGCCGGGATTTGGTTATGTTAGCGTAAAAAACTTGATTATAGACTACTTCAACACTAATCTAGCTTTGATAGTTTATTAAAGGCAGTGTTCACGATGATTTTCGTCCCCGAGTTTTTCACATAAAACAATGCGTTGGCCTCCAAGTGTTACCAAAATTACGAAGAAACGGCGAGAAACGCATTAAAACGTGGCATTTCAGTGACATTATTCTATAACTTGGACTAGTTGTCCTGTTGGTTGAACATGTTCATGGTGGTTGTCACCAGGGATGAGCGGAGTTCCGCGTTTCGCGTTCCGAAACCCGCAGTTTCGCACATTTCTGGCATTCCGCGTTCCGCATTCCGAAAACCGCAAAAAACGATGCGGAATGCGAAAATATCGGGTCCTCTGGGAGGAAGAAAACAAAAGATGATTCCTGAATTTTTCCGCGTTTCGCGTTCCGAAAATTGCATTTCCGCGCATTTTCAGGCGTTTCGCGCCCGATTTTCGAAACCCGAGAAAAAATTTTCTGTTCCGAAACCCGAAAACCGATTTACGAAATTTCATATTTTTGTTCCGCTCATCCCTGGTTGTCACCGGTGGAAAATTGGGTCAATCAAAAATGGAAGGATATTTTATGCAGAGCAGGATTAGTTATGGCCCTAAGGAAAAAACGGAGCAATAGAGAGTAGACAATTGCAAAGGACGGGTCCACAAAAGATTTCATTGCCACAACAAACACTTCCTATGATACTCAAGAGGCCGGATGATACTTAAAGGCATCGTACTCGCAGAGAACCGTAAGTTATTTTTTTGTTTTTGTGTAGACTGGCCTCTCTAGTGAACGAAAATGTCGAAGGAGGTCATGAAAAACCTTTATTTGTAAAGAAAAGTCAATTGGAACAGATTATAAATACGAATTTGAATTTCGCGCCAAAATCCTTTTTGAAGTTTTTCTGCGTTTGGAGGCCTCGTCACTGTCATTGTCGTCCTTTTTCTGCATGTGGAGTTCGTGCCGTAACTATTTTTCATGTTCTCTTACGGTCGCACCAACATTCTAGGAAAAAGTGCTAGATGACCCTTGAGAATTGGTGGCGGATCTTCATCTTTGACGCCCTCCAACCTCATTGCCCAACGTTTTTGAAGCGCCAAAGTTTACCAATGTGGTCTACCGGGCTCAATCATGAAATTGAGCCTAAAAAATGAAAATTGATTTTCAGCGCGAAGGATGCCTTTAAGGATTTCGTGTACCTCTGGTGCGTTTTTCTCAATTTATACGCCATTTTACTTGTACCCGGGGGCCACTTAATCAGTTTAGCGAATAATCTCAGAATTGAAGATTATAGTGAACACTGCCTTTAAATCGGAATGCTAAGAACATATCCATAAGATTTGGTGCATTTTGAGCCGGAAAAGCGAGCATCAGGTTTGATTAACTATGAAATAGCGAAATTGATTCTTTTTGGCAGATGTCAGGCGATGACACCATATCAAACTCAACTGATAAGGCCATAGCTCTTCGAGTTATAAGTTTTCACACCAGTGGAGCGTTAACTTGCTCCTGATGATCTGGAAATTGCAAAATTAATTCCTTCTGACACAAATAATAAATTGATACCTTATCAAACTGGACTGATGATGTCATAAATCCATGATTTTCACGTTTCAGCTCGAAGGAGCCGGAATTTTCTACTGATAACCTGGTCATAGCGAAATTAATCTTCCTTGGTACAATTCAGGCACTGAAACCTTACAAAATCAAATTGATGTGGTCATAACTCTACGATGTCGAGCAATGTGAACCGGAGCTGCTCCATAGATTTTTTCCCGATCGAGTCGATTTCAGACACTCGATTTCTCGATTTTCTATTTTCTTTTTTTTATATCATTTGATTTTCGAATACGTTCGGAATTGTCGTTTTCCGATTCTTCGTTTTTCAAAAAGTGATCGAAGTTTGTTGTTTTAAATTTTGTTACTGAATATTCAATTTCTCGAACATCCGAATCGGAGCAATGTATCAGGGTGATGCAAAAATTATCGAGCATTGAAAAAAGCACCTTTGCTCACTCAACTGAGTTTCTCAGGCAGATTTTAATGCACCATAAACTCGGGCAGCAATCAGAGTTATCAGACCTTATCAGAATTTTACAATTCTGAAACCTCCTAATTTTCTTAAGGAGTTCCTCAGTTTCCTGTAAATCTGTGTTCTGAGAAAATAGTCGAAAAAAAGAAGTTTTTTTTATTCGATAAAAAATGAATTTTTGGTGAAGTTCGAAGATCATACGATTTGAATGTTTTATGAAGTTCAATTCGTGATTTCGTATGTCTCAATCCACATGCTCAATTTCTGAATTCACATAAAATAAAATTCCGGGACGCGTTGCCGGTTGTGTGGGAGGATGAGCGGAAATTCATTTCGAAATTTCACAAAAACTCAAGGTATGGGCTGAGTGTATTCCAACGTTTTTACAATTTCTCCACAGTGCCTACAAAATTTTCTAGCAACAGATCAAAGCTGCAAAAGTTGGTAGGGGATTTGCTGTATTTTTTGTTAGAGTTATGACCTTATCAGTCCGATTTGTAAGGTATCAGTGTCCGAAGTGTGCAAAGAAAGACTAATTTTGCTTTGCCCAAGTTATCAGGAGAAGCAGGATTTTTTTCCCGGATGAATGAAAAAACTCTCCTTCGAGCCATTGAAAACTTTTGCTCATGTGGATGTTCAGACGGACAACGACGTTAAATACTAGTTTGAATCTCTGCTGTGGTCAGAATCACAAGCTGTGTTTGCAATGATAGACACGTACAATGAAAACGTCGCCAGGACAACATGCAATCCCGGTGCAATGCCTGTGATCGCCGCTATGGATCCAGCGCTGCGGGTTCTAATCCTTAGGGTGACGAAGTTTTGCAAAGAAACCCGACATCTCGCATGATGATGCGTGTATGGTCACGATTTCAATTAGTTCATTCTGCGAGTTTCGAACGTCAGCTCGCGAAATAAAACTCGTAGTTTTGCATGGATTACTACCGTCCCTGATATACGTTTTCGCGGGAAGTACGAACCCGGTCTGAACAACCATCGGGGTTTCACTCCGACACTCGGTATACGTACACAATATTTCGAACGGAAATTCACTTGTTTTCTGGAGTAAAAGGAAAGAGCGGTGCACATACGCATGCGATGAAATCGAGGACATTCCTTCTCGAAATACCGAGTTCAGTTGTGCCCCGAGAGAGATTGCCTGACATCAGGCAGCGCGAGCGATCGCATAGCGGTGATAATCGTCCAGTTTCATGGGAAGTAGCGAGAAAAGTTCTCTTGCAAACCCGGGTACAATCACCAACGCAAACTCATTTCATCCCCACTCAAAGCTGGGGTCCATCCCCTAAAATAGGCGGAGTTGGTCTTTCCTAAGGTCGACATTGAGAACGACAGGGTTGAGTATTGCGTGGACTTGGCTGGCTGTGGTTGGTCTCTCCTAAGTTTGGTATTGGGAGAAGCAACTTTAAGTTTTGAGAGGCTTTAGTTGGCTCTGTGATGCCAATTGCAGGAAGCCAGCTCCCCAAAGGGCTAGGCTGCCTTACTGCTTACTTTAAAGCTTGCTGTCATTTATATGTACTGTGCTATAGGCTATAAAACGGCGAAATTTACGGTTGCGGGGCACTCGCCCCCGACCCCACGTCTCTGTCTTTGCGGGGTGAGAGAGCAGGCGCGGAGGGTCCCAGCGGTCTCGATGCTCAGCGTTGTTCAATTGGGGCGCGATTTGGCATGGCAACGAGCAGTAGCCAATCATTGACCGGTTAGATTGATAGAGCATTGTATCGTATACATTGTTTGCGAAATAGGTACATGGAGATAACAATTGGACTCCTCTGAAGCTATAGAAACCGGAATGTATTTGGTCCCACTATGAAACTTAGTGAATCTATTTTTCTCTATTTAGGGTGTTTTCGAATGGTTTCTGATACGATGCTATTCAACTACTGATGAAATCTTTGAAATGTACCAAGGAATATGACACGTTTAAAGAGCTCGAATGTGCTTCACGGAACTAAGGCTTGAAGGCTGCTTTCTAAATCCATGAAAGAGCAATACACTCGAGCTATGAGGTGTTCACGAAGCATGATTTTGTTGGTCTAAACGTTTAATGGTCCGATTACATGGGAACCACCATTTTCCGCTTTTTTGTAAGGCAGTTGTTCTCGCTGAAACTTGACTTCCCAATGATGACGGTAGGATCCTCTAGCCCAGATTGTTCGTTGGAATTTTTCGAAACTCTACCCCATAATTTGTAGGTAAAGGGGTTTGGCCGCGGGTTGGATACCTGAGTTTTTTTTCAATTCTAGTATGGTTAGGTCCGTGGCCTGTTTCCTCAAGAAAAAGCGTATAAATTAAAATCGCGGTTGGCGTGGCGGTTTAAAACTCAATCTCTGAGAATCAAACCGCCGCGCCAGCCGCGGTTTGAATTTAAACGTTTTTTCTTGATGAAACAGGCCACGGACCTAACTATATGTCTGTGTGAAACCTTCCCCAAGATTCTGGAACCCCTTGGTGGACGAAAATTCTCAAATCAGGCAGGTGTTGGACTCGAAACGCACCAAGCTTGAGTGTGATCCGGTCAGAAATTATCAAAACTATTTGAGACAAGGTCTGAGGCCCTAGTCATGCATCGGCGTTTCGCTGCCGCTGGGTTTTGCGGGACGTCTGCGATTAGTCAGATTTCAAAATTGACCAATAGCAGACATGCCGCGGAAGCCAGCGGCGGCGAAACGCTGGTGTATAACTAGGGCCTAACTGTTAGTGATACGTGTAAATTCTAACGGAAAACGTTTAAAAGTTACGAAATACTCTTGAGCTGCATACAAATGTCCATACTTGCAATCGATATGCGTCTTAGCATTACATGCATCCTTGTTACACATTGAAGTGAAGCAGTTCTCGAGCGAAAATGCAGTACTACACTCGAAATCAACTTATATGTGCTCAACTAGGCTCGCTTGAGTCAAACGCGCTCCGATGTGAATGGCTGGTTGGCTGGCTGCCAGGCGAGAGACGCCAGACACGCTGCGAAATGTTGCGAAATGAGTCACCGGGGTGAGACGGGGGCGAGATGCCCGTATCCCGAAATTTACATGGTTTCTACGCGTGCTGGTGCGCAGCGGAGGTTGGAGACAGTGAGATAGCGGAGGCCAGACGGAGGCCCAGGCGTCGCGCGCGCCGCTCGCGCCTCGATTGATGTGAGCAAACTGTAGCGGTACTAATTTGTTTGTTAATAAAGGCGGAATGCAACAAAATTTTACTCTTTCTCAAGTCGAGAGCAATCCACGAAATACAGCATGAATCACATACAAAAAGAAGACGCTCCTCACAAACAGCGCACTGCAATCATAAAGAAGTAATCTTATACAGGAATAATATGATAGTACAAGGTGCACACCCACGCCGGTTCGCGGCGTACTTGTGGGCGTGCGTAAGGATCTATGGATTATTTGAATTGCAGAGCAGTGCCTCGCTGTACTAAACAGCCTTGAAGGCACAGTGCAACATCAGGAGGAAAATTTTATATTATAGCCCGCCCACCGTGAGTATAGTGCATCTATCCACGGCAGGGACCGATGCACAACCCCCCGCCGCCGGTGGTGGTGGGCGCGCTGCGCAATGAATGGGCGCCCGGCGGATTGGCATCGATCGACTGGCGGCCGCACAGCTGATCAGCACCAACTCATTTTTCCTCTTTTCATCCCTCTTCCGCGTTCTCCATCCATCTCTCTATATTTTTCCTTCTATTGTTGGTTTCTCCATCTCGAAGTATTCTCATTGCATGTGCTATATTACATGCACGTATCTTTGTCAACGATTACGTGTTGTTTTAGCATTTTAATTCAAAATTTCTTTTTCAGGTTAATACTCCATCTGGATATTCACCCGACTGGTATTCTGTTTGCTGTACTATATTCTCTGCATCATCTGTAATTAATTCTCCTGAAAACTATTTTCTATCGTTTTATTTCTAATGGATTCCGCGCCATCGTCTTCTAATTTTGTGAGTTTTTTGGCCGCTTTTTTCACTGTTTTCAATGTTTATCACAGAGTTGTTTAATAATGTTTATATTTATCGAATGTTGTTTTTTCCATTTTAGTTGTTGCTTGCCCGTCGTCCGCTGTTTTTCCAGAGAGGGCATCGTAGAAGAAAAAAAGTTGGTACTTTTTCGGGTAAGACGACCCGCTAGATAATTTTGTTGAGAATTCAAGTCGAGAAAATTTCTAATATAATTTTTTTGCTCTAGTGTGTCGTTTAATCCGAAGCAGTACCAAAAATTCTAGGGTTGTAGCGCGTATCCCTTTCATGTCCAATCGGGTTCGCTGTTGTTTCTGCATTTGTCTAGGAATTTTTTTCGGTTGAATTTTTTTAAAGTTTCGTTCTTGTGTGAAACGGCTCCGATTTTAGGAGCGAGCATGGAATCTGGCGGAATTCCCCCCCCCCCCGGATCGAAAATTTCGTGAGATTCTAACCTCTTCCTCTGCCTCAAATTTATTTTATTGCGAAAAACAAAGTTCTGGTTTTGCAAACGTTGTGTTGGAGTAGGGGACCCAGAACTTACTTTTCTATGAACGCAGGGTTGAGCAGGCCGTTGTGTCAATTTTTTAAAAATTTCCAAGTTTTTTGCAATCCCTCACGAGATGAAAAAATTCCACAAGCTTTTTGAGAGGGAAAAAGTTGGAAACAGTTCAATTTTTTTTTTTTTGACAAACGAACGCTAATCCCTTTAAGAGGAAAAAATGACGGTCTCTCGGCGCAACGGGGGTCGCAAAATAATTGAAAATTTTTGCAAAAAAATAAATAGAAAATCGGGTGTGGGCTCGTAAGATTTGTCCGAATTTGCCAAAAATTGAACTTTTTCCAACTTTTTCCCTCTCAAAAAGCTTGTGGAATTTTTTCATCTCGTGAGGGATTGCAAAAAACTTGGAAATTTTTAAAAAATTGACACAACGGCCTGCTCAACCCTGCGTTCATAGAAAAGTAAGTTCTGGGTCCCCTACTCCAACACAACGTTTGCAAACCAGAGCTTTGTTTTTCGCAATAAAATAAATTTGAGGCAGAGGAAGAGGTTAGAATCTCACGAAATTTTCGATCCGGGGGGAATTCCGCCAGATTCCATGCTCGCTCCTAAAATCGGAGCCGTTTCACACAAGAACGAAACTTTAAAAAAATTCAACCGAAAAAAATTCCTAGACAAATGCAGAAACAACAGCGAACCCGATTGGACATGAAAGGGATACGCGCTACAACCCTAGAATTTTTGGTACTGCTTCGGATTAAACGACACACTAGAGCAAAAAAATTATATTAGAAATTTTCTCGACTTGAATTCTCAACAAAATTATCTAGCGGGTCGTCTTACCCGAAAAAGTACCAACTTTTTTTCCTCTACGATGCCCTCTCTGGAATAACAGCGGACGATGGGCAAGCAACAACTAAAATGGAAAAAACAACATTCGATAAATATAAACATTATTAAACAACTCTGTGATAAACATTGAAAACAGTGAAAAAAGAGGCCAAAAAACTCACAAAATTAGAAGACGATGGCGCGGAATCCATTAGAAATAAAACGATAGAAAATAGTTTTCAGGATAATTAATTACAGATGATGCAGAGAATATAGTACTGCAAACAGAATACCAGTCGGGTGAATATCCAGATGGAGTATTAACCTGAAAAAGAAATTTTGAATTAAAATGCTAAAACAACACGTAATCGTTGACAAAGATACGTGCATGTAATATAGCACATGCAATGAGAATACTTCGAGATGGAGAAACCAACAATAGAAGGAAAATTATAGAGAGATGGATGGAGAATGCGGAAGAGGGATGAAAAGAGGAAAAATGAGTTGGTGCTGATCAGCTGTGCGGCCGCCAGTCGATCGATGCCAATCCGCCGGGCGCCCATTTATTGCGCAGCGCGCCCACCACCACCGCCGGCGGGGGGTTGTGCATCGGTCCCTGCCGTGGATAGATGCACTATAGCAACCCTGCCAAGCGTGAGATCTCAATTCGCTTTAAGAAGAGAGAAACTTCAAGGAAAAAGTCGGCCCCGCCCCAAAAGCTTAACTGCGCACACCGCCTCGGAAAGGGAACCAAGAGCTCTGCTATTTTACATTCTGAGCATGGCCACACAAAGTAATTTTTCCGTTTGCAAAAATTTTGGTAACCTTTTCGGGGTCGAAACGCTTGATTATGCTTTTAGAGTGTTGTGAGCGGGCCGACTTTTTCCGTGTAGTTTTTCACTTATTTGATCGAAATGAGATCTCGCACTTGGCAGGGTCGCTATACACGGTGGGCGGACTATAATTTCAAATTTTACCCCTGAGGTACAGTGCCGCACAATTTTTCGCAGAAAAAGCATTTTGCGGCGTTTTTTTCACAAAGCGCTGCATCGCCATAACTTGCTTCAAAGTGGTCCGATTGCAATTTTGAAGTAATTTCTAAATTGCTTTCATTGAGTCCTATACGATAGTATTAGAAAATAATAGATTGAACTCAAGAAGTGCTTCGAAAACTGCATATTTGCACCAAAAAAACCCTAACTATGAACTGGTCACATGATAGTAGAAATCTTTCATTTTCTGATCTGTGGTCGACATGAATTTTGAAAGGAAATACACCTTTTTCAACATGATACCGGAGTCGCAATGACTCTCTACATTTGCCTCACTGAGAGGAACACGAAAACTACCTCAAAATTTCATTTCGTCAATTTTGAAGCGAGATATGACGATGTGGCGCTTTCTCTGAGAAATATTGCCGCGACTCTTCCGCTGCTGCCCCACGACTTCTTTGCGTTCCCGGACCATCCCGCGACTCCCAAGCGACCCTGGACTCTTCCGCGGCCTTGCCGCGACTTCCCCGTGGATCACGATTTCGCTACTCTACTGGGACTCCCCTGGAACTCTTCCGCGACCCTACCGCGATTTAGTCAATAAAGAATCGTCCGCGGTTCTGCCGCGCATCTCCCCCGCAACTCCTCCGGCAGGCGTCAAATGGGAGGAGTTGCTGCGAAGTCGCGGCAATATTTCTCACAGTTGTATGAGCGAAAACGTCACAAAAACCATTTTTGCAAAAAAAAAACTTGCGCGCTCCTTTATGTTATCACGGGAATCAGTTACACTGTGCTCAATCAAGCTCGCACAGGGAACTTTTGCAATGCAATGCATAACCCTTCACAGTCTGACACAGATTTGAAAGAAGAGAATCTGCTGAGAAAGTTATGTCACACTTTTCCATGGTTTGGTGAACTTTTCGGGGTAGATTGATGTCCTGCTCAGTTCTTGAGCTCATCCCAGAAAGCTGTCTCTCCAGAAAGTGATTACGAATAGACAGTTGAAGGAATAGGCACAAATGAAGCTAAATATGCGCAGTAGAACAGTACTCAGACCTAATTTTTCTCTTGAGATCGAAGACCACCACTGCATACTCGGACAGTCGGGGCTTAGTACGCCGGCACAATACCTTTAGTACGCCGGCACAAAGGGATTGGCAGCACCGGTGCTGCAGCTGCTGGTAGCAGCAGGATATGCTGCCAACGACAAGGAGCTCCTGCCGCATGGGCTGGCGTACTAACGCTGGGACTGGCCGTTGAGGCCAGTCCGAGGAGGTGAGTGACCTTGTGTCACTTTTCAGACGTTAATTTTGAAGGCTGGGGGGATCATCCCCATGGCCCACGAGGAAAGCCTCCTCGTTGTGGACCGTGGCGTAGGTAATGTCCGTCTTGCGGACCGCGGCGAGGTTGGCCTCCTCGCTGCTGGCCGTGACAAAGATCATACCCAATGCCGGTAAAAAGGAAGGCAGTCTAAATTCTTTCTTCGTTTGCTGTCGATAATGAGCGTTAGAACGCCAGCATACGTTGGCAGGTTATGCTGCCGCAACCAGCAGTTCCTGCACACAAAGAGCGTTAGTACGCCAGGTTTACCCTGGCGTACTAGTGGTATTGTACCGACGTACTAAGCCCCGACTGTGCAAGTACGTGGACAGTAGTGTGCCAGCCGGGTGTCAATTGCTAACGACGGGTGACGATGAATAATTTCCGTTCACTCTCTCTCTCTCTCACACGCACACGCACACGCACACACACACACACACACACACACACACACACACACACACACACACACACACACACACACACACACACACACACACTTAGCCAGATATAGTTAGTAGGAGGATAACAAGAATAACATAAGTTTATAATTTGCGAACGGCACAAGATTCTCACAGATTCAGAAGTTTTTCTTTTCAGAGTTTTCCATGTTTGAGGCCCGATATCGTGATATCCGTATCACCGGTGAGGCTACTTCCCTACTCCCTAGTCTGTTCAGAGCTTCAGCCGCTTACTTCTGGAGAAAGACGGTGTGTGAATGTAACACACCGCTCTTCATTTCACTAGACGAAAAATACCTTGCAGTACCGAAGGCCACAGAGCCATAAAATACTCTGCAATCTTCATTTGTGAGTTGGAGTTGGTCGGTCTGCTATGGCAACGCAACTGATATCATCATTTCATGCCCTTGTGGCAATCGGTACCGCACGGTATTGTGGTGCGCGCTTCGCGATTTGGAAAAGGATTGCTTCTGCGCACACCCCTCGTTACAGAATCTCGGTTTGGAAGATAGTTCCAAACTTGGCATTTTCACAAAATGTAGAGCAGTAAAGGTTTTTAACACTGCCCAAGTTTCAGAAAAATCTGCTTTGTTGTTCTCAAGATATTGAAAAATTTGTGAATTTTAAAATGTGTGTCTGTGTGTCTGTGTGTGTGAGTCCGGTGAAACTTTTGAATGATATGAAACGGTTGGCCAATTGAGAGAAATGGAGTGGTATTGTGATAAGAGTGAATTGATTGCAAGCGTTAGGGTAGGTCTCCTTTACGTCTATCAGGAACCCTATGCACACCATTTATTGTGCGTGGTCCGATTGGAAGTGTGCCAAACGCCACAGAACGTGTGTGGGACCTGACTGGAAGTGCGCCAAGCGCCAAGGAATGTGTGCGGGACCCAAATGTGAGTGCGCCAAGCGCCGGGGAACGTATACGGTGCCCAACTGGAAGTGTGCCAAACCCCACAGGACGTGTGTGGGACCTGACTGGGAGTGCGCCAAGCGCCAGGGAACGTGTGCGGGACCCCAATTAAAAAGCGCCGAGCGCCGGAGAAAGTGTATGGGACCCAACTGGGACCGCGCCAAGCGCTGGGAAAAGTGGGCGGGATCTAACTGGGAGCACGCTAAGCGCCGGAGAACGTGTGCGGGACCCAACTTCGGGTACGCCAAACGCCGAGGAAAGCGTGCAGGACCCAACTGGAAGTGCTCCAAGCGCCGGGAAACGTGTGCGGAACCCAACTTTGGGCGCGCCAAGCGCCGAGGAAAGCGTGAGGGACTCAACTGGAAGTGCGCCAAGCGCCGGGAAAAGTGTGCGGGACCCAACTGGGAACGCGCCAAGCACCGGGAAACGTGTGCGGCACCCATCTTCGGGTACGCCAAGCGCCGAGCAAAGCGTGAGGGACCCAACTGGGAGTGCGCCAAGCGCCGGGGAAAGTGTGTGGGACTCGACTGAAAAAGTGCCAAGCGCCGTATAAAGAGGTCGGGACTCAACTGGGAGTACGCCAAGCGTTACGGATCGTGTCTTTGACCCAGCTGGGAGGACCGGCAAAGGGGTAAGAATCGAAAACGCGGTTGCGATTCATCCGTTCATCTAGTCGTTATTGGGTCCGGAAACCAAGAAAAAGGGTGTGAACTGTGGTGGTTCTAAAAGGGGTGGGAGAGTGTTATGCAAGAGGGGTCTACTACACAACTGCATGAACATATGAAAAGTCATACCTGAGGGCGTAATGTGTCTTTAAAGGGAAACCTTCGCTAAAATAAAGTGAAATTCTGTAAAAAAGGGGTCTCCCAAGCAGAAGTGGTTTGGTTAGCGTTACAAATGCTTCAACAAAAAGGGAACAATAGGAAAGCGGAATGAGGAGAGTCTACAAAAAATGAACAATATCCTCCAAGAACTCTTTTCTTTTTCGAAAAATTCCAAACAGCGGAAACAAACCGTTGTGGTTCTCTATGAGGAAGCGCTTTTGGCTCCATAAAGGACTTTGATTATGTGAGTGCCGATAAAATATGTATATATGCATGTGAACCTAATAGCTATCATTAAAAGGGAGATTGTTGTTAATTTGTTTTGGGGACCCAGTCAATTCTTCCTCTTAAAATACCACAACGGTTTGTTTCCGCTGTTTGAAAGTTTCGAAAAAGAAAAGAGTTCTTGGAGGATATTGTTCATTTTTTGTAGACTCTCCTCATTCCGCTTTCCCTATTGTTCCCTTTGTTGAAGCATTTGTAACGCTAACTAAACCACTTCTGCTTGGGAGACCCCTTTTTTACAGAATCGTTCACTTTTTCTTGATATTACGCTGTAATATCCCGTGCAAGAATTTCGAACAAAGACCTCTTCATCTCCCCACTAGATCAGTCCTCTTTCTGTGGTCACAAGAATCAATGACCCAAACTGTTGTAAAACTATCTCAGAAAAATCACTCGATGTGGCTGACAAGACCGATGTTCACATGATATTAGCTAAGAAATGAATGATATCCATGATATCGTTCCACATAATTCATTCATATTGATCGCGCCAGCCACATCTGGCTACACCGGGTGTTATTTGCACCTTCCATGTTTTTCATACGTATCGAACGGGTCGGCCACGGTGATTTTCTCAACCAACTCTGACAGGGACCTTAGGCCCCGGTTATAGTTGGTCGCCCAGACGTAGCCAGCCCGGTCGATAATCATGAAAGCCTGCTGGCCTACAGCCGTATGCAGAATCTGCCTGCAGTTCTTCGCTTTCAAATGAAACTAACTCAAAACCGGGACAGTCAGAAACTACCTTCCATTCCATCTGGACACTTTCACATCAGTGGAACAAAGCAGTTTTACATACTCATTATTTCGTTTCCGTTGCCCCATTCCTTCGCAGAACAGCCGCTTCGATTCCATGAATCTGATATGAAAAAGCTCTGCTGAGCTGCGAATGGAGATAGTTCTAACAATTTGTTTTTGAATTTGGATGCTAATAAGCAAAGTACCATTTATTGCAGAAAAAATCAGTAGGCTGGTGGAGAAGGAAGAGGGAGCACTCAAAATGGGGTTGTGTGAATGACCTTACGAAACTGAAAAGCAGCCTGGCAACATGACCTGACATGACTCACATAACATCTCAAACTTTCTGCTTGCTATGCTTGTCATCCTTACACTTTTACAAAAGTTTTGCAAGGTGTTCTCTCCTGCGCAAATTCCGGGGCATAATTTCTCGGATGGCTAGCATCGAGTCTGGGCTCCTGCTCACTCTACGGGGTGGTCTTCACAACTTTTCGGATGAGCAGCAACGGGTCCCGAACACCTGCCCTCTATCCGGGTTTCCACGACGTCCCGATGACTTCATCAGAAGCTCGAAGCACTTTTCACGACGTCCCGATGACGTCATCAGAAGCCCGAAGCACTTTTGGGACTATCCTGAACGGGGGGGGGGTCACCCACGATTTTCCCATGAAAATGAATGGAAAACCTGATAAAAGATGTTTGATGCTGCTATCAATCATTGTTGTCGATGAAGTTCTGTAGAAATACTTCGATTGATAGCGTTATAGATCGGTGGTTCATTCCATTTCTGACTTGAATCTTGAGTGCCCCCCCCGTCTAGGATAGTCCCGCACTTCTCACGATGTCCCGATGACGTCATCAGAAGCCCGAAGCACTCTTGGGACTATCCTAGACGGGGGGGGCACCCACGACTTTCTCATGAAAATGAATGGAAACCTTGATAAAAGGTGCTTGATGCTGCTATCAGTCATTGTTGTTGATGAAGTTGTGTAGAAATACTTTGATTGATAGCGTTATAGATCGGTGGTTCATTCCATTTCTGACTTGAATCTTGAGTTCCGTCTGGGGTAGGCCCGCACTTCTCACGTTGTCCCGATGACGTCATCAGAAGCCCGAAGCACTCTTGGGACTATCCTAGACGGGGGGGGGGGCACCCACTACTTTCTCATGAAAATGAATGGAAACCCTGATAAAAGATGTTTGATGCTGCTATCAGTCATTGTTGTTGATGAAGTTGTGTAGAAATACTTCGATTGATAGCGTTATAGATCGGTGGTTCATTCCATTTCTGACTTGAATCTTGAGTGCCCCCCCCCACCGTCTAGGATAGTCCCGCACTTCTCACGATGTCCCGATGACGTCATCAGAAGCCCGAAGCACTCTTGGGACTATCCTAGACGGGGGGGGGGCACCCACGACTTTCTCATGAAAATGAATGGAAACCTTGATAAAATGTGCTTGATGCTGCTATCAGTCATTGTTGTTGATGAAGTTGTGTAGGAATACTTTGATTGATAGCGTTATAGATCGGTGGTTCATTCCATTTCTGACTTGAATCTTGAGTGCCCCCCCCCGTCTGGGGTAGGCCCGCACTTCTCACGATGTCCCAATGACGTCATCAGAAACTCGAGGCACTTTTTACGACGTCCCGATGACGTCATCAGAAGCCCGAAGCACTTTTCACGACGTCCCGATGACGTCATCAGAAGCCTGAAGAAGCGTTATAGATCGTCATCCGATGACGTCATAAGAAGCCCAGAAGCACTTTTCACGACGTCCCGATGACGTCATCAGAAGCCCGAAGCACTTTAGGACTATCCTGAACGGGGGGGTCACCCACGATTTTCTCATGAAAATGAATGGAAAACCTGATAAAAGATGTTGATGCTGCTATCAGTCATTGTTGTTGATGAAGTTGTGTAGAAATACTTTGATTGATAGCGTTATAGATCGGTGGTTCATTCCATTTCTGACTTGAATCTTGAGTGCCCCCCCCCGTCTGGGGTAGGCCCGCACTTCTCATGATGTCCCGATGACGTCATCAGAAGCCCGAAGCACTTTTCACGACGTCCCGATGACGTCATCAGAAGCCCGAAGCACTTTCACGACGTCCCGATGACGTCATAAGAAGCCCGAAGCACTTTTCACGACGTCCCGATGACGTCATCAGAAACCCGAAGCACTTTTAGGACTATCCTGAACGGGGGGGGGTCACCCACGATTTTCCCATGAAAATGAATGGAAAACCTGATTAAAGATGTTTGATGCTGCTATCAATCATTGTTGTTGATGAAGTTCTGTAGAAATACTTCGATTGATAGCGTTATAGATCGGTGGTTCATTCCATTTCTGACTTGAATCTTGAGTGCCCCCCCCCACCGTCTAGGATAGTCCCGCACTTCTCATGATGTCCCGATGACGTCATCAGAAGCCCGAAGCACTCTTGGGACTATCCTAGACGGGGGGGGGCACCCACGACTTTCTCATGAAAATGAATGGAAACCTTGATAAAATGTGCTTGATGCTGCTATCAGTCATTGTTGTTGATGAAGTTGTGTAGAAATACTTTGATTGATAGCGTTATAGATCGGTGGTTCATTCCATTTCTGACTTGAATCTTGAGTGCCCCCCCCGTCTGGGGTAGGCCCGCACTTTTCACGACGTCCCAATGACGTCATCAGAAACTCGAGGCACTTTTTACGACGTCCCGATGACGTCATCAGAAGCCCGAAGCACTTTTCACGACGTCCCGATGACGTCATCAGAAGCCCGAAGCACTTTCACGACGTCCCGATGACGTCATAAGAAGCCCGAAGCACTTTTCACGACGTCCCGATGACGTCATCAGAAACCCGAAGCACTTTTAGGACTATCCTGAACGGGGGGGGGTCACCCACGATTTTCCCATGAAAATGAATGGAAAACCTGATAAAAGATGTTTGATGCTGCTATCAATCATTGTTGTTGATGAAGTTCTGTAGAAATACTTCGATTGATAGCGTTATAGATCGGTGGTTCATTCCATTTCTGACTTGAATCTTGAGTGCCCCCCCCCACCGTCTAGGATAGTCCCGCACTTCTCATGATGTCCCGATGACGTCATCAGAAGCCCGAAGCACTCTTGGGACTATCCTAGACGGGGGGGGGGCACCCACGACTTTCTCATGAAAATGAATGGAAACCTTGATAAAATGTGCTTGATGCTGCTATCAGTCATTGTTGTTGATGAAGTTGTGTAGGAATACTTTGATTGATAGCGTTATAGATCGGTGGTTCATTCCATTTCTGACTTGAATCTTGAGTGCCCCCCCCGTCTAGGATAGTCCCGCACTTCTCACGATGTCCCGATGACGTCATCAGAAGCCCGAAGCACTCTTGGGACTATCCTAGTCGGGGGGGGCACCCACGACTTTCTCATGAAAATGAATGGAAACCTTGATAAAATGTGCTTGATGCTGCTATCAGTCAATGTTGTTGATGAAGTTGTGTAGAAATACTCTGATTGATAGCGTTATAGATCGGTGGTTCATTCCATTTCTGACTTGAATCTTGAGTGCCCCGTCTGGGGTAGGCCCGCACTTTTCACGACGTCCCAATGACGTCATCAGAAACTCGAGGCACTTTTACGACGTCCCGATGACGTCATCAGAAGCCCGGAAGCACTTTTCACGACGTCCCGATGACGTCATCAGAAGCACGAAGCACTTTCACGACGTCCCGATGACGTCATAAGAAGCCCGAAGCACTTTTCACGACGTCCCGATGACGTCATCAGAAACCCGAAGCACTTTCACGACGTCCCGATGACGTCGTCAGAAGCCCGAAGCACTTTTCACGACGTCCCGATGACGTCATCAGAAGCCCGAAGCACTTTCACGACGTCCCGATGACGTCATCAGAAGCCCGAAGCACTTTCACGACGTCCCGATGACGTCATCAGAAGCCCGAAGCACTTTTCACGGCGTCCCGATGACGTCATCAGAAGCCCGAAGCACTTTCACGACGTCCCGATGACGTCATCAGAAGCCCGAAGCACTTTTCACGACGTCCCGATGACGTCATCAGAAGCCCGAAGCACTCTCACGACGTCCCCATGACCTCATCAGAACCCCGAAGCACTCTCACGACGTCCCGATGACGTCATCAGAAGCCCGAAGCACTTTTCACGACGTCCCGATGACGCCATCAGAAGCCCGAAGCACTTTCACGACGTCCCGATGACGTCATAAGAAGCCCGAAGCACTTTTCACGACGTCCCGATGACGTCATCAGAAACCCGAAGCTCTTTCACGACGTCCCGATGACCTCGTCAGAAGCACGAAGCACTTTTCACGACGTCCCGATGACGTCATCAGGAGCCCGAAGCACTTTTCACTACGTCCCGATGACGTCATCAGAAGCCCGAAGCACTTTCACGACGTCCGATGACGTCATCAAAGCCCGAAGCACTTTTCACGGCGTCCCGATGACGTCATTAGAGGCCCGAAGCACTTTCAGGACGTCCCGATGACGTCATCAGAAGCCCGAAGCACTTTTCACGACGTCCCGATGACGTCATCAGAAGCCCGAAGCACTCTCACGACGTCCCGATGACGTCATCAGAAGCCCGAAGCACTTTTCACGACGTCCCCATGACGTCATCAGAAGCCCGAAGCACTTTCGACGTCCCGATGACGTCATCAGAAGCCCGAAGCACTTTTCACGGCGTCCCGATGACGTCATCAGAAGCCCGAAGCACTCTCACGACGTCCCGATGACGTCATCAGAAGCCCGAAGCACTTTTCACGACGTCCCGATGACGTCATCAGAAGCCCGAAGCACTTTTCACGACGTCCCGATGACGTCATCAGAAGCCCGAAGCACTTTTCACGACGTCCCGATGACGCCATCAGAAGCCCGAAGCACTCACGACGTCCGATGACGTCATCAGAAGCCCGAAGCACTTTCACGACGTCCCGATGACGTCATCACACGCCCGAAGCACTCTCACAACCTCCCGATGACGTCATCAGAAGCACGAAGCACTTCCACGACGTCCCGATGACGTCATCAGAAGCCCGAAGCACTTTTCACGACGTCCCCATGACCTCATCAGAAGCCCGAAGCACTCTCACGACGTCCCGATGACGTCATCAGAAACTCGAGGCACTTTTCACGACGTCCCGATGACGTCATCAGAAGCCCGAAGCACTTTTCACGACGTCCCGATGACGTCATCAGAAACTCGAGGCACTTTTCACGACGTCCCGATGACGTCATCAGAAACTCGAGGCACTTTTCACGACGTCCCGATGACGTCATCAGAAGCCCGAAGCACTTTTCACGACGTCCCGATGACGTCATCAGAAACTCGAGGCACTTTTCACGACGTCCCGATGACGTCATCAGAAGCCCGAAGCACTCTCACGACGTCCCGATGACGTCATCAGAAGCCCGAAGCACTTTCACGACGTCCCGATGACGTCATCAGAAGCCCGAAGCACTTTTCACGACGTCCCCATGACCTCATCAGAAGCCCGAAGCACTCTCACGACGTCCCGATGACGTCATCAGAAACTCGAGGCACTTTTCACGACGTCCCGATGACGTCATCAGAAGCCCGAAGCACTTTTCACGACGTCCCGATGACGTCATCAGAAACTCGAGGCACTTTTCACGACGTCCCGATGACGTCATCAGAAGCCCGAAGCACTTTTCACGACGTCCCGATGACGCCATCAGAAGCCCGAAGCACTCTCACGACGTCCCGATGACGTCATCAGAAACTCGAGGCACTTTTCACGACGTCCCCATGACCTCATCAGAAGCCCGAAGCACTCGACGTCCCGATGACGTCATCAGAAACTCGAGGCACTTTTCACGACGTCCCGATGACGTCATCAGAAGCCCGAAGCACTTTTCACGACGTCCCGATGACGTCATCAGAATCCCCCTCACCTACAAATCGGTTAATTACCAGCCTACGTACCTCCTACCAACTTACCTGTTCTGCCAAGTTGATTGCCTGAGACCATTGGCGGTGGCTATTAGCAGTGAGGACTGAAAAGCGTGACGGCCTACGGCCCACGGCCCACGGGCCCACGGCCCACGGCCCACGGCCCACGGCCTGACGGCCCCAATGGCCTACGGCGCACACCATGAAATTTTCTTAAGCTTTCGGGCTCACAACTTTGTTATTTGTGAAGCGATTTTGCTGAAATTCGGATAGCAGGTGTCTTCTGGACCCCTTCGCTTATATCCAGAAGGAAATCTTCAGAAATTTTGTTTCAAAGATTCTATAAACTATTTTATAAAATTCTAAGTGATCACAAGGCCTAGGCAAAACCAAACCTCTCCAGCCGCTTCGCGACTGGAGCGATTATCTAACTGTTTTGCTTTGCTACGGATTAGTATGATTTGGAAATGTAACATTTGTGAGAAATTCGTTAAAAGAAGTGAAATCTCTTATGCTACTGATTTGGCATGGGAATAAACTCGAAAGAAGCGCTAAAAACTCATTGAAATGATTCATCGTTGATTTGGCTGTGCACTTCTTTACTAAACAACAAAAATTGAGTGTGAAATTGGAAAACCAAATCACGCACTTCTCTTCTGAAATCAACCTAACGCTTGCAGTTTAGGTTAACAAGTCTCAGGTCCTTGCAAAATTATGTTGTGTCTCCCACCTCAACCATTCAGAAATATTGATTTTCAAGCATTACTAAATTATTTGGCACGTTCGCTTCCGATTGACTATCAATTAATGAAAGTGGAAATAACATCACGTAGTGAGTCAATGCGAATGTTGTCAACTAAGAGAACTGCTGTCACACGAATACATAAATGCTCAGTAAGAAGTGTGTGATTTGGTTTTCAATGTCGCACTCAATTTTTGTTGTTTGGTAAAGTGCACAGCCAAATCAAAGATGAATCATTTCAATGAGTTTTTAGCGCTTCCTTCGAGTGTATTCCCGTGCCAAATCAGTAGCATAAGAGATTTCACTTCTTTTAACGAGTTTCTCACAAATGTTACATTTCCAAATCATACTAATCCGTAGCAAAGCAAAACAGTTAGATAATTTGGAGTTTACTTTCATTTCTTTCATACCCTAACCTTTAGTAATTGGGTTTCATGAATTTTGTTTACCCTGAGAATTTTGTGCCGTTGGCAATTTATAATCGTCTAAAGGCCTTTTCATAGTACGTCGACCGACGTCGGACGACTCGGTATCAAATGTGATAAGCTAAGATAGATCAGATTGGTAGGATAGGGTAGATAGATATTTCACAGCCCATGATGAGTCGTCCGACGTCGGTCGGCCAACTATGAAAGGGGCTTAAGTGTCTTTCACAGTCTGCCGGACGAAGCCGTCCGGCATGTTATAAGATGGGATTGCGGCGTCAGTGCACCCGCACTGCGATGTTGGCCGACCGACGTCTCAGTGCGGTAAAATCATCGACACGACGTCGGATCAAGTTATGACGGGTTAGAACGTGTTGTTTTCGCCTTACATTTTGTACTGGAGAGTCGGAACTGACGGTTGTTCACCGCAGTTTCCCTCGCACTGCGGCTCACTTTCAACGTGCCGGACGCCGTCGTCCGGCAGACTGTGAAAGGGGCTTTAAGAATAACAAAAGCCGTAGCGATTTGTAACCATTAACTGTAATGTACAGTAGAGTATATCAAACGAATAAAAAATTTCGAATATTCGAATAAACGAATAATTCGAAAAATTGACTTTTCGAATATTCGATTACGAAAAATTCGAAAAATTGACTCTTTCGAATATTCGAATAAACTAATTATTCGAAAAAATGATCGAATAAACGAATTATTCGAAAAAATTACTTTTCGAATAGTAGAATAACCGAATTCGAAAAACTGATTTCTTCGAATGGTCGAATGAACGAATTATTCGAAATTTTGACTTTTCCGAATAATCGAAATATTCGAATGATCCGAATACTAATAATTCTAATATTCGGCCAAAATCGGGAGCATTCGAATTAGAAGTACGAACCGAGTACGCATAATCGAACATCCCTTCGTGGCACCACGAACTTTCTCGACATCTCTTTGTAAGTATGGTATAGATCAAAGCTATGCAAATGAATTTCCGCATACAAGACATTCTACATTACATAGCATGAAAGTATTCAAACTAAAAAAGTTCCTGGAACATAGTTCGAATCTGTTCGGGACCTACTCGAGCAGACGGAAAACGGTATCGGCTTCTTCCGCCCAGAAATTCGGGGGTGATGGTCGTAATGTATTCCAGCCGCAGGAGAGGCGGGGGAAACTCCGTGTTCTTTCCGATCACGCGCACCGCTCATCCCCCGTTTCCCCACCTCTCTCGCGGTTGGAGTACATTAATACATTACGACCAACACCTGAAATTCGGCGCTGAGCGAGATACTCCACCATTAGGTTTCTGAATATCTCATGTTGAATATTGGAGTATTCTGATTATATTCGAACTTTCTACCAGCTTGATTGGAGACATATATCCTTATACTTAAAGCAGTTATGTCCCGATGTTTGTATGTATGTATGTATGTATGTATGTGTGTGTGTGTGTAATTGTGTTTTCCCGTGAATCTTCGGAATGGCCGATCAAAACAGGGATGAAATGGTACCAACATTTGCGTGGGTGGGACACTCATCGATTACCAAAAAATAAGCCTAAATGACCTCTTGCGCGCCTCGGGGCCACCGAGTTTGTCCGTGGGGCGCAATTTTAGCCGTGGGTCATGAAAACCTCTATGAGTCATCCAGCGGTAGAAGTGCTACGCTCTAATCACGGCGACAGGTCTTCGGTAATATTTTACGGGACGCCGTACAGAATCTCGAGTTTGATGAGTCTGCAGGACAGCAGTGGTAGTGTGCAGGACCACAGTGGGGCTGTGCAGGCCGTCATGGCAAGTGTGCAGGACCCCAGTGGGAGTGTGCAGGACGTCATAAAAAGCGTGCAGGACCCCAGTGGGAGTGTGCAGGACGTCATAAAAAGCGTGCAGGACCCCAGTGGGAGTGTGCAGGTCGTCATAGGAAGTGTGCAGGACCCCAGTGGGAGTGTGCAGGACGTCATAAAAAGCGTGCAGGACCCCAGTGGGAGTGGGCAGGTCGTCATAGGAAGTGTGCAGGACCCGTCATAGGAAGTGTGCAGGACCCCAGTGGGACTGTGCATGCCGTCATGGTAAGTGTGCAGGACCCCAGTGGGAGTGTGCAGGACGTCATGAAAAGCGTGCAGGACCCCAGTGGGAGTGTGCAGGTCGTCATAGGAAGTGTGCAGGACCCCAGTGGGACTGTGCAGGCCGTCATGGTAAGTGTGCAGGACCCCAGTGGGAGTGTGCAGGACGTCATAAAAAGCGTGCACGACCCCAGTGGGAGTGTGCGTGTCGTTATAGGAAGTGTGCAGGACCCCAGTGGGTTTATTGCAGGCCGTCATGGCCAAGTGTGCAGGACCCCGGTGGGGTGTGCCGGGACGTCATAGAAAGTGTGCAGGACCCCTGATGGGGTGTGCAGGACGTCATGGAAAACGTGCGGGAGTCCAGTGGGAATGTGCAGAACGTCGTAAAAAGCGTACAGGGTTACAGTGGGAGTGTGCGGGACGTCGTAGAAAGTGTGCGGGACCCCGGTGGGAGTGTGCAGGTCGTTATAGGAAGTGTGCAGGACCCCAGTGGGACTGTGCAGGCCGTCATGGTAAGTGTGCAGGACCCCAGTGGGAGTGTGCAGGACGTCATAGAAAGTGTGCAGGACCCCAGTGGGAGTGTGCAGAACGTCATAGAAAGTGTGCAGGAGCCCAGTGGGAATGTACAGAACGTCGTTGAAAGCGTGCAGGACTACAGTGGGAGTGTGCAGGACGTCATAGAAAGTGTGCAGGACCCCATTGGGATTGTTCGGGACGTCACAAAAAGTGTGCAGGACGTCATAGAAAATGTGCAGAACCAAAATGGGAGTGCGCAGGACGTCACAGATGGTGTGCAGGACCCCAGTGGGAGTGTGCAGGACCCAAATGGAAGTGCGCAGAACGTCATAGAAAGTGTGCAGGACCCAAATGTGAGTGTGCACGACGTCACAGAAAGTGTGCAGGACCCCAGTGGGAGTGTGCAGGACCCAAATGGGAGTGTGTAGAACGTCGGAGGAAGTGTGCAGAACCCCAGTGGGAGTGTGCAGGACCCAAATGGAATTGTGCAAAACGTCATGGAAAGTGTGCAGGACCCCAGTGGTAGTGTCCAGAACGTCGTAGAAAGTGTGCAGGATCCCAGTGGGAGTATGCAGGACCCAAATGGGAGTGTGCAGAACGTCGGAGGAAGTGTGCAGGACCCCAGTGGGAGTGTGCAGGACCCAAATGGAATTGTGCAAAACGTCATGGAAAGTGTGCAGGACCCCAGTGGTAGTGTCCAGAACGTCGTAGAAAGTGTGCAGGACCCCAGTGGGAGTGTGCAGGTCGTTATAGGAAGTGTGCAGGACCCCAGTGGGACTGTGCAGGACGTCACAGAAGGTGTGCAGGACCCCAGTGGGAGTGTGCAGGACCCAAATGGAAGTGCGCAGAACGTCATAGAAAGTGTGCAGGACCCAAATGTGAGTGTGCACGACGTCACAGAAAGTGTGCAGGACCCCAGTGGGAGTGTGCAGGACCCAAATGGGAGTGTGTAGAACGACGGAGGAAGTGTGCAGAACCCCAGTGGGAGTGTGCAGGACCCAAATGGAATTGTGCAAAACGTCATAGAAAGTGTGCAGGACCCAAATGGGAGTGCGCAGGACCCAAATGGAATTGTGCAAAACGTCATAGAAAGTGTGCAGGACCCAAATGGAAGTGCGCAGAACGTCATAGAAAGTGTGCAGGACCCAAATGGGAGTGTGCAGGACCCAAATGGGAGTGTGGAGAACGTCGAGAGAAAGTGTGCAGGACCCCCAGTGGGGTGTGCATGACCCAGATGGGTGTGCAGAATGAGGTGTGCAGAACTGTCGGAGAAGTGTGGGACCCCGGTGGGAGTGTGACCCAAAGTGTGCAGAACGTCATGAAAGTGTGCAGGATCCCGGTATGGGGGTATGCAGGACCCAAATGGAGTGTGCAGAACGTCAGGAGGCATCGAGTGCAGGACCCAAACGGTGGGGTGTGCAGGGACCCAAGTAGGTGTGCAAAACGTCATGGAAAGTGTGCAGGACCCCAGTGGTAGTGTCCAGAACGTCGTAGAAAAATGTGCAGGATCCCAGTGGGAGTATGCAGGACCCAAACGGGAGTGTGCAGAACGTCAGAGAAAGTGTGCAGGACCCCAGTGGGAGTGTGCATGACCCAAATGGGAGTGTGCAGGACCCCAGTGAAAGTGTGCAGAACGTCGGAGGAAGTGTGCAGAACGTCATAGAAGTGGGAGTGTGCAGGACCCAAATGGAATTGTGCACGACGTCATGGAAAGTGTGCAGGACCCCAGTGGAGGTGTGCAGGACCCAAATGGGAGTGTGTAGAACGTCGGGAGGAAGTGTGCAGAACCCCAGTGGGAGTGTGCAGGACCCAAATGGAATTGTGCAAAACGTCATGGAAAGTGTGCAGGACCCCAGTGGTAGTGTCCAGAACGTCGTAGAAAGTGTGCAGGATCCCAGTGGGAGTATGCAGGACCCAAATGGGAGTGTGCAGAACGTCGGAGGAAGTGTGCAGGACCCCAGTGGGAGTGTGCAGGACCCAAATGGAATTGTGCAAAACGTCATGGAAAGTGTGCAGGACCCCAGTGGTAGTGTCCAGAACGTCGTAGAAAAATGTGCAGGATCCCAGTGGGAGTATGCAGGACCCAAACGGGAGTGTGCAGAACGTCAGAGAAAGTGTGCAGGACCCCAGTGGGAGTGTGCATGACCCAAATGGGAGTGTGCAGAATGTCATAGAAAGTGTGCAGAACGTCGGAGGAAGTGTGCAGGACCCCAGTGGGAGTGTGCAGGACCCAAATGGAATTGTGCAAAACGTCATGGAAAGTGTGCAGGACCCCAGTGGGAGTGTGCAGGACCCAAATGGGAGTGTGCAGAACGTCGGAGGAAGTGTGCAGGACCCCAGTGGGAGTGTGCAGGACCCAAATGGAATTGTGCAAAACGTCATGGAAAGTGTGCAGGACCCCAGTGGTAGTGTCCAGAACGTCGTAGAAAGTGTGCAGGATCCCACTGGGAGTATGCAGGACCCAAACGGGAGTGTGCAGAACGTCAGAGAAAGTGTGCAGGACCCCAGTGGGAGTGTGCATGACCCAAATGGGAGTGTGCAGAATGTCATAGAAAGTGTGCAGAACGTCGGAGGAAGTGTGCAGGACCCCAGTGGGAGTGTGCAGGACCCAAATGGAAGTGCGCAGAACGTCATAGAAAGTGTGCAGGACCCCAGTGGGAGTGTGCAGGACCCAAATGGGAGTGTGCAGAACGTCGGAGGAAGTGTGCAGGACCCCAGTGGGAGTGTGCAGGACCCAAATGGAATTGTGCAAAACGTCATGGAAAGTGTGCAGGACCCCAGTGGTAGTGTCCAGAACGTCGTAGAAAGTGTGCAGGATCCCAGTGGGAGTATGCAGGACCCAAATGGGAGTGTGCAGAACGTCAGAGAAAGTGTGCAGGACCCCAGTGGGAGTGAGCATGACCCAAATGGGAGTGTGCAGAATGTCATAGAAAGTGTGCAGAACGTCGGAGGAAGTGTGCAGGACCCCAGTGAGAGTGTGCAGGACCCAAATGGTAGTGTGCAGGACGTCATACGAAGTCTGCATGACTCTAGTGGGAGTGTGCATGACCCAAATGGGAGTGTGCAGAATGTCATAGAAAATGTGCAGAACGTCAGAGAAAATGTGCAGGACCACAGTGGGAGTTTGCATGACCCAAATGGGAGTGTGCAGAATGTCATAGAAAGTGTGCAGAACGTCGGAGGAAGTGTGCAGGACCCGAATGGAGGCGTGCAGGACATCGTAGAAAGTGCGCAGGTTCCCAGTAAGAATGTGCAGGACGTCATGGAATGGGTGCTGTACCCCAGTAGGTGCGTGGAGGACGTCGTGAAATGTGTTAAGGACCCAGGTGGGAATGTGCAGGACGTCATAGAGAGTTAGCAGGGCCGCAGTGGAAAAGTGCAGGACGTCATGAAGAAAGTAGAATTGAGTCAGCGAGATTTTCTCAATTTTTCATGCGAAATCTTAGCCTTTGTGTAGCGAAGAAAACAGATAGGAAATCATGTATCTTGAGAAGCGTGCAACGCGTTTTGAGGAGTACGCGAAACTCTGGAACACTTCTCGCCAGTCTGACGAAACAATCAGCAGCTCCACTTCCACATCATCTCTGTTCGTCACTCAATACAACCGCTCAGTCATTTTGATTCACTAACTTCGATAAACCAGTTTTATATATGTTGAACTTCTGAGCTTATCAAAATCTGCTTCACAAAAACGTAAACATCAACGGACATAATTCATTTATTGAGAACAAAGGCATGGTGTTGGTCAACAAGGGAAACCACATCTAAAATGCGAGTGCTTTTTTCTCAACATGACAGGGATGGTAGAGCGAGAATAATAGCTTGCGTACATTACAGAAGGAAGGGGTCGTAAATAAGATGCCGGTAACAACCGACGATCTACCGCTGGCTTCTTATGTTTTGCTTTTTTTATGCCACGTTTTTTATACCCTACGCCCTGCTATAAATGTCCGGCAGCCAGTTCTGCTCAGGAGAGTCCATACGGACAGCAACTTTCGGATATACGGAAGGCAGTCAACACCGTTTTGTCAGAATAATCTGCCTCAGGAAGCTAGCGGACGTGAAAATTTTTTTGAGCGAAAACTTCGCTAGGTCTCGCTAGTAACCTATGAGCCGCAAAAATGGCCTTGTGCCGGAGACTCTGCTTCCCATTTTTTTTTAATTATTCGTTTGTTCGGCCGAATACCCCAATATTAGACCTTTCGAATATTCGAATAAATGAATTATTAGAAAAATTAACTTTTTCGAATATTCGAATAAATGAATTATTCGGAAAGTTGAGTTTTCCGAATATTCGAATAAACGAATTATTCGAAAATCTGACTTTTCCGAATAATCGAATTATTCGAATACTCGATTATTCGGTTATTCGGCTAAATATTCGTTTTCCGAATATTCTTTGACATACTCCAATGTACAGGGAAAAACACGATAATTCATTGCGATCGCTCACTAGAGAAGGTCTCGCGAGACCGGCAAAGCCTCGGAAAACGCCCTATTGAAAGTTTGTAAGGCTTAATAAAGTCAGAATTGCTTGATTCCTCAGCTTCATAAGTGTTGATTATTCGAGTGTTATTAAAGCTATTATGCGATGAGATATATTTTATTATCTGTTTATCCGCAGCGTTTCGGGTTTTACAAGGAAACTACTTTTGGCCAAACCGGCCATTCCGATCAAAATGTATTTTCTAGAATCATTTTTCGACGTAGTGGGCATATTAGAACTTTACGCCCGAAAATGGTTCTAGAAAAGTACATTTCATTTGAAATTATTTAGTTTAGAACATTTGGAACGCACGTGTCGGCAGGGACAGATCAGGATGGGAAGACGTTATGGGAAGATTTGGTGTTGGAGAATTGAATGACAATGGGCTGCGTCTGCTCTCTTTCGCTGCGTTCATTGGACCTCTCATTGGGAACACACACTTTCAACACCGTAGGAAACATCAGTTGACGTGGAGGAACCCTAATGGAAAAGACGTGGCCACGCTAGACTACGCGCTGATAAATTCACGCTTCAGGTCGTCATTGAAGGACGTACGCGCTATGAGAGGCGCTGACTGCGGTTCGGACCACTATCTCCTCCGTGCATTATTGAAGCTTCGGTTGCAGCGAGTTAGGCGCGTGGAGCCTCTCGGAAGAAGATTTGATTTTTCACGTTTAATGGCACCCAATAGGAAGGAGGCTTTTCAAGTCGCGCTGTCGAACCGTTTTGCTTTGTTAGCTGAAACTGATTCAGTGGACGTACAAGTAAGGCAGACAACGGACGCCATCCTGGAATGCGCTGAGCCACTTTGCCCTGTCACTCACCCGTCAGCGGACGCAACCATGGATATCTGACGAGTCTATTCACCTCATAGACGAACGGAAGCAGGCTAAACTGTCTAATTTCAATCGATCGGGAGCTGTACAAAGAACTTCGAGGCAGGTTAAAGGCGGAACGGGAATCATATTGGAACAGGATAGCCGACGAAATGGAGGAGTCTGCTGTTAAGCATAACTACTGTTCACTCTACCGTACGTTGAAGCGTCTCGGGAAGAAGACTAAGCCCGTTAGCGCTAGCATCAAGAGCTCAGACCGGACGTTCGTGCGCACTGCAGAAGAACGTTTACAGCGTTGGAGACAGTTCTTTAGTGACCTTTACAAGCACGACGCACCACGGGGACCGGTTGTCGATTCGCCTCCAGTAGAAGTGCCGCAGGAAGCCGCTTTGGATTCAGAACCTTATATGGACGAGTTGAGACTGGCTGTCAAGTTGCTGAAGAACGGCAGAGCGTTGGGCGCTGACAACATAACTGCTGAGGCAATTAAAGCTGGCGGGGACATTCTGTTAAGTCAATTTCATAAGCTGATTAAGCTCATTTGGCAGTCTGAGAACATACCAGCCACTTGGAAGCGCGGAATCATCGTGCCTATTCACAAGAAAGGTGGCGCCAGGGACCGTCATAACTATCGCGGAATAAGTCTCTTACCGATTGTTGGAAAAACCTTCAACAGGATCATTCAGAGCAAACTTCAGCGAAATCGAGAACAAACCAGCCGTAAAGAACAAGCAGGGTTTTGACCGGGCCGTAGCTGCACCGACCAAATTTTCGCTCTGCGTCAGCTCCTTGAAGAAAGGATCCGTTGCGGTAAACGTGTTGTCATCGTGTTTATCGACTTCAAGTCAGCATTCGATTGCGTTTACTGGCCGGCTCTATAGAGATCACTTGAATGCGAACACATGCCGAAAAAAATAGTGAAGCTCCTTCAGGAAACACACAATGGATCAACTAGTTGCATTCGCATCGTAGGTGACGTTCGGTACAGAGCTTTGGGGAATCAAACGGCTCATTCTTGTTCAAACACGAAATCATTAACAAGTTTGGTCAGCTCAGTGTCTGGACGAGCTCTGCAGCAATAGTAGATAACAATGTCCCGACGAGTCGTTGTAAGGTGCAATTCATACTCGTCAGCGCCAGCGCGCTACGCGCGCCACGCGCTTGCGGAGACTATGAAAACGGCAGCGGGGACGCTATGGCGGAGCGGAAAAAAGTGGACCTTAACTTTCCCAAACACGAGATTTCAGTGCACGAGCCTATCATAATGGTAGCAAAGGATAATACTGGAATGCAAGATTATGAAACGCAATGAAATTGGTGGCGTATTAACAAACTACTGCGGAGCGGGCGTTAAATGCGTGCCGTGTCGTCACGTCATTCATACTCCAACGCCACGCCTGCGCATAACGCGCTGGCGTTGAGGAGTCTGAATAGCGCCCAAGCAGCAATAATTCTGATTGTGTCAAAGTTGAATCAAGTCGAATTCGTATGATCGAAAAGTGTACCAATCATGGTATTTTCGTTGAAGAAATTGGCGAAATTTCACTCATTTTTGCGTCGCCAAAATTGAAATTCGTCGCGTCGTCAAGTGTGTAGTGTCTCATGACATTGTGCGCCGTATCATGACGGTAGCGTTTCACAGAAAGCATGCATTATAAGAAGTGGGAAGCGATCAACGAGGGCAGCGTCGTGGAAAATAAGCAATGCTCCGTAAAGTGCGTGTGCGCTTTTTGAGAAGTAGCGTTCCTTTCAGAATGTGCGCAGTCCTTGAAGGTGATTAGCGTAACTTCGAAAGCGTGCGCCGCGTCATTGAGATCGAGATAGCGCATCGTTGCGGGGGGGGGGGGAAGCGCGTTTTGTGAAAAGTGCATAGCTCTCAACAGGAAAAATACTGCGCGAATGAGTAGCGAAAGTGAGAAGCGCTTTGTTTGGAGCGTGCTCAGTCTTGGGAAGTGAGTAGCGCTACTCAGGGGAATCGGGGTACACTCCGCGCAGGGTCAAGTAGGGTTGCGAAATTTCGCAACGGGGGGTCGCAAAAATTTGGGTCTGAAAATGAATGTTGTCCGGCCTCGGGGAGCGGTTATCGTGAAAATTTTGGATTTTGAAAAAAAAAATGTGACGGGGGGCCGCTCCGATTTTGAAAAATTACGCAACGCTCCGTTTGACCCTGACTCCGCGTAAGACTCCTGATAGGAGAAAAAGCACAGACCTACGCGGAGTCATACGGTAAAGGGCAGCGGGAGTACAGCATCGCGACGCTCGTGATGACGTGACATTACCTACAGGCTATAAAACGGCGAAATTCACTTGGTTCCCAAACGTGCTGGTGCGGAGCGGAGGTTGGAGACAGTAAGAGAACGTAGGGCAGCCGGAGGCCCAGGCGTCACGCGCGCCTCGAATGATGTGAATTACGAAGTTTTATAGAGGGTAAATGCCTAGCGGGAGACCCCAACGAGCAGCCCAACGATGACGTCATTGACTTCACAGGTTATTCATTTTAATACTCACCACAAGCATGTCGCCTCGGGTTGTCGCGGTCCCACGGCGGAGAAGGACCCCGCCTGGGTCCACGACAAGGACGCGGTCAGCGGTGAGGAACCACCCTCCCCACGGATCGCTGCGAAAACCGCCCCCCCCCCTAGCCAAGAGGATATCCCTATCCCCCAGCGGTCAAAAATATGCTGGCCTCCGGAGAGTGACTCGAATTCACCTCCCAGGGCTGGCATCAGGGGCCGTATGCAAGAACGCTCCGGTCGGGCAGGGGCAGTGCAGTCGGCGCCTTTGAGGATCGCGGTTGCTCACAAGACTGGACATGTCTATCGTGGTTGGTCACAAGTCAAGACACGTATGTCGTGCCCCGGCAACCCTTCTCGCTGTCCCCAGCCGCTCCAATCTCCTACCTGCTCAGGCATTGGGGAGCTCCTAGCCCACGACTATGGAGATTGGGGCGAGATTACCATGAAGTGGCGCAAGCGACTTCGGTATTCTTTGGCAAAGCTCGTGGGCCGCTAGCGAAATGCTTTTTTCCAACTTTATAGTAGCCCACGAGTATACGGCTGTCCTTTATCGACGATTTGCTATCGCTATTAACCCACGGCAAAACTGTTTTCGAAATTTGCACGTACGCCCGACACTGATCGTGTCAAGGCAGATCGAAACGTGTCCAAACAGTTTGCCACGTCATGGTTGGGAGTCATTCTTGATTTTTTTTCTTCCTGTTCTTGTGATGCTGTCTTCTGACTGCAATTATCAAGTAAACTCCAAATACCGAGCGGTGCCGATTACCACAAGGACATAAAATGATGATATCAGTTGCATTTCTATATATCAGGCTCTCAAATGAAAGTTAAATCAAAGCATTTTATGGCTTTGTGGCAATCGGCACCGCTCGGTATTTTTCGTCTAGATCGAAATGTACCGACCAAAGTGGCACGATACATAATTTCTCTGAAAGGAGTCTTGAGATCTGTACCATTACTTTGATCTCATTTTCAATGTAACCGAGTTTCCTATTTGCTTGTGACACTCCTGTGGAGCTGGAACATTTTAATTTCATATTTGGTTTTGGTACTCGATCTCTAGCTGCAATCGCTATTTTCTTATGTTGTATTATTTTTATTCTACTATGCTTATTTGGATTTTGCGTATTTTTTGTAGCAGTGAATATGTTATTTGGTGAATTTCCGCGCTTGCGTGCAAATGAGTGCGCAAAGTGGCAATGGACCGCGTTTATTCGGGAGCGCTGAGAAACTCGGGGTGCGAAGCTAGCTGTAGGGGGGCACTCAGAGTTCAAGTGAGAAATGAATGATTCTGCTTTCGGAAATCGATCAAATCTCATGAAATTTTTAGGAAATTACGAGTGATAACGTCATCACATATCTGATAACCAAAGAAATATTCATTTTCATGAATGAATCTTTCATTTCTATGAGTAAGTCTTGGATGCCCCCCCCAACTAGTTTTGCACCCTCATTTGCAATTCTGTGATGATGGCGTATCGCGTAGTCGATTATGTGCACAGTGTGCATCTGCAGACATGACAGACATTCCTGGGGCCGAATGCACATCTCTCCCCGCACGTCCCCGTCCCCGCGAAGGCCACATATGATTGGTCAATTTCGTCTGATGACCAATCACAGAGTGGCATTGCGGGGACGGGGACTTGCGGGGAGAGATGTGCATACGGCCCCTGCACACTGCGCACGTCTGGGGCACTCCTGCACACTGCGCACGTTTCGCTGTCTACTGCGGTCTGCGCTCTCTCCAACCATCGCGAGGTCTCGGCGCGAGCTCATGCTGTCGCCACCATCTACGCCCACGCCATCTCTCGCTCATGAAATCGAAGCCGAAGCGCATTAATCTCCATTACTCCATTAATCCATTAATTCTCACCCCGCCGTGCACGCGATCTTTCACAGTGCCTTCACGTTAGACCGGTCTTCATGCGTTTTGCACCAGAAACACGAAAGCAGTTTCAATTGTGATCTCGGTTTCAACTTTGCACGTAGGCTCAAGGATTTTTGTGAGAGAGAATCCTTCCAGGCACTTGCGTGAGCGATGTGTGCAGCTGCAAGGAGAAACCAATAATTTGCACAAAACGAAAGGAGTTGGCTGTGGAGATGCAGAGGTGGGTCTGGATGAAAAATGCGCTCATTTGAAGTCCTTTTCCGCAAGAAGGCTTGGTTTTACCGCGACTTTTGAGGATCCATCTCACTTCGATCGAGTGTCTGCCGAAAAATATGTAGCTCGAGAAGGCAAAATGTGGAAACTATGTGGTGAATAATTTGGTGTTTGACCCGGGATCGTTCGAGTCGGTGCCAAGCATGATGCCGGTAAGCTTATTTTTCTTGGTAATTTGAGATAATAGGTTTTTTGGTATCCAAAAATTCCGGTTACCTGTGCGAGGAGTCGGCAAGCCAGTACAATCAAGATTTCCCTGCCTGCCCCCGATCCAAAGTACTTCTGTGCACGTCGGGACCAGCCACCGATTCTTGGCACTCCTACCGAATCGGTAGGCTCGACGTATTGAATGTAGGTGTGGAGCTTCGGGAAGGATGGCTCAACATCGTTGGTAGCGCGCGGTCGCGACGCGGCGTTAGCATCATAGCGCGCCTGCGGGCCTCCCTCGCGCTACCACCCTTCAGCGGGGTTGTTGAAGCACCAGACAAACACAATTATTCACTACTAAAAACACATTATCTTCTAATTTTCTCCCAGGAGAAGTGTAAGTGCAAGGAGCAGCCCCATTATGCAGATTCTTCGGGTGCTTTGCACTCCCATTTCGATACTGCTACTTCCTCACATAGGCAGACTTCAGCTTGAAGTGCTTTTTTGCTTTTTGTAGTGTTTGATTGTTGTTTGCTTTTTCAATTGAGTGAATCAACACGAGTTTGCCCGCGTAATGAATTGAATTTATTTGAATTTTCTGTTTATCTGGAGCTTCAACAACCTCGAAGAAGGATGGTGGCGCCAGAGAGGCCAGCAGGCGCGCTGTGATGCTAACGCCACGCCGCGACCGCGCGCAACCAACGAAGATGAGCCATCCTTCCCGAAGCTCCTCTTAAGTATAACAGGAAGTGTTTGTTATGACAATTAAATCCTTTGTAGACCCGTCCTTTGCAATTCTCTACTCTCTATTGCTCCGTTCTTTCCTTAGGGCCCTACCTAATCCTTCTTTGCATAAAATATTCTCCTACTTTAGATTGACCCAATTTTCCACCGTTGACAACCACCATGAACATGTCCATACAACCGGACAACTAGTCCGTGTTATAGAATAATGTGACTGAAACAGAACGTTTTGATGTGTTTCCTGCCGTTTCTTCATAATTTTGGTAACACTTGGACGTCAACACATTGTTTCATGTGAAAAACTCGGACGCGATCATCATCGTGAACATTGCCTTTAAAGGCAGTGGTCGCGATCAGATATGCTTTTCGTCTTTTTCTCTCTAAACTCTTTTCTTGGTCTCAAGTAGTAGGACCTATTAGAAAAAATCGCGAAAAAAACCACTGTTTTGGGCCAAATTTTAAGCCTGAACTTTCTTGCCTTTTGATGGTGGATGAGCCCACTCCACATCATCGGCATCGATGACCTCCTATATCAAGAACATCAGCTGGCTTGAAATTGAATTTCAATCAATGAACCTTCGGATTCATGTACACATCTAGTCAAAAACATTGACTGTAGTGCTTTCTTACATTGCTCAACTAATTTAATAGGTAATTTTGCATTTGTTTCTTCCTCTGAATGTCGATGATTTTTGACTGCTCGGCATGAGACTGCGATCTTTTTCAGAGGCGCTGTGCACGTGTGCACGAACTGGCTTCTTTGGGCCCTAGAAACTCTAATTCTAACCCGTTTTTCACCTCGCTACCTTCATAGTTTTTCAGCTATTTTCGATCTAAGCCGATTTTTTTTAGTTTTTTTTTTCGATTACGTTTTCCATCGTGACCACTGCATTTAAGTGGTCATTGTCCCGTGAGACCACGGTCGGGGACGATGAAATTTGAAAAAAAAACCGCAATCTGTGGAATGACTTTGATTTGTTTTATAGAAATTTCTCTGATTTTCTCGAAGCTGGTCAGTAGGGTAAGAAATGTTTAGTCACTCACAAAAATAGAAAAAGCCGACATAAATTTACAATAATAGTTCTTAAGAATTTTCATTCGGAAGATTGTCGGTAGGTAAGATCGGTAGGTTTTAACGAATATGCGTCTGAGCCGGCCCGGTTCACTCTGAAGATGGTATTTCAGAAGAAGGGACGTAGAGACAGCCGCAGTCCTGACGAGAATCTGGATGATGAAGAGGAAGAATGAATTTACTGGAGGAGCGTGACCCTTTCATGTTGATCAGCTGCCCGGGCTGAAGCGTTTAACTTCTGCCAGATCAAGATTTCGTGAATTTGTTGGGTCTTTATTATAGCTCGTGATAGCCGGTTTTCAAACTTGTCTTGTTGTCTTGTTGTTTATTTTACCTTGTTGAAGTATGTTTTATTGCTATTTTTGAAGATCTTGTGAATCAGGGTCCCTAGGCCTTTGCTGCACCTCGTGATCTTGTGTTTTTGGCGCCTTTGTTTTGAAACATGATCTGGTGAATTTCGGGTCCCCAGGCCTTTGTTATGAGAAATGATTGTGTGAATTAGGGTGCCTATGCGAGAATTAGGGTGCTAGGCAAGAAGAATTCTCATGTGCTTTTTTTGTAAAGTCTGAAATATTTTTGCGTTTACGTGTCATACTGCTTGAATTCCATTATGAATCTGTATTGCTGGTGTTCACGGAACAACTTGAAAGAAAGCGGTACAAGTCTAGTTAAAAAGCTGTGTGATGGCGCATGAGCAGCACTCCAATCAGTGGCTTAGCTGAAGAGCGATTCAATACTTTCGAGCGGCGGTCAAAATCTGGGTTAGCAGCAGTAGAAGCGTGGTTGAACAGCTATGCAATAAGAGGTCAATAGCTGGTCAACAGCACGAGGGCAGCACGTCAATTGCGCGACAATATTCCGTCAATAGCTCGCAAATAGTGCGGCAGTAACGCGAGTATAGCACTTCAATACCGCTGCAGTAGCGCGATAATAGTACGTCAATCGTGCGGTATGAACACGACAGAAGTGCGGCAATAGGAGTATTATAACGCGTCGACAACGCGGCGATAGCAAGGCGAAACCGTGAAAATAACGCATCTAGAGCGCCACAACAACGTGAAATAACCCGAAAATAACGCGTCTAAACCGCGCCAGTAGCATAACAAGACCGCCACAATCGCGTGACAAAACCGCAACAACAGCATGACGAAACCGCGATAATCGCATGACGAAACCACGGCATAGCATGGCGAAACCGCGACAAGACCGCGTCTATGCCGCGGGAGTGGCGCTGCTTTTCCACGACAGCGGCACATAAACACCGCGACTATCACGATTTGGGGCCCCTAGCCCAGTTGTCCGAGCGCTCGGAGCGGCTTTCTTGTGGGCTAGGAGCGTCCAAGTGCCAGAGTGGGGCGGCTACTAGCACAGCTATGGGGCACGACATACGTGTCCTGACTTGTGGCCCACCACGATAGACGTGTCCTATCTTGTAAGCAACGGCGATCTTCGAAGGAGCCGACTGCACTGCCCCCGCCCCAACCGGAGCGTTCTTGCAAACGGCTCCAGAATGCCGAATGAGGACTTCGATGAGGCGCCCTTTATACCAGCTTTGCCCGCGATAATCTTGTCACAACGTGATCACGTGTTGATAGCCACCATATCAAGCTACGCTGTGATGCTTATCACAGTGTTAAAACTTGTCATCGTGTTCAAACAAGAATTAGCCGTTCGAATCCCCAAAGTTGTATACCGTTCCTCCATCGGAGTGTCTGTCCGAAGAATTTACGATCAACGCTGGTGTTCGTCAGGGGAGTGTCATTTCGCCGCTACTTTTCAATACCGTGATCGATGCCATAATGAGAAAGGCCTTTGAAAGCAGAAGAGGCGTCCAGTACGGTACCAATGATTACGTCACGGACTTGATGTTTGTGGATGATAGTGCTGTGTTCGCGGATACCGATGCTGAGGCGGCGTATTTAATTGGTAACATAGCGTTGATTGCGAACTCATATGGCTTGCGAATCAATAAGGATGAGACAAAGGTCATGACATCAGATGGGTCGCACGCCTCTGTGCTCTTCGAAGGAGTTGAACTCCAGCGAGTGAAGGACTTCAAGTACCTGGGGTCAGTAGTGCAGGAGAAGAAAGTGGCAGCAACGACGGAGATCCACAGCAGAATCGGACAGGCTTCCACTGCTTTTGCTTCGCTTGGCTGGTGTCTGTGGAAGAAAGCCAACGTATCGATGACGACGAAGATTCGGCTGTTCCGGGCTTTGATAGTTCCTGTACTATTATACGGCTCTAAAAACTTGAGTCCTTTCAGATGCGATGTTTGCGCCAGATCCTCGGGATTACCCTTTGTGACCGCATACGCAACGAAATCATCAAGGAGCAATGTGACCACCAGCCAACGATCGAGGACCAAGTTCAGACCAGACGATTGCGATGGTTTGGACACGTTTGCAGGATGGACGCGGGTCGACTACCGTACAGCGTGGTATGGAGGAAACGTCCAGTGCAAAGGAAGGTCCAACGAACGGCCCCTAAAAAGACATGGCTGAAACAAATTGAGGATGATCTATAGAAACAACGGTGCAGTGTCCTTAATGCTAGATCTATTGCTACGAATCGTTCTGAATGGAAGCGTATCGTTCAGGCCGCTCGAGCTCCCATGGCACCCACAGCAGTGTATTTTCTGAGAGGTCATCCCGCTCCGCCAGACGCCAGCTAACGGGATGAGTGAGTGAGTGAACAATGAAAGAGGCGTAGGTGTGTAGAACGTTCTGGTGGGAAGGATATGGAGAAGAGAGTTCTCGCCGATGACCGACCCACAACCCACGTGGACTGCAAATGACTAATGTCCATAAATAGGAGTCCTATCATGCTCTAATCAGTCTGTGATGTTAGGCCCCTGTCAGATTTGGTGTAGCAGACGTATCCAGCCCGGTCGATACACGCAGAAAGCATTGGAAATGGGATGCAAACAACACCCGGTGTGGCCTGACGTCACCCGCCAACACCCGCCCGGTCGATACGCATGAATGAAATATTGGGGTGACGTTGAGAAAATCACCCGGTGTGGCCGAGGTCGTTGATATCCATGCAATACGGGGGATGAGAAAAACGCCGGGCGGGCGGGCCGATAATAGAACAATGCGTATCACTAGAAAGCTATCCGCGCTGCTACCTCCGTTTCTTCACTTCACTCTTCTTCACTATTTCTCTGAACAGGTTCAATTCTGTTGCCACGTAAGACTTTCTCAACCTCACTTCACCATTTTATTCATACGTATCGACCGGGAGGATGTTGGTGGGTGGTGGCGGGCGACGGCGGGATACAGCAGGCCACGGCGGGTGTCGGCGGGTTACAGATGCAAATAGCACCAACTCTGGCAGGGGCCTTAGCAGCCTTGGTGCCTCTATCATTTCTTTCCTGTTAATAATGGGGGAAGGTGCCTTTTATCTCTATAGTCTCTCTAATCTTCCATTCAGCTGTGTCCGATATATACCTGTGCACGAATTCGAAACTCATGTCCGGTATGTCTGCGAAGGTATGGTGTGATGTCCTGTGCCTTGAGAACGCACTGTTTGGGTTAGACTGGGGGGGTCTGTAGCGCTCTCATGTGCTCATGGAGGCGACATCGTGAGAGCCTTCCAGCTTTGCCTATATAGAGCTGCCCGCATGCCTCACATTGCACCCGGTACATCACGTTTGGGACTCACAGATTGTCTTGTTCCCTGTGCAGTAGTTACATCCGTTTCCCATACAGCGATCTTCATATGGGCAAGAGGACGTGAGAAGCTGGCGGAGGGTGGGATGGGGCGGAAGACAAGACCAAGGGGAAGGGCTGATCTACGGACCGCCACGTTGACATCTTAGGCGAACGATTCGCTAACATAGGGGATGGCTAGTGCAGTATTGGAGAGAGGGTGACGGTATAATCGCCAGGTGTGAATTTTGCTCTCCGTATAACCGTTTTGATTCAATATTGCTGCCAACTGGCTCTACACCTCCTCCTTTTTCTGCGTTGCCAGGCTCCTCGCTGTATATACCAAATTCTTAACCATATTGTTCTTCATGAATGAGGGGTGACAGCTAAGCGAATGGATTAGAACGGGTTGAATAAAGTGACAAAAGTGTATGCCGCATTTTCCCGGAAAGACCATTCGGTTTTTTCGAAAAAGACGAAAAACAATAAAAAATTGGGGGCAAGTTCTCTCCGAGTGGCCATCATGGCTGGATTTCCGATTCCCTACAAAAGCAAATCGGCTGTTTTGTGCAACTAGCAGCCCTCCTTTAAAGGCACTGTTCACGATGAAAAATGTGTTTCAGTTTCCACTAGGAATGGGTAGTGGTGGGGCACACTGTTACGTTGACGTCGAAAGAACGCATGAAAACGAGCCAGAAAGAGCTCCAAAAGAGCCCGAAGTTGCCACTTTGAGCGAAAGGTGAATCCCGAAAGCGCAATGCACGTCCTCCGACGTGAGCAAATGAAAACTCGAGATCGTCAGATGAGCGATGGTCTCCGATCAATAGTCCCGTTCTTTCCTTCATTCTCAACTTCTCTCTTTACTCAGGTCAACTAGCATACATCGGCTGCAGAAGACGAAAGTTACAAGCATCGGACCACTCGTCCACCATGCTTCCATAGCTCAACTTTAGAGGGACCATAACTCCGTTCCCGGAAGGTGTTGTACGATTTCAGAGACATCATTTGAATCAGCATGGAACCGTTTTCAGGATAGGCGGAAAAACAGAAAAACGATTTTTATTGTGAGCACTGCCTTTAATCACCTGAAGTTTTCAACGAAGGGTTTTCAGGTATGTAAGTCAATCGACTGTCGCCCCCGAAAATGAAATTTAGGGCTATAAAGGTCACTGGAAAAAAAGATCTATTAGTTTGCCTACGATTGGCATTTTCTTTACTTTTGATTGCATGCATACATGTGTTCTTTACTTGTTCCAAATGAAAATTGTTTCAAATATCCAGTTTTTCGACTGTAGTCTTTTATCGCACCTTTTCAAATGTTCGACTTCTCGACTGTAGCCGGATATCGCCCTTTTTCAAACATTCGACTTTTCGACTGTTGTCGGATATCGCCCTTTTTCGAACATTCGATTTTTCGAATAAAAAGACGAAATTTTTTTATCCGATTGAGACAGGCGGATACTCATCCGATTACAGCATTTTATTGAGCGAAAGAAATAGATTGAGACGGTAAGCAAAATATAGTATTCAACACCAAGCTGCCCGAATGATGATCAACCCCTTCAAAATGTTATCCACCTTGTTTTCTGTCACAGAGCAGCCAATGTCGGTGATTGGACACAATGACTTTGCCAGTACATAGAGACATAAATACACAAAAAAAACTTTAAAAAACAGACCGGATTGTGATAAAGAGAGATAACGGATAAACAAACAATTAAATGCAAATTCTATAGCGCAGGTATTGCGTGCCAAGAATCGAGCCCATAGGCCGGGATCATACTTCCCACGACCAGCGACAGTGACAGTGCACATCAGGCATATCGATTTTGATCGATATGGATGGTAAACATTGCGTCGCGTCGCTTGTCGCTGAAGGTTTGATCCCTGCCATATCCTCGCTCAATGCTTAGCGCTGCATTACTCGAGTGACAAGAGGAGTGCAAATCTTGAAAATGGCTCATGTATTACAAATGAGCGGCAATTAAGTCGCCAAATTTTGTAAAAGTCAATTTCATCCCATATAACTGAGAGCGTTTAGAAGAGTTATAATCGTTTTGCTTCGGTTAAGAAGTTACAGCTAATTGTATTCACTTTTCCGCCTTTTTTGACCAACGTAATGGTAAAATAAATTTATAAAATAAATTTAATAAGTAAGATACATTTTTGTAACTTTACTCATTCTTCGCAACTGTCAGTAGGACGTTTTCCGAAACCACGCGGGTGTCGAAAGACCTTCCCCACTCACAAATCGACATATTAAGAGTGGAGTTCATTAGAGCCTGGTTAGAAAGGAATGTACATATTTGAAGCACAAACGGCTGCGGTTCTGGTTAATCCCATCACCGCTTTTTCACGACCACCACTCAGGCAGTAACCGTCAACTCCGGTGGAATATCAACCTGACATGATGAATTCCATTCTCAATGTAACTTGCATTACATTACACTCAGTCAGTTGGTTCGGGATCGCTTTCCGTTTCTGTAATGCCTATTATAAAAAGATTGAAGAAGCTCGGTTCAAAAAAATTTTTATTAACTCTCAAGCGCTTCTGCACTAGTTCTTAACGCTACTGTGAGTTTTTTTTCCTTTCAGAGATGTTTCGATATATACGCTCACTATCTGGCTGATGAAGTTTTCACATACGATGCTCGCGGAATCAGTCGAACAGCTTCTTACTCAGCTTTTTCTGAAGACTTGCCAGTTTTTTATCACCTCTTTAACGCTCTGAGGCCCTCCAATTTTCTAATACTTCTGGCACACTCTTTCCCGAGCACAGAAATTGCCTGGAATCAACCGAGAAACCGCCGCAAATCGAATTTTACCGAGAATTTGCCGCGAAACTACCGCGAGCCGGGAAAAATATGCAGAATCACCGGGAAACTACGAAGAAGTGCCTGCCGCGAAATTTCGGGGGAATCGCTGCAGTGTGGGCGCCCAAGTGCAGCAGCGTAGATGGCTCAGTCGATAACTAACGCGATGGACTGCGAAGCAATGAAATGGAAAGTGTTTATAGTCCGAATCATAGTATACAGTGTCAACAAATACGGCAGCTTCGCGGCGGAATCCCGTCATTGCTGCATTTTCGCCGCAACGAGGCAATTGGATTTCGGCAGAATCGAGGCCATTCCTTGATTCTACCGCGAATCTACAGGTAATCTGTCACTTCAGCTCCGGTCCGATACCGATGCGGCAGGTTCCCGACATGTTCTTGATAGTGTCCTTGCAATTTCTTACACTTTGTCAATTCCCGAGCTCTTTACACACGACACCAGTAAAATACCAAGTCCGCACCAACAGTATGACCTGTGTCCATCATAGAGTAAACGTCACCGCAGCTGTGATATCGGCTCGGTACCATAGAAGAGAAACAGTGGGTATATGACTGAAAATCGCGATCTCATCTGCCCCTTGTTTATGGACGACTGGGAATCTGACTTTTGAATTGAAGCCAACGCATGATGTTTACTGTGCTTCTCTGGGCTAAACTCCGGTCCGCAATTGCGTCTCGACACGCTTTGCGGATTCGCGCTTTCGAGTCGGAAGAGTTTCCAGCGCCGCAGCCGCCGATCTGTTGACTCGAGGTGAGTTTTGGAAACTGGAAACTAAACAAAATTGGAGAAAACTGTATAAAAAATCCACACCGAGTCAGCTTTGGTGCTGGAAACTCGACTGATTAGAGCGCGCGGCCGCAAAGCGTATCGAGACGCAATTGCGGGCCGGAATTTGACCCAGAGAAGCACAGTACTGCTATCTCATGGCGAAACCTTTCTGGACCTCTTTCACAAACTGAACAGTGACATGTGCAGTATTATCAACTCGAGCACGCTCTAAATACCGTGTCAATATATACGAAACGCCTAACGAAAGGTTATGTTTGCTTTCTTGCAACACGGTCTTCGCTTTCATATTGACAGAAATCGATCGGTCGAGGGCTCTAGTGCTTCTCGACGGGGAAACGGGTGTCTTGGTTAATGCTCTCTCGACAGGGCGATGATTCTTTTTGCGTGGGGGAAAAGCTTCTCGACGGACGTGCGAGGTGGCTCGAATGAGTCAATCGCCAAATAACGCTCATCGCTCTGGACATAGGAGCAGGGGTGTGCGGTAAAAACTTTTCGTTAAAGTGTCACTGGTAGTTTTCGGTATTCCGAAGTGTCAGTTTTAAAGTGTAAACGAATTTCAGTGTCACGTATTTCTCATCTTGAACTTTTTATTTTAGAAGCTATCAACGGGACTACCAATTTAAAGGCAGTGTTCGCGATGATTTTCGTCCCCGAGTTTTTCACAAAAAACAATGCGTTGGCCTCCAAGTATTACCAAAATTACGAAGAAACGGCGAGAAACGCATTAAAACGTCGTATTTCAGTGGCATTATTCTATAACATGGACTAGTTGTCCGGTTGGATGAAGATGTTCACGGTGGTTGTCACTGGTGGAAAATTGTGTCAATCGAAAATAGAAGAATATTAAATGCAAAGCAGGATTAGTTAGGGCCCTAAGGAAAGAACCGACCAATAGAGAGCAGAGAGTCGCAAAGGACGGGTCCAAAAAAGATTTCATTGTCACAACAAACACTTCCTGTGATACTTAAGAGGCGGGGTGATACTTAAGGATTTCGTGCACTTCTGGTGCGTTTTTCTCAACCTCTACGTCATTTTAGTTCTACCCCGGGGCCACTTAATCAATATAGCGAATAAGAGCGATCAAATTTGAAGTTTATCGTGAACACTGCCTTTAATTGAAGAATTAGCGTCTCAAAATGCGCAGGAGCGAGAGTTTTTCGTTATTCTCTCAAATTGCGCTGAATGGCGCTGAACCTTCCTAAACTGTAACTTTTTCTGATTTC
The DNA here is from genome assembly GCA_029168955.1 of Aplectana chamaeleonis. NCBI lineage: Eukaryota > Metazoa > Nematoda > Chromadorea > Rhabditida > Cosmocercidae > Aplectana > Aplectana chamaeleonis. Next base: position 216,953 of record JAPDOI010000424.1, read on the forward strand.
CTGCAGAAGCGAAAAATACCTATTGGTAAAAGTGACTGAAGGCCCATTCGTACTCCTCGCAGCCTTTCCCGTTAGAGCGTTGCGCTATGAGAGATTCATTCACTCTAACACAAAGAGCCTTTGTGTTCAAGATACGTACAGTTAGGCTCCAACTGTGCCGTACAGGCATGTTAGACACAACCACTTCCGAACATAATAACGCAGATATGGTAACGATGTGGAACGAAATGAATGATCGTCCCGAAATCATTCATACCCTTCGCCCGTTAGAATGTATCTTAGAGGGGGAGGGGTGAGGAGGGGTTTCGAAAGCCATACCCTTAGTATATAATATAACGGTAAAGTGAGACGGGATCCTAGTAAGAAGTCCAATTAACACTGGAGATCACACTGATAGAGCAAAATGAGACAGGAGATCAAAAAAAAAGAAACTGAATAGTGAAAAACAACTGCGAAAAACAAATGAGACAGGGTGTGAAATGAAGATGTAACAATAAGGCAGAAACTCACAAGAAGAGGTGACAATTCACTGGTGGAGAAAGCATGCAAGACAATAGGCGGCAGTTGCATGGCCACCGTTAATGCTTCCGACATGGAAGCGGAGTCGCGGTCCTGTGAAGTGTGTCACCTCCTCCTGGATATGTCAGCAGCAACGGTGTTGAGTATTCGCTGTCATCGAGGTCATTACAAGCGGACTATCCGGTCGACAAAGTGACACACATGTTCTAGAAACTCGTAATCTAAGATGCATTTTTAGGCGATTTTGGATTCACAGGTTCGAGAACGTCAGAGGTCAAAATTTTTTGCAAGGCTGGGAATAGATAGTTGACTGTTTTAGAAGAGCATTCTTCACTGTGATATCTCTTGCATTTTCCTCCACGAAATTGGCTTGTTGGGCATTTCCTAGTTGCTATATCGCCTGAAGCATAAGATTTTTCACGTCCTGAGGGCGCATAGGTGCGGTTTCAGACACGGAAGCTACAATTAGAATATGACTGTCCGCAAGTGAAAACGTGCCCAAAATTTCATGGACGCGGCTTTAAGCCGAACAGCGTTACATAGGGTGGGCGGAGCCTGTTTTTATGCCCTCAGGGCACAGAGGTGATGTTTCGAGCATGAAAACCACATTTCGTAGTTGAATGTCCGGATATGGAAACGCACCCAAAATTGCATAGACGCAGCTTCGAACCGGAAAGCGCTACTTTGGATGGGGTCCATGAAAAAATCGATTGGTGTGAAATATTTACAAGTATTTATCGAAATTTAAATTAAGGAGTTTCGCGTGGCTACAACGTGCGGACAACTTAGTCACAGACCCAAGCAATCAGTTCAGTTCTTTTAGCCGATTCAAAATGTTCTCTGAGAACCCATTTTTAGGTGTGATACTATCGATTGTATCACACCTGAAAATGGGCCTTCAAAGACAGTTCTGGACCGGCTAAAAGAACTCAGTCGATTACTTGGGTCCATGACTGGGTTTTCCACACGTTTTAGCAACGCTAAAATCCCTAATTTAAATTTCGATAAATACTTAGAAATATTTCACAATTATCCATTTTTTCATGGACCCCTTCCTATGTAGCGCTGTTCGGCTTAGAGCTGCGTCCATGAAAATTTGGGTGCGTTTTCACATCCGATCAGTCAATTAATAAATGTGGTTTTCATGCCTGGAGCCGCACCTATGTGCCCTCAGGGCATGAAAAACGCTCCGCTCCCCTCATGTAGCGCTCGCTCTTCGGCATGAAGCTGCATTTATGAAATTTTGGGTACGTTTTCACATGTGGACAGCCATACATGAGAAAAGACATGCGGACTTTCTCGCAATGGGGGGGAGCTGAGCGAATCGCCCGATTTATGAGGGGGGTCGGACCAAAGTTGGGTTGTACCACACCTCGCGCCGTAGCCTGCTGTGAATTGTCTCTCGTTAAGTCAGAAAATGCCCGCGTAGTTCGAGAAGTCAAAAACTAGCACTTTTTCGGCCCGACAGCCATTCTCAAGCCTTCAACTTCATGGAAGCGCAATTTCACTGTAATGCTCACACTCTGTCAAAGATCGTCTACCAAATGCTGTTGTTTGATCGGAAAATCGAAAGTGATTTTTATTGCGCTTGATTCCTTCAAGTACGAGCAACTCCAAAATTTCAAGCGGTTCTGCGTTGTGCTTGAGGAAGGATCAGAGAAAAAACGCTCGAATACAATAAATAGGAAGAGAAGACACACAACGGAGAAATATGAATGTCAATAGCGCGATTAAAGGCACACAACACCCAGAAAATCATTTTTTTAGTCTTTATCCTGATCTTGGAGAGAGTCACACGCTGATCATAGTGGTATCTCTGAAATCGTCCAAGATCCCCCATGAACAGGGTTATGGCTCCTTAAATACATATACCTATACTCTGGGGGTAAAAAATTGGTGGACGAGTTGTCTCCTCTGAGAAAACTCGCCGCCAATCTCCCGCATACCTGCCGAGTCGTAGCCTATCAGGCACCGACTCGGCAGGTTCAAGGCGCCGACTCGGCAGGTTCTAGGCGCCGACACGGCAGGTTCAAGGCGCCACCTCGGCAAGTTCAGGGCGCCGACTCGGCAAGTTCAAGGCGCCGACTCGGCAAGTTCAAGGCGCCGAACTCGGCAGGTTCAAGGGGCCGACTGAATATTGCTTATACTTGAAGCATGAATTTCATGCTTCCACGCTGGCAAGCTTGTCAGCTGCAAAATTTGGGAAGGGGGATAAAGCCCCTCTATCGTTTCTCTCTCACCTCACATGAAGGAGGCAATCAGGCTCCAAGGAACCTCAATGAATGACAGGGGCGTCTCCTCAGAACTTTCCAGCCTAGGTTGTTGCGTCTAATTAGCCCAATTCCTTGTTACATGCGTCTTTACAGGGTCGAAAACGTCATTTCTTGTCACTTGCACGTATGAAAACACGCAAGTAACATGCGAGGGGGCGTGTATGGTAAGTGCGTCTTTCGGAAGAGACCACAAAGACGCAAGTAACAAACCGTTTAGACGCAAGAAAGCTACTCAAATTGTTTATGACGAGTGCGTCTTTCACAACTGATTGATTTCTCGTCGATAACCACTACATTTCACCTTTCCCCGATAAGTTCATGTGTTTTGCTGATAAGGAAACTTTCTCAGATTTTCATTTTGTTCGTGATTCTACGAACTATATTTCAAAACAAGGCGGTAGCGTACGACTGCTGTCTTGTGCTTACTGAAGTCGGGACATTGATCCTAGACATGACTTTCACACAACCTTGGCTTCTCAAGTATTTGCGGTGTTCGTGAAAAATAAGGAAACCGCGGAGCTGTAGACGACGAGTATACTCGTCCGCGCGTACCTTAACGCTTTGTCGGCGTCAAATCTAAAACTCAAAATCCACATATTACATAGAAATTCGTGCGATCCGCAATTTTACGCCCTGAAATTCGGTTTGAACTTACATAGGCAACCTGATTCTTTCTGGTATAGAGCGCAGTGCAAAAGTATAGGTCCACTATAAATTCCGCATTTTCGCTAAATTACGATTCGCGCTTCACGAAAATACGAAATTCAGTTACGCACAGTTACGTGTCCACGGTGAATATCGTCTCCCTAATTTCGTCGAAAATTAAAACAATCGGTAGCTCACTGCCGCATTAGAGTTAAAAACGTACAGAAACGGGTCTAGAAAAGCACTATGAGGCCATAATTTTTGCGTTTTCCGGCGCCCTTTGCCTTAACTCTGTTCATGATGGTCAATTTGAGAATCCGAAGAAATATTTGGAATCAGGATCGAGAGTACTCTCTTTTAGCATTTGCACTATTTGGCATACTTTGTACAAAGCATTTAGGCGTAACAGCATGGACACATTCGCTCACAAATGCCTTGATTGCGAAATCGCGATTCGGGTTGATTGTTTCTTGTCTAATTTTGCATACATATCTTGTTTAAGAGGGAGCCATGTGTTATTCCAGAGAAAAAGAGCACACGATGCTGATTCCCAATATCTTGTTAGATTCCCAAATGGACCCTTTTGAACAGAGTTATGGAAAAAGAGCGAAAATGCTTTCTAGCGTTTTTGGGCCAAAACGCCAAAGTAATGGCCAGTATTGCAGTAACAACGTTTCTCTGCAGTAAGGTATCTGCGAGCTCGAGGTATGAAACAATCTTTCCTGAGGAAGGTTAAATCTCATAGTTATTTAATAATAATCAGTAATAATCTCAATGTCATATTGTTTTGTTCTTTTATTTGTTAACTACAAGAACGTAGGAACCTTAAGCTATCCATTAATGCACTTGTCGTAGTCAAATATGAAGATAATTAGTGTTTTTGCCCACGAAGATTGGGCCGTTGCCGTAGTTATCGTCATGCACATGTTGAACATCGATTGCGAACTCACGCGATGTACGGCGCGCCTCATAAGGGCAAGTCGTTGTCATTTGGAATAAATAGTTCATTAGTCCACACCCGCCGCCCTGGCGAGGGCTCTGATATCCACAGTGTATTGGGCACGCAAACGTAGAGCAAGGCGCCTGCGTGTTCAGCGTTTGCTACATGCATCTTTGAGGAAGAATCCATGCGCCTTTGATGTAAGGCGCCTGCGTGTTAAGCGTTTGTTACGTACGTCTTTGGGGAATGATTCATGCGCCTTTAATGTAACGCGCCTGCGTGTTCAGCGTTTGTTACATGCGTCTTTGAGGAATGATACATGCGTCTTTAGTTCTAGGTATTTGCGTCTTTATGGTATGTAGCATGATGCTATCAGACTACATACTTATAAGGCGGAAATAGCTAGGCTGGAAAGTTCTGAGTCTGTGATCTTGGTGGGCCCAATCGTCTGTCCACCCAGCACAGAGGCGTATCGTAGGCCGCGCGGGTTCGATCAGTCGTTCAACGTGCGCGTTCCCGGTACACTATTGGAACAGTTTTGTGGTGTAGGTGACCTAGTGAAAGAAAATTGCGCTTCGCCGCGTTGCTGTGGTAAAAATCTATCGGAAAACTATGTTCTACCAGGTTGTTCAATAAGTTTTGTCGTTCAACAGGAAAACACAATTTTATGGTTCAAAATACACTTTATTATTCAGTATAATCTCCCTGAACATTAATACACTTGCTCCAACGATCCTCCAATCTGTGGATCATATCCCTGAAGTGAGAATCCGGAAGGTCTGCAAAATACGCTTCAACAGCCGGTATGACCACTTCATTTGATGAAAAACGCTGTCCACGCATAAATTTATGAGTTCTGGAAACAAATGGAAGCCGCTGGGGGCCAAATCTGGTGAAATCGGAGGATGCCCCAACAATTCGAACTTTAATTCATGGATTTTAGCCATTGTCAAAATCCTCTTGTGACACGGTGCATTGTCCCAATGAAAAAGGATTCTTTCTTCTGCAAACCGGGTCTTTTTTCACGAATTTTTCCTTCAACTGGTCCAAAAGGTTGCAATAATATTCAAAATTAATTTTTTCACCAATTTGCAAGTAATGCGCAAACAAAATTCCTTTCGCATCCCAAAAAACTGATGCCATAACCTTCTTGGCCGATGTCCGGACATGAACACGTTCTGAAGCCGAACAACCAGGTTCACACCACTCTTTAGTCTCTTGTTTTAATTCAGCATCACGCTGATAGACCCAAGTCTCACCCGTAGTGACGAATCGACTCACAAAATCCACTTTATCCTCTTTGAAACGCTCCAAATATTGCTGAGAAAGTCGCATTCGAACGTGTTTTTGTTCCATTGTTGGCGAATGCGGCACCCAATGTGCACACAGCTTTCTAAAACACAAAATTTTACTCAAAATAAGGCTCACTTTGCCTAATGAGATGCGTAGAGCCTCTACTAAATCTCTCTCAGTCAATCGACGATCTTCCAAAACCATATCCTGTATTTTGGTTATGATTTCTAGTGTTGATGCGCTTTTTGGACGTCCTTCACGTGGATCGTCTTCAAGGCTTGTACGACCACGTTTAAATTCAGCAATCCATCTTTCTACTGTTCTAATTGTAGGTCAACAAACATTATAAATTTTTAACATTCGTTCGTGAATTTCTTTTGGTGCTACACCTTCCAAAAATAAGAATTTTATCACTGCACGATGTTCAATTTTTCCATTGCTGTAACACGGCGACACTGAAGGAAGGAAGAAAGGAAAGAAGAAAGGAAGAAAGGAAGGAAGAAAGAAAGGAAGGAAGGAGAGAAGAAAGGAGGGAAGAAAGGAAGGAAGAAAGGAAGGAAGAAAGGAAGGAAGAAAGGAAGGAAGAATGGAAAGTAGAGAGGAAAGAAGGGAGGGAGCAAGGAAGGAAGGAAGAAGAAAGGAAGGAAGGAGGGAAGAAAGGAGGGAAGAAAGGAAGGAAGAAAGGAAGGAAGAAAGGATATGCTGAGTCTTCAGGAATTGGAATATCTGAAACAAGGTAAGAAATGGCACCATCGGAAAGGATTCTGCGTCATGTCTTAAAGGAAGGAAGAAGGAAGGAAGGTAAGGATGGCATCATTTGAAATGAAAGGGAATCTGAATGGTTGATGTTCGAAATTAAGAAAGGAATCAAGGAAGGAGGAAGACAATGAGGGAAGAAAGGAAATTGTATCTGCTAAAATATGTTCTGCAAGGAAGAAAGGAAGGAATTTGAATAGATATTCGAATAGAAATGGTAGAAAGGAAGGGTACGGAATGAATGAATGACGAAAGGAAGGTGCTGTTTGGAATCGGAAATTTAAGAGAATCAAAAGGGGAAGGAAGGAATGGGAGGGAAGTTAAAAGATTCTGTCGAAATGTCATCAGAATGTCTAGGAAGTTTACTACAAGGATTATTTAAATGGCAAATATGTTTGAATTTGGTCTGTACCGAATAAGTTTAAATTATACCGAATGAAGTTGAATTTGAATGAAAATGAACGAATATCGAAATGGTACAATATCGGAAAATGAAATATATCGGTACGAAATAATGAGTCTTAAAACGTTTGTCGAATGAAATGGTACGGAATGGAATTGCTAAATGCAAATGGTAATGAAATATCGGTCAAAACATGCTGTTTAACAATTTTTTAAAAATATACGAATGAATAATGAAATTTGAAATGAAATATGGAACAATATGATGGATAATGATGTTTAAGGAATGAACATCGAATGTACGAATGAATAAATGAATGAATGAAATGAAACATCGAACAATGAAATCGAATGTATACAGTCTGAATGAACGAATGAAATGAATGGAAACATTTGAAACGAACAGTTATTTAAATGAATTTAATGAATGAGAATGAATGGAATGGAATGAATAAAACCAAGCGCTGAATGGCACTGAATGTTTGAAATGAATGAAAGTGAAATGAGAATGATCAATTTGTTTAACATTCCTAAATAAACAGGTTTGAACATGAAACATTTGAATGAATGAATGTATGAAATAGTTATACTGGAACTGTTAATAAACAGGTTGAAATGAAGAGTCGTGAATGAATGGAGCGCTGTACGGGCTGAAATGAACGAATGGTGCTGGGAATGGTAACATGACCTTTCATTGTTTAATGAATCTGAGTCGCTTTCTTCTGAAGCAGCGGAATGAAGTAACAAGTAAAGCAGCATGAGGATAGAAAGGAATTAAAATGAATGAGCTTAGGAAGCGTCAAAAAGCAGCTTAGCTGAAGTAGAAGCAGTTTAGAATGAATGAGAAGTTGAAGTAAGTAATGAAGTAAAGCAAACCTAAGGAGTAATTCACGAAATGAACCCAAACTTTCCTCCCTCCTCAAACTCAGCAACTCTGATTTGATTTGATCTGATTTCTGATATTCCATCCCTAACATCCATCCCTTCTTTCTAAAATCTTTCTTTCTTTCTTCTTTCTTTTCTAAAGCTTTCTTTCAGCTCCTTTCTTTTCTAGTCCTTTTCTTCTTTCTTTCTCTTTCTGATCTAGTCTAATTCTCTTTCTTTCGCATCTTGACTTCCTATAGTCCTTTCCTTCCCTTTCCAATTCTAAATCTTAAATCTTCAAGTGTACTTGTTTGTTTCTTTCTTCCTTCCTTCCTTTCTGCCTTCGTTTCTTTCCTTCCTTCTCATTTCTTCCCTCTCCTTTCTCCTCTCCTTCCTTCCTTCCTTCCTCTTAAACTTCCTTACCTGTCCTTCCTTCCTTCCTTCCTTCCTTCCCTCTCCTTCCCTCCCCTTCAATCCCCTTCCTCTTCCTTCCCTTTCCCTTCCCTTCCTTCCTTCCTTCTAAATTTAAACAAAGCTTCCTCCCCTCCCTTTCCTCCCTCCCTCTCCCCTTCCTCCCCTTTTTCCCTCCCTCTTCCTCCTCCTTCTTCTCACCCTCCTTTGTTTCTTCCTAACTACTCCTTCTAAACTTCCCTCCGTCTCTCTCGCTCTTCCTTCGCTCACTTCCCGTTTCAGCTCAGCTACTTTCGTTTTTCCTTCGTAGCCTTTCCTTCCTTTCTCGCTCCATTCTCGCTTTCCGTTTCTTTTCCCGTTCCCATTCCTTTCCTCTCTTTTCTTTCCTTCCGCCTCCCTTCCTTCCTCCTTCCTCCTTCTCTTTCTTCCTTCTTCCCCTCATCTCTCACCAGCTCTTTCTCTTAATCTAGCCTCGGCTCTCAGCTTCTCTTTCCCTCTCTCTGCTTTTTCGCTCCCTTTTTCGCTCCTGCTTTTGCGGCTTGCTTTCTCCAGCTTCCCCTCCTTCCTCTCCCTCTCCTCCCTCTTTTCCTGCATATCGGCAAAGGAAGTAAGATTTACTGAATGGATATGATAGATATGGATATGTATTGTATGAAGAATGGCTGCTTATGTGGCATAGTAATGTAAGGTACTTAATACTTCATTCGGAAGTGTGAAGAATGAAGGTACAAGTGACTGTAATTAAGAATGAATTTAGAATGAATTCGAAGGTGTTGAATGAATTTGAATCGCTACTAGGAATGGTGGTGGATTACAGGTATAGTGGAAGGACTAGCTGGCTGTTACAATAACTACTAAGTATGGCAATGCGCCGTGGAATGGAAGTTGGAAAAGCAAGTGCTAGATCGTAAGCTGGAAAGCAGTGGTTTTCCTTCCTTTCTTCCTTCCTATCTTCCTTCCTTTCTTTCCTCTTCCTTTCTTCCTTCCTTTCTTCCCTCCTTTCTTCCCTCCTTCCTTCCTTCCCTCCTTCCTTCCTTCCTTCCTTCCTTCCTTCCTTCCTTCCTTCCTTCCTTCCTTCCTTCCTTCCTTCCTTCCTTCCTTCCTTCCTCCCTTCCTTCCCTCCTTCCTTCCTTTCTTCCCTCCTTCCTTCCTTCCTTATGACTATGACTTGGTTTTGTAATCTTAGAACTTGCAGTAATCGGTATGCCTCTGGAAAATTTTTTTTTGCGATTTTGGCATTCTTAAAGGGTTAAGAATTTATTTATTTTATTTATTTGTTTACTATTGAAACTTATCACATACGAATGCATTTGAAAATTCAAAGCTAAGGTCAATAGTAACGCCCCGAAGCACTTTTCACGACGTCCCGATGACGTCATCAGAAGCCCGAAACACTTTTCACGACGTCCCGATGACGTCATCAGAAGCCCGAAGCACTTTTCACAACGTCCCGATGACGTCACGAGAAGCCCGAAACACTTTTCACGACGTCCCGATGACGTCATCAGAAGCCCGAAGCACTTTTCACGACGTCCCGATGACGTCATCAGAAGCCCGAAGCACTTTTCACGACGTCCCGATGACGTCACGAGAAGCCCGAAGCACTTTTCACGACGTCGCGATGACGTCATCAGAAGCCCGAAGCATTTTTCACGACGTCCCGATGACGTCATCAGAAGCCCGAAGCACTTTTCACGACGTCCCGATGACGTCACGAGAAGCCCGAAGCACTTTTCACGACGTCGAGATGACGTCATCAGAAGCCCGAAGCATTTTTCACGACGTCCCGATGACGTCATCAGAAGCCCGGAAGCACTTTTCACGACGTCCCGATGACGTCACGAGAAGCCCGAAGCACTTTTCACGACGTCGCGATGACGTCATCAGAAGCCCGAAGCATTTTTCACGACGTCCCGATGACGTCATCAGAAGCCCGAAGCACTTTTCACGACGTCCCGATGACGTCACGAGAAGCCCGAAGCACTTTTCACGACGTCGCGATGACGTCATCAGAAGCCCGAAGCATTTTTCACGACGTCCCGATGACGTCATCAGAAGCCCGAAGCACTTTTCACGACGTCCCGATGACGTCACGAGAAGCCCGAAACACTTTTCACGACGTCCCGATGACGTCATCAGAAGCCAGAAGCACTTTTCACGACGTCCCGATGACGCCATCAGAATCCCCACTCACCAACAAACGGCCTACGGCCCACGGCCTACGGCGCACACCATGACAATTTCTTAAGCTTTCGAGGTCACAACTTTGTTATTTGTGAGCCGATTTGACTGAAATTTGGAGAGCATGTGTCTTCTGGACCCCTTCACTTATATCCAGAAGGAAATCTTCAGAAATTCTGTTTTAAAGATTCTATAAACTATTTTATAAAATTCTAAGTGATCACAAGGCCTAGGCAAAACCAAACCTCTCCAGCCGCTTCGCGGCTGGAGCGATAATTATTTATAGTAGCTCCGATTCGGTGACCAATACAGAGACTGTGGTTAGGGAAATTCTGTTGTTTCACCGAAATTTTGCCGAAAATTTGCCGTTTTAGACGACAATTTCGGCAAACGGCAACTGCAACGGCAAACCCCAAAAATGGCCGGCAAACGGCAATCGGCAAACGGCGATTGCCGCACACCCCTGATCCAAGCCCTGATTGTTTGCCAATAAATGTTTCAGAGCCTACATAAAGTGTTCAAAAAGCGACACTCTTTTGCAGAACATTGTGGAGCTCATTCTTTAAAAAAATGTTCGAGATATCTATTGAGAAATTACGTGAGGTACCGGTCACTGCATTGACCAATCGATGAGAGCAACTGACCAGCTGCTCACGTGAAAGTAACACCATTTACGAAATCCTCCACCCAATCCTTCTATTGCACCCATAGCGCCGACCAGTTGCTGGCGGCGGGCTCGTTCGGCAGCCGAGCTGCTGGCCACACTCCGTCTCTGAGCGCTGACTCTCTTTCTCTGATGCAGCACCCATCGAGTGACTCAGAGAAACTGAAGGCTCGTCCGCGGCGCTGGCAGGATGGTCCGCGGCGCATTGCCGGCGCTACCCCGGCTTCGGTGAAGGATCGTCCGGTCGTCGGCCGTGGACGATCCTGCAAAAGCGCGGAATGGGAGATGATGATATTGATTCCGACCAGGGGTGTGCGGAAATTTTTCAAAAAATTTCAGAAAACAGAAAATCGAGTTTGTCAGAAAACAGAAATCAGAAAACAGAAAGGCCAAAACGGCCAAAAAACAGAAAACAGAAATCAGAAAACAGAAAATTTTCAGAAAAAATACTCATTGCATATTAACTTTTTTCAAGAGGAAGGAGAGTGTAATTCTGAACATCTTTGCTATATCTGTAATACAATATCTACGAGACTGAACAATTAACTAATAAGACATTGATAGTAGCGATGGCACGTCAATGACATAGCCCACTAGGCTCCACAGCGGTTCTTGATGTGCTATTTCTCAGATATTTCTTCATTGTTTCTGGATTATTAGGCGGCCAAGATCATGTTGTTCACGAAATAGCCCAGAAGTAGCCGAGCAATAACGGAGAAATAACCAAGACGTGACAGGCACACCAACACGCGACGCGGCGTTTCCCGGCTCGCCGAGCAGCCGCCTTGGCCTCCTGCAGCTCGGCGGGCCTCCTGGTGCTAGGCGGGGTCCAAGTACCGCCAACTTGGGTAGTTGAACCGACAGCGGTGTTGACATCCAAATCATGCCTCAGGAATGAGTCGTGTACAGTTCAACTCCGTATTGCCATTCAATCCGCAAAGTGCACGCTGATTCGCTTTTGGAATCAACGTGCACTTTGCGGACTGAACGGCAATGCGGAGTTGAACTGTACATCCCTTGGAAAGCATTATTTGGCGTCCAATTCGCGGCGAACATTGTTTGGCGGTTATTTCTAGGCTATTACGCGTCAACCAGCTACTTCCCGACCATTTTCCGGCTACCACGCAGAAAGCAGGCATTTCTTGGCTATTTATTGTCTATTGATCGGGTGAATTTCTCAGAGAACGCCAGTACGTCAGCACAGTAGGGGTTGCATCCCTCGTTGTCGGCAGCTGCAGCTGACAGCTAACAGCAGCAGTTGCTATTGATATCGAGGGGTTCAACCCCAGCAAGTGTTGGAATCATATACCGCTGTCAGCATGAGCTGCTGCTGACAGCGAAGGTTTGCACTCGATCTTTGCCCTGGGATGCAACCCCTATTGTGCCGAAGTACTGAGTAGGTGAGCAGGGTTCGCGATAAAATCAGTTGCTGAGTTCTCTTCAGGAGTATGCAGGTTTCGCCATCACAAAAGTGCGAAAAGTGAAAAGTTGCAGGAGAAACGCACCAAAATAGCTTACAACAGCTATTTGGTGGGTATTCGCACGCACCAACTAACACGATTCATAAAAGTGCTGGTTTTTTCGTTTAGCAACCTGTTCATGATTTTCCGGAAGCGGCAAATGCCGCGCAATATCAGTAGAGAAATGAGAAATCAGATGTTTGATACCGTTACCGAGCATCTGATTTCTCATTTTTCTTGTGATAATCCGTGGCATTTGCCGCCTCGCAAATGTATGAATAGGGTGTAACAGCAAGGCGGAAGACGGCAAAACAAACATACATAGAAATTTAGTTAATTATGGGTAAGGTGACAATCAGCAATATTTTGTTCCTGAGCGTTTTTCCTGTGAGTTTTCACCTATTTTCACCTTTGTGATGATCATGTCTACCTTCTCATGAGGATACCATAACAACCGTTTCTTAAGTCAAACCCTACCTTTAGCAGCAATCGCACCATTGAACACAAGTAGTACATCGTAAAGGACTAGATAAGCTGCGCTGTTCCACAGATCCGGACTTCGTAGATTTTTTCTGATTTTTTTCTGTTTTTCGCAGACTTTTCAGAAAACAGAAATCAGAAAACAGAAAGGCCAAAACGGCCAGAAAACAGAAATCAGAAAACAGAAAACAGAAATTTCCGCACACCCCTGATTCCGACGCCGACCCTACGTCCGACACATCAACCTACATGAACGAAATGCAAAAAGCGATTCCTGAAAGTTTAGGTTCCTGGCAAAAGTAAAGATTTGGCATGGCCATTTTTTCGAAAAATTGGAAATATACTCCGTTAAAAAGGGAAGACAAAGAAAAATGGAAAAACTTTTGAAATATTCCTAGGAACGATTTGGCGTAGAATAATTTGATTTTTGGGAAATGTAGTGAAATAGTTGAAAGTATGATTTGGCAGTCGAGTTTGAACCAAATATTTACAAGAGTTGTGCGAAACGAGAGATCGCATTGTATGAGCTTATCCGTAGAACATATCAAAGCAAAATCACGCGTGATAAGGCAAGCAGTAAAAGCTCGTTCGGGAGCTGGAATGCCGCAGTCTTCACGTATTAAGTGTAGTAAAATCAAGTGTTTGTTCCATATCACGCGTGATTTTGCTTTGATATGTTCTACGGATAAGCTCATACAATGCGATCTCTCGTTTTGCACAACTCTTATCCATAGTTGGTTCAAACTCGACTGCCAAATCATACTTTCAACTATTTCACTACATTTCCCAAAAACCGAATTATTCTACGCCAAATCGTTCTCAGGAATATTTCAAAAGTTTTTCCATTTTTCTTTACCTTCCCTTTTTAACGGAGTAGATTTCCAATTTTTCGAAAAAATGGCCATGCCAAATCTTTACTTTTGCCAGGAACCTAAACTTTCAGGAATTTCATTTATTTTTTCTAAAGGTTTCCTTTCTAACATGATTTATGCCTGGTGGTGTCAATTCGAAGTAAACCCACTGATGCCCTGCCCCCCCCCTTCTATGACGTCCTGCGCACTCCAACTGATGGCCTGAACACTTTCTATGAAGTCCTGCACGCTCCCACTAATGTCATGCACACCTTCTGTGACATCGTGCACACTCCCACTGATGTCCTGCACACTTTCTACGGCGTTCAGCGCACACCCATTTGGGTCCCGCACACTTTCTACGGCGTTCTGCGCACACCCTTTTGGGTCACAAGCACGCTCATGCCGATCATTTTTTCCGCAGGACTACCGTAACCCTCTTTCAAAAATTTTCGAAGTGTCAGCCTGGATAGGAGCACATCGTAATAGCCAACAATCGTGTTTGCACAATTTCGACCTCCTTAGCCACTTTCCAGCGGCTTCTCGAAGAGAGCGGTGTGTGAATGAGTGCATACCGCTCCTCTGCCCTTTTATACCCCGCATGTTATGAGCGTGTGTTATCGTTCGTTATCATGTTTTGTCCAAGAATGGTTACGGTAGCCCTGCGGAGAAAATGATCGGCATGGGCGTGCTTGTATTTGGGTCCCGCAAACTTTCTACGGCGTCTTGCGCACTTCCACTTGGTCACCTCACAGTTTCTGCGGCGTCCAACGTACTTTCATTTGGGTCCCGCACACTTTCTACGGTTTCCGACGCACTGTTATTCGGGTCCCACACATTTTCCACGACGTCCTACGCACTCTCATTTGGGTCCCACACACTTTCTACGGCGTTCGGTGCACTCCCGTATGGGTCCCGCACACTTTTTATGGCGTCCCACGCACTGCTATTTGGGTCCCGCACACTTTTTACGGCGTATTGCTCACTCCCACTGGAGCCACGTACAATTTCTACGGCGTACTGCGCACGCCCATTTGGGTCCCGCACACTTTCTACGGTTTCCGACGCACTGTTATTCGGGTCCCACACATTTTCTACGGCGTCCGACGAACTGTTATTTGGGTCCCACACATTTTCTACGGCGTCCTGAGCACTCTCATTTGGGTCCCACACACATTCTACGGCGTCCGACGCACTGTTATTTGGGTCCCGCACACTATCTACGGCGTTCTGTGGCGCACTTCTGAGTCACACCGTGCGGCGTTCCAAAAAATACATCCAAGATCCCGCCGCATTGATTGAAGCGTTGCCCCGTCTCAGGGAGCGTTCAATCCTGAGAAAAAGCCTATCAGTAACGGTGTTTATTTCATTAATTCATTTTTACGAATGAGTAAACGTCGGATGGTTTATAATAACATGTTTACGTGTTTTTGTCTTACTTGACCCTCAATTTTGAGGTCCCGCAAAAATTGAGCTATCAACTTCAAATTTTGTCAGGAGCTAGCGGCAATCATAACAAACTTTCTGGCCAAAAATGAGCTTTCTAGTTCAACGATAAGTGTTCCAACAAGATCGCGTACGCCAACTGAAAAAAAGGAGATGAACCATTTTTTCGACCAAAATGACGTGGTTCTGACAATTTTTCTCGAATCTCAGGTAACCATTCCAGACCATTTTTTCAACAGTTATTCAGCTTCCTAAAGTGTATTAAATGCAAAAAGAACGGACTTCCTACGTTCACTCTAGACCCTGATACTGAGATCAGGGGGTTGCGCGATGGCGAATCAAAGCCAAATCTGGTGAGCGCTTCGCACTCACCACAATAAAGGGGAACGGCTAAAATGGAACAACAACTTTTTTGATGCCCTCGGTTAACGCGCCCCAAGGACGATGAGCGCGCACAGCGTTCTACCGTCGCGCGCGTCGTGTGTACCAGCCGAACTGCTCCTTAGCCACACCCGCGGTATGGATTCCATCCACATACCATCGCGTGAGGCTCCGTCGATACGTGGCGAGGGGACAGGGGCTCTCTACACACCGAGGGAGGAGTTGTCCCGATTTCGCAGTTTGAAACGTCACGCCACTCAACGCGAGCGAAGTGGTCCTGAGTGGAATTAGAGCCGCTAAAGGCGGGACAACTCCTCCCTCGCTGTGTAGGCAACCCCTGTGCCCGTGGTGAGAGCGTGCGATTACGCAAAATCGATGGTCATCGTGGGCACACGATTTGCTAGCCGCTCACATGCGCTCCTTCGCGGGCGCCCTCGCCCGCTCGGTCTCGCGCGCTTACGCCAGCACCACGAAGCAAGCAATAAGTTTCAAGCTTATTGCTCCATCACTAAAACAGGTGACATTAAACCTGTAGCAAAACTACTGCCCTTGTTTTCCATAATCCCACCACAGAAGTCGAAAACCGTGGGAAATCATCAGCCGTTGCGCCGACTCGAGCGATTGATCAACCGATCAAACGTTTCCAATCAAATCAACACGAGGTAGGGGGTGTTTGCCTGTGTTAATTTGCGGGCACGGGCTGATATTGTGTTGAGGAGCGTTGAGAGGCGCACAACAGCGGGAACGCCCGCTCTCGCCACGTATTGACGCTGCCTGAAGCCTAGTTTTGACTGCATCGCTGCTGTTTTTCATCACAGCGATTTTTCACCCGGGGCTGCAGTGATGTGGCAGCGGCAGCGATTTTGTTCATATTGCATAGCTTCATGGATTATCCAGGAAATTCAATCAATCAGTGAAATCAATGGCTCGCAGTCATCAATAACACGTTTCGACTCGTAAACACTGATCTTGTCATTTGGAAAGGTCAATGTTCACTAAACGAAACGTGTCATTCGCTGGCGATCGCTCCATCGCTGCCATAATGGCAGCGATGGAGCGATGATCAGCGACCATCGAGAATCGCTCCTCCAGCAGCGAAGAAGTAAAACATAGGATTTCGTCGCCGCGACCCAGCGATGTAGGACGTTTGCTACGAAGCGATCAAAATTAAAGCGCCTTTCCATTAGGCACGATGTTAAAGGAACAGTTGTCCCTCGCATGGCCGCAGCGACCAGGTGCTGTCAAAACATGGCTTGAGACGGGGGCTGCCGCGTTGTCGTGGGGTGGTAAGTGACCGAAGGCGGGCTGGGACGAATAAGGCCTTTTTAAAAGGGGTCTGCAGAGTTGCAGAGACCGGCTAGTGGTCGCCCAGCGTCAGCCTTGACGCGGCGAAAAAAATGTTTCGAAACATTATCGTCAGTGATGTAGGGCCGTCGCGGCGTCAATACACTCTGCGGTTCCCCCTCGCCGCCCTTCACGCCGCGTCGGTCGCCATCGTCGCCGAATGTAATTTATATATTATATATTTATTTACATAAGCCTGCGGACCAGACTTATGTGCAATGAACAGCTCATATACGAAACAACCAACAAAAAACATCTAGTAACAACGAGGGAAAAACTACCAGTATTTCGGTCAGATAAAGCAATGAATTCAAAGCAGATATTCCTGAAAGTTTAGGTTCCTGGCAAAAGTAAAAATTTGGCATGGCCATAGAAATATACTCAGTTAAAAGGGGAAGGTAAAGAAAAATGGGAAAAGTTATGAAATATTCCTGAGAAGGATTTGGCGTAGAATAATTTGTTTTTCGGGTAATGAAGTCAAATTGTTGAAAGTATGATTTGGCAGTCGAGTTTGAACCAACTATTGATAAGAGTTGTGCAAAACGAGAGATCGCCTTGTCTGTGCTTATCCGTAGAACATATCGAAGCAAAATCCCGCGTGTTGATTTTACTTCACCTAATACGTGAAGACCGCCGCATTACAGCTCCCGAAAAAGTTTTGATGCTTCCCATTTCACGCGTGATTTCGCTTTGATATGTTCTACGGATAAGCACAGACAAGGCGATCTCTCATTTTGCAAAACTATTATCAATAGTTAATTTCTAAAAGTTTAGCTTCCTGGCAAATGTAATGATTTGGCAATGTTATAATTTCAAGAAATCAAAGAGTTGAAAAAAAATTTAAAAAACGTCTTGAAATATCTTTAAAAATGATTTGGCGCAAATTAACCACAAGTAATGAAAAAACTGGGAAATGTAGTGAAATGATTAACATCGAATTTGGCGGTCAGTCGTAGGCCAACTTTTTGTAAGTAGTGAGAGACAAGGTATAGGATTTTACAAACTTCTCCGTTAAACTTATCAAAGCTAAATCAAGCGCGCAACGGATTTGAGCGTTACGTTTACATAGCTTGACCCACCCTGATTTCCGTATTACAGCTTCAATGAAATGTTTTAAGGTTTCCGTTGCGCGCTTGATTTAGCTTTGATAAGTTTAACGGAGAAGCTTGCAAAATCCTATACCTCGTCTCTCACTACTTATAAAAAGTTGGCCTACGACTGACTGCCAAATCCGATGTTAATCATTTCACTACATTTCCCAGTTTTTTCATTACTTGTGGTTAATTTGCGCCAAATCATTTTTAAAGATATTTCAAGACGTTTTTTAAATTTTTTTTCAACTCTTTGATTTCTTGAAATTATAACATTGCCAAATCATTACTTTTGCCAGGAAGCTAAACTTTTAGATTTCATATATTTTTTCCAAAGGTTCCCTTTTTGACCTGATTTTTGTTTAGCGATTCCCATTTTCGAGAGGCGAAACCTCTTATGACAGCTTTCGCCTTCCGTAAATAATGAAATTGGTACGAATCGGTGTTGTCTGAGAACCATAACTCCAAAAAATTGTGACACGCAACCATAAAAAATGACCCTCGCTTTTCCACTGGGGGCCCGCATACTTTCTACAGCATGCTGCGCACTCCCATTGGGGGCCCGCACACTTTCTACGGCGTCCTGCGCACTCCCACTGGGTTACCGAACACCTTCTACGGCGTCCTGCGCCCTCCCACTGGGTTACCGAACACCTTCTACGGCGTCCTGCGCACTCCCATTGGGGGCCCGCACACTTTCTACGGCGTCCTGCGCACTCCCATTGGGGGCTCGCACACTTTCTACGGCGTCCTGCGTACTCCCACTGGGTTACCGCACACATTCTACGGCGTCCTGCGCATTCCCAATGGGAGCCCGCACACTTTCTACGGCGTCCTGCGCACTCCCACTGGGTTACCGAACACCTTCTACGGCGTCTTGCACTCCCACTTGGGTCCCGCACACCTTCTACGGCGTCCTGCGCACTCCCACTTGGGTCCCGCACACATTCTACGGCGTCCTGCGCAATCCCACTGGGGGCCCGCACACTTTCTACGGCGTCCTGCGCACTCCCATTGGGAGCCCGCACACCTTCTGCGGCATCCTGCACGCTCCCGCTGGGGTCCCGTACATTTTCTACATCGTCCTGCGCACTCCCATTTGGGTCCCGCACACTTTCTACGGCGTCCGGCGCACACCCACTGGGTTACCGCACACCTTCTACGGCGTCTTGCACACTCCCACTGGGGTCCCGCACACTTTCTACGGCGTCCGGCGCACTCCCACTGTAGTCCCGCACACTTTCTACGGCGTCCTGCGCACTCCCATTTGGAGGCCGCACACTTTCTACGGCGTCCGGCGCACTCCCAATGGGGTCCCGCACACTTTCTACGGCGTCCGGCGCTTTCCCACTGGTGGCCCGCACACTTTCTACGGCGTCCGGCGCACTCCCACTGGGTTACCGCACACTTTCTACGGCGTCCTGCGCACTCCCATTTGGGTCCCGCACACTTTCTACGGCGTCCGGCGCACTCCCACTTGGGTCCCGCACACTTTCTACGGCGTCCGGCGCACTCTCATTTGGGTCCCGCACACTTTCTACGGCGTCCTGCGCACTCCCATTTGGGTCCCGCACACTTTCTACGCGTCGTGCGCACTCCCACTTGGGTCCCGCACACATACTACGGAGTCCGGCGCACTCTCATTTGGGTCCCGCACACTTTCTACGGCGTCCTGCGCACTCTCAAATTTGGGTCCCACACCGTCTCAAAGAGAGAACAATCTGCCGGAAGCCTATCATTAGCTGTGTTGTCCTGCACACTTTCTACGGCGTCCGGCGCACTCCCACGTGGGTCCCGCACACTTTCTACGGCGTCCGGCGCACTCTCATTTGGGTCCCGCACACTTTCTACGGCGTCCGGCGCACTCTCATTTGGGTCCCGCACACTTTCTACGGCGTCCGGCGCACTCTCATTTGGGTCCCACACACTTACTACGGCGTTCTACGCACACCTATTTGGGTCCCGCACGCTTTCTCCGGCGTCCGGCGCACACCCATTTGGGTCCGGCACTTTCTACGGTGTCCAACGCAATCTCATTTGGGTCCCGCACACTTTCTACGGCGTCCGACGCACTCTCATTTGGGTCCCGCACACTTTCTACGGCGTTCTGCGCACACCCATTTGGGTCCCGCACACTTTCTACGGCGTCCGGCGCACTCCCACTTGGGTCCCGCACACTTTCTACGGCGTCCGGCGCACTCTCATTTGGGTCCCACACACTTACTACGGCGTTCTGCGCACACCCATTTGGGTCTCGCACACTTTCTACGGCGTCCGGCGCACACCCATTTGGGTCCCGCACACTTTCTACGGCGTCTGGCGCACTCTCATTTGGGTCCCGCACACTTTCGACGGCGTCCGGCGCACACCCATTTGGGTCTCGCACACTTTCTACGGCGTCCGGCGCACACCCATTTGGGTCCCGCACACTTTCTACGGCGTGCGGCGCACTCTCATTTGGGTCCCACACACTTACTACGGCGTTCTGCGCACATCCATTTGGGTCCCGCACACTTTTTACGGCGTCCGGCGCACTCCCACGTGGGTCCCGCACACTATCGACGGCGTCTGGCGCACTCTCATTTGGGTCCCGCACACTTTCTACGGCGGCCGGCGCACTCCCACTTTAGTCCCACACACTTTCTACGGCGTCCGGCGCACTCCCACTTGGGTCCCGCACACTTTCTACGGCGTCCGACGCACTCTCATTTGGGTCCCGCACACTTTCTACGGCGTCCGGCGCACTCTCATTTGGGTCCCACACACTTACTACGGCGTTCTGCGCACATCCATTTGGGTCCCGCACACTTTTTACGGCGTCCGGCGCACTCCCACGTGGGTCCCGCACACTTTCGAAGGCGTCCGGCGCACTCTCATTTGGGTCCCGCACACTTTCTACGGCGTCCGGCGCACTCTCATTTGGGTTCCACACACTTTCTAGGGCGTCATGCGCACTCCCACTTTAGTCCCGCACGCTTTCTACGGCGTCCGGCGCACTCCCACTCGGGTCCCGCACACTTTCTACGGCGTCCGGCGCACTCTCATTTGGGTCCCACAAACTTACTACGGCGTTCTGCGCACATCCATTTGGGTCCCGCACACTTTTTACGGCGTCCGGCGCACTCCCACGTGGGTCCCGCACACTTTCGACGGCGTCCGGCGCACTCTCATTTGGGTCCCGCACACTTTCTACGGCGTCCGACGCACTCTCATTTGGGTCCCGCACACTTTCTACGGCGGCCGGCGCACTCCCACTTTAGTCCCGCACACTTTCTACGGCGTCCGGCGCACTCCCACTTAGGTCCCGCACACTTTCTACGGCGTCCGACGCACTCTCATTTGGGTCCCGCACACTTTATACGGCGTCCGGCGGCTCACTCCCACTTGGGTCCCGCACACTTTCTACGGCGTCCGGCGCACTCTCATTTGGGTCCCACGCACTTACTACGGGCGTTTCTGCGCACACCCATTTGGGTCTCGCACACTTTCTACGGCGTCCGGCGCACACCCATTTGGGTCCCGCACACTTTCTACGGCGTCCGGCGCACTCTCATTTGGGTCCCACACACTTACTACGGCGTTCTGCGCACATCCATTTGGGTCCCGCACACTTTTTACGGCGTCCGGCGCACTCCCACGTGGGTCCCGCACACTATCGACGGCGTCTGGCGCACTCTCAATTGGGTCCCGCACACTTTCTACGGCGTTCTGCGCACACCCATTTGGGTCCCGCACACTTTTTACGGCGTCCGGCGCACTCCCACGTGGGTCCCGCACACTTTCGACGGCGTCCCGCGCACTCTCATTTGAGTCCCGCACACTTTCTACGGCGTCCAACGCACTCTCATTTGGGTCCCGCACACTTTCTACGGCGTCCGGCGCACTCTCATTTGGGTCCCGCACACTTTCTACGGCGTCCGGCGCACTCCCACGTGGGTCCCGCACACTTTCGACGGCGTCCGGCGCACTCCCACTTTAGTCCCGCACACTTTCTACGGCGTCCGGCGCACTCCCACTTGGGTCCCGCACACTTTCTACTGCGTCCGACGCACTCTCATTTGGGTCCCGCACACTTTCTACGGCGTCCGGCGCACTTCCACTTGGGTCCCGCACACTTTCTACGGCATCCAGCGCACTCTCATTTGGGTCCCGCACACTTTTTACGGCGTCCGGCGCACTCTCATTTGGGTCCCACACACTTACTACGGCGTTCTGCGCACATCCATTTGGGTCCCGCACACTTTTTACGGCGTCCGGCGCACTCCCACGTGGGTCCCGCACACTTTCGACGGCGTCCGGCGCACTCTCATTTGGGTCCCGCACACTTTCTACGGCGTCCGGCGCACTCCCACTTGGGTCCCGCACACTTTCGACGGCGTCCGGCGCACTCCGACTTTAGTCCCGCCCACTTTCTACGGCGTCCGGCGCACACCCATTTGGGTCCCGCACACTTTCTACGGCGTCCGGCGCACTCTCATTTGGGTCCCACACACTTACTACGGCGTCCGGCGCACTCTCATTTGGGTCCCGCACACTTTCTACGGCGTCCGGCGCACTCTCATTTGGGTCCCGCACACTTTCTACGGCGTCCGGCGCACTCCCACGTGGGTCCCGCACACTTTCGACGGCGTCCGGCGCACTCCCACGAGGGTCCCGCACACTTTCGACGGCGTCCGGCGCACTCTCATTTGGGTTCCGCACACTTTCTACGGCGTCCTGCGCACACCCATTTGGGTCCCGCACACTTTCTACGGCGTCCGGCGCACACCCATTTGGGTCCCGCACACTTTCTACGGCGTCCGGCGCACTCTCATTTGGGTCCCACACACTTACTACGGCGTTCTGCGCACATCCATTTGGGTCCCGCACACTTTTTACGGCGTCCGGCGCACTCCCACGTGGGTCCCGCACACTATCGACGGCGTCTGGCGCACTCTCATTTGGGTCCCGCACACTTTCTACGGCGTTCTGCGCACACCCATTTGGGTCCCGCACACTTTTTACGGCGTCCGGCGCACTCCCACGTGGGTCCCGCACACTTTCGACGGCGTCCGGCGCACTCTCATTTGGGTCCCGCACACTTTCTACGGCGTCCGACGCACTCTCATTTGGGTCCCGCACACTTTCTACGGCGTCCGGCGCACTCTCATTTGGGTCCCGCACACTTTCTACGGCGTCCGGCGCACTCCCACGTGGGTCCCGCACACTTTCGACGGCGTCCGGCGCACTCCCACTTTAGTCCCGCACACTTTCTACGGCGTCCGGCGCACTCCCACTTGGGTCCCGCACACTTTCTACTGCGTCCGACGCACTCTCATTTGGGTCCCGCACACTTTCTACGGCGTCCGGCGCACTTCCACTTGGGTCCCGCACACTTTCTACGGCATCCAGCGCACTCTCATTTGGGTCCCGCACACTTTTTACGGCGTCCGGCGCACTCTCATTTGGGTCCCGCACACTTTCTACGGCGTCCGGCGCACTCCCACTTGGGTCCCGCACACTTTCTACTGCGTCCGACGCACTCTCATTCGGGTCCCGCACACTTTCTACGGCGTCCGGCGCACTTCCACTTGGGTCCCGCACACTTTCTACGGCATCCAGCGCACTCTCATTTGGGTCCCGCACACTATCGACGGCGTCTGGCGCACTCTCATTTGGGTCCCGCACACTTTCTACGGCGTTCTGCGCACACCCATTTGGGTCCCGCACACTTTTTACGGCGTCCGGCGCACTCCCACGTGGGTCCCGCACACTTTCGACGGCGTCCGGCGCACTCTCATTTGGGTCCCGCACACTTTCTACGGCGTCCGACGCACTCTCATTTGGATCCCACACACTTACTACGGCGTTCTGCGCACACCCATTTGGGTCTCGCACACTTTCTACGGCGTCCGGCGCACACCCATTTGGGTCCCGCACACTTTCTACGGCGTCCGGCGCACTCTCATTTGGGTCCCACACACTTACTACGGCGTTCTGCGCACATCCATTTGGGTCCCGCACACTTTTTACGGCGTCCGGCGCACTCCCACGTGGGTCCCGCACACTATCGACGGCGTCTGGCGCACTCTCATTTGGGTCCCGCACACTTTCTACGGCGTTCTGCGCACACCCATTTGGGTCCCGCACACTTTTTACGGCGTCCGGCGCACTCCCACGTGGGTCCCGCACACTTTCGACGGCGTCCGGCGCACTCTCATTTGGGTCCCGCACACTTTCTACGGCGTCCGGCGCACTCTCATTTGGGTCCCGCACACTTTCTACGGCGTCCGGCGCACTCCCACGTGGGTCCCGCACACTTTCGACGGCGTCCGGCGCACTCCGACTTTAGTCCCGCACACTTTCTACGGCGTCCGGCGCACTCCCACTTGGGTCCCGCACACTTTCGACGGCGTCCGGCGCACTCCGACTTTAGTCCCGCCCACTTTCTACGGCGTCCGGCGCACTCCCACTTGGGTCCCGCACACTTTCTACTGCGTCCGACGCACTCTCATTTGGGTCCCGCACACTTTCTACGGCGTCCGGCGCACTCTCATTTGGGTCCCGCACACTTTCTACGGCGTCCGGCGCACTCCCACGTGGGTCCCGCACACTTTCGACGGCGTCCGGCGCACTCTCATTTGGGTCCCGCACACTTTCTACGGCGTTCTGCGCACACCCATTTGGGTCCCGCACACTTTCTACGGCGTCCGGCGCACACCCATTTGGGTCCCGCACACTTTCTACGGCGTCCGGCGCACTCTCATTTGGGTCCCACACACTTTTTACGGCGTCCGGCGCACTCCCACGTGGGTCCCGCACACTTTCGAAGGCGTCCGGCGCACCCTCATTTGGGTCCCGCACACTTTCTGCGGCGTCCGGCGCACTCTCATTTGGGTCCCGCCCACTTTCTACGGCGTCCGGCGCACTCCCACGTGGGTCCCGCACACTTTCGACGGCGTCCGGCGCACTCTCATTTGGGTCCCGCACACTTTCTACGGCGTCCGACGCACTCTCATTTGGGTCCTGCACACTTTCTACGGCGTCCGGCGCACTCTCATTTGAGTCCCGCACACCTTTTACGGCGTCCCGCGCACTCTCATTTGGGTCCCGCACACTTTCTACGGCGTCCGGCGCACTCCACGTGGGTCCCGCACACTTTCTACGGCGTCCGGCGCACTCCCATTTGGGTCCCGCACACTTTCTACGGCGTCCGGCGCACTCCCATTTGGGTCCCGCACACTTTCTAGGCGTCCGGCGCACTCTCATTTGGGTCCCGCACACTTTCTAGGCGTCCGGCGCACTCTCATTTGGGTCCCGCACACTTTCTACGGCGTCCGGCGCACTCTCATTTGGGTCCCGCACACTTTCGACGGCGTCCGGCGCACTCTCATTTGGGTCCCGCACACTTTCTACGGCGTCCGGCGCACTCTCATTTGGGTCCCGCACACTTTTTACGGCGTCCGGCGCACTCATTTGGGTCCCGCACACTTTCTACGGCGTCCGGCGCACTCTCATTTGGGTCCCGCAAACTTTCTACGGCGTCCGGCGCACTCTCATTTGGGTCCCGCACACTTTCTACGGCGTCCAGCGCACTCTCATTTGGGTCCCGCACACTTTCTACGGCGTCCGGTGCACTCTCATTTGGGTCACGCACACTTTCTACGGCGTCCGGGGCACTCTCATTTGGGTCACGCACACTTTCCACGGCATTCGGCGGACTCATTTGGGTCCCCCACACTTTCTACGGAGTCAGGGGCACTCTCATTTGGGTCCCGCACACTTTCTACGGCGTTCTGCGCCCACCCATTTGGGTCCCGCACACTTTCTACGGCGTCCGGCGCACTCCCACGTGGGTCCCGCACACTTTCTACGGCGTCCGGCGCACTCTCATTTGGGTCCCGCACACTTTCTACGGCGTCCGGCACACTCTCATTTGGGTCCCGCACACTTTCTACGGCGTCCGGCGCACTCTCATTTGGGTCCCGCACACTTTCTACGGCGTCCGGCGCACTCTCATTTGGGTCTCGCACACTTTCTACGGCGTTCTGTGCACACCCATTTGGGTCCCGCACACTTTCTACGGCGTCCGGCGCACTCTCATTTGGGTCTCGCACACTTTCTACGGCGTCCGGCGCACTCTCATTTGGGTCCCACACACCTTCTACGGCGTCCGGCGCACACTCATTTGAGTCCCGCACACTTTCTACGGCGTCCGGCGCATTCCCACGTGGGTCCCGCACACTTTCTACGGCGTCCGGCGCACTCTCATTTGGCTCCCGCACACTTTCTACGGTGTCCAGCGCACTCCCACTTGGGTCCCGCACACTTCCCACGGCGTCCCTGCACTCCCACCTATGTCCCGCACACTTTCTACGGCGTCCGGCGCACTCTCATTTGGGTCCCGCACACTTTCTACGGCGTCCGGCGCACTCCCATTTGGGTCCCGCACAGTTTCTCCGGCGTCCGGCGCACTCCCATATGGGTTCCGTACATTTTCTCCGGCGTCCGGCGCACTCTCATTTTGGTCCGCACACTTTCTATGACGTCCGGCGCACTCTCATTTGGGTCCCGCACACTTTCTACGGCGTCCGGCGCACTCTCATTTGTGTCCCGCACACTTTCTACGGTGTCCGGCGCACCCCACTTTGGTTCCGCACACTTTTTACGGCGTCCGGTGCACTCTCATTTGGGTCCCGCACACTTTCTACGGCGTCCGGCGCACTCCCATTTGGGTCCCGCATACTTTCTTCGGCGTCCTGCGCACTCCCACTTGGGTCCCGCACACTTTCTACGGCGTCCGGCGCACTCTCATTTGGGTCCCGTACACTTTCTACGGCGTCCGGCGCACTCTCATTTGGGTCCCGCATACTTTCTGCGGCGTCCGGCGCACTCCCATTTGGGTCCCGCACACTTTCTACTGCATCCGGCGCACTCTCATTTGGGTCCCGCACACTTTCTACGGCGTCCGGCGCACTCCCATTTGGGTCCCGCACACTTTCTACTGCATCCGGCGCACTCTCATTTGGGTCCCGTACACTTTCTACGGCGTTCTGCGCACACCCATTTGGGTCCCGCACACTTTATACGGCGTCCGGCGCACTCCCACGTGGGTCCCGCACACTTTCTACGGCGTCCGGCGCACTCTCATTTGGGTCCCGTACACTTTCTACGGCGTCCGGCGCACTCTCATTTGGGTCCCGCACACTTTCTGCGGCGTCCGGCGCACTCCCATTTGGGTCCCGCACACTTTCTACGGCGTCCGGCGCACTCTAATTTGGGTCCCGCACACTTTCTACGGCGTCCGGCGCACTCCCACGTGGGTCCCGCACACTTTCTACGGCGTCCGGCGCACTCTCATTTGGGTCCCGTACACTTTCTACGGCGTCCGGCGCACTCCCATTTGGGTCCCGCACTCTCATTTGGGTCCCGCACACTTTCTACGGCGTCCGGCGCACTCCCATTTGGGTCCCGCACACTTTCTACGGCGTCCGGCGCACTCTCATTTGGGTTCCACACACATTCTAGGGCATCCGGCGCACTCCCACTTTAGTCCCGCACACTTTCTACGGCGTCCGGCGCACTCCCACTTGGGTCCCGCACACTTTCTACGGCGTCCGGCGCACTCTCATTTGGGTCCCACACACTTACTACGGCGTTCTGCGCACATCCATTTGGGTCCCGCACACTTTTTACGGCGTCCGGCGCACTCCCACGTGGGTCCCGCACACTATCGACGGCGTCTGGCGCACTCTCATTTGGGTCCCGCACACTTTCTACGGCGTTCTGCGCACACCCATTTGGGTCCCGCACACTTTCGACGGCGTCCGGCGCACTCCCACGTGGGTCCCGCACACTTTCGACGGCGTCCGGCGCACTCTCATTTGGGTCCCGCACACTTTCTACGGCGTCCGACGCACTCTCATTTGGGTCCCGCACACTTTCTACGGCGTCCGGCGCACTCTCATTTGGGTCCCGCACACTTTCTACGGCGTCCGGCGCACTCCCACGTGGGTCCCGCACACTTTCTACGGCGTCCGGCGCACTCCCACGTGGGTCCCGCACACTTTCTACGGCGTCCGGCGCACTCCCACTTTAGTCCCGCACACTTTCTACTGCGTCCGACGCACTCTCATTTGGGTCCCGCACACTTTCTACGGCGTCCGGCGCACTTCCACTTGGGTCCCGCACACTTTCTACGGCGTCCGGCGCACTCTCATTTGGGTCCCGCCCACTTCCTACGGCGTCCGGTGCACTCTCATTTGGGTCCCGCCACTTTCTACGGCGCCCGGCGCACTCCCACATGGGTCCCGCACCCTTTCTACGGCGTCCGGTGCACTCTCATTTGGGTCCCGCACACTTTCTACGGCGTCCGGTGCACTCTCATTTGGGTCCCGCACACTTTCTACGGCGTCCGGCGCACTCCCACTTGGGTCCCGCACACTTTCTACGGCGTCCGGCGCACTCTCATTTGGGTCCCGCACACTTTCTACGGCGTTCTGCGCACACCCATTTGGGTCCCGCACACTTTTTACGGCGTCCGGCGCACTCCCACTTGGGTCCCGCACACTTTCTACTGCGTCCGACGCACTCTCATTTGGGTCCCGCACACTTTCGACGGCGTCCGGCGCACTCTCATTTGGGTCCCGCACACTTTCTACGGCATTCTGCGCACACCCATTTGGGTCCCGCACACTTTCTACGGCGTCCGGCGCACACCCATTTGGGTCCCGCACACTTTCTACGGCGTCCGGCGCACTCTCATTTGGGTCCCACACACTTACTACGGCGTTCTGCGCACATCCATTTGGGTCCCGCACACTTTTTACGGCGTCCGGCGCACTCCCACGAGGGTCCCGCACACTTTCGACGGCGTCCGGCGCACTCTCATTTGGGTCCCGCACACTTTCTACGGCGTTCTGCGCACACCCATTTGGGTCCCGCACACTTTCTACGGCGTCCGGCGCACACCCATTTGGGTCCCGCACACTTTCTACGGCGTCCGGCGCACTCTCATTTGGGTCCCGCACACTTTCTACGGCGTCCGGCGCACTCTCATTTGGGTCCCGCACACTTTCTACGGCGTCCGGCGCACTCCCACGTGGGTCCCGCACACTTTCTACGGCGTCCGGCGCACACCCATTTGGGTCCCGCACACTTTCTACGGCGTCCGGCGCACTCTCATTTGGGTCCCACACACTATCTAGGGCGTTCTGCGCACACCCATTTGGGTCCCCCACACTTTCTACGGCGTCCGGCGCACTCCCATTTGGGTCCCGCACACTTTCTACGGCGTCCGGCGCACTCTCATTTGGGTCCCACACACTTTCTACGGCGTCCGGCGCACTCTCATTTGGGTCCCGCACACTTTCTACGGCGTCCGGCGCACTCCCACGTGGGTCCCGCACACTTTCTACGGCGTCCGGCGCACTCTCATTTGGGTCCCGCACACTTTCTACGGCGTCCGGCGCACTCTCATTTGGGTCCCGCACACTTTCTACGGCGTCCGGCGCACTCCCACTTGGGTCCCGCACACTTTCTACGGCGTTCGTCGCTCTCTCATTTGGGTCCCACCCACTTTCTACGGCGTCCGGCGCACTCTCATTTGGGTGCCGCACACTTTCTACGGAGTCAGGCGCACTCTCATTTGGGTCCCGCACACTTTCTACGGCGTCCGGCGCACTCCCACGTGAGTCCCGCACACTATCTACGGAGTCAGGGGCACTCTCATTCGGGTCCCGCACACTTTCTACGGCGTTCTGCGCCCCCCCATTTGGGTCCCGCACACTTTCTACGGCGTCCGGCGCACTCTCATTTGGGTCCCGCACACTTTCTACGGCGTCCGGCGCACTCTCATTTGGGTCCCGCACACTTTCTACGGCGTCCGGCGCACTCTCATTTGGGTCCCGCACACTTTATACGGCGTCCGGCGCACTCCAACTTGCGTCCCGCACACTTTCTACGGCGTCCGGCGCACCCCCACTTGGGTCCCGCACACTTTCTACGGCGTTCGACGCTCTCTCATTTGGGTCCCGCACATTTTCTACGGCGTCCGGCGCACTCTCATTTGGGTCCCACACACTTACTACGGCGTCCGGCGCACTCTCATTTGGGTCCCACACACTTTCTACGGCGTCCGGCGCGCTCTCGTTTGGGTCTCGCACACTTTCTACGGCGTCCCTCGCACTCTCATTTGGGTCCCGCACACTTTCTACGGCGCCCGGCGCACTCCCACTTGGGTCCCGCACACTTTCTACGGCGTCCGGCGCACTCTCATTTGGGTCCTGCACACTTTCTACGGCGCCCGGCGCACTCTCATTTGGGTCCCGCACACTTTCTACGGCGTCCGGCGCACTCCCACGTGGGTCCCGCACACTTTCTACGGCGTCCGGCGCACTCTCATTTGGGTCCCGCACACTTTCTACGGCGTCCGGCGCACTCTCATTTGGGTCCCACACACTTTCTACGGCGTCCGGCGCACTCCCACTTGGGTCCCGCACACTTTCTACGGCGTCCGGCGCACTCTCATTTGGGTCCCGCACACTTTCTACGGCGTCCGGCGCACTCTCATTTGGGTCCCGCACACTTTCTACGGCGTCCGGCGCACTCCCATTTGGGTCCCGCACACTTTCTACGGCGTCCGGCGCACTCTCATTTGGGTCCCGCACACTTTCTACGGCGTCCGGCGCACTCTCATTTGGGTCCCGCACACTTTCTACGGCGTCCGGCGCACTCCCATTTGGGTCCCGCACACTTTCTACGGCGTCCGGAGCACTCTCATTTGGGTCCCGCACACTTTCTACGGCGTCCGGCGCACTCTCATTTGGGTCCCGCACACTTTCTACGGCGTCCGGAGCACTCTCATTTGGGTCCCGCACACTTTCTACGGCGTCCGGCGCACTCCCACTTGGATCCCGCACACTTTCTACGGCATTCGACGCACTCTCATTTGGGTCCCGCACACTTTCTACGGCGTCCGGCGCACTCTCATTTGGGTCCCGCACACTTTCTACGGCGTCCGATGCACTCTCATTTGGGCCCCGCACACTTTCTACGGCGTCTGGCGCGCTCTCATTTGAGCCCCGCACACTTTCTACGGCGTCCGGCGCACTCTCGTTTGGGTCCCGCACGCTTTCTACGGCGTCTGGCGCACTCTCATTTGAGTCCCGCACACTTTCTACGGCGTCCGATGCACTCGCATTTGGGTCCCGCACTCTTTCTACGGCGTCCGGCGCACTCTCATTTGGGTCCCACACACTTACTACGGCGTTCTGCGCACATCCATTTGGGTCCCGCCCACTTTCTGCGGTGTCCGGCGCACTCCCACGTGGGTACCGCACACTTTCTACGGCGTCCAGCGCACTCTCGTTTGGGTCGCGCACGCTTTCTACGGCGTCTGGCGCACTCTCATTTGGGTCCCGCACACTTTCTACGGCGTCCGACGCACTCTCATTTGGGTCCCGCACACTTTCTACGGCGTCCGACGCACTCTCATTTGGGTCCTGCACACTTTCTACGGCGTCCGGCGCACTCTCATTTGAGTCCCGCACACCTTTTACGGCGTCCGGCGCACTCCCACGTGGGTCCCGCACACTTTCGACGGCGTCCGGCGCACTCCCACGTGGGTCCCGCACACTTTCTACGGCGTCCGACGCACTCTCATTTGGGTCCTGCACACTTTCTACGGCGTCCGGCGCACTCCCACTTTAGTCCCGCACACTTTCTACGGCGTCCGGCGCACTCTCATTTGGGTCCCGCACACTTTCTACGGCGTCCGGCGCACTCTCATTTGGGTCCCGCACACTTTCTACGGCATCCGGCGCACGCCCATTTGGGTCCCGCACACTTTCTACGGCGTCCCGCGCACTCTCATTTGGGTCCCGCAAACTTTCTACGGCGTCCGACGCACTCTCATTTGGGCCCCGCACACTTTCTACGGCGTTCTGCGCACTCCCACGTGGGTACCGCACATTTTCTACGGCGTCCAGCGCACTCTCGTTTGGGTCCCGCACGCTTTCTACGGCGTCCGATGCACTCTCATTTGGGTCCCGCACTCTTTCTACGGCGTCCGGCGCACTCTCATTTGGGTCCCGCACACTTTCTACGGCGTCCGGCGCACTCTCATTTGGGTCTTGCACACTTTCTACGGCGTCCGGCGCACTCCCACGTGGGACCCGCACACTTTCTACGGCGTCCGGCGCACTCTCATTTGGGTCCCGCACACTTTCTACGGCGTCCGACGCACTCTCATTTGGGTCCCGCACACTTTCTACGGCGTCCGGCGCACTCTCATTTGGGTCCCGCACACTTTCTACGGCGTTCTGCGCACATCCATTTGGGTCCCGCACACTTTCTACGGCGTCCGGCGCACTCTCATTTGGGTCCCGCACACTTTCTACGGCGTCCGACGCACTCTCATTTGGGTCCCGCACACTTTCTACGGCGTCCGGCGCACTCTCATTTGGGTCCCGCACACTTTCTACGGCGTCCGACGCACTCTCATTTGGGTCCCGCACACTTTCTACGGCGTCCGACGCACTCTCATTTGGGTCCCGCACACTTTCTACGGCGTTCTGCGCACGCCCATTTGGGTCCCGCACACTTACTGCGGCGTTCTGCGCACATCCATTTGGGTCCCGCCCACTTTCTACGGTGTCCGGCGCACTCCCACGTGGGTACCGCACACTTTCTACGGCGTCCAGCGCACTCTCGTTTGGGTCGCGCACGCTTTCTACGGCGTCTGGCGCACTCTCATTTGAGTCCCGCACACTTTCTACGGCGTCCGATGCACTCGCATTTGGGTCCCGCACTCTTTCTACGGCGTCCGGCGCACTCTCATTTGGGTCCCACACACTTACTACGGCGTTCGGCGCACTCTCAGTTGAGTCCCGCACACTTTCTACGGCGTCCGGCGCACTCCCACTTGGGCCCCGTACACTTTATACGGCGTCCGGCGCACTCTCATTTGGGTCCCGCACACTTTCTACGGCATACGGCGCACTCTCATTTGGGTCTCGCACACTTTATACGGCGTCCGGCGCACTCTCATTTGGGTCCCGCACAATTTCTACGGCGTCCGGCGCACTCTCATTTGGGTCCCGCACACTTTCTACGGCGTCCGGCGCACTCTCATTTGGGTCCCGCACACTTTCTACGGCGTCCGGCGCACTCTCATTTGGGTCCCGCACACTTTCTACGACGTCCGGCGCACTCTCATTTGGGTCCCGCACACTTTCTACGACGTCCGGCGCACTCTCATTTGGGTCCTACACACTTTCTACGGCGTCCGGCGCACTCCCACTTGGGTCCCGCACACTTTCTACGGCGTTCTGTGCACACCCATTTGAGTCCCGCACACTTTCTACGGCGTCCGACGCACTCCCATTTGGGTCCCGCACACTTTCTACGGCGTCCGGCGCACTCTCACTTGGGTCCCGCACACTTTCTACGGCGTCCGGCGCGCTCTCATTTGGGTCCCGCACACTTTCTACGGCGTCCGGCGCACACCCATTTGGGTCCCGCACACTTTCTACGGCGTCCGGCGCACTCTCATTTGGGTCCCGCACACTTTCTACGGCGTTCGGCGCACTCTCATTTGGGTCCCACACACTTTCTAGGGCGTTCTGCGCACATCCATTTGGGTCCCGCACACTTTCTACGGCGTCCGGCGCACTCCCACGTGGGTCCCGCACACTTTCTACGGCGTCCGGCGCACTCTCATTTGGGTCCCGCACACTTTCTACGGCGTCCGGCGCACTCTCAGTTGGGTCCCGCACACTTTCTACGGCGTCCGGCGCACTCTCATTTGGGTCCCGCATACTTTCTACGGCGTCCAGCGCCCTCTCATTTGGTCCCGCACACTTTCTACGGCGTCCGGCGCACTCTCATTTGGGTCCCGCACACTTTCTACGGCGTCCGGCGCACTCCCATTTGGGTCCCGCACACTTTCTACGGCGTCCGGCGCACTCTCATTTGGGTCCCGCACACTTTCTACGGCGTCCGGCGCCCTCTCATTTGGGTCCCGCACACTTTCTACGGCGTCCGACGCGCTCTCATTTGGGTCCCGCACACTTTCTACGGCGTCCGGCGCACTCTCATTTGGGTCCCACACACTTACTACGGAATTCTGCGCACATCCATTTGGGTCCCGCACACTTTCTACGGTGTACGGCGCACTCCCACGTGGGTCCCGCACACTTACTACGGCGTCCAGCGCACTCTCGTTTGGGTCCCGCACACTTTCTACGGCGTCCGGCGTACTCTCATTTGGGTTCCACACACTTTCTACGGCGTCCGGGCACTCCCACTTGGGTCCCGCACACTTTCTACGGCGCCCGGCGCACTCTCATTTGGGTCCCGCACACTTTCTACGGCGTCCGGCGCACTCTCATTTGGGTCCCGCACACTTTCTGCGGCGTCCGGCGCACTCTCATTTGGGTCCCGCACACTTTCTACTGCATCCGGCGCACTCTCATTTGGGTCCCGCACACTTTCTGCGGCGTCCGGCGCATTCTCATTTGGGTCCCGCACACTTTCTACGGCGTCCGGCGCACTCTCATTTGGGTCCCGCACACTTTCTACGGCGTCCGGCGCACTCTCATTTGGGTCCCGCACACCTTCTACGGCGTCTGGCGCACTCTCATTTGAGTCCCGCACACTTTCTACGGCGTCCGATGCACTCTCATTTGGGTCCCGCACTCTTTCTACGGCGTCCGGCGCACTCTCATTTGGGTCCCACACACTTACTGCGGCGTTCTGCGCACATCCATTTGGGTCCCGCCCACTTTCTACGGTGTCCGGCGCACTCCCACGTGGGTACCGCACACTTTCTACGGCGTCCAGCGCCCTCTCGTTTGGGTCCCGCACGCTTTCTACGGCGTCCGACGCACTCTCATTTGGGTCCCGCACACTTTCTACGGCGTTCTGCGCACGCCCATTTGGGTCCCACACACTTACTACGGCGTCCAGCGCCCTCTCGTTTGGGTCCCGCACGCTTTCTACGGCGTCCGACGCACTCTCATTTGGGTCCCGCACATTTTCTACGGCGTTCTGCGCACGCCCATTTGGGTCCCGCACACTTTCTAGGGCGTTCTGCGCACACCCATTTGGGTCCCATACACTTTCTACTGCATCCGGTGCACTCTCATTTGGGTCCCGCACACTTTCTACGGCGTCCGGCGCACTCCCATTTGGGGCCCGCACACTTTCTACTGCATCCGGCGCCCACCCATTTGCGTCCCGCACGCTTTCTACGGCGTCCGGCGCACTCTCACTTGGGTCCCGCACACTTTCTACGGCGTCCGGCGCACTCTCATTTGGGTCCCGCACACTTTCTACGGCGTCCGGCGCACTCCCATTTGGGTCCCGCACACTTTCTACTGCATCCGGCGCACTCTCATTTGGGTCCCGTACACTTTCTACGGCGTCCGGCTCACTCTCATTCGGGCCCCGCACACTTTCTACGGCGTCCGGCGCACTCTCATTTGGGTCCCGCACACTTTCTACGGCGTCCGGCGCACTCTCATTTGGGTCCCGCACACTTTCTACGGCGTCCGGCGCACTCTCATTTGGGTCCCGCACACTTTCTACGGCGTCCGGCGCACTCTCATTTGGGTCCCGCACACTTTCTACGGCGTCCGGCGTACTCTCGTTTGGGTCCCACACACTTTCTACGGCGTCCGACGCACTCTCATTTGGGTCCCGCACACTTTCTACGGCGTCCGGCGCCTTCTCATTTGGGTCCCGCACACTTTCTACGCCGTTCTGCACACACCCATTTGGGTGGGTCCCGCACACTTTCTACGGCGTCCGGCGCACTCCCACTTGGGTCCCGCACACTTTCTACGGCGTTCGGCGCACTCTCATTTGAGTTCCACACACTTTCTACGCCGTTCTGCGCACATCCATTTGGGTCCCGCACACTTTCTACGGCGTCCGGCGCACTCCCACGTGGGTCCCGCACACTTTCTACGACGTCCGGCGCACTCTCATTTGGGTCCCGCACACTTTCTACGGCGTCCGGCGCACTCTCATTTGGGTCCCGCACACTTTCTACGGCGTCCGGCGCACTCTCATTTGGGTCCCGCACACTTTCTACGGCGTCCGGCGCACTCTCATTTGGGTCCCGCACACCTTCTACGGCGTCCGGCGCACTCTCATTTGGGTCCCGCACACTTTCTACGACGTCCGGCGCACACCCATTTGGGTCCCGCACACTTTCTACGGCGTCCGGCGCACTCTCATTTGGGTCCCGCACACTTTCTACGGCGTTCTGCGCACACCCATTTGGGTCCCGCACACATTCTACGGCGTCCGGCGTACTCCCACTTGGGTCACGCACACTTTCTACGGCGTCCGGCGCACTCTTATTTGGGTCCCGCACACTTTCTACGGCGTTCTGCGCACTCTCATTCCGGTCCCACACACTTTCTACGGCGGCAGGCGCACTCCCACGTGGGTCCCGCACACTTTCTACGGCGTCCGGCGCACTCCCACTTGGGTCCCGCACACTTTCTACGGCGTCCGGCGCACTCTCATTTGGGTCCCGCACATTTTCTACGGCGTCCGGCGCACTCCTAATTTGATACGACACCCGTTCTATGGCGTCCAGCGCACTCTCATTTGGGTCCCGCACACTTTCTACGGCGTCCGACGCACTCTCATTTGGGTCCCGCACACTTTCTACGGCGTTCTGCGCACATCCATTTGGGTCCCGCCCACTTTCTACGGTGTCCGGCGCACTCCCACGTGGGTACCGCACACTTTCTACGGCGTTCTGCGCACTCTCCTTTGGGTCCCCCACACTTTCTACGCCGTCCGGCGCACTCTCGTTTGGCTCCCGCCCACTTTCTTCGGCGTCCGGCGCACTCCCACTTGGGTCCCGCACACTTTCTACGGCGTCCGGCGCACTCTCATTTGGGTCCCGCACCCTTTATACGGCGCCCGGCGACCTCTCATTTGGGTCCCGCACACTTTCTACGGCGTCCGGCGCACTCTCATTTGGGTCCCGCACACTCTACGGCGTCCGGCGCACTCCCACTTGGGTCTCGCACACTTTCTACGGCGTCCGGCGCACTCCCATTTGGGCCCCGCACACTTTCTACGGTGTCCGGCGCACTCCCACTGGGGTCCCTCACACTTTCTACGGCGTCCTGCGCACATCCATTTGGGTCCTGCACACTTCCTACGGAGTCCGACGCGCTCCTGTTCGGGTTCCACACACTTTCTACGGAGTCCGGCGCACTCTCGTTTGGGTCTCACAAACTTTCTATGGCGTCCGGCGCACTCTCGTTTGCGTCCCACACACTTTCTACGGCGTCCAGCGCATTCTCATTTAGGTCCCGCACACTTTCTACGGCGTCCGGCGCTCTCTCACTTAAGCCCTGCACACTTTCTACGGCATCCGGCGCACTCTCATTTGGGTCCCGCACACTTTCTACGGCGTTCTGCGCACACCCATTTGGGTCCCGCACACTTTCTACGGCGTCCGGCGCACTCCCACGTGGGTCCCGCACACTTTCTACGGCGTCTGGCGCACTCTCATTTGGGTCTCGCACACTTTTTACGGTGTCCGGCGCACTCTCACTTGGTCCCGCACACTTTCTACGGCATCCGACGCATTCTCATTTGGGTCCCGCACACTTTCTACGGCGTTCTGCGCACTCTCAATTGGATCCCGCACACTTTCTACGGCGGCAGGCGCACTCCCACGTGGGTCCCGCACACTTTCTAAGGCGTCCGGCGTACTCTCATTTATGTCCCGCACACTTTCTACGGCGTGCTGCGCACACCCATTTGGGTCCCGCACACTTTCTACGGCGTCCGGCGCACTCTCATTTGGGTCCCGCACACTTTCTACGGCGTCCGACGCACTCTCATTTGGGTCCCGCACACTTTCTACGGCGTCCGATGCACTCTCATTTGGGTCCCGCACTCTTTCTACGGCGTTCTGCGCACACCCATTTGGGTCCCACACACATACTACGGCGTTCTGCGCACATCCATTTGGGTCCCGCACACTTTCTACGGCGTCCGACGCACTCTCATTTGGGTCCCGCACACTTTCTACGGCGTCCGATGCACTCTCATTTGGGTCCCGCACACTTTATACGGCGTCCGGCGCACTCTTATTTGGGTCCCACACACTTACTACGGCGTCTGGCGCACTCTCATTTGAGTCCCGCACTCTTTCTACGGCGTCCGGCGCACTCTCATTTGGGTCCCACACACTTACTACGGCGTTCTGCGCACATCCATTTGGGTCCCGCACACTTTCTACGGCGTCCGACGCACTCTCATTTGGGTCCCGCACACTTTCTACGGCGTCCGACGCACTCTCATTTGGGTCCCGCACACTTTCTACGGCGTCCGGCGCACTCTCATTTGGGTCCCGCACACTTTCTACGGCGTCTGGCGCACTCTCATTTGGGTCCCGCACACTTTCTACGGCGTCCGGCGCACTCCCACGAGGGTCCCGCACACTTTCGACGGCGTCCGGCGCACTCCCACTTGGGTCCCGCACACTTTCTACGGCGTCCGGCCCCCTCTCATTTGGGTCCCGCACACTTTCTGCGGCGTCCGGCGCACTCTCATTTGGGTCCCGCACACTTTCTACGGCGTCCGGCGCACTCTCATTTTGGGTCCCGCACACTTTCTACGGCGTCCGGCGCACTCTCATTTGGGTCCCGCACACTTTCTACGGCGTCCGGCGCACTCTCATTTGGGTCCCGCACACTTTCTACGGCGTCCGGCGCACTCCCATTTGGGTCCCGCACACTTTCTACGGCTTTCGGCGCTCTGTCATTTGGGTCCCGCACACTGTCTTCGGCGTTCCGCCCACTCTCATCTGGGTCCCGCACACTTTCTACGGCCTCCGGCGCTCTCTCATTTGGGTCGCGCACACTTTCTCCGGCGTCCGGCGCACTCTCATTTGGGTCCCGCACACTTTCTACGGCGGCCGGCGCACTCTCATTTGGGTCCGGCACACTTTCTACGGCGTCCGGCGAACTCTAATTTGGATCCCGCACACTTTCTACGGCGTCCGGCGAACTCTAATTTGGGTCCCGCACACTTTCTACGGCGTCCGGCGAACTCTAATTTGGGTCCCGCACACTTTCTACGGCGTCCGGCGCACTCTCGTTTGGGTCCCGCACACTTTCTACGGCGTCCGGCGCACTCTCAATTGGGTCCCGCACACTTTCTACGGCGTTCTGCGCACATCCATTAGGGTCCCGCACACTTTCTACGGCGTCCGGCGCCCTCACACTTGGGTCCCGTACGCTTTCTACGGCGTCTGGCGCACTCTCATTTGGGTCCAGCACACTTTCTAGGGCGTTCTGCGCACGCCCATTTGGGTCCCGCACACTTTCTACGGCGTCTGGCGCACTCCCATTTGGGTCCCGCACACTTTCTACGGCGTCCGGCGCACTCTCATTTGGGTCCCACACACTTACTACGGCGTTTGGCGCACTCTCATTTGAGTCCCGCACACTTTCTACGGCGTCCGATGCACTCTCATTTGGGTCCCGCACTCTTTCTACGGCGTCCAGCGCACTCTCGTTTGGGTCCCGCCCACTTTCTAGGGCGTTCTGCGCACACCCATTTGGGTCCCGCACACTTTCTACGGCGTCCGACGCACTCTCATTTGGGTCCCGCACACTTTCTACGGCGTTCTGCGCACGCCCATTTGGGTCCCACACACTTACTGCGGCGTTCTGCGCACATCCATTTGGGTCCCGCCCACTTTCTACGGTGTCCGGCGCACTCCCACGTGGGTACCGCACACTTTCTACGGCGTCCAGCGCACTCTCATTTGGGTCCCGCACTCTTTCTACGGCGTTCTGCGCACATCCATTTGGGTCCCGCACACTTTCTACGGCGTCCGACGCACTCTCATTTGGGTCCCGCACACTTTCTACGGCGTCCGGCGCACTCTCATTTGGGTCCACCACTCTTTCTCCAGCGTCCGGCGCACTCTCATTTGGGTCCCACTCACTTTCTACAGCGCCTTGCGCACTCTCATTTGGGTCCCGCGCACTTTCTACGGCGTCCGGCGCACTCTCATTTGGGTCCCACACACTCTCTACTGCGTCCGGCGCACTTCCACTTGGGTCCCGCACACTTTCTACGGGGTCCGGCGCACTCCCACTTGGGTCCCGCACACATTCTACGGCGTTCTGCGCACATCCATTTGGGTCCCGCCCACTTTCTACGGTGTCCGGCGCACTCCCACGTGGGTACCGCACACTTTCTACGGCGTCCAGCGCACTCTCGTTTGGGTCCCGCACGCTTTCTACGGTGTCTGGCGCACTCCCACGTGGGTACCGCACACTTTCTACGGCGTCCAGCGCCCTCTCGTTTGGGTCCCGCACGCTTTCTACGGCGTCCGACGCACTCTCATTTGGGTCCCGCACACTTTCTACGGCGTTCTGCGCACGCCCATTTGGGTCCCACACACTTACTGCGGCGTTCTGCGCACATCCATTTGGGTCCCGCCCACTTTCTACGGTGTCCGGCGCACTCCCACGTGGGTACCGCACACTTTCTACGGCGTCCAGCGCACTCTCGTTTGGGTCCCGCACGCTTTCTACGGCGTTCTGCGCACACCCATTTGGGTCCCACACACTTTCTACGGCGTCCGATGCACTCTCATTTGGGTCCCGCACTCTTTCTACGGCGTCCGGCGCACTCTCATTTGGGTCCCACACACTTACTACGGCGTTCTGCGCACACCCATTTGGGTCCCGCACACTTTCTACGGCGTCCGACGCACTCTCATTTGGGTCCCGCACACTTTCTACGGCGTCCGGCGCCCCCTCATTTGGGCCCCGCATCCTCTCTCCGGCGTCCGGCGCACTCTCATTTGGGTCCCGCACTCTTTCTACGGCGTCCGGCGCACTCTCATTTGGGTCCCGCACACTTTCTACGGCGTCCTGCGCACTCTCGTTTGGGTCCCACACACTTACTACGGCGTTCTGCGCACATCCATTTGGGTCCCGCACACTTACTACGGCGTTCTACGCACATCCATTTGGGTCCCGCACACTTTCTACGGCGTCCGACGCACTCTCATTTGGGTCCCGCACACTTTCTACGGCGTCCGGCGCACTCTCATTTGGGTCCCACACACTTTCTACGGTGTACGGCGCACTCCCACGTGGGTACCGCACACTTTCTACGGCGTCCAGCGCACTCTCGTTTGGGTCCCGCACGCTTTCTACGGCGTCTGGCGCACTCTCATTTGAGTCCCGCACACTTTCTACGGCGTTCTGCGCACATCCATTTGGGTCCCGCACACTTTCTACGGCGTCCAGCGCACTCTCATTTGGGTCCCACACACTTACTACGGCGTTCTGCGCACATCCATTTGGGTCCCGCACTCTTTCTACGGCGTTCTGCGCACATCTCATTTGGGTCCCGCACACTTTCTACGGCGTCAGGCGCACTCCCATTTGGGTCCCACACACTTTCTCCGGCGTCCAGCGCACTCTCGTTTGGGTCCCGCACGCTTTCTACGGCGTCTGGCGCACTCTCATTTGAGTCCCGCACACTTTCTACGGCGTTCTGCGCACATCCATTTGGGTCCCGCACACTTTCTACGGCGTCCGACGCACTCTCATTTGGGTCCCGCACACTTTCTACGGCGTT
This sequence comes from Aplectana chamaeleonis, assembly GCA_029168955.1. NCBI lineage: Eukaryota > Metazoa > Nematoda > Chromadorea > Rhabditida > Cosmocercidae > Aplectana > Aplectana chamaeleonis. Next base: position 258,579 of record JAPDOI010000424.1, read on the forward strand.
CTGCGCACTCCCACGTGGGTACCGCACACTTTCTACGGCGTCCAGCGCACTCTCGTTTGGGTCCCGCACGCTTTCTACGGCGTCTGGCGCACTCTCATTTGAGTCCCACACACTTTATACGGCGTCCGATGCACTCTCGTTTGGGTCCCGCACACTTTCTACGGCGTCTGGCGCACTCTCATTTGAGTCCCGCACACTTTCTACGGCGTCCGATGTACTCTAATTTGGGTCCCGCACTCTTTCTACGCCCTTCTGCGCACACACATTTGGGTCCCACACACATACTACGGCGTTCTGCGCACTCTCATTTGGGTCCCGCACACTATCGACGGCGTCTGGCGCACTCTCATTTGGGTCCCGCACACTTTCTACGGCGTTCTGCGCACACCCATTTGGGTCCCGCACACTTTCTACGGCGTCCGGCGCACTCTCATTTGGGTCCCGCACACTTTCTACGGCGTCCAGCACACTCTCATTTGGGTCCCGCACACTTTCTACGGCGTCCGGCCCACTCCCGTTTGCGTCCCGCACACTTTCTACGGCGTTCTGTGCACACCCATTTGTGTCCCGCACACTTTCTACGGCGTCCGGCGCACTCTCATTTGGGTCCCGCACACTTTCTACGGCGTCCGGCGCACTCTCATTTGGGTCCCGCATACTTTCTACGGCGTCCGGCGCACTCTCATTTGGGTCCCGCACACTTTCTACGGCGTCCGGCGCACTCTCATTTGGGTCCCGCACACTTTCTACGGCGTCCTGCGCACTCTCATTTGGGTCCCGCACACTTTCTACTGCGTCTGGCGCACTCTCATTTGGGTCCCGCACAATTTCTACGGCGTCCGGCGCACTCTCATTTAGGTCCCGCACAATTTCTACGGCGTCCGGCGCACTCTCATTTTGGTTCCCCACACCTTCTTCGGCGTCCGGGGCGCGCCCACTTGGGTCCCGCACACTTTCTACGGCGTCCGGCGCACTCTCGTTTGGGTCCCGCACACTTTCTACGGCGTCCGGCGCACTCTCATTTGGGTCCCGCAGACTTTCTACGGCGTTCTGCGCACACCCATTTGGGTTCCGCACACTTTCTACGGCGTCCGGCGCACTCCCACTGGGGTCCCGCACACTTACTACGGCGTGTGGCGCACTCTCATTTGGGTCCCGCACACGTTCTACGGCGTCCGGCGCACTCCCACTTGGATCCCACACACATTCTACGGCGTCCATCGCACTCTCATTTGGGTCCCGTACACTTTCTACGGCGTCCGGCGCACTCTCATTTGGGTCCCGCACAATTTCTACGGCGTCCGGCGCACTCTCATTTGGGTCCCGCACACTTTCTACGGCGTCCGGCGCACTCCCACTTGGGCCCACACACTTTCTACGGCGTCCGGGCACTCCCACTTGGGTCCCGCACACTTTCTACGGCGTCCGGCGCACTCTCATTTGGGTCCCGCACACTTTCTACGGCGTCCGGGCACTCCCACTTGGGTCCCGTACACTTTCTACGGCGTCCGTCGCACTCTTATTTGGGTCCCACACACTTTCTACGGCGTCCGTCGCACTCCCACTTGGGCCCGCACACTTTCTATGGCGTCCGTCGCACTCTCATTTGGGTCCCACACACTTTCTACGGCGCCCGGCGCACTCTCATTTGGGTCCCACACACTTTCTACGGCATACGGCGCACTCTAATTTGGGTCTCGCACACTTTCTACGGCGTCCGGCGCACTCTCATTTGGGTCTCGCACAATTTCTACGGCGTCCGGCGCACTCTCATTTGGGTCCCGCACAATTTCTACGGCGTCCGGCGCACTCTCATTTGGGTCCCGCACACTTTCTACGGCGTCCGGCGCACACCCATTTGGGTCCCGCACACTTTCTACGGCGTCCGGCGCACTCTCATTTGGGTCCCGCACACTTTCTACGGCGTCCGGCGCACTCCCACTTGGGTCCCGCACACTTTCTACGGCGTCCGACGCACTCTCATTTGGGTCCCGCACACTTTCTACGGCGTCCGGCGCACTCTCATTTGGGTCCCACACACTTACTACGGAATTCTGCGCACATCCATTTGGGTCCCGCACACTTTCTACGGTGTACGGCGCACTCCCACGTGGGTCCCGCACACTTACTACGGCGTCCAGCGCACTCTCGTTTGGGTCCCGCACACTTTCTACCGCGTTCTGCGCACTCTCAATTGGATCCCGCACACTTTCTACGGCGTTCTGCGCACTCCCATTTGGGTCCCGCCCACTTTCTACGGCGTCCGATGCACTCTCATTTGGGTCCCGCACACCTTCTACGGCGTCTGGCGCACTCTCATTTGGGTCCCGCACACTTTCTACGGCGTCCGGCGCACTCTCATTTGGGTCCCGTACACTTTCTACGGCGTCCGGCGCACTCTCATTTGGGTCCCGCACAATTTCTACGGCGTCCGGCGCACTCTCATTTGGGTCCCGCACACTTTCTACGGTGTCCGGCGCACTCTCATTTGGGTCCCGCACACTTTCTACGGCGTCCGGCGTACTCTCATTTGGGTCCAGCACACTTTCTACGGCGTCCGGCGCACTCTCATTTGGGTCCCGCACACTTTCTACGGCGTCCGGCGCACTCTCATTTGGGTCCCGCACACTTTCTACGGCGTCCGGCGGACTCTCATTTGGGTCCAGCACACTTTCTACGGCGTCCGGCGTACTCTCATTTGGGTCCAGCACACTTTCTACGGCGTCCGGCGCACTCCCATGTGGGTCCCGCACACTTTCTACGGCGTCCGGCGCACTCTCATTTGCGTCCCGCACACTTTCTACGGCGTCCGGCGCACTCCCGTTTGGGTCCCGCACACTTTCTACGGCGTCAGGCGCACTCTCATTTGGGTCCCGCACACTATCGACGGCGTCTGGCGCACACTCATTTGGGTCCCGCACACTTTCTACGGCGTTCTGCGCACATCCATTTGGGTCCCGCACACTTTCTACGGCGTCCTACGCACTCTCATTTGGGTCCCGCACACTTTCTACGGCGTTCTGCGCACATCCATTCGGGTCCCGCACACTTTCTACGGCGTCCTACGCACTCCCACGTGGGTACCGCACACTTTCTACGGCGTCCTGCGCACTCTCATTTGGGTCCCACACACTTTCTACGGCGTCCTGCGCACTCTCATTTGGGTCCCGCACACTTTCTACGGCGTTCTGCGCACTCATTTGGGTCCCGCACACTTTCTACGGCGTCCGGCGCACTCACATTTGGGTCTCGAACACTTTCTACGGCGTCCGGCGCACTCACATTTGGGTCTCGAACACTTTCTACGGCGTCCGATGCACTCTCATTTGGGTCCCGCACTCTTTCTACGGCGTCCGGCGCACTCTCATTTGGGTCCCGCACACTTTCTACGGCGTCCGGCGCACTCTCATTTGGGTCCCACACACCCTCTACGGCGTCCGGCGCACTCTCATTTGGGTCCCGCACACTTTCTACGGCGTCCGGCGCACTCTCATTTGGGTCCCGCACCCTTTCTACGGCGTCCGGCGCACTCCCATTTGGGTCCCGCACACTTTCTACGGCGTCCGGCGCTTTCTCATTTGGGTCCCGCACACTTTCTACGGCGTCCGGCGCACCCTCATTTGGGTCCCGCACACTTTCCGCGGCGTCCGGCGCACTCTCATTTGGGTCCCGCACACTTTCTACGGCGTCCGGCGCACTCCCATTTGGGTCCCGCACACTTTCTACGGCGTCTGGCGCACTCTCATTTGGGTCCCATACACTTTCTACGGCCTTCTGCGCACACACATTTGGGTCCCGCACACTTTCTACGGCGTCCGACGCACTCTCATTTGGGTCCCGCACACTTTCTACGGCGTTCTGCGCACGCCCATTTGGGTCCCACACACTTACTGCGGCGTTCTGCGCACATCCATTTGGGTCCCGCCCACTTTCTACGGTGTCCGGCGCACTCCCACGTGGGTACCGCACACTTTCCACGGCGTCCGATGCACTCTCATTTGGGTCCCGCACTCTTTCTACGGCGTTCTGCGCACACCCATTTGGGTCCCATACACTTTCTACGGCGTCCGGCGCACTCTGATTTGGGTCCCGCACACTTTCTACGGCGTGTGGCGCACTCTCATTTGGGTCCCGCACACTTTCTACGGCGTCCGGCGCACATCCCATTTGGGTCCCGCACACTTTCTACGGCGTCCGGCGCACTCTCATTTGGGTCCCGCACACTTTCTACGGCGTCCGGCGCACTCTCATTTGGGTCACGCACACTTTCTACGGCGTCCGGCGCACTCTCATTTGGGTCCCGCACACTTTCTACGGCGTCCGGCGCACTCCCATTTGGGTCCCGCACACTTTCTACGGCGTCCGGCGCACATCCATTTGGGTCCCGCACACTTTCTACGGCGTCACGCGCACTCCCACTTGGGTCCCGCACACATTCTACGGAGTCCGGCGCACTCTTGTTTGGGTCCCGCACACTTTCTACGGCATCTGGCGCACTGTTATTTGGGTCCCACACACTTACTACGGCGTCACGCGCACTCCCACTTGGGCCCTGCACACTTTCTACGGCGTCCTGCGCACCCCCGTTTGGGCCCCGCACTCTTTCTACGGCGTCCGGCGCACTCTCATTTGGGTCCCGCACACTTTCTACGGCGTCCGGCGCACTCCCACTTGGGTCCCGCACATTTTCTACGGCGTCCGGCGCACTCCCACTGGGGTCCCGCACACTTTCTACGGCGTCCGGCGCACTCTCATTTGGGTCCCGCACACTTTCTACGGCGTCCGGCGCACTCCCATTTGAGTCCCGCACACTTTCTACGGCGTCTGGCGCACTCTCATTTGGGTCCCGCACACTTTCTACGGTGTCCGACGCACTCTCATTTTGGTCCCGCACACTTTCTACGGCGTCCGGCGCACTCCCACTTGGGTCCCGCACACTTTCTACGGCGTCCGGCGCACTCCCACGTGGGTCCCGCACACTTTCTACGGCGTGCGGCGTACTCTCATTTGGGTCCCACACACTTACTACGGCGTTCTGCGCACACCCATTTGGGTCCCGCACACTTTCTACGGCGTCCGGCGCACTCCCACGTGGGTCCCGCACACTTTCTACGGCGTCCGGCGCACTCTCATTTGGGTCCCGCACACTTTCTACGGCGTCCGGCGCACTCTCATTTGGGTCTCACATACTTTCTACGGTATCCGACGCACTCTCATTTGGGTCCCGCACACTTTCTACGGCGCCCGGCGCACTCCCACTTGGGTCCCGCAAACTTTCTACGGCGTTCTGCGCACTCTCAGTTGGATCCCGCACACTTTCTACGACGTCTGGCGCACTCCCACTTGGGTCCCCACACGCTTTCTACGGCATTCTGCGCACACCCATTTGGGTCCCGCACACTTTCTACTGCGTCCGACGCACTCTCATTTGGGTCCCGCACACTTTCTACGGCGTCCGGCGCACTTCCACTTGGGTCCCGCACACTTTCTACGGCATCCAGCGCACTCTCATTTGGGTCCCGCACACTTTTTACGGCGTCCGGCGCACTCCCACTTGGGTCCCGCACACTTTCTACGCCGTTCTGCGCACACCCATTTGGGTCCCGCACACTTTCTACGGAGTCCGGCGCACATCCATTTGGGTCTTGCACACTTTCTACGGCGTCCGGCGCACTCTCATTTGGGTCCCGCACACTTTCTACGGCGTGTGGCGCACTCTCGTTTGGATCCCGCACACTTTCTACGGCGTCCGGCGCACTCCCACTTGGGTCCCGCACACTTTCGACGGCGTCCGGCGCACTCTCATTTGGGTCCCGCACACTTTCTACGGCGTTCTGCGCACACCCATTTGGGTCCCGCACACTTTCTACGGCGTCCGGCGCACACCCATTTGGGTCCCGCACACTTTCTACGGCGTCCGGCGCACTCTCATTTGGGTCCCACACACTATCTAGGGCGTTCTGCGCACACCCATTTGGGTCCCGCACACTTTCTACGGCGTCCGGCGCACTTCCACTTGGGTCCCGCACACTTTCTACGGCATCCAGCGCACTCTCATTTGGGTCCCGCACATTTTTTACGGCGTCCGGCGCACTCCCATTTGGGTCCCGCACACTTTCTCCCGCGTCCGGCGCACTCCCATGTGGGTCCCGTACACTTTCTACGGCGTCCGGCGCACTCTCATTTGGGTCCCGCACACTTTCTACGGCGTCCGGCGCACTCCCACTTGAGTCCCGCACACTTTCTACGGCGTCCAGCGCACTCACACTTGGGTCCCGCACACTTTCTAAGGCATCCGGCGCACTCTCATTTGGGTCCCGCACACTATCTACGGCGTCCAGCGCACTCCCACTTGGGTCCCGCACACTTTCTACGGCATCCGGCGCGCTCCCACTTGGGTCCCGCACACTTTCTACGGCGTCCGGCGCACTCTCATTTGGGTCTCACACACTTTCTGTGGCGTTCTGCGCACATCCATTTGGGTCCCGCACACTTTCTACGGCGTCCGGCGCACTCCCATTTGCGTCCCACACACTTTCTACGGCGTCCGGCGCACTCTCATTTGCGTCCCACACACTTTCTACGGCGTCCGGCGCACTCTCATTTGGGTCCCGCACACTTTCTACGGCGTCCGGCGCTCTCTCATTTGGGTTCCCACACACTTTCTATGGCGTCCGGCGCACTCTCATTTGGGTCCCGCACACTTTCTACGGCGTCCGGTGCACTCTCATTTGGGTCCCACACACTTTCTACGGCGTTCTGCGCACACCCATTTGGGTCCCGCACACTTTCTACGGCGTACGGCGCACTAGGTCCCGCACACTTTCTATGGCGTCCGGCGCACTCTCATTTGGGTCTCGCACACTTTCTACGGCGTCCGGCGCACTCTCATTTGGGTCCCGCACACTTTCTACGCCGTCCGGCACACTCCCACATGGGTCCCGCACCCTTTCTACGGCGTCCGGTGCACTCTCATTTGGGTCCCGCACACTTTCTACGGCGTCCGGTGCACTCTCATTTGGGTCCCGCACACATTTTTTACGGCGTCCTGCGCACTCTCATTTGGGTCCCGCACACTTTCTAGGGCGTTCTGCGCACACCCATTTTCGTCCCGCACACTCTCTACGGCGTCCTGCGCACTCCCAGTTCTGTCCCGCACACGTTCGTCAGCGCCTGGCGCACTCTCATTTGAGTCCCGCACACTTTCTACGGCGTCCGGCGCACTCCCATTTGGGTCCCGCACACTTTCTACGGCGTCCGGCGCACTCCCATTTGGGTCCCGCTAACTTTCTACGGCGTCCGGCGCACTCCCATTTGCGTCCCACACACTTTCTACGGCGTCCGGCGCACACCCATTTGGGTCCCGCACACTTTCTACGGCGTCCGGCGCACTCCCATTTGCGTCCCACACACTTTCTACGGCGTCCGGCGCACTCTCATTTGGGTCCCGCACACTTTCTACGGCGTCCGGCGCACTCTCATTTGGGTCCCGCACACTCTCTACGGCGTCCGGCGCACTCCATTTGGGTCCCGCACACTTTCTACGGCGTCCGGCGCACTCTCATTTGGGTCCCGCACACTTTCTACGGCGTCCGGTGCCCTCTCATTTGGGTCCCGCACACTTTCTACGGCGTCCGGCGCACTCCATTTGGGTCCCGCACACTTTCTATGGCGTCCGACCACTCTTATTCGGGTCTCACACACTTTCTGCGGCGTCCGGCGCACTCTCATTTGGGTCCCACACACTTTCTGTGGCGTTCTGCGCCCATCCATTTGGGTCCCGCCCACTTTCTACGGCGTCCGGCGCACTCCCACGTGGGTCCCGCACACTTTCTACGGCGTCCGGCGCACTCTCATTTGGGTCCCGCACACTTTCTACGGCGTCTGGCGCACATACATTTGGGTCCCGCACACTTTCTACGGCATCCGGCGCACTCTCATTTGGGTCCCGCACACTTTCTACGGCGTCCGACGCACTCTCATTTGGGTCCCGCACACTTTCTACGGCGTCCGGCGCACTCTCATTTGGGTCCCGCACACTTTCTACGGCGTCCGGCGCACTCTCATTTGGGTCCCGCACACTTTCTACGGCGTCCGGCGCACTCTCATTTGTGTCCCGCACACTTTCTACGGCGTCCGGCGCACTCTCGTTTGGGTCTCGCACACTTTCTACGGCGTCCGGCGCACTGTCATTTGGGTCCCGCACACTTTCTACGGCGTCCGGCACACTCTCATTTGGGTCCCGCACACTTTCTACGGCGTCCGGCGCACTCTCATTTGGGTCCCACACACTTTCTACGGCGTCCGGCGCACTCTCATTTGGGTCCCGCACACTTTCTACGGCGTCCGGCGCACTCTCATTTGGGTCCCGCACACTTTCTACGGCGTCCGGCGCACTCTCATTTGGGTCCCACACACTTTCTACGGCGTCCGGCGCACTCTCATTTGGGTCCCACACACTTTCTACGGCGTCCGGCGCACTCTCATTTGGGTCTCGCACACTTTCTACGGCGTCCGGCGCACTCTCATTTGGGTCCCGCACACTTTCTACGGCGTCCGGCGCACTCTCATTTGGGTCCCACACACTTTCTACGGCGTCCGGCGCACTCTCATTTGGGTCCCGCACACTTTCTACGGCGTCCGGCGCACTCTCATTTGGGTCCTACACACTTTCTACGGCGTCCGGCGCACTCTCATTTGGGTCCCGCACACTTTCTACGACGTCCGGCGCACTCTCATTTGGGTCCCGCACACTTTCTACGGCGTCCGGCGCACTCTCATTTGGGTCCCGCACACTTTCTACGGCGTCCGGCACACTCTCATTTGGGTCCCGCACACTTTCTACGGCGTCCGGCGCACTCTCATTTGGGTCCCGCACACTTTCTACGGCGTCCGGCGCACTCTCATTTGGGTCCCACACACTTTCTACGGCGTCCGGCGCACTCTCATTTGGGTCCCGCACACTTTCTACGGCGTCCGGCGCACTCTCATTTGGGTCCCACACACTTTCTACGGCGTCCGGCGCACTCTCATTTGGGTCTCGCACACTTTCTACGGCGTCCGGCGCACTCTCACTTGGGTCCCACACACGTTCTACGGCGTCTTGCGCACACTCATTTGGGTCCCGCACACTTTCTACGGCGTCCGGCGCACTCTCATTTGGGTCCCACACACTTTCTACGGCGTCCGGCGCACTCTCATTTGGGTCTCGCACACTTTCTACGGCGTCCGGCGCACTCTCATTTGGGTCCCGCACACTTTCTACGGCGTCCGGCGCACTCTCATTTGGGTCCCACACACTTTCTACGGCGTTCTGCGCACTCTCATTTGTGTCCCGCACACTTTCTACGGCGTCCGGCGCACTCTCATTTGGGTCCCACACACTTTCTACGGCGTCCGGCGCACTCTCATTTGGGTCCCACACACTTTCTACGGCGTCCGGCGCACTCTCATTTGGGTCCCACACACTTTCTACGGCGTCCGGCGCACTCTCATTTGGGTCCCGCACACTTTCTACGGCGGCCGGCGGACTCTCATTTGGGTCCCACACACTTTCTACGGCCTCCGACGCACTCTCATTTGGGTCCCGCACACTTTCTACGGCGTCCTGCGCACTCTCATTTGGGTCCCACACACTTTCTACGGCGTCCGACGCACTCTCATTTGGGTCCCGCACACTTTCTACGGCGTCCTGCGCACTCTCATTTGGGTCCCACACAGTTTCTACGGCGTTCGGCGCACTCTCATTTGGGTCCCACACACTTTCTACGGCGTCCGACGCACTCTCATTTGGGTCCCACACACTTTCTACGGCGTCCGGCGCACTCTCATTTGGGTCCCGCACACTTTCTACGGCGTCCGGCGCACTCTCATTTGGGTCCCGCACACTTTCTACGGCGTCCGGCGCACTGTTATTTGGGTCCCACACACTTTCTACGGCGTACTGCGCACTCTCATTTGGGTCCCACACAGTTTCTACGGCGTCCGGCGCACTCTCATTTGGGTCCCGCACACTTTCTACGGCGTCCGGCGCACTCTCATTTGGGTCCCACACAGTTTCTACGGCGTGCGGCGCACTCTCATTTGAGTCCCCCACACTTTCTACGGCGTCCGGCGCACTCTCATTTGGGTCCCGCACACTTTCTTCGGCGTCCGGCGCACTCTCATTGGGGTCCCGCACACTTTCTTCGGCGTCCGGTGTACTCTCATTTGGGTCCCGCACACTTTCTACGGCGTCCCACGCACTCTCATTTGGGTCCCACACCCTTTCTACGGCGTCCGACGCACTCTCATTTGGGTCCCACACACTTTCCACGGCGTCCGACGCACTCTTCTTTGGGTCCCACACACTTTCTACGGCGTCCGGCGCACTCTCATTTGGGTCCCGCACACTTTCTACGGCGTCCGGCGCACTCTCATTTGGGTCCCACACACTTTCTACGGCGTCCGGCGCACTCTCATTTGGGTCCCGCACACTTTCCACGGCGTCCGGCGCACTCTCATTTGGGTCCCGCACACTTTCTACGGCGTCCGGCGCACTCTCATTTGGGTCCCACACACTTTCTACGGCGTCCGGCGCACTCTCATTTGGGTCCCACACACTTTCTACGGCGTCCGGCGCACTCTCATTTGGGTCCCACACACTTTCTACGGCGTTCGGCGCACTCTCATTTGGGTCCCACACACTTTCTACGGCGTCCGACGCACTCTCATTTGGGTCCCACACACTCTACGGCGTCCGACGCACTCTCATTTGGGTCCCACACACTTTACGGCGTTCAGCGCACTCTTATTTGGGTCCCACACACTTTCTACGGCGTCCGACGCACTCTCATTTGGGTCCCGCACACTTTCTACGGCGTCCTACGCACTCTCATTTGGGTCCCACACACTTTCTACGGCGTCCGACGCACTCTCATTTGGGTCCCGCACACTTTCTACGGCGTCCTACGCACTCTCATTTGGGTCCCACACACTTTCTACGGCGTCCGACGCACTCTCATTTGGGTCCCGCACACTTTCGACGGCGTCCGGCGCACTCTCATTTGGGTCCCACACACTTTCTACGGCGTCCTAAGCACTCTCATTTGCGTCCCACACACTTTCTACGGCGTCCGGCGCACTCTCATTTGCGTCCCACACACTTTCTACGGCGTCCGGCGCACTCTCATTTGGGTCCCGCACACTTTCTACGGCGTCCGGCGCACTCTCATTTGGGGTCCCACACACTTTCTACGGCGTCCGGCGCACTCTCATTTGGGTCCCGCACACTTTCTACGGCGTCCGGCACACTCTCATTTGGGTCCCACACACTTTCTACGGCGTCCTACGCACTCTCATTTGGGTCCCACACACTTTCTACGGCGTCCGGCGCACTCTCACTTGGGTCCCCCACACTGTCCACGGCGTCCGACGCACTCTACTTTGGGCCCCGCACACTTTCTCCGGCGTCCGACGCACTCTCATTTGGGTCCCACACACTTTCTACGGCGTCCTACGCACTCTCATTTGGGTCCCGCACATTTTCTACGGCGTCCGACGCGGTCTCATTTGGGCCCCACACACTTTCTACGGCGTCCGACGCACTCTCATTTGGGTCCCACACACTTTCTACGGCGTCCGACGCACTCTCATTTGGGTCCCACACACTTTCTACGGCGTCCGACGCACTCTCGTTTGGGTCCCGCACACTTTCTACGGCGTCCTACGCACTGTTATTTGGGTCCCACACATTTTCTACGGCGTCCGACGCACTCTCATTTGGGTCCCACCCACTTTCTACGGCGTCCTACGCACTCTCATTTGGGTCCCACACACTTTCTACGGCGTCCGACGCACTCTCATTTGGGTCCCACACATTTTCTACGGCGTCCTACGCACTCTCATTTGGGTCCCACACACTTTCTACGGCGTCCTACGCACTCTCATTTGGGTCCCACACATTTTCTACGGCGTCCTACGCACTGTTATTTGGGTCCCACACATTTTCTACGGCGTCCGACGCACTGTTATTTGGGTCCCACACACTTTCTACGGCGTCCTACGCACTCTCATTTGGGTCCCACACACTTTCTACGGCGTCCGACGCACTCTCATTTGGGTCCCACACATTTTCTACGGCGTCCTACGCACTCTCATTTGGGTCCCACACACTTTCTACGGCGTCCGACGCACTCTCATTTGGGTCCCACACATTTTCTACGGCGTCCTACGCACTCTCATTTGGGTCCCACACATTTTCTACGGCGTCCGACACACTCTCATTTGGGTCCCACACACTTTCTACGGCGTCCTACGCACTCTCATTTGGGTCCCACACACTTTCTACGGCGTCCTACGCACTGTTATTTGGGTCCCACACACTTTCTACGGCGTGCTACGCACTCTCATTTGGGGCCCGCCCACTTTCTACGGCGTCCTACGCACTCTCATTTGAGTCCCACATTTTCTACGGCGTCCGACGCACTCTCATTTGGGTCCCACACATTTTCTACGGCGTCCGACGCACTCTCATTTGGGTCCCACACATTTTCTACGGCGTCCGACGCACTCTCATTTGGGTCCCACACATTTTCTACGGCGTCCTACGCACTCTCGTTTGGGTCCCACACACTTTCTACGGCGTCCGACGCACTGTTATTTGGGTCCCACACATTTTCTACGGCGTCCTACGCACTGTTATTTGGGTCCCACACATTTTCTACGGCGTCCGACGCACTGTTATTTGGGTCCCACACATTTTCTACGGCGTCCTACGCACTCTCATTTGGGTCCCACACACTTTCTACGGCGTCCGACGCTTTGTTATTTGGGTCCCACACATTTTCTACGGCGTCCGACGCACTGTTATTTGGGTCCCACACATTCTCTACAGCGTCTTGCGCACCCCTACTGGGGTTCCGCACACTATCTAAGGCGTTCTGTGGATTTCTTCTGATTCACACCGTGCGGCGTTCTAAAAAATACATCCAAGATCCCGCCGTATTGATTTAAGCGTTCAATCCTAAACAAATGCCTATCAGTGACGGTGTTTATTTCATTAGTTCATTTTTACGAATGAGTAAACGTCGGATGATTTATAATAACATGTTTACGTGTTTTTGTCTCACTTGACCCTCAATTTTGAGGTCCCGCAAAAATTGTGCTACCAACTTCAAATTTTGTCAGGAGCTAGCGGCAATCATAACAAACTTTCTGGCCAAAAATGAGCTTTCTAGCTCAACGATAAGTGTTCCAACAAGATCATGTACGCCAACTGAAAAAAAAGGAGATGAACCTTTTTTTCGACCAAAATCTCGTGGTTTTGACAAATTTTCTCGAATCTCAGGTAACCATTCCAGACCATTTTTGAACAGTTATTCAACTTTCTAAAGTATATTAAATACAAAAAGAACGGACTTCCTACGTTCACTCTGGACCCTGATACTGAGATCAGGGGGTTGCGCGATGGCGAATCAAAGCCAAATCTGGTGAGCGCTTCGCGCTCACCACAATTCACAGAAGGGGCAGCGGATGAAGGACAATGGAATAAGGTGACGAAATATGGATAATGTGTGACAAGGTAAGTGTTTTATTGTTAGTGGTAAAAGCATCTGCGAAAACGACTAGTATTGTTGATATCTCTTGCGGCTCAATAGTAGAAGTGCGCAGTATCTGGCTCCGAGCCGCAGGTTCCAAGAAGTTATGAGCGTTTTTCAAACTTCGCGAAAAGGTAAGGGTACCATCAGGCATTTTTTGGGTGTTTCAAAAAATTTTCTCGAATATTGCTCAAAACTTGTATGTAGGGGTAATCTAGGGTGGTGAACACGAATTTGGAGTTTGTCTGTCGATTTTCCAAAGTTTTCGACTAAATTCGTTCAAAAGCTCCGATCGGGGGAAAATTTGAGGACGAAATGTGACTTTTGACGATTTCCGAAACGCTACGATAAAAAATGGCTCAAAATGTCTCTCTATGGGTTGTTTGGAGTGCTAAACAAAAATCTGGAGTCCGTTTATCGATTTTTGACAGATTACGGTAGATTACGGTGGGTATACGGTAATTTGGTGAAAGTCTCAGATTTGACTTAAAATTTGTTTACGGGGGTTATTCGGGGTGGTGAACACGAATTTAACGTCCGTTTGTCGATTTTCACAATATTAAGATGGGTGTCGACCCTTTAATGACATGGGACCTACCATAACCTACAGTAAACCTCAGAATTTCGGGAAACGGATTTCAGATACGTGTTCACCACCTACATACTATTGAGCCACAAGAGATATTAACAATACTAGTCGTTTTCGCAGATGCTTTTACCACTAACAATAAAACACTTACCTTGTCACACATTATCCATATTTCGTTATCCTTATTTCGTTGTCCTTCATCCGCTGCCCCTTCTGTGAATAGTCTTTATGTTTCCAACACTATGTGCCAGTTTATCATTGGTGCTCAAATTGACAAAAAAGCAAAGAAACAATAAATAAGTTTGTTATCGCTGTTATCGATTGTAAATTCATGTGGTCTACTATTCGTGAATGATCCCATGTGATATCAGGGTGATTAAAAAGGCTTTAAAACGCTAAAACAAAATCAAAGGCGGTGTATTCACGTAGAATACAAAATCCCAATGCAATTGCAAAAAAGCCACACAGGTGCGGAATCGAACCTTCAGCATCACATGTTCAAGAGTCCACATCGCTATCTTCTACACCAAGCCGCCACACCCAACGACCTTCCTTCCTGATTGACACGATCAATGAGTGGAGGCAGCCGAAATCAGTGAGCGGAGAGAGCCAGACTTTGCGGGCTCGTAGCTTCTCAGAATCAACAGCTCGGCGCTGGATATTCCACGAAGTTACTATAGAGGACCAAGAGAAACTGACAGAGCATACCGTTTCCTTAGGTGCGTTTACCGCTCTAAACACTTCCCTTGTGAGCTTAGAGAAAATTTCACGTTGATCACAATGGTGTCTCCAGAATCGCTCAGAACTCACTACGAACTGAGTTACGGCACCTCAAAAATGTTGAATTTGGACTGGAAGAAGTTTGCGAACGAGTCGTCTCGGGCCTGCATTTTCTCGTTATTCGCAGCCATCACTCTCAAGCAGGTCACAATTTAAAGCCATAATCGAAAACAAATGGGAAAACATAGATTTTGAATGAAATCATTAGCGCCCCTCTTCCCTATTGAGGTAGTAAACCTCCCAGTGGGCGTTGCCCATTTTTTCTTTCAAGGGGGCGTGGTCGACTTTTTCCTTGCTTTTTCTCGCTTATTTGAGCGAATTGAGATTTCGCGCTTGGCAAGGTTGCTATAGACGGCGAACGGACCAAAGTATCAAAAATTACCTCTGAGGTTGGACTGTGCCTTTGAGGTATTAACCTCGCTTAGCACTACTCCGAGGGATTTCATTCGAAGAGAGCAACTGCCTTTCATTTTTATTTATGTTATTTATTATACGCCGTTGCCGACGCGCTCAAAAACAACGAAACAGCGCAAAGAAATCTTGGAAAGGACAACAATGTAAACTACGAAATAAAACACAAAGAAAAATTACTCAATGAAACTATTCAGCGGCGGAGAACAAGACTAATGCTTTGATCAACAAATTATTAGAGGGCGACCCTAGTTAGAGTTAGGCGGCGTCTAGAGTTAATTTGCGGCGCGACGCGACGTTATGATTAGCC
This sequence comes from Aplectana chamaeleonis, assembly GCA_029168955.1. Classification (NCBI taxonomy): domain Eukaryota; kingdom Metazoa; phylum Nematoda; class Chromadorea; order Rhabditida; family Cosmocercidae; genus Aplectana; species Aplectana chamaeleonis. The sequence goes on from JAPDOI010000424.1 coordinate 274,246, forward strand.
TACGTATCGATCAAGCGACGTCGCGTCGCGTCGTCGCTAGGTGTTCACAGTGAAGAGGCGCGATGCATCGAATTTGACGCGCAAATTATAATCGCTCCGCGCCCATCGTGTCGCGTTGCAATCAGGGGTGTGCGGAAAAATTTCAAAAAATTTCAGAAAACAGAAAACAGAAAATCGAGTTTGTCAGAAAACAGAAGTCAGAAAACAGAAAGGCCAAAACGGCCAGAAAACAGAAAACAGAAATCAGAAAACAGAAAATTTTCAGAAAAAATACTCATTGCATTCTAACTTTTTTTCAAGAGGAAGGAGAGTGTGATTCTGACCATCTTTGCTATACCTGTAATACAATATCTACGAGACTGGACAATTAACTAATAAGACATTGATATTAGCGATGGCACGTCAATGACAGGTCTCTTTGAGAGTTTTAGCAGAGAAATAGCCCACTAGGCTCCAAAGCGGTTCTTGATGTGCTATTTCTCGAGTATTTCTTGATTGTTTCTGGATTATTAGGCGGCCAAGATCATGTTGTTCACGAAATAGCCTAGAAGTAGCCGAGCAATAACGGAGAAATAACCAAGACGTGACAGGCACACCAACACGCGACGCGGCGTTTCCCGGCTCGCCGAGCAGCCGTCTTGGCCTCCTGCAGCTCGGCGGGCCTCCTGATGCTAGGCGGGGTCCAAGTACCGCCAACTTGGGTGGTTGAACCGACAGCGGTGTTGACATCCAAATCATGCCTCAGGAATGCGTCGTGTACAGTTCAACTCCGTATTGCCGTTCAGTCCGCAAAGTGCAAGCTGATTGCGGAAGCGTGCTGCGGCGCGGTTGCGAGTATCCCCAGACAGAAATGTAGGGTTGCTCGGGCGGTTTTCGCCTTTGGTGCCCAGGTGATCCGCCATCCCTGTCTGAGATACTTGAAACCGCCCCGCAGCACGCTTTCCGGAATCAACATGCAGTTTGCGGATTGAACGGCAATGCGGAGTTGAACTGTACATCCCTTGAGAGCATTATTTGGCGTCAATTCGGGGCAAACATTTTTTGGCGGTCATTTCTAGGCTATTACGCGGCACCCAGCAACTTCCCGACCATTTTCCGGCTATCACGCAGAAAGCAGGCATTTCTTGGCTATTTATTGTCTATTGATCGGGTGAATTTCCCAGAGAACGCCAGTACGTCAGCACAGTAGGGGTTGCATCCCTCGTAGTCAGCAGCTGCAGCTGACAGCTAACAGCAGCAGGTGTTATTGATATCGAGGGTTTAACCCCAGCAATTGTTGGAATCATATACCGCTGTCAGCAGCAGCCGCTGTTGACAGCGAAGGTTTGCCCTCGATCTTTGCCCTGGGATGCAACCCCTACTATGCCGAAGTACTGAGTAGGTGAACAGGGTTCGCGATAAAATCAGTTGCTGAGTTCTCTTCATTAGAATGCAGGTTTCGCCATCAAAAAAGGGAGAAAAATAAAAAGTTGCAGGAGAAACGCACAAAAACAGCTTACAACAGCTATTTGGTGGGTGTTCGCAGGCCCCAACTAACAAGATTCATATGAGTGCTGGTTTTTTCGTTTAGCAACCTATTCATGCTTTTCCGGAAGCGGCAAATGCCGCGCAATATCAGTAGAAAAATTAGAAATCAGATGTTTGATACCGTTACCGAGCATCTGATTTCTCATTTCTAGTGATTATCCGCGGCATTGCCGCCTCGCAAATGTATGAATAGGGTGTAACAGAAAGGCGGAAGACGGCAAAACAAACATACATAGAAATTAAGTTAATTGTGGGTAAGGTAACAACCAGCCATATTTTGTTCCTGAGCGTTTTCCCTCTGAGTTTTCACCTATTTTCACTTTTGTGATGATCATGTCTACCTTCTCATGAGGATACCATAACAACCGTTTCTTATGGCAAGCCCTACCTTTAGCAGCAATCGCACCATTGAACACAAGTAGTACCTAAATGTTTATTACAATAGTGTGAAAAATGAGGCTCCAAAAGTTTCAAACGAATGCGAAAAAAACTCGTCGGCTAGCTTTCGGTGCTTAACACCTTCGTCAGACCTGAAATTCAATAATTAAATAAATTGAAACTTTTGGAGCCTCATTTTTCACACTCTTGTAATAAAAATTTCGGAACAAACATGAGACTTCGTGACAGATCAATTCTCACAAGTAGTACCTCGTAAAGGACTATATAAGCTGCGCTGTTCCACAGATCCGGATTTCGTTGATTTTTTCTGATTTTTTTTCTGTTTTTCGCAGATTTTTCAGAAAACAGAAATCAGAAAACAGAAAGGCCAAAACGGCCAGAAAACAGAAATCAGAAAACAGAAAACAGAAATTTCCGCACACCCCTGGTTGCAATGCAACGCGACGCGATGGTCGCGGAGCGATTGTCATAATTTTTTCTTCCATCATCGGGAACTCAAGGGGCGTTTTTGATTTTCTCGAGCCTTTTCAAAGACTAGGTTGATTGAAATTGTCATGGGTTAATGTATTGTTCTCAGATGATACTGGAAAAAATTTTGTCTACATATTCAAGGACAGTGTGATGAGGGTGATGGTTTCAAAGAGTTGACGAGCTATAAAGTTTTTTTTCACGGTTTACAAGCGACACAAGCATATTCGGTCTCACTTCACCGAAACATCCTTATTCTGTTTAATAAACTCCAAAAAAATTCTAAGCATCATTTGCTCCCGATGTCTTTTTGATTGTTTCGTCATTAAAGAAGCAAGTTGTCGCAACAAAAACAAAAATGTGCCATAATAATACAGATAGAGATAAAAAAGGCACATTACACTTAAATAGACAGAAAAAGATCAAATATTGAGATTTGCTTAGTTTTGCTTGGGTACGGAAAATTGCGGAAATTACGCAATTGGGCGTAGTCGCCTAGCGTTCGCGCGCCGTTCACACCTTGATTTCCGCGCGACGCGATTTTCGCGTCGCTCTGACATGTGCCATCGCGTCGCGCCGCGAAAACTCTGAACGCCGCCTTAGGAGCTGGGAAAGGTAAAGAGGGGACAGTAAGAAAGAATTGATGTGGTGCCAGAAGGCTGAAGTCATCAGTTTTTCCTGTTCCTGAGAATTCTAAAGTTTGTGTTGAAAGCGGCCCTACCCACGCGGGTTCCTCGGAACCATATAGGTCCTCCGACCACAATTAGGCATCTGGGCAAGATATCTCTAAGATAATTTCAAGTCCCAATGGGTGATACGTGTAGATTAAGGCAAATAAGTTCTAACCTGCAGACATCTGGCACCACATTTCCCTCCTTGAAGTATGAAGGAACTCGTATACGGCTCCGAACTGTTGTAGGGACGACCTCAAGGATGTGGAATAGAAACTCAAAGATTGACACAACGTTGCTGTAGAGATTAATCACCAGAAAACGAAAACTGTCCGCCACACCAAACTTAGCCCACCCATCTCACCAGGAGAAAAACACATGATACTCCCTATTCCAGTAATTGCCATGAGTCCATAGATAACGTCCGAGACATGAGTTACATAAAAAATAACATCGTAAAACGAAGGGCTGGAAATTCTGAATGCCCAACAAGGAGAAAAAGTCCAGTTTTTCTCAATCTGCTACGAGAAGTCCCCACATTAGGAGCACAAAGCACATCTTTTGGGAGTTTTTCCAACCAGCGAGCACCGCGGTAGAAAAGTGAGTTCGAAACCTTAGATTGGCAAGCCCGTTTTATCGAAGCGCAGTGTATCGTGAACCCAACCCACCTGATCTTCCACGGTTTGGTCTGAACGTCCAATACTTGCTCGCCCTAAGTCGACACTCCCCACGTAAGATACGAAAGCAAAACACCATATCATTTGAAACTCTACGATATAACAAGCTATTAAGTTTGAAGTATTGCAGTCTTTTTGTGTAACTAGGCATCGAACGAGGGTACCCAGGATTGGGAGCGACTCTGTAGTTACATGAGAAGGCGTGTAAACGTTTGTTGGACCTTCTCTAGTTTGATTTGGAGTTTTTTGCTCTGTAGGCTCCATACCTGACTACCATACTCAAGCTGGGGAAGAACGTATGTTTTATAAAGTCTGAGGAAAATATGACTATCATTGCTATGTATTTTCCTGAATAAGAAAAAGACTGTGCCCAGTGCTTTACGAACCGTTTCATGAATGTGGGAAGAAAAGTCCAAGTGGTCACTAATAGTAACTCCCAAGTCTTTGACTTTATTGCGTATGTTTAGAGTAATGTCAACGTATTTGTAATGTAAAGGCGGGCTCTTTCCCATGTGAACAGCAAAGGTTTTCGACAGGTTTATGGGAATATCCCAAAGTTCTGACCACTCCATCAATCTTCTAATCGATTCTGTCAGAGCAGAAAAAACCACAGACTTGTCATTACTACTATACTCCCCTTAAACTTTGATATCGTCCGCATACATTCGGACCTTAATAGAAGTGTGGGTTCTCAGCAGCCTCGGCAGGTCGAAGCAATAAATACTAAATAGAAGAGGGGGCAATACCCCACCTTGGGGGACACCACTAGGGCATGCAAACTGCGAAGAAAAACATTTTTTTCACTTTTGCCAACATTTTCCGTTCATGTAGATACGATTCAACCCATTCCAATAAACCACCATCAATACCTATCCGAATTAGGATTGACAATAGCTTAGAGTGATTAACTTTATCGAAAGCTTTGGAGAGATCGAAGTAAATGATGTCCACAGAACGATTATTGTTCAATGCTGAACACCAATTAAATGTACTATCAATCAACTGCGTTGTAGTGGAAGCGCCTCTCGAAAAACCATGTTGTTCAGGTGGAAGTAGGCGGTATCGCGAGAGCCAGTCCTCGGCTATCGGCAGCTGGACACCCCTGCAAAAATGTACAACCGTCAATTTAGATGTGTCCGCAGCTACGGCCCACGTGACCATACCATGCGCACATTTTTCAAAATGCGAAGTCACTTGATAGGAAGTTGTTCTCGAGGATTTCTAGCACAGAAGAGTTTTTTTTTCACAAAGATTCATTATGAATTACTCTTGTGTCAACGTATTAGGGAGGAAATGCTCAGATTAAGACACATCTAACCTTGTAGTAAGCAAAGTGACTTTTTTTTCATCCTGAAGCGTTCAATACAGAAATTTGAGGCGCAGAACCAAATCATGTAATCAATTTTTCAGATCTTGAAAATATTAGGGTGAATTGTCTTATATATTGAAGTACCATTCTTCAATGAGGACCAATCGTAACAGATTCTGCTTCGAGCATACAAGACTTATATACGACCCATTGTGGAATCTGGAACAGCAGTTTTCTGTCCGCACAAGAAAAAGGATACTGACGCGCTCGAAAAAGTCCAGAATAGTTTCACTCGCAAGCTGATGATTCGAATCGGTGGTTTCCTGAATTCCAAAATACCCAGGTCCCACATAAGGAACAAATATCTCGGGTTACCAACGCTGGATTCTCGGCGCAGAGTAATTGGCCTTTGCATGGTTCCCAAACTTCTGGAAAACAGCGGTATTTTCAGGCTTGCACCCTATTTCAAACTGGTCACGTCGAAAACCAGAGGTGAAAAAATTAAAATATTCCTCAGTCGTCCAATTACCAGTGTTAGGGTTAGATCTTTTCCACATAGGGCGGGTAGCGCATACCTGAAAATCGCTAGAAGAGTCACCGGTGCTACTTCCTTGGGCCAGTTTAGGCGACTAGTATCCCAAATAATTCTGAGCTACGAGACTTAACTTTTTCATTTGTTGCTTCTTTCTTGAGATAGATCTTTGTTCATTTGACCGGTAGGGTGTATAGGGTATCAGAATTTTTTGCTCCAGTTTTTATTTGGTTGGTTTTTGCCTTTTTCCCTGGTTTAGTTGATATAACTTTGTCTTCTCTCCATATCTTCGTCGTATTATCACGCATATATCGTAGAAGCCCGAATTGGACTGCGAATCAGGGGAGATCCAAATTGGACGGCGGCAGGGGAAGAAAACCTCAGGTGTGAGCTAATCTTTTACCCTAGCGATTCCGGGAGGTGCGAATCAGGGGGAATCCAGATTCGACGATGAAGCCTTCGGCTGCACCGTCCGGCAGGGAAGGAAAACCCCTGGTGTGGGCTAACTTTTACCCTAGCGATTCCGGGAGGTCCGGCAGAGTAGGAAAACCCCGGGTGTGGGCTAATCTTTTACCCTAGCGATTCCGGGAGGTGCGAATCAAGGGGAATCCAGATTTGAGGCAGGGGAGGAAAACCCCGGGTGTGGGCTAACTTTTACCCTAGCGATTCCGGGAGGTGCGAATCAAGGGGAATCCAGATTTGAGGCAGGGGAGGAAAACCCCGGGTGTGGGCTAACTTTTACCCTAGCGATTCCGGGAGGTGCGAATCAAGGGGAATCCAGATTGGACGGTGCAGCTTTCGGCTGCACCGTCCGGCAGGGGAGGAAAACCCCGGGTGTGGGCTAATCTTTTACCCTAGCGATTCCGGGAGGTGCGAATCAGGGGGAGTCCAGATTTGAGGCAGGGAGGAAAACCCCGGGTGTGGGCTAACTTTTACCCTAGCGATTCCGGGAGGTGCGAATCAAGGGGAATCCAGATTGGGATTCCGGGAGGTGCGAATCAGGGGGAATCCAGATTTGAGGCAGGGGAGGAAAACCCCGGGTGTGGGCTAACTTTCACCCTAGCGATTCCGGGAGGTGCGAATCAAGGGGAATCCAGATTGGAGGCAGGGGAGGAAAACCCCGGGTGTGGGCTAGCTTTTACCCTAGCGATTCCGGGAGGTGCGAATCAAGGGGAATCCAGATTTGAGGCAGGGGAGGAAAACCCCGGGTGTGGGCTAACTTTTACCCTAGCGATTCCGGGAGCTGCGAATCAAGGGGAATCCAGATTGGACGGTGCAGCTTTCGGCTGCACCGTCCGGCAGGGGAGGAAAACCCCGGGTGTGGGCTAATCTTTTACCCTAGCGATTCCGGGAGGTGCGAATCAGGGGGAGTCCAGATTTGAGGCAGGGGAGGAAAACCCCGGGTGTGGGCTAACTTTTACCCTAGCGATTCCGGGAGGTGCGAATCAAGGGGAATCCAGATTGGACGGTGCAGCTTTCGGCTGCACCGTCCGGCAGGGGAGGAAAACCCCGGGTGTGGGCTAATCTTTTACCCTAGCGATTCCGGGAGGTGCGAATCAAGGGGAATCCAGATTGGGATTCCGGGAGGTGCGAATCAGGGGGAATCCAGATTTGAGGCAGGGGAGGAAAACCCCGGGTGTGGGCTAACTTTTACCCTAGCGATTCCGGGAGGTGCGAATCAAGGGGAATCCAGATTGGAGGCAGGGGAGGAAAACCCCGGGTGTGGGCTAGCTTTTACCCTAGCGATTCCGGGAGGTGCGAATCAAGGGGAATCCAGATTTGAGGCAGGGGAGGAAAACCCCGGGTGTGGGCTAACTTTTACCCTAGCGATTCCGGGAGCTGCGAATCAAGGGGAATCCAGATTGGACGGTGCAGCTTTCGGCTGCACCGTCCGGCAGGGAGGAAAACCCGGGGTGTGGGCTAATCTTTTCCCCTCGCGATTCCGGGAGGGGCGAATCAGGGGGAGTCCAGATTTGAGGCAGGGGAGGAAAACCCCGGGTGTGGGCTAACTTTTACCCTAGCGATTCCGGGAGGTGCGAATCAAGGGGAATCCAGATTGGACGGCGCAGCCTTCCGCTGCACCGTCCCGCAGGGGAGGAAAACCCCGGGTGTGGGCTAATCTTTTACCCTAGCGATTCCGGGAGGTGCGAATCAGGGGGAGTCCAGATTTGAGGCAGGGGAGGAGAACCCCGGGGGTAGGCTAACTTTTACCCTTGCGATTCCGGGAGGTGCGAATCAAGGGGAATCCAGATTGGGATTCCGGGAGGTGCGAATCAGGGGGAATCCAGATTTGAGGCAGGGGAGGAAAACCCCGGGTGTGGGCTAATCTTTTACCCTTGCGATTCCGGGAGGTGCGAATCAGGGGGAATCCAGATTTGACGACCCCGGGTGTGGACTAATCTTTTACCCTTGCGATTCCGGGAGGTGCGAGGTGCAGCTTTGCATATAATAACGCTTATAAACACCGAATAAAAAAACAACGTCCCTCCAGCTTTTCTATTCTTCCAGCCTTCAAGGCATGATCGATGTCATATTTTTGATGTTTCGCCGTTTCTTCCACACTTCTATAGTCTTGTATCTTCTGCTTGGTGTGAATGATAAGAGTAAGAAAGCGATTCCATGAAAAATTTTCATAAATGATATTTCGTTTATTCCCTGGCATCAAATCAGGATTTTGTCACCCTAATCAGCGCTGAAACCCCCTCAAAACACTACTTTCCCTCGAAACCAAGCAGAAGAAACAAAAGACAATCGAAGAGAAAGTAGGAAAAACGAGGAAAACACAAAAAAATCAGAAAAACCGGCGTTAATCACTCTAAAGCCATTGATGGTAGGACTTCGGCGTATTTTGGCTACCGTTATCGGGCAATCGCTTTAGGACCCAAAGCCCGATTTCCTTCCGCCCTTTAGATTGGCTGTTTCACTCACCACCTTTCGTTATATCGATTAGCTTTCCTAACCCCTCATTCACCACTGAAGCAGGAGGGTTTCGAAGAATTTCCTCGAAGAATATGAACAGCATTCTGAAATGGGCTGGAAGAGTTTTTAGATGAAGAGCTTTACTATTCCAATATTCCTTGGAGAAGCTTTATTTATTTCAAGTTTTTCAAACTGCAGTCAACACTACAATGCTCTTCGATTAATTTGAATACAACTTTTCGTTATTTGAGAATGAGATAATCTTTTCTTGAATTAAGCACCGCGAACGCTTGATTTTCCTTAATTCGGAGCCTAGGGTTTTCTTAGCCGAAAGAGTGAGATCAGGCAGTAGAGGCAGAAGAATGAATTGGCAGAGGCATGTGAATCACACCTAAATAGTGACGCTCCGTAGTTTGAATACTTCTAGTTGATTTGGTGGAAAATTTTCCGTGCGCCTTATGAGTAGAGCAGGCTCTGCAAAAAATATTCCCTTGAAAAAATTCTTCGCGAAAACAGAAATCATGGGAATTCTTGTTTGTTAGGATCCCATTTATGGCTTCACCCAAGGAAAATTTGCGAAGTAGTTCATTGCATAAACTTCCGCAACGAACGATTTCTGGGTATACACCGTGGTTTTCCACACTCCGCTAAGTTGTCACCAACCCGGGGTTTTCCTTCCCTCGCAAAATCAGGAGAGTCAGGAGGCCTATTAAGTCAATAATGAACACAATGTAAGATTTTCAGTTTGAGTGCCCTTTTCTAAGCTATCACGCGTAGAGTTCGAGGACAATAGGCTTGAGAGTTTGAAAAAATCGCTGCGATGACAAGTTCTGATGTTATCCAACCTCTACATTGATGACCTAGTACGCTCCAGAGCGAAATTGTACCGGAAACGATCGTGATTGAACTGAATGAAGCTGCGAAGCGGTTCCGATGTCAAGAGAAATCGGGCTTTGGGTCCTGAAGCGATTCCCGGATTACGGTAGCCAAAATACGCCGAAGTCCTACCATCAATGGCTTTATAATCACCCCGCCTCAATTAAAAATTTTTGCGCGTTAATGGCGCGTTTCGTTGGTGCCTGCAGACAGTGCTTCCCAGTTGACGGTTGTACGTTTCTGCAGGGGTGTCTATTTGGAAACACCCCCAGTCCTCTATCCTATCTCTTACTAATTATTCAAATATTTTCATCGGTGTTGGTGTTATACTGATGGGTCTAAAATTTGTCACTAAGCTTTAGCGTTTTGTGTTATCATACAGGACCCATTTTTCATCTCCTGTGATGAAGCGATCAAAAACGCTTCTGTGTTGTCGATGAGATTATAAGTTAATTTATCAGTTGCAATACCCGCGCCAAGTTTTGTAAAAACGAGGAGTCTCTGTAAAACTTGGCAAAAAAGCGTTCGATGCTTCTAACTTTTTTGAGTGAAGACTTTTTCGGATTCTGAAAACGCTATCATATTCACAGATCAAATTGCTGTCTAATTAAGTTCAATAAAATCGCTTTGTTTTCGAAGGGAATAATTTTTGCATTCGTTCTTCATTTTTTTCGGATTCGTTCTTTTTTTGCGCGCGGCGAAACTTTTAGTAGTATTTGTACAAATAATGGAAGTGCAATCTGTATGCTTTTTTCATAAATAAGGTGCAGGTGAGAAATTCTCAAGGTTTGTGTTGGTTGAGTTTTTCAATTCCTTCATTAGAGGCAGTATACACGCTCGCAAACATGGTCGAGATATCAGCATGAATAGGCCCGCACGGCCCCGACCATGTCGTCAGCGACGTTTGAAGCGCTGAAAATCATCCAGAGTGACATCATTTGAGCAATAATGTCTCGCACGCCCGTATTTTCACACCCCTTCGAGTAACAGAATGAAAAGTTAAACTTGAGAAAACATGTGATAATTGAGAGTGATAGCACTATCAAAAGGGAGTGCACGAGAGAAACAGCTCGATTTACCTGGATATTACATGTTTGTACGCCGATGAAATCCTCCATTTTCAAAAGCCAGCCGGAGTAGAGCGGCATTCTCAAAACTGGACGAGAGTTAATCGGTATGTCGACATGTTTTACTAAAGTGGTATGTCGACATGTTTTACTAAAGTAAAGGAAGCTGTTTTTCTCGTGCACTCCCTTTTGGTAGTGCTATTACTCTAAAGTATCACATGTTTTCTCAAGTTTAACTTTTCATTCTGTTACTCGAAGGGGTGTGAAAATACGGGCGTGCGTGACAGGGATGGTCAAATACTGCCATCCTGGATGGTTTTCAGTGCTTCAAACGTCGTTCACGATATGGTAGGGGCCGTGCAGGCCTATTTATGCTGATATCTCGACCGTGTTTGCAAGCGTGTATGCTGCATTTAAGCACGCCTGAGAACTACCTGACAAGTCGGAGTTTTGTTGCGAAAGCCCCGAACTCTTAAATGGAGAATTTCGAAATTTCAATCGAAGTAAACCTTGAGATTCTCTCACCTGCACCTAATTCATGAAGAAAGCATACAGATTGCTCTTCCATCACTTCTACAAATACTGCTCAAAGCTTCGCCGCACTTCGCCGCGCGCGACGTGTTTGAAAAACGATTGCAAAAACTATTTCCTTCAGAAACAAAGCGGTTTTAGGGAACTTGGGCCCACGAGTTACATAATTAGGTAGCAATTTGATCTGTGATTATGATATCGTTCTCGGAATTCGAAAAATTCTTCATGCAAAAAAGTTACACACGTCGGACGCTTCTTTGCCAAGTTTGCCAGATGCTCCCCGTTTTTACAAAATTTAGCGCGGGTATTGTAGCCTTGTTCTGTTCGGACAGATTTCGCGAGACACAAACCCCTGCTCTGCTCCTTTTGCAAATCTGTTTCAAAGTTCTTGGATAGTCTACCAAAATTGTTTAGGACTATTTGACGATTTCTCGATCGTCTGACACGGAGTTAAATCAAACTACAGATCAAGCATCGACATGCGCGGAAACGACATTGCTTTTCGGTCACCTAATACTACTGTTTCATCACGCCGAGGTTCATAGAGGGTAGCGCATGGAGGCTAATAAGAAAAGCATAGTTTGCGATACTTTTCGCGACGGCTAAAAGATTTATCGTGAACAGTGCTTTTAAAGGTAGTGTTCGCGCAGAAAACCCTGCCATTCTCATGTTTCAGTACAGAATGAAATTTGAAAAAAAAAACTTTTTGGATTATTAATGGACTCATATCTGATATCTGAAATGGTATATAAATCCAACTTACTGATGTATGTAATGATTGCAGCACATAATCTCGTCCGAGTAATTGATTTCTCAGTGATACGGACATCATTCCAGATCGGTCGAAAAAAAAATAACGACCTCCCCAGAATTTCTCGGGTTCCCCCGAGAAAATAACGATCCCCTGGTCCCAAGTTAGTCCGCGGACCAACTTGCGCTTGACCCTGCTCACAATGTGACTCTCCCAAAGACTCAGACTACGTGAACTCGTCAGAAGTTTAGTAAGCTATGAGCCGTTGATTTGGGGGAGATTAGTCTCAAAGTAGGGAATCACTATTATCGCAGCATGATCAGGAGTGCGTTCCAAGAAAATTTCCACGGGAGGAAAAATGAATCTGATAAGAGCCGACCAATGATAGATTGAGAGACCGCATGAAATGAGCCTATCTGTTAGATTATCATTCGTTATATCTTATCAGACCCATTTTCCTTCCATGGAAATCTTCTTGGAACGCACCCCAGCCCGGCAATATGAATAGCCTCTCTCCCACATTTTAATCGGCCGATATAAATTTTATCGGGCTTACCATGTCGAAATCTTATCACAGTTATTCATATGTTGTCATGAACGACCGTTCCGCTGCTTGCGCCGCCAGGTCTCATATGAGCGGGAAAGGTTATAGATATTCCTACGTCATAATACAATAGTCTCCGCCACGCGGCAGGGTCGCCGCACTCTCTGCATTCGTGGTGGCGCTTGGAGACGTACAATACCCACCCTAAGTTTTGGTAAAAAGGCAAAAAAGACGCGTAAAATTTCTCTTTTCGTCTTTTGGTCATACCTCGCTTCAAAGTGGACGTTTTTGAAATTTGAAGACATCTTTGGAATCAGCATCAATCATTCTTTCTTTTAGATCTACACATGGCCTACTATCAAACAAGGCTTATAAGGTTGACACCATCAATTGAGTGAGAAGTGAGACAATATGAAATGCTGAAATGTGTGACTGTGTCTCCTCAGATATATTCAGCCTGTTAATAACTTCGGGATTTTATTTAAGAATGTTGTTTCTTCTAGATTTTTTATTTTTGAATTTAATTCCATTTCACCTCTGTGAATTATTTATTCGCTATTCATTTAATTATTTGGTTAATAATTTTTGGCGTTTAATCACCAATCGATTCTTGTCGTATGGCTGACTTTGTCAGTGTCCCTATACCTGGGAAACAGTCAAGACTCACTATAACTCTTAATTAACTGTTAGTTTTGCCTAGTCTTGATTAAACTTCGCTCTGACGGTGGTTCCCCTTCAGCTTTCCACTATCTCTACTCCTTTCACTCTATCTCCCCCCTTTCTCTCGACGATCTGACGCACTCCTGGCTCGAAAACAGTCCCCCGAAGTGGAACGAATTCGCGCAGCGGGGACGGACTGGAGAGACAGACCACCCAAATTTATTGATCAAGTGTAGTTTTCATGAAAAATCGGAAAAACCGAAAAATTCCATATTCCGACCCTATCCCTTGTACTTAATGAATCATACTGTGCTTTTCTGGGCCAAATTGCAGTCCGCAATTGCGTCTCGACACACTTTGCGGCCGCGCGTTTTCGAGTTGGACGAGTTTCCACTGGAACTTTCCAGCGCCGCAGCCACCGACCTGTTGACTCTAGGTGGGTTTTAGCAACTAAAAACTATACAAAATTGAAGAAAACTGTATAAGAGAGAAAAATCGAGTCGGCCTATGCGCTGGTAACTTGACTGACTCGAGCGCGTGCGGCCGCAAAGCATTTCGAGACGCAATGGCGGACCGGAATTCGGCCCAGAGAAGCACAGTATGTATGCGCATTTGACGACGAGCCGTCAATTGGTTGAGCCATACCTTTTGTTTCGGAGATTAATCAATGCGGTGACGCGCCGCGGCGCGCTGGCTGCTGGGTGGTTCTGACTCTCCAGCCCCTCCCCGCTGGGCGAATTCAATTCACTTCGGGGGACTGTTTTCGTCGAGAGAAAGGGAGAGAGATAGAGTGCAAGGAGTGGAGAGAGATACGGGGAAGCTGAAGGGGACCATCTTCTGAACGGAGTTCATCCAAGACTAAGCAAAATTAAGAGTAAATCCCGACTGTTTCTTAGGATAGAGTCAGTGTCGAAGTCAGCAGTACGACAAGAATCAATTGGTGATGTTCTTCTGGTTGAAGTCTCATCAAATCTGAAGAATTTCAACTTCTCGATAGGGCGAAAAGTGTCATACCTACTTCAATGAAATACCTCTTTTCTTAAACTTGAAAATATTTTTGAAATTAGGGTGACGAATGGTATTTTCGAAATTGTTTGTCTGAGGGTAGAGCTGAAGGATTGATATCCGAATAATTATTTAACGTTGTTAGCAAAACCAATTTCTGAATAAAGCAAGAATAATATGAATGAAATTGAATTGTATAAATATTCAAATTATAATGAAAATTCATATAAAAATGGTGTAAATAAAAAGGAATGTTACAAACAACATCAAAAAAATTCGAACAATTTACAAAATGAATAGCCAATGAATAGTACAGAGCTGAGATGGAATGAAATTTTAAAAAACTCTAAAAGAAACAAAATTTGTTAAATGAAAAAATCTAATTAAAAAACAAGTTGAATAGACTAAAAGGGACACAGTCACGCATTTCAGCATTTCAAAATGTCCCGTTTCTCACTCGTCAACCCTATATGCCTTGATTGACAGTAAGCCATGTGTAGATCAAAAAGAAAGAATGATCAATGCTGATTCCAAAGGTGTCTTCAGGTTTGAATAACGTCAACTTTGAAGCGAGTTATAACCAAAAGACGAAAAAAGGGATTTTCCGCGCCTTTTTACCAAAACTTAAGGTGGGTATTGTATTCCACGGCGCCCGGTGAAGAAAGTGCAGGCGTTGGCTGAAAATGGACGACTAGCACATATTTGTACGCATCTTGAGGCCGAAATAGTTAGCAGGAAAACGTTTTTCATGCGGTTTCCGCACGTTTAGCGGGAATACCTGATCCCAGCGCTCTGATTTAGCTGGGAATCTGTTCGGTCCTTATCAGGGATGAGCGGAAATCTTTCTCGAAATTTCGGAAAACGGAACTACTATTTAAACTTTGGAAATCGGAACGCCAAAAACCATCAGAAAATCGGGTAATAGGAATTACGTTCACCTGAATGGGTTCTAACCACCCACGGTGGCTGTATGTACCTACCCTACTGCTGATCTGTTGAAGGCAGTGTTCACGATGGGAAAATTTCTAGTTTTTTCACAGAAACGTAAGCTTTGAGACCTAACGAGCAAAACAGTGAAGAGAGAATCACGAAAAACCACCGGGAAGTGGGTGAAAATCGCGTGGGCCAGTCAACCCATTGGGCCACCCCGCCTCCAAAATTATTCCTTTCTGAAGAAGCGTGAACACGTAAACAGCCGGTCAGCAAAGGTAATGGCTTCGAAAAGTAACAGTGGATAGGGTGGATCACGTTATCACATGGAACGACGTCATTCTTTCACACCGGTCAATCGTTGCGCTCCAAAAATTAGGACGTCACACAAGAAGTCCTGTTAAGGCTGAAAAAAGTGCTTTCCCGTCACTTTCCGCAGTTTTTCTTGACGCTGCTCTCACAGTAAGCTCTTGACCTATCATAATCTGTAAGAAACTGAACATCCAGGATTTATCGTGAACGCTGCCTTTAAGTCTTCAGTACTGTCTAAAATATCTTGCTGGGAGGAGACGTGTCAATAAAAAGATCTTACGGAAGCTTAGCCTTCTTTCTCATTTCATGCGCAATTCGGATACACGACAAAAACAAAAAACCAGACTAAGGCTGCTCAAAATTCGCTTCAATTATGTACTTTCAGGTAGCACACTATAGATATCATGACTTTTAGACAACACTCACTATTGGACTGCAGCCCAATAACTCCTCAGGCACCAGTTCGATTCGACCGATGGCCGAACCGCTTTTTTCTGCCACGTCGCGGCGAACGAGAGAGTTTCGGCAAAGCTCCGCCTTCCCGTTTTCCAAGAGAGAAACGGGAGACGTCGGGGGTTGGCGCCGTACTATTAATCAGCTCGATTGGACCGACAGCGAAACGGATCATTGCGAAATTAGTGAAAGATTGCTAACAAATTTCGAGCAGTTGCACCTGTCATTGGTTTCTCTTGTCTCCTGCTATACGAAATGTGCTAAAACCCTTAAAAAAGAATTGTTCACTTTTTTCTTTCTCTACCATTAGTCAGCCTTATCGAATCGGCCCATCTTTATCTATTTTTGATCTTCCGCTGAAAATAAGAAAATTGGATTCGTTTGGTGAATGTATTTCCGGGCGATATTATTTCAAGGCTTTCTTGAAACATGTTGCTCCTTGATGTAAGATATCATGGAATAAGCGGAAAGTAATTGAACACCAGGGTGCAGGTCTACGGGGTGTGAAGCATGACAATTTCGCTCGGACACCCCACCAGGGGTGTGCCCTTACCGTTCACCGCCTTACCGATTGACTGGGAGTTTTCGTTTAATTTTGCTTCACCCATACTGGCTTGATCTCGAAATTTTCCGATATTTTTCCTATCAAACTTAAGCAACTTTTTTTCGCTAAATCGAACCATTTCTCGCCTTAAAGGCAGCATACACGCTCGTAAACGTGGTTGGGATAACAATGTGAATCGAAACGTATGGCTTACAGCATAATGCCTACGCATTTCGAAGTGTCAAAAATGACCCACAATGCCGCTACTTAAGTTAGAAGTTAGCCCCGCCCTGTATTTTCACGCCCCCTGTACTTGTTCCTTTGCTCCAAAGCAGGGTTGCTGGGTCATCTTCGCCGTCAGTGACGTGTGTGGTTCACTTGTTAGGCAACCTACCAACAGTACCGACGGTGAATATGACCCAGCAACCTTGCGTTGCAGGAAAAGGGCAAATACAGGGGGCGTGAAAATACAGGGCGGGGCCAACTTCTAACTCATGTAGCGGCATTGTGGGCCGTTTTTGACACTTCAAAATGCGTAGGCGTTGTAATCTGGGCCATACCATTCTATTTCCGTAGTTATCTCAATCACGTTTACGAGCGTGTATGCTGCCTTTAATTGCATAAATGAATTCTATTTCGACCCGCATAAAACCACCTTTTTTTAGCATTCTCACGCTACTGATTTCCGTGTCTTTCTTTCATGGAACTTTTCATGTTTCCTTTTGGTGTTCTAGCTATTCGCTTTTCAAAAATATA
Organism: Aplectana chamaeleonis; assembly: GCA_029168955.1. Classification (NCBI taxonomy): domain Eukaryota; kingdom Metazoa; phylum Nematoda; class Chromadorea; order Rhabditida; family Cosmocercidae; genus Aplectana; species Aplectana chamaeleonis. The sequence goes on from JAPDOI010000424.1 coordinate 291,177, forward strand.
TCTTGATGCCTTCATTAGTGCGAAGTCATTCTCTTCTATCAGGGCGTTTGAGAGTATGATTCGAGTCAAATTCATTCCAGCAAAAAAGTCTACTTTTGTGCATCAGAGAAGCGGAAAGAATGTTCTCCTCACTCGGTTTAAGGCAGGGCTGCGATAAAAAAATTCCTGAGTTTTTTTTTCTGAAGGAAGATCCAGATCTGATCCTTAGTGTAGCGAAAATTTGAAGAGGATTGCTGTGAAGCGTCAAAACTAATTAAGACGTCCTGTTAATTCTGGCATTACACCTTTCTAAACTGGTACTCCACAACCAAATGGCAAGTTTTCGTGAATGCTACTTGCACTTCGAATGGTAGGCAATGGGCGCAAAAGAGAGACCGTGTTTCGAAATAGCTGTGAGCTCTATCACTCTAAAAATGAGACCTTTCATATTTTTCTCACCAGTTTCTAGCTGATTTTTCCCAATACTGCTGTTAAGAAGATAAATCAAAATGATCCTCTATCCGGCGAACTTAAAACTTCCCACAGCGAACGCGGTCTCAAAAACCAATCAAATATTGAAAATCGAGCATTTTGGGACGTCATTATTTTGCATTCCGTTGTTAGGAGTCAGTGATTAAGAGGTCTGTCGGCATGGACACTAGTGGAGCTTTGCGTATCTTTTGAAGGTCAGGGCAAATTCGGTGCACCTATGTGGTAGCATGTGGCACCGAGTTTGCACCAACCTTCATTAGGGAACACAAAGTATCACTATGATCCATGCCGATTGTACATATGTGATTCTACACTCGTCCTTGCATGAAGGTTCTTTGAAGATTCTTTTGGTTGCGTGGAATATGAAGAGAACCCCAGATCCAGAAGCTTCACCCAATTTACCGTTTTACCGAAAAATTAGAGAATGTTGACCTTCGGAAAAATAGCGGCGGGAAATATCGATCCTTTTTAACCCGCGACAGGGCCACCCTACACGCACGATACGCGCTCTCTCAGTTGCGAGGCGGTTTCCCCACATCCAGAGATTGACGGTACCAGGAATCTGTAGAAAATTTCGCTTTCTGTTCTTTTTTTTCTTTCCGGCCTTTTTTGCTCACGCATTCTGCGGTACTTCCGAGAAAAATAAGGAAAGAAATTAAATCGCGCCGGGAACAAGTGGTCTCAGCACGATTATCATCGTGCAGGCCGGAATATGGTTGCGAGAAGAACAGTACATAATTAAAAATATGAATGAAAGCCTGCTACCCGAGAGTGTGTGTCAGTCGAGTTTTGTCCTTTTTTTCGGTGAGAAAAGAAGCAATATGGGAAAGCGAGAAAGCATCGAGCTCTTCGTTTTTTTTCAATACAAAATTTTCCGTTCTGGGCTATTTGATGTTAAAAGAGATCTACCCCCTGGTGTCAACGCAGTGAACTGCACTAATTTTTCCCTAATTGTTCTTTGCTCAGCGTCGCGTGTTGACCGCGTCGTTTTAAGCTCGTTCCCAACATGGGGAAAAGGTCGGAAGAACTGATAGCGTTTTGGACCTGGACGGATTTTTGGTTGGATGTTTATCTATTCCAATTACAAGGCTCTGGTATCGTTTCCGAAAATGTTCCAGATTTAACTTAAAATCCTCCCAGGTGGGTTATTTGGGGCGCTGATCATACATCTGTGGTTTATTTGTCGCGTTTCCGAAGTTTTCGACTTGATTCCTTCAAAGATTCCCATCATGGGAAAATTTTGTGGCAAATCACGACTTTTGACGATTTCCGCAGTGCTACAATAGATTTGGCTCAAATTGTTTCTCTGAGGGTTATTTGGAGTGCTGAGCACGAATCTGAGGCCCGTTTATTGATTTTCGGCAGATTACGGTAGATTACGTATGGGTGTGCGGTAGTTCGGTCAAAGTCTCAGATTTGACTAAAAGTTTGTATGCGAGGGTTATTCGGGGTGGTGAATACAGATTTACTGTCCCTTTCTCGATTTTCGAAATACTAAGGTAGGTTTTGCCTCCTAAATGGCATGGTACCTACCGTAATCTACAACAAACGTCAGAACTTCGATAAACGGTCTCCAGATTCGTGTTCAGCACCCTAGACTAGCCCTACATATAAGCTTTAAGACGAATTCGAAATTTTTTCAAATTTAATGGGCCGCCACTTACCTTGGTGCCAGGCTTTGACGAACGCGTATAACTTTTTTCGGAGTGATGTTAGGCAGCTCGGATTCTACGTCAAAAACGATTCTGGAAATGTACATTTCATCCGGAATTGCCAGGCTGACTAAAAATAGTTTTCTCGGCACGATTCGCTTTTTTCCAGCACGATTATCACAGTTTTGCGTGATGCAAGAGCGGTAATCCGCATTCGCGGACCGGAATTAAGCTCCGAAAATGACAATATGAGAAAAAAAACAGGGCATGAATGAACAAAAGCTCTGAACTATAAATCAGTGGAAAAGATTCACTAGAAAACTGATTGTTGAGTGTTGATAAATTCAAGTATTTGTCATAGTGTAGGATTCTCATGGTCAAGACCAGGATGATGACGTCATCATCTTGTTACCATCGATTCTACGCCCTATACCCTTCATAGCGGTCACCGCGACGACGTCATGCTTGATTTTTCGAGCATGGCGACAAAGGCATATAGCCCCCATGCTCCAAAAATCGAAATCGGGTGGCCACCATTTCCGCCCGCAGAGAGACCTGCCATCGCAAACCATGCGACGGTGTGATGAATGCGGCCCTGCCTCCCTGCATAAGTTGATCGCGTGCTGTGAGCTCACCTCAGCGTACGAGGGGTTTACTACGGGCCCATTTCATGCAGTGTAACTTAAAGGCAGTGTTCACGATGATTTTTGTCCCAGAGTTTTCCAAATAAAAAACAATGTTGAATAGAGAGTAGAGAATATCAAAAGACGGGTCAACAAAAGACTTCATTGTCACAACAAGCAGTTCCTAAGATATTCAAAAGGCGGGGTTATACTTAAAGGTAGTGTTCACTATAAGAATCGTTTTTTTTGCTTCTTCGCCTATCTTGAAGACGGTCCCATGCTGATTCCAATGATGTTTTCGGAATCGTACAAGACCTTCTAGGAACGGAGTTATGGTCCCTCAAAAATTGAGCTAAGGAAACATGGTGGACGAGTTGTCCGAGGCTTGTAACTTCCGTCTTTTGCAGCCGATGTATGCGAGCTGATCTGAGTAAGGAGAGAACTTGAGAATGAAGGGAAGAACGGGCTAATAACTGGAAATGATTGTTCATCTCACGATCTAGAGCTTTCATTTGTTCACGTCAGAGGGCGTGGAAAGTGCATCTCGGGGTGACGAGCTGACGGGTGTCTAACTTTGGGCCCGTATGGGACCGTTTCGAGCTCATTTGTCTTAGTTTTTTCAACGTTAGGGTTGCGCTAGGCCCTGCAGCTGCCGATCTCCACCAGAAACTCAGACATGGTTTTCATCGTGGACACTGCCTTTAAGGATTTCTTGAACTTCTGGTGCGTTTCTCTCACATTCTACGTCATTCTAGTTTTACCCGGGAACCGCATAATCAATATAGCGAATAACCTCAAAATTGACGATTATCGTGAACACTGCCTTTAGACAGTGTGTGTAATCCTTCTATAACCAAAAATAAACTCGGACAATGGGGCTGGCGACCCGCTGTCAATCACCTGGCAAGCAAACACCGGCCCCGGTCGCAGCCCGCTGATTGCCAGGGCGCCGCCCGCATGTTGGCGAACCGCTGGCAGTCCACCGACTGCTAGCTGTCACTCCCGTTCGTGGGCAGCGCATTGCCAGGGCGCCGCCCGCATGTTGGCGAAAGGCTGGCAGTCCATCGACCGCTAGCTGTCATCCCGCTCGTTGGCAGCGCACTGTCAGCTCTTCGCCAATTGAGTGGCAATAGCCCGCCAGATGCCAGTCCCGCTGGTGGTCAGCTCATGGACAGAGCTCCTCCACAGAATCGCCAAGAAGCCGCCAGATCTCATTTCCGCTGATGGCCAGCGCACCGGACGCGTTTCGCCACCTAACTGTCAGTAGACCGTATATTTCGGGACCAGACTGAAGTTTCAAAGTTTTACGCTCTCTACATAGTTTTGTCGTCTCAATGAACACCGTGCTTTAGCCATGGCTGAATCAGCGTTGCTCTATTACGGAGTGAGGTTGATGCGGGCAGCGGATTTCGTGTTACATAAGAATACAATACCCACCCTTGGAGGTCGGTCGTAGAGCAACGAAAAAATAATTTCTCACGCCTTTCCGCCGTATTCTCTCAACTCCGTCGTAAGAGGGTTTTCAAGTTTGAAGGAGGTGTAGCTTTAATAGCCTAATGAAGATCTACAAGATGGCATTAAAATCTTGTTGATAGTTTCAACCGTACGTTAACTACAGGTACTCCGCCCTTCCCAAAATGCGTTTCACTTGTCAGAATGAAAGAGCCGACTGAGCATCCTAACGAGTGAGGGTAGAAGCGACATATCTATAGCTGACGTGTAGTTAAAACAATCAATCAAATTGCGATTCTAGCAGTATCTTTTCTACCCCCGGTGAAACTAAAATGACGGAACTATCAAGAAAAAATGGAAAATAGAGAGAAGAAGGCTTCTTTTGTTGTTTTGTGAAGTTAGAGGGTGGGCATTGTGACAATTACTGTCGCACCTCGGTGTTCGCCGCCATATGTGATTTGAGAACTGTTTCGCGCGGAGCTCCGCAGCGGGTATTTTGCTAGTATTTGGTGTTACAGATTCAGCTATTCAATTAAACCTGATTGCAAACTATTATGGAGCAGTAGTTCTATTGTGGCTGTTACAGCCGCACTTGTTTTCACGATTTAGAGAAGGCGTTTGATCGAGTTCCGCATTAAGTAATCTGGTTTGCATTACGGCAGCACGGTGTCCCAGAGGAGCTCATAGACTGGGTCAAGGTGCTCTACACTGATTCAAGAAGTTGAGTCCAAGCTGCTGCTGGAGCTTCGTCCGATTTCCCCATCTCCGTTGGCGTGCAACAGGGATCTGCTTTGTCTCCCCTTCTGTTTATCATCGTGATGGAAACTATCACAAGAGACCTGCAGAGACCAGCGCCATGGACGCTTTTGTATGCGGATGATGTGGTGCTCGCAGCTGAAGATAAATTGGATCTCGAGCGACAGGTGCAAAACTGGAGTGACCGATTTGCTCGTTTCGGGCTTCACCTGAACGTTAGGAAACTGAGTATCTGACTACGGATAGAAGTGAGCGTGGCTTAATCAAGGTTGATGGTATCGAGCTCACTCGCGCTGACGTCTTAGAGTAACTTGGATCGATGATTGCATCTGACTGCAGTCTAGACAGTGAGGTCAACACTAGGGTAAGCGCTGCGTGGTTGAAATGGCGGTCAGCGACAGGAGTGCTATGCAACAGGAAGATGCCCGATCGCCTGAGTTCGAAGATTTACCGAACTGTGGTCCGGCCTGTTGCGCTGTACGCAGCAGAGTGCTGGACTGCTACCAAGGAAGCAGAGCGAAGGCTCGGTGTAATGGAGACGAAAATGCTACATTGGACAGCGGGTGTCACCCGCTTGGACCACGTCACGAACGACGACATCAGGAAGCGTTTTGGTGTTGCTCCGGTTGCCGAGAAGCTGCGTGAATCTCGATTGCGATGGTATGGGCAGGTTCTTTGCGCTGGAAAGGATACCGTATGCGGGCTTAGCCTTGACGTGCCTTTAAGGAGATCCAAAGGACGGCCAACATCTTTATCACCTGTGGCCTGACACGCCGCACACCGACTTGAGAATAGCTGGCGGGCGTGCACCCTGATCAGGCTCATGACAGGGGAAATATGGCGCTAGCGCATAAGTAAAGCGGACCCCGACTTTGTCTTCTTTTTTTCTGAGATTTTAAAAAATTGTGAAAAGAGCGTAATGAGCAGAGAAAAATACGAAGTATCCGCCTTTGGAAAAATTCAATCACTTACATTGTTTGGTATGCACCTGAATGAGCCGTCGCTTGCTATGCTGAATTTGTAGGCGCGAACGTCGCGTCTGAACGAAAGCAATTTCGGAAGTAAGCGGATGCTGACCTACACAGAACTTCCCTACTTATAGTTCCTATCACTCACAAGACCCTCTGCAAGGATCGAAATAGCTCCGACTTCCACGCGATTCTCTCCTCGAAGAGTCTGTCGTACTCTTTCCTTCTCTCGTCATCGTTTGATCCGAGACTGTAATAAAACTGCAAAAGGAATGCTCATCCGTAGAGCCTATCAAAGCAAAATCACGCGTGATATGAATCAAACAATTGGCTTTACTTCCCTTAACACGTGCTGACTGCCGCATTACAGCTCACGAAAAAGGTTTAACTGCTTCCCATATCACGCGTGATTTTGCTTTGATAAGCTCTACGGATGAGCTCATACAACGAGATCTCTCGTTTTACACAACACTTATCAATAGTTGGTAATAACACAACACTTATCAGCACTTATCAATCAATAGTTATCACACAAACGGAGAGGCTATCATAGCAAGAGGTCATACAGAAGTACTGAGTGGTGGTTCCTGACCCCGCACGTATTGCACGCGTCCATTTCAGAGTCTCTCACCCTTCCGTCTCGTTTTACGTGTTAAACCCCAAGTCCCACCTGGACTATCCTAGACGGGGGGGGGGCACTCAAGATTTAAGCCAGAAATGAAATGAACCACCGGTATATGACGCTATCAATCGAAGTATTTCTATAGAATTTTATCACAACAATAGTTCATAGCATCATCAAGCCTCTTTTATCAGGTTTTCCATTCATTTCTAAGGGGAAATCTTGGGTGCGCCCCTCGTCTAGGATAGTTCCGCCCCGACCACTTCCACAAAGTGCTGCTTGGTTGTCCCTGAGTCCCGCGCATATTCTACGCGTTAATTTAACAGCTACGATGGTCCCACCACGATACGGGACCAAGAAAGGTTAAAGGATCCAATATGCAACTGCTACACGGGTCTACCACAAATTGTAGCAAATGAAGTTTAAGAGACTCAATTTGGAACATCTACGATGGTTCCACCACGATCAGTAACAAAGAAAGACTAAAGGACCCATCATGCAAATGCTAGGGTGGTCCCATCACGAAATATAGCAAATAAAGTTTAAGTGACTCAATATGCAACAGTCAGTGTGGTCCCACCACGATTCAATACGATGCCGTTTTTTGTGCCGCAACGACTCTCCTGATTTTGGCAGGGGAGCGAAACCCCGGGTAGGTGCTTGAATTTAGTGCGGTAAGGTAAAATGGGCGTAGCCAAGTGCATAGCGCCGGAGTGCCCCCCGCCGCGATAGCACTACGATACTCACCTGGATGTTGCAGGTGCAGCCTGCTTGCTATGTAGACTATGCAAAAATGAGTAATACTGAGGAGAATGGAAGCCTATCATAGGTTAGACATGATATATCATGATAATACGAGTTGATTGCAGGCTGTTACTCGTAAACTCTCGTTTGTAGTCAAGCCCACAACAATCCTACCCTTCTTGGCGACTCTCTCTGAAGAGTGAACTGACGCGGGTTCAGCGCTATCCCCAGCGGGGGGCATCATAGTCTACAGTATAGTTGTACACGAACGAAATTTTCGAAAAATTTTCGAAAGATTTTTCGAAATTTTTTTCGTTTGTTTTCGTTCGTTCGAAATTTCGTCGAACGATTTTTTTTCAAATTTCGTTCGTTCGAAATTTTTTCGGACGAAAATTTTTCAATTTCCGTTCGTTCGAAAAATCGTCGAACAAAATTTTTTCAAATTTCGTTCGTTCGAAATTTTTTTCGAACGAAATTTTTTCAATTTTCGTTCGTTCGAAATCCGATTTTTCGAAGTTTTTTCGAAATTCGTTCGTTCGGAATTTTTTCGAACAAATTTCGAAAAAATTTCGTATTTTTTTTACAAATTTCGAAAAAATTTCGCAATTTTCGACGAGTTTCGAAAAAAATACGAAATTTCGAAAAAAATCGAAATTTCGATTAATTTCGAATTTCGTTCGTTCGACCTCCGAAATTTCGAAAGTTTTTCGAAATTCGTTCGTTTGAAATTCTTTCGAACGAAATTTTTCAATTTTCGTTCGTTTGAAATTTTTCGAATGAAAAATTGTCGATTTTCGTTCGTTCGACATTTTTTTCGAAATTGTACAACTATAGTCTACAGCCCTGCACACCCTTACCGCTGTTTTGAACATATCATTATCAGCCAATGTAGCAACATTTATTCAGGAAATGGCGCTGGCGACCCGTTGTCAATCAGCTGGCGAGCAATCGCACAATCAGTTTGCCTGATGAGGGTTGACAACTGAGCGCCAGCTTCTCGCCGAGTTGAAACCCGGTCGCCGCCCGGCCGCCGCCAACCGAGAAACACTGCCAGCTAATCGCCAAATCGCGGCTATCTGACGCTCCCGACTGCCAGCGGGTCAACAGCAGTTTGAACCATCTTTCAGCACTGCCAGAGCGTCTCCAACTCGCCGCCCTCCCATGGCCAATAGCCGGCTGAACGCGCGGTGGCGGCCAACTGCTCGCCCGGGGTGTCCAATTTTGCCAGCGCGTCGCCCGGTCAGTTTGTCTGAGTATAGACCCTAAGAATCGCAACAAGTAGGCTAAAGTGCATATAGGCAAAAATACTATAGTAGGTAATGGGTCCTAAATATGGTTTAGCGGATGGACGAGGCGCGCTCATTCCGGCGGACCGTGTGGAGTTCGCGACACCACCGGCTAACAGAGTTTCGATCGTGCGTCTACCGTAGCAGCCCAGTCCATTCATTACCCTACATGCTGAGAAGAGATCACACGTAGACTCTGTTCGGACTGTAAGCTCCACTTTAACGTAAACACGGCTGAGGCCCCTATTAGATTTAATAAAAGCATGAACAAACCCGAATCTCCCTGAAAAGGGGCCCACTTTGAGAATGATTCAACCTGAATCTGACGGCAAAGGGACCATTCACAGTGAGTTTTTGGTTTTTTTTTTTCAAGAAAATACAGTTCCTGTCGATTCCTTGCTCCTTTTCAAACATCAAAACAAACCTCCGGTTCAGGTTTACCTCTCAAAGAACTTTCCAAAGCTCTGGCAGAAAACCATGCCTAACCCCGAAAATTGTAATCTTCCGATTCTTTCCGCATTTTGGGGCATTTTCTCCGAAATCGGAACTCGGAAATCGGAAGGCCAAAAAACATCGTAAATCGGTAAATCGGAATTCTGCTCATCCCTGGTTCATATGCGCGCCCCTTGCAGAATCGCGGCTACCCAAAGATGGCATCGGCAATATAACACGATGTAAGCACAGGTATTGTGAGATATTACTTGTCTAACCGTTAGCTTAAATCGTTGTTATTGTTTTTTGTTATTCAGCATTCGTGCGATAAATTCAAAGGATGATTGCTTCGGTGAATATTTACCGAGCAGTCAAAGGCACAGGACACCCAAAAAATTAAATTTTATATTCTATGCTTTTCTTGGAAAGAGTCATACGCTGATCACAGTAGTATCTCTGAAATTGTCCAGGACCCCTCTTGAACAGAGTTGTGGCTCTTTAAAGATGCCTATATTTTAAGGGTGAAAATTGGTGGACGAGTTGTCTCAGACCTGTATTTCTCTTCATTCGCAATCGTTGCGCGAGAACGAGCCAGGATATTGAGACAGTCCGGCAATGGGCTGAAGAACGACGACTTGTTGGAAAAAATCCATTCATCGAGCCGCTATCGAATTTAGAAAACTGTTAAGGGGTCGAGCCTGAGGTGGTGAGCGAAGAGGGTCGGGCCTGCAGTGGTCGCTTATATCTCGCTTATTTGGAGGAATTGAGATCTCGTACTTGGCACGTGTTGTTCACGAGGGGTCTACTATACATTTACATGAAAATCTCAAAATTCATATCTGAGGGTGTACTGTGCCTTTAAGTGAGAGCGGCTCTAGGGCTTCGGTGGTGCAGTGCGATAAGGCGCTCCCCCAAAAAGGGAATATGCTGGTTCAATCTCGCCCGGAGCCAAGCGTTTTGCGATCAAGTCAACACCTTGTGTAAACATACCATAACGTGCACTGCGAAGTTGAATTGCAGTTACGGCAAAAAAAAACATCCAAAAAATCGTTTAAGGAAATCTTGAAGTCGAAATCCTGCCCGAACTCTGTTTTTGAGCCGTTTTTCCCTTCATGGGGGAATTTCGCTCGTTCTTCTGAAGCTGTTTTGCTTTCGTGAGCTATCAGATAATTCTTTCCTAGGAAAACTCAAGAACGAAGTTCATTGCCAAGAATATCTTCAAACATTTTCTAGGCTCTTTTGAAATACAACGAATTCCTAGCGAGGACCTGAGGACTTGAATGGAATTTTCATTGTTCACATAGGGAAAAAAAGAAAATCTCCAGAATCTTGGCAAATCACAGAAAGAAGATGACAATCAGGTGTCACTCAAGGTAGCACCCGCATCGTAGGGAATCAAACGCGACCATAGAACTATTGAATTCTTGACAAAGTGTATCGGCGAACGACCAAACTGTCGAGATCATCCAGCAAATGGAACCAGGGTGGCACCCGAAACAGTTCTGGTCATATCTGAAATACAAATAGAACCATTCTGAAAAACATGTCACCACGTCACAACTACTCCAGAGAACATACCGGCATGAAGAGTTTCATCGTTGGTCATACGAAAACCCTCGTTCTGAAAACCAAAAACCACATGTCGATCAGACGTCGAGCGTCGACGAATGAGAGACCGACGTAGTGTTCTGTCTCTGAACACCCGAATCGTTAGGATGGTTGTATGGATGGTGTAACTGCAAATGATAATGCTGGCATGAGACTGACCTACTCGTCGTCTCTTCGATTGCGTGATTGGTGACGTTCTGTCTGTTGGGAGTTTCTTCGCCTTCTCCGCTGAGCGGTGCCCACAATGCAGCACCAAATGCTAGTCCTGCCAACGCTGCTGTCTGGAAATAATCGCTCGTCACCCTCAAGTACACATTACATACAGTTGACAGCAATGTTAAAAGGACATGGTGCGGTTGCGGACTCACACTAAATTACGGTGGAATCTGGCACTTTGCCAGATTTCGCCATCGATCGGCGCCAAACATCGTTTCTCTGCTCACGAGAATATCAGCTGTGGCGCCGATCGATGACGAAATCTGGCAAAGTGCCAGATTCTACCGTAGTTTTAGTGCGAGTCCACAACCGCACCATGTCCTTTTAACATTGCGGTCAACTGTATGTTTGACTGGGAATAAGGGCCAAAACGTCGCGATCATCTCAAGAATGACGCTTTAATCCATCACATCGTAGACGGGACAACGTACGTTAACCCCCGAAAAAAAATTAGATTTCAACATTTCTGAAACAAGATTTAGAATTTCCGTAAAATTTTCTACAAACTGATACCTAACTCCCTTCCCATAGCCTCAAAGTTACGGAGAAAATCGCCTAAACCCTATTTCTCGTTGTCCAATACCGTTGTTAGGAACCGCGCCTTCGGCCAAAACGGGAGAACGCAAGGTTTTCCTATTAAAGCACAACCCTGATGTCCCGAAGGTATTATTCACATCCTAGCCCTCTCCTCTAAGAACTGCGGGAAGGTCGCCCGGAAACTCTGCGACTTAAAGGCACTGTTCACGGTAAACTTCATCCTCGAATTTTCCATGACAAACGCTTCTCGTTTCTTTCAGAAGCAGAACAGTGCCGAACAAAAGGGACGAAAAGCCACCCAGGAGCCGCAAAACGGCTTAGAAAAGTGAGCGAACCCCGCCGCTTTGGGCAAGTCCGGCTCCTTTCCGCCCCTCGACGTGAACAATGGAACACTCGAGATCGTGAGATGAGCGATGGTTTCCGATCAGAAGCCCCGTTCTTCCCTTCACTCTCAACATCTCTCTTTACTCACGTCAGCTCGCATACATTGGCTGCAAAAGACGGAAGTTACAAGCCTCGGACAGCTCGTCCACCATGCTTCCCTAGCTCAATTTTTGAGGGAACGTAACTCCGTTCTGTACGATCCCAGGAAACATCATTGGAATCAGAACAGGACCGTTTTCAAGATAGGCGGAAAACGCAGGAGGGATTTTCGTCGTGAACACTGCCTTTAAGGTATTTATGAGCATTTTTCCCAATTCGTCGGAAAATACCACACTTCGAAGCACAACCGAGCTACGTCCGCTGCGAGAACCGCAAAACCACCGCCGGCGATACACCCTCTCCTAATACACGCGCTCGCACCCCAACCTTTTCATTTCTTCTTTGATTTGCCCTCATCTTCCGTCCTCATTATGCCATAGTGAGATTGTCAGGCGATTTGTGCCCGATTTTCGATTACTTCTTTCTCAATACAGACATTTGCTGTAGCGAAGAGTAAGTGAATACTACGCTCTCCAGGGCTCATCAGTAGAGTAGGGAGTGCAGTAGTTCTCTTATTAAATGAAAAAAGAAAGATAAAAAATCTTTCTTCTTACAATTAAAAATTTTTACTGCAAAAACTTTCAAAAAAAATTTCAAAACCTGGGGAGACGTAAAAGATTCGGACATTTAAAAAAAAATTACCAAGGGGGGACGTAGCATCGTCGAGTTGCTGGACAGCAGCCTGCCTGACATTGCAGTAAAATCAAATTTCTCGGGGTGGGTGCATAGTGTGGGCACGCAGCCTCACAAGTGTTAAGAAAGCTCCAAACTGGACATTTTAATCGTAAAAGCTATTTGATGAGCACCCACTGAATCTTGCTAAGCTATGTAAGAACCAAAATGAAAGCTACGCCCGTAGCGACTGCTGTAGCTGAGAATTTTTCTGAATATGAAAAGGATTTGTAGACTACTTACTCCTTTGGCGAGTGGACGGAGCGCTGTGGGAGCTGCGGATTGAAGTTGCTGTTGGGTGATCGAGCGTGGCAGGATCGCAGAGCCACTGCCGCGACGAACCAGCACTCTGCGATCGCCTGAATAAAGCAATATTACTCGCTATCAGATTCAATTCAGTGATATTCTTCGAAAAAGATGACACTCTGAACTGACACTCAACGTACATCGCAACCAGGGGTGTGCGTAAATAAAATTTCAAATTTTGTAAATCGTAAATCGCAATTACGACAAAACCATCGTAAATCGTAAATCGTAAACAGCAAATAATACCATTTACCACTAAAAAAAATTACCATGGTGAAACAAGAGAAACTATGTACCTACCGTCCTACTGTTCACCGTTGCACGTACTAAGCACATACATATTAGATTGCGTTCAGTATTTGACAGCTAACCACATCTACTGGGTACGGTATACTTTGTCGCTGTCATGAGCGACAGGCATGAAATCTAGCACAAATCGCGGCGAGACCCGCATCGGAGCAACGGCATCGGTTGTCGTAGAAACAGATATCGCGTGTGAGCCGCAGCGAAATGTCGCGGAGGGCTGACATACTGCGAGTAAACCGAAGTCTGTCGCTGCTCAGCGCACGGTAGCGACAGGTTTGGAAGGCGGAAGCTCCACGGCAGGCGGTCGCTGTCGTTGCGCAGAGCGACGCGACCGTGTCTTGTAAAAGTATACCATACCTTTAACGGGACCGCCTAACCCGTATTTCTCTGCTTTCCCTGATCACTCATTCTACAACTTCTTCCCAGGTCTTGAAAAATCCGCCTGCCTGATTCAGCTGTCCGAGTACCTGCTGGGCAACAGGGTTACAATTACACTCTTAATTCCTCTCCCGAAACGCCAGCGCCGTTGTAAGCGTTACAATAAGCCAAAATTACCGTATCTGAGCGATTTCTTACGGCCGAATTTTAGAACTACTCTCTTTTGCTAGTAGAACCGCAACACCGATTATACATTCGGTAAGGATTGCACTGATATGTACTTCGAGTTCCCTACTGAAGGCTGGCTCAAACTCGGTGCACGTACGTCGAAAAATATGGAACCGAACTTGCGCCAACCTTCAATAGAGATCGCAAAGTACATATCAGTCCGACCCGTGGCAACTCTGTATTATCTAGAGCCGAGTATCGGTCGCCCAGCGCAAATTATTTTTCCTATATCTTCTAAATACCTTGCAGATTCATAGCTTCATGTTTTCTAAATTTTGCCGCTTTTTGTAGTTTAGCTCCCATAGTGGAGGAATGTAGCCAAGGCGCCCCAACAAACGTTCGCATTTGTGAGAGATAAAGGAAAAGGGCGAAGATGAGCGTTTAAACTAGCGTTCACGCCTTTTCTGAGTGTCCGCTTGCCGCGGACGAAGAGAAGTTAACGGGAGCCAACGATTTTGAGAGTCAAATTTCATGGATAAAAAAGGACGCCCCTCTTGCTGATTTTTGTCGACTCAGAGTAGACATAATCTACTCAAAAGGCGGGCCAATAGCAGTATTTGAAGCAATTTTTGGATAGCTCAGACTGCTTCGCTCGAGGTTTTGGCGCTAATCCTGTAGTAGGAATCACAACGGTTAATTTTCATGAAAGAATCGAAAACAAAGTACTCGTGAAGAGTGCTTTCAGACTGCATTTCGTCGTAGGCGGCAGATAGTGAGACGTGCGCGGCACGCAACGCGGATCAGTTATCCACCACCTCCAACTCCGACCGTGTGTCCCGCTTTGAAATGATAGAATCGCGTCAAAGAATGACAATGGGATCGTGTTGTAGTCACACGCCTGGGTTGGTCCCATCTCCTTACCAAAAATATTAGTATACGCAAAAAAGGGATTAGAGCAGGTCAATTAGAGATATCTTGTTATCAACTTCCATTGCATATCTTTTTATTTACGAAAAATTACGATTTACGGTCCAAAATGTCGTTAATCATAAACCGTAATTACGAGTCCAAAAAACACCGTAAATCGTAAAATCGTGAATCGTAAATCATAATTACGCAAACCCCTGATCGCAACTCACTTTCTTATACATATCAGACATGAAAAGAGGAAGAAAAAGTACAGTTACTAACTGAACTGTCTTGTCCCCTTCCTACCTGCTACGGAGAGAGCAAGATGTGAATCTGCGCTCCTCGCGATTGAGAACTTCAGAACGATGCTTTAGATAGTATGAGGCAGTGTACTAATTTTAACAGCTAATTTTTGCTTAACAAATACAGATAAGAACCTCTAAGCCAATGTTTTCCTTGCTCCTGTAATATAGCCCCCGACAATTCCAGGGCTAACACTTCTGAATGTTCTTAGAACAAGACTACTCCGTATACTGTTAGGTACAAACAGTGATGAGTATGGCGCAAAAAGTTAAGAGCACACCACGAAAATAAGTGGGCAATGCGAGCAGCAATAACTACCAGTGATCACCAATCTGAAGGCAATGACCGCTCACATAAATATAGCCCACTCACCGCCGCCGAAGTCGGGCTATTCGACTTCGCGCGACCCCGATTTCGTAAGCGTAGCGCGGTGCCCCACTTCCCGCTGAGAGGGAAATTTTCCCGACTTCCCAGGAGTTTTAACGGGCAGTCGCATCTTCCTGGCGGTCGTCCAACACCCACCCATCGATTCTCACTTGGATATCATCAGCGCGCCACCCACTACAGTGGGGCCAGTGAACGAATTTTTGAGCAGAAAACGCTAAGTTGAGATCTTTTTAGGACGCACGCATTGCGCGATGCTGGTTTTGGGTAGACGAGAAGCTCTCCGTTGATTGCATCTGCGATTGGGGAGATTGCAAGAACCAAAGGGTGAAGAAGCTTTCCCTGTGGAGCTCGCTCCCTATTTATCTAGGACATTTCAAGATGAAGTACCCAGAGGCAGATTTTTGAAATCAGGGATGATTGTTAAACTTGCCGCAAACTGCTTATTAAGGGTCCTCTGTCAGTCAATAGATTAGCAGCAAGGTGGGGCAGAAAGGCCGCAGAGTGCTTGTTAACAGTGAACGGGTAGTAAACGAAACGACGCTGCCCACTGCTCGCGGCCGATCTATTAGCCTCCCGCGAGAGGAATTACTGACATCGGCTATTGGTACCGCTGGAAGTTGACTGTCTGAATCTGATGCAAGCGATATCATGGAACACCTAGTCTCTATAGCTATAGAAGTCCTGATTTTCTCCTGCAGATTTCTCCATTATCATTCGGACACACTATACGCTACTTGTCATGTTGGAGGGAATTTCGAATAATGCTTGATTGGAGGGAATTTCGAATAATGCTTGAAGAAATCTATGCCGAAACCACCTGTTTACCTTGATGTTTTAAAGGCAGTGCTCACGATGATTTTCGTTCCCGAGTATTCCACTCAAAACAAAGCGTTGGCCACCGAGTGTTACAGAAATTACGAAGAAACGGCGAGAAACGCACTAAAACGTCATATTTCAGTGACAGTAATCTCTGGCCTGGACTAGTTGTCCAGTTGTATAAACATGTTCACGGTGGTTGTCATCGGTGAAAAATTGGGTCAGTCGAAAATGGAAGAATATTCCAGGCAAAGTAGTACTAGTTAGGGTGCGAAGAAAACAACGGAGCAACAGAAAGCAAATAATTGTAAAGGACGGGTCGACAAATGATTTCATTGTCACAACGAACAGTTCCTGTGAGAGTAAAGAGGCGGGGTGAGAGTAAAGGATTTCGTGACCTTCTGGCGCATTTTTCTCGATTCCTTCGTCAGTTTTGTTCGACCCGGGGGCCAAACAATCGATTTAGCTATTATTCTCAAAATCGAAGGTTATCGTGAACACTGCCTTTAATGCTTATAATGGAAGCGAAAAGTAATACTTTCCATTCGACAGGCCTGTCAGCTCCAAAATATGCCCTACGGGTGAAAGCAACAACGAGCGTTCCCTCCTTACCCATCCGGGATATCCGGAAATTTTTTTTAGAGCAGAAAATCCAGCTTGGCAGAAAACAGAAAAAATCTCCAATAACGGGCAGAGAACAGAAATCAAAAAACGGAAAACAGAAAATTATCAAAAATCAATAGAAGGTATACGGCGTACACCATATGAGCTTTTTTCACAGCATTGAACTTTTATATACATTTTCAAGTGATAATTTTGCCTATTTTCCAAATTTAACAGTTGGACAAAACAAGAAGTATAGACACCCACGAAGCGCAGATTCTAAGTACGAAGAGATTATCATTGTTCCTCCAATTTCCCCATGCAATTAAAGGCAGCAGACACGCTCGAAAAAGTTGTTGAGATAACTAAAGTGTGTCCGAATGAGAATGGCGGCCCACGCGGCCGTCGCATGTGACGCTCTCGGACGAGTGTTGGATACTAACGGCGGCCATCCCCCCTCCCCCCTTTTGCAGAGCTGATTGGTCCGCGCAGTGTTTGCTGCCAGCCAGTGTCGGCCCCGTTCGTAGTCGATGGCTTTGGGGGACGTTTCGCATACTCGTACGAGAGCGGCGAACGCGACTGCCGCCTGCCAAGCACCCCGGCCGCATGGGCCGCCAGTCTCGTTCGGACACACTATACGCTACCTGGGTTGTATGGCCCATAGTAGAAAGCTTACTCCGTTGGTGGCGTCAAAAACGAGTCGAAACTACTGAATTTGAGCAATGCAAATCGAACATTTTCGTCATCCCCGCCCATTAGCCTCGTCCACAGCGCCCCCTCAATATACGAATAGAATCACTTCGGCTGGTTTTTGAAGCTTCCAACGAGGTGAGCGTTCCAGCACAGGCTGTAAGGGTCGCTATCTCAATCATTTTGTCGTTGATATTCGCTATTTCAATCGCTCGGGCATAACTCGTCCACTTCTACTCCATAACAAAAACAGCCGTTATTCCTGTATCTGCGTCAGGGGTGTGCGGCAAAGGAATTCAAAATTTCGGCAAACGGCAACGGCAAACCCCAAAAATAACCGGCAAACGGCAAAATCTGTTTTGTGCTATGACACACCAGCATTTGCTTAGTCATGTGGTAGTCCATGCAATATCTGACAGTTACCATGTGCCTATCGTTTCAATGGTCTACAGAAAGAAAAACTCCCGCATATCAAAAGCTACTTGAAAGCTTTAGGTGATCAGAGAAGGTCAGTAGCGCTGTTCTGTATGTGTTCTGTATAAGAGCCCCTATCAAGTTCTATCAAGTTCAACAGGGCCGTTAGCTTAGCCCTCGACGGAGATAATTCTGCCAATTCCTCTCTACTGATTGGAGTTTCCGACAAACCAATGCTAGAGATCCAAAGGATGGGCGTCTTCTTGAACAGTGCAAAGTGTGATAGACCCGCAATAGATTTTCTCAGAAAGGAGCTTGCGGCCAGCGCGGCCCAGCCTAGTCTATCCGGGTACGTGCAGCAAACCGTAAGCAAGCTTGGTGCGGTGGTAAGCCTGCCTAAAAACTGTGGCCGATATCGGTGTCGCATCTTCGCTTTTAAAGGCACAGTATAAGCTCAGGGGCGAAATATGATATTTCCACTTAACTGTGAAGTAAACCCACCCTATATATCACCTGCCAAGTGCAAACTCTCAATTCCTCCGAATAGGCGAGATATGAGAGGAATCCACCTGGGACGCCCACATCAGGAATCCACTTTGGCACGCCCCTTTTGCGAGAATTCGAGCACAATAGTGGCGAGATGAGCTATGATTTCCCATCAAAAGTCCCGTTCTTCCCTTCACTCTGAGCCTCTCTCTTATCTCAGGTCCGCTCGCATACATCACTTGCAAATGACATAAGTTACAAGCCTCGGTCAACTCATCCACCTTGCTTCCGTAGCTCAATTTTTGAGGGGTCATAACTCCGTTTCCAGGGGGTTTTGATCTATTATATAGACATCATTGAAATCAACGTGGGACCGTTTTTAGGATAGGCGGGGCGGAAAAACAGAAAAACGGTTCCAAGGTTGCACTGTGCTTTCAAGGATTTCTCATTTTTTCAACTGTACACGATTTCTAAACAAACTCAGCTCTGGCCAGGGTAGGAACCCTTCATTCAGCTAATGATGTCGAAATCGAAAATGTTATTGAACACCGCTGTGAACATTGTTCAATGAAAAAGAAGCCGAACGAATTTGCAGAATTGATCAACTTCCTGTCCCGAAAATTACCATCAGCCCACCAACCGACGATAAGCGGATCAATTTACACGAGTTTTTAACTGGTTCATATGTTTAGAAAGGCATCTTTTACGCTACAACTTTGATACCACGTGGATTTGTAACATTGGAACTCGCTGTAAACGGTATGCTTCCATAAAATGGTATTTTCTGTACTTTTGTCATTCCTAGGGGGTTAAGAATTCGATGATTAAAAAAAGACATTTGAAGGCTCCCAAACAGCTTAGAACTTGAATGAACTCCTCTGATTACCCAGCCAAAATATTTTTTAGAACTTGAATGAACTCCTCTGATTACCCAGCCAAAATATTTTCATTGGTAAAATTGTACTTTAAATGAGCTGAAACTAGTACCTGGAACTAGTCAAAATGATTATTTGTTGCAGCTTCGCATCGCTGAGCAACACAGAATCTGCAGTTAAGGGTTAACCATGTTGTTTTGACGAATTTTTGCTGAAAATTTGCCGTTTTAAGAGAAAATTTCGGTAAACGGCAACGGCAAACCTCAAAAATGGCCGGCAAACGGCAATCGGCAAATGGCAATTGCCGCACACCCCTGATCTGCATGCACTTTTCGTCGGTTTTTTTGTTAGTTTCCCATACTACCAGCTTCAGACCTTCTATTTATGTCATGAAATCAATACCATTTTTGAGCGTGTTTGCTGCTTTAAGGCTCGATTACCCAATCAGAAGTTCAACTAGTATGCCCTGACTGCATACGTAGATGCAGTCAGGGCATACTTTCCTTGCCTAGGTGTACATGTTTTGACACTGATTTTGGTATAACTGTTGGGTTGAACACTGTACTATTCCTCAGTGCCGAAAGTCAAGCGCGTACCGAGCGGCTGAGCCGTCCGAGTATAAATGGCCTGACGCGCCGCTTGCTCCTCCTGTGAGGGCCGCTCGTACCTATTATATATGATGTGTCTATATCATTAGCCTTATAGCCTCACCATCGATTTCTTTCCGCTTCACCTTATTTGGGTTCGTCCTGCGGTGCAATGAATTAAAAAACACGTTTAGAGTTTGCGTGCATGGCACAGTTAGAACCCTACTTGGCTCCGCTCTACGGAAGCGACGGCGCTGAAGTTTTCTTAATCTCTGCCCATGTGTCGAAAGTATTCATACTCAAGCGACGCGCCAGTGCGCGTATGATTAGTGGACGCTGTGTAGTATTAATGGCTCACTATTGAACAACTTTGTAGTTTTTGCGCCATTTGGCTACATTGCGTACCATCTGAGGGAGTCATCTACGGTAATCCTCTGAGTAAGGGAAATCAATACTAGATGAAGGTAAGGACTCGACTTCCTGATTTGGATGTACAGTGCATCCGACGTCGCCTTCGTGGAGGCTTGAACACTTTTCGTGCCTACTCACATAGTGGCTTGCAAGACTCGTCAATTTTCCACTGAGTGCCTACTTCTCCTTACTAGAATCTGTTACCAGTTCAGTGACCCTGGAGGGAAAGTAGGTTTGGTTTATCTTGGCGACAAACAGCAACGCCTGCTACCACCACGCCACACGCGCCCGGATGGGTAGCCACCATAGAAAGATGGAATTGTTTAGCGTGGGACTTTCAGAGAACCCGGGTCAAAATCACAGTTGACCTATTGACTTAGCTTTGATGAATTCGGACTCTTTTCTCAAGAACAATCCCGCTACGAATCGCGGTTTTCGGTTTTTTCTGTTTACAAAATTTTGCCTACTTTTACCGAGAAAAAAATGACCAAAAATGGGCAGAAAACAGAAAACTCAGCACGCCCCTGATCGGGAGGAAAGATCGGCAGCATAGTGGAGAATATTAGAGGACGGGTCCACGAAAGATTCCATTTTCACAACAAACAACTGCACAGGGAGAACTGTAGCGGAGTGAAAGTGCAGGATTTCGTATACCGCGTACTTCCCCGAATTTTTTTTTCGTCATTTCAGCTGTACCCGGGGGCTAAACAATCGTTCTAGCAGATAATATCGAAATTGAAGATTATCGTGAGCGCCCCCTACAAATCCGGAGCCAACCCCCCCAAACTAGTTTTATACCGAGCTTCTTTCCTGTTCCTCTCTATTACTCGGTTAATTTTTGTGCCGCAGTTGTGATAGACCTTAGTTAGTCGTGCCAATGGGCTCGTAGGGTAAGTAAATTTTTTGAGGTAATAAAGAGCAGCTCTACGATTAAGATCATTATGTCTGATATGCACTATCGCTGTCGCTGGAAGTATAATCCCGGTCTTAAGGAGTCCGCAGAGTTGAAGTTTCGGCGTTGCTTGCAGCGATGAACAGCACTGGGTGATGTAATATCGATTACATTCGGCGACGATGGCGACCGACGCGGACTGAAGGGCGACGAGGGGGCACCGCAGAGTGTAATGACGCCGCAACAGACCTACATCACTGCCAGCGAGCGGCAAGCGACGCCGCGGCGATAATATTTCAAAACATTTTTGTCGCCGCGTCAAGGCTGACGCTCGACGACAACTCGCCGGTCTCTGCAACTCTGCGGGCCCCTTTACACGCCAATCTCCCCCATTGATGTTACATCTGTGTTAACTGCTAATGTTTTCCTTCTAAAAGGATACCCCAGATGTTGCTGTGTTTTTTTATTTTACATGAATTATTTTTATTCGTCGCTCTTCTATGTACCGTTGCGCAAGTTGTGTTGTACCCTTATTTTAGGCTACATTTATTGCAAAAGCGTAATTTATCCTATCACAATTTGATTCCTCCGTGATAAACGGTAGCGGAAAAATGTTTTTTTTTGAAGACAAGCATTATGTTTTACCGTCAATTCATGTCTGCCAAACCACACAAGAGGACCTCTGTAAGGCCGGGATCAATCTTCCAACGACGAGCGACGCGACGCGATGTTTACCATTCATGTGGACCGAAAATCAATCTGCATAATAAGCACTTTGGCTGGTTGCGAAAAGTATGATCTTGCCCCTAGTCTAAACACTGAAACCTATAGCATCGTTCGTTCCCTTCATTTACCTAAAAAAGATCTATTGACGATGAATTGTGAGGCGTCGTTTTCGAAGGTGACTTTCTTCAGAGTGGCGGACCGTGGCAACTCGCCAATAGCCGATGGCATCGAGGAGTTCGACAGCTGGAATACAAACTGTACTTGAAGGAGGGATGGAAATTCTGAAACATTGAATAGTGGACCGACCTTGTGTGGTGTGGAAGGAGCCTGCAGACTCATTGGCGACGCAACCTGCGAAACTCCTTCACTTGTGCGACGTGATGAATTTGAAGAGGCTGAACAAAGTACTAAGAGTTCTTTCGCTCAATCAACTAGTTCACCAAGTCGCCAGTTGCCAACTCCATGCCAGAGGTGACCCCTTCATTCGCATATCATTCCTCTATAGTCCGCGGCAATGGAATAAGGCGGTGGTGCAGCTGCGGACTTCTATCAGTATACAAAAACACCAACCGAGCTGTTTTAATTTTTCCTGCAGTGTTTTAGAGAAAATTGCGATAAGCGATTCGGTATTGTTGGGGAAACCACGAAAGAGATAGCTGCGGACACCTCAAAAGCCTGCGCTGCGTCGTGTGCGCTCATGAGAAATGCGCTGATCGATCAGCGCTCGCGACAGGCGCGTGGACGGCTGGGTAGTCCGCAGCAGGGTTCGGCGCGGGGTGTGGATATCCACACCGGGGCGGCATGCACGTACGCGGCGGGTTAGGTTGGGGTTACGCAGGGTTTGGGGCGTCGGCGCGTTTGATGATAGCTGCGCGAGGGCTGGAGATAATCAATAGTTGGAATCTCAACGAGGTTTCGGCTGCCCAACCCTCCTAGGTAGGGTTTGCAAGGGAAGGATTTTTCAGTGCTAGCCTAACCCACTTTCAGCCCTGGCGCCGCTATCATCAAACGCGCCGACGCTTCAAACCCTGCCTAACCCCAACCTAACCCGCCGCGTACGTGCATGCCGCCCCGGGGGGTCTGACCTGCGCAATGGTGGAGGGAGGGGGTCTGAGCTCCACCGGGAGACCACATGAACCATTCTGACCGTGGGTAGTAGGTACACTGTCTAGAATTTTTTTTGCGAATGATTCGGTAATACCGTCCAATAAACATGAAACCTTGTAGTAATTAAATTAACGTAAATGTTGAAATTAAAGTAAAGGTTTTTCTACGATTGAATATAAGGCACATAGGTTCTGGGCGTGTATACTGGATAGTTGTGTACTGAATTGCAAATAAGAACAGATTGGAAACTACGGAATGGGGCGGAAGAAAACAGTGGATGCGATGAATGGAGTTATTGGCAAAGGCGAAGACGACGAGATGTACTAAATAAATAAATGAGTTTTCAGAGAAGAACAGGTCACTTCAAATGTATGGATTTAATAAGTGATTGGATACGAAAACAGGTGCTTCAACATTATCCAGACGAGACATGGCAAAAACACTTGCTAGTTGGAAAGAGCGTCATCTAATCTGGTAACGTTTCAAATTTCATTCTCCGGAACCCACTCATACACCAAACACACGACACGAGTTCGATCCCGCAAAGTGCTTAATTTTTGCAAGACGTTAAAACTCACATTTTTTCGCAAAGTAAGGGTCACGAAAATAAGATATTCGAGTCGAGAGTGGTAGATTTACCCTATATACAAATTTTCAGTCTCTAAGATGGACGCTGAAAGCCACTTCCCTGTGTGGCCCACACCTGTCGCAGGTGCGATCGCGCTGGAAGTCTACATTTTTGCAAGGTATGAGTCAGTAGAATACGATTATCGAGTCCAGCGTGGTCGATTTATCCCATATACTCACTTTCACCGTCGAACATAGATGCTGAACACCGCTACAGTATAAGGCCTCACACTTTTCTCAGGTGTGGTCCCACCGGAAGTCGTCAATTTCGAAATTTAGGTGTCATTTGAGTGAGATATTTGAGCCCAGCGTGGTCGATTTACCCTGTATTTCACTTCCACCGTCCAACATAGATGTTGAACACCGCTACAGTATGAGGCGTCATACTTTTCTCAGGTGTGGTCCCACCAGAAGTCGTCAATTTCGAAATTTAGGTGGGACGAGAGTAGGATATTTGAGTCCAGCGTGGTCGATTTATCCTGTGTGCAATCTTTTACCGCCTCAGCGTAACGCCGAAAAGCGCTACATAGGAAGCGGAACAAGGCAAAAAAAAAACAAAAAAAAACGTCGAAGTCCATAAACCTGGAGTAGGGTTTTAAAACAGCTGTAACTAAACTTCCAAAAGAGTTACCCCGGGCTTGAGCAAAATTTAGAAACTTGGTTTGTACCCCTACCAAATGAAACCTTAACCGATCCTAGAGGACGCTTTACAAAAAATTTTACTAGGTGTGGACATTTGGTGTTTTCAGCATAAATGCCCACACCTAGCCAGTGCATTTAGGTGTGGACATTTATGCTCAAAACATCAAATCTCCACGGGGTAACTCTTTTGGAAGTTAAGTTACAGGTGTTTTAAAACCCTACTCCAGGTTTATGGACTTCGACGTTTTTTTACGTTTTTTTTCCCTTGTTCCGCTTCCTATGTAGCGCTCTTCGGCGTTACGATGAGGAGGTAAAAGATTACACACAGGGTAAATCGACCACGCTAGACTCAAATATCTTACTCACATGACATCTAAATTTCAAAAATGCCCCTTTTTAGCGGGACCACACCTGAGAAAAGTGTGTGGCCTTATGCTGTAGCGGTGTTCAGCATCTATGTTCTACGGTGAAAGTGAGTATATGGGATAAATCGACCACGCTGGACTCGATCATCGTATTCTACTGACTCATACCTTGCAAAAATCTAGACTTCCATCGCGATCGCACCTGCGACAGGTGTGGGCCACACAGGGAAGTGGCTTTCAGCGTCCATCTTAGAGACTGAAATTTTGTATATAGGGTAAATCTACCACTCTCGACTCGAATATCTTATTTTCGTGACCCTTACTTTGCAAAAAAATGTGAGTTTTAACGTCTTGCAAAAATTAAGCACTTTGCGGGATCGAACCCGTGTCGTGTGTTTGTTGTATGAGTGGGTTTCGGAGAATGAAATTCGAAACGTAACCAGATTAGATGACGATCTTTTGAACCAGAAGTCTATACATCTGAAGTAACATGTTCTTCTTGGACTTGCGGAATGAATTTACAAACTCATATTAATTTAAAAACACATTTATTTCTTCGAGACATCCCGTATTCTTGAACTTAGCCAATCCCCTCATCTTCTCCACGCTTCTTTTCTAGCACATATTTACCTTAGCTTCCTACCGGGAATCATTCACAATTTCTGGAAACACGTTCAAACCTATGTGTCTTACATCCAACATTAGGAGAGCCTTCACTATAATCAGAACCCTTACTTTAGCTAAGATTTTCAAAAACGCAGGCAACTTCATGTAATCCGTCAAGAAAAACCTCGTCCGTGATCTTTTTGAATGTCAATGTCTTGTTTTTTTGAAATGGTTGTTCTTCTTCAAATTATACATCTTTTAGAATAAGTTGCTCCTTTTGTTTTAATTTTACTACAAGAACAGACAATCAACACTTCTGGGAGGAGGTACGAGAAAATCGCCAAAAATTTGACCTATTAACGCTTCTGGGGGGTCTGAGAAAATCGCCAAAAGTTTGCTTTTAGAGGGGGGGGTCTGAGAAAATTTAGCCTTGTCCACACCTCGTGCCGAACCCTGGTCCGCAGCTATCCCTCTCGCAGCTACACTCACCATCTCGGATTTTAATTTGTCTGAAAGCTTTAGACGTGATCTGCTGGCGCCCTGGAAACCAAGAGGTTTGGGGGAAATTCTCTGTAACATTTGCTACGTGGAGTTGATTTAGTGAGACGAGCAAACTTTCGAAAACTGTTGACTGCCCCACATATGTATACTGCCTTTACTCGCGAGTGCACAAGCCCCCCTTTTCACCCGCACACGCTGCTACAGTAATGCATCACGGCGGCGCGGTTTGTGGTGAGCTCGTTCTCCCCACCCCATGCGGCAGGCATCGACTTGCGCATGACCACCGTCCAATCGTCCGTATGACCGGCGATCATGCTCACAGACGGTGTGTTGTTTTTCAATTTTTTCTTTGCCGTTTTCAGTTGTTTCGGTGATAGTTCAAATGCGATTGTATTGGCTAAATGTTAGGGTGTACATGAAGCTTTACACAATCCTTCGCGCTACCAAGAAATTGAGAAAACATCTGTTCTCTGTTTTTTAACAAAAAAAACTTTCTTTTTGAACATTTATCTACTGTTTCAAATCTATGTGTCATATACCCGCATCCCATTACGACGACATTCAAATTCTCCCCAAAACAACATAAAACGGCAGATAAAAATTCAAAAACTCACCTTCTCTGAGCATGATCGCCGGTCATACGGACGACTAGACGATGGTCATGCGAAAGTCGATGCCTGCCGCATGGGGTGGGAGATAACGGGCTCGTCACAGACCGCGCAGCAGTGATGCATTACTGTAGCAACGGGTGCGGGTGGAAAGGGGGGCTTGTGCACTCCCGTATGAAGGCAGTATATTTCGCATTGGATAACGCCTGTTGCTCTGCAGCCGAAGTCTCACCCGTTTGCGTATGCGTCGCTTGCGAGTGACCAGCCTAGGCGAAAAAGGGTGGGACCTGTCTTCCAAAAACGAATGGTCCGAAATTCTATCGCCACTCGGTTAACTGGAAGCGCTCCGCAATTTTACATCAAATTATAGACAGGGCTCCGAGCACCAAAATCCCTAAAGACAGCGTTCACGATAATAACCGTCCCCGAGTTTCCACTGAAAATAGGGTACTGAGGGCCTGTCCGTAACAGAAACGAGGAAAAAACGAGAAGGAAAGCTTGGAAATGGGCAAAAATGGATTTGTAATTATTGCAATGATTTACAATGTGGACTAGTTTTGCGCGAAGAGTTGATTTCGGACGACTTATCACACTCTCCAAGTCAGCTGTTCTTCGAGACATTGAATTCGGCCTGGAGTCACGAAACGAATAAATTAATAATGAAGTTTCCCAAGACCAACCCCAAAACACAGTGAATCAAAAACGAAGAAAGAGGAGGACGAGGTCGGAGCGTGCAGCCAGCCACCTGTGGAAGAGGTGTCGATTGCCCCTGGCATTGATCAAAGTGGGTGGAGCGGCTGTCAAATTGCAGATAAAAACGTTCACATCCCCGGAATCTCGTCACAAGAAAGGCGAGCTGGCTTCTCTTGGGCGGCTTGGCTTTCCAAACTAGCCACTTCGCATCCGTTTTTGGTAATGCCTGGCCCGTTTTCGGTGCTTTCGTCGACGCCATCCCGTTCATCTTCTCCCAGTATAGCATTTCAGTGTTGAAACGCGGTAATGAAACTCATCGTGAACACTGCCTTTAGAATCCCCTCATTCTCTCTCTTATATCAGGCAAGGCTGTTTTAGTCTCAGAACATTTCAACCGCGTGAAGGTTAGCTCATACCAATACCAGTTTCTTCAATGAGGCGCATTTCACATTTGCAGGAAGTATTCTTCAAAAAAATTACAATTTTTATGGAAGTAAATCCTCACTGTGCAATAACATTATGGTTTCCAGCTCCATCGTTACAGAAGTATTACGACAGTGCTTTGTCTGGAAATACTCTTTTGTCAATTATTGGTGATATTTCTAGAAATTTCGATTTCGAATTCTACATTTTTCTTATTTTTTGAAAGATTATCTGTGATTGACAAAAAACCTATTATTGGATCATGTACTCGTCATTATACTTAACAATGAAGTATGGTGCCTGAAGGTGGTGGGATAAGGAAGATGTGATAGAAAACGTCGCTTTCAAAAAATTCCAAAAAAATTGAAATCCACCACATTAGAGAAAATTTCGTCAAACTGTTTTAGCATCCTAATCTGCTCTCAACAGGGCTCTGTTTTATAATCTGAAACATTCCTGAGGGATTTAAATTAAAGAACTGAGCGTGAAACAATTAAAAATTCCCGATACATGAGACTTTCCTCATATTTCGAGGTAGAATCCTCTGCTAACAATGATCAGCGATGAGAGCCTCAAAATAGAGGAAGGATTGAGCTTCCGTATGGCATACCACATTTGATTGAAAGATCATGGATAGACAAGGGAAAATTCGTCGACCTACATTTGGTGCAAGACTTTTGACTCAGCCAAAAAAGCGCCAGTCGCATATTGAAGTTATATTGAAGGAGTCCATTTGACGTTGGACGTGAAGAACAACAACCGCGTCGCATACGATCGCCGATAAATCATAAGCTCCGCTTATTGCTTTAATTATCTACATTGCTCCTCAGTGTAATACTTGAACGCTAACGTCGGACAGGAAACGAAATTCTCATGCCGTAAAATAGCGTGTTTTGCTGTGTCGATTGCGTCCAACAATACTCATTCTACGACATCATGGAAAAAAATTACGTGTTCTTCTAATTTGCCTGTACACAGCGAAACTCAGTCTAAATTGAAATTTCTTTGTCATTTTAATCTCCTTATACATACATTATCATATAACTCAAGTTTTCTTCTAAAATAAAACAAGGAAGTCTAGGAATGAATTCCCCGGGGTAGCAAAATTTCCATGATGTCGTAGAATGAGTAGTGTTGGAAGCAAATGACACATCAAAACACGCTATTTTACGGCATGAGAATCTCGTTCCCTGTTCGACGTTAGCGTTTAAGTCAGTGTAATTTCAGATTTACATAATGAATTGAAAATTTGGTGGCGTGTATGCCGCTTACATATAGTTGAGTCCGTGGCTTGCCTCTTCAAGAAAAAGCATCCAAATCTCACCCGCGGCTGGCACTGTGGATTCCCGCTAATCGTTTCAGGCCGAGAGAAGAGCGCAGCTGGCCGGGCCGATGTAGCAACGGCTCCGAAATATTGGAAGATTCGTTCTTGTCCGCAACAGTACAGCAACGGCACCGCAATCATGAACGGTACCGCGATAGCGAAGCGTAGGCCTCGCAACAGTTTCGCGCCGGCTTCGCGATATCACCGCGACGCCATCGCTACACTATAGTGACTATAGTCAGCAGGTTGATGAGTCGGAGAGGGCTGGAAAACCACTTGACCGCAGGCACGGCTGCAGTGGCGGACATGAAAAAAAAGCATGGTAAAGCGAATGATCACGTCCTAATGTGTTCATCACATGCACAGTCGGTATAAAAGGTGCCTCATCTCACTCGAGTCCCCATTCGGCATTCTGATGGAAGGATAGGGGATCCTCACGGCTGGAGGGTGAGGCGGTTTTCGCCGCGGTCCGCAGGAAGGATCGTTCCTAACCGCAGACCTCGGCTAAGGTTACGCCCTTGTCCGGACCGCGACGGGGCAGCCAGAATCAGGCAACGTCGCGGTAGGGTTGAGGTACCTCCAGACTTAGTTTGGGAGCCGACGCGTCCTGGCTGAGACACCGCAGCGGGGAGATTGATGAAGTGGCATAGCTGGTGGAGGGACTCTGGATAGACAGTACCCTGCAGGCACCGATTAGGAGTCTTCGAGGCAGGGTTGGTCTGCCGCCGGGGCAAATTTTCTCAGAATACCATACCGCTAGCCACCGGTGAGATTTAAATGTTTTTCTTCAGAAAACCTTCACAGGCAGCAGCGACCGTTTTTCCATACGTGTTCGGATGTGTTCTACCAGTTCCATCATGTTCCCACGTCCCAACTTTGTGCGTATTCAGCACGCGTTGGGCTAACTGAACTTCAGTTGTGGGACAGTTTTCAGTTAACTGCTGTGCAGAGCTGCGACGACCGGCTGCACAAGCCGGAGCGAGAGGTCTGAGCCGTGCTCTACGCCTGCGGCGGCGTTGGGAGCGAAGGCTTGGCGGAATTGCAGCGCCGATGTCGCTAGCGTCGCCTTTTCCCAATATGTTGGCGCTCATTCATTCAACATCGCATTTCGCTCAGAGTAGCTTCTTCTGCTTTGATATGCTTCAAGAGTTCAGAAAATGCCTGAAAATATAATGTCTAAAACTTTCTAAAAAATCATCTTAAAAGTAATACGCTCAGAGAGCTGTAAAGTGAACTCGGAATATTCGTTTAGTAAAGTGATAATGCCTTGAAATTAGATTTGAAATATAGAATCTCGAGGTAGCGAAATTAGCAGACGGTTTGCGGTAGTCGCAGAAATCACTTATGTCACCAGTTGGGACAAAAAAACACTAAAACTAGAAACCGAAAAACCAATGTTGGAATAAAACGACAAAAGGTCTTCAGAAGATCGAACTTATGTAGAAATTTCGATCGACGGCAGCATTCCATGCCGGCGATGGAAATGATGGAGCCCATTTTCCTCCGCCACTTGCTAACGGCGTCGCTTAGGCCTAGTTTTGACTACAGGTGGTCGCTGCGGCCATGCGAGGGACAACTGTTCCTTTTTCATCGCTCGTAATGGAAAGCCGCTCCAATTGTGATCGCTCCGTGGCATACGTCCTACATCGCTGGGTCGCAGCGACGAAGTCCTATGTTTTACTGCATCGCTGCTTGAAGAGCGATTCTCAATGGTCGCTGACCATCGCTCCATAGCGGCCAAAATGGCAGCGATGGAGCGATTGCCAGCGAATGACACGTTTCGTCTAATGAACGTTGACCCGTTCACATGACAAGATCAGTGTTTCCGAGTTGAAACGCGTTACTAATGAACACCAGCCATTATTTTCACTGATTGATTGAATTTCTTCTATCATCCGTGGGCCTATGCACTATGAACAGAATCGCTTCCGCTGGCACATCGCTGCAGCAGCGGGTGCAAAATCAATGCGATGAAAAACAGCAGCGATGCAGTCAAAACTAGGCTTTAGGAAGACACTGCTGCCGCAGCGGCAAAAACACTGCAAGGTATCCGCGTCGCTGTCGCACGATACGATGCCGACCTGGTTCGCTGTCATTTTCCTGCCGCAGCGAGACTCGCCGAGGTGCTACTCTGCAGAGTGCTTCATGGTTTGGGCTAAGAAAAAGAGCTATACTCACTGGTGAACACGTCAAGACCCGTCCACTGGCAACAAACGTGATTAAACACATATGGATAAACGGTCGCTGCTGCCTGTTTAGCGAGCCCCGTTTTTCTTGAGGATGCAAGCCACGAACCTAACTGTATCTACTACTCTCCCTACCCCCCCCTCCATCTTCCTCTGCCGCGAAACGTAGATACACAAGTCTACAGTTCAAGATTTGACTGATGATCCGTAATAAGTATGAATGAAAGCTACTTCATGAACGCCGCCGTTTCTCATACAAAAGAAAAATTTTCTAATTGGACACTGCTTGAACCGTCGAGCAATCTGTCATTTCTCTCAGTCCTTACCTTTACCTCATCCTATGGAACTTCCTGAAATCGCAGGACTTCAGCAGGTAAAACCATTCTCAATCAACGCAACAAGCCTCCCCCTTGGGGACCGTGGGCCTCCTACGACGCCCCTAATCGCAGCCTGTCTACTTGTTTCGCAACCAGAATAACGTGATCAGAGGGATCTTTGAGCTCAAACTCACCAAGGCTGTCGTTGCGTTGTGGACTGCGATTGCTCTGATTACTGGACCGTCGACTGTCGCTGGTGGAACTCTCTTGTGGTGAGGCTCTCCTCTTAACAACAATTGGTCGCTTTCCCCTCCATCTTCGCTCGTGATCTGGCGCGGCAGATCTCTCCAAGTTCTCCCCACTGACCCTTGAACTCCCCATTTCAGCAGATCCGTTCATCCTCTTCTGAGCATCAATTTCCGAATTCTTCGATGACGAAGCAACATTCAACGCGAAAAACTCGCGCTCCAGTTGTACGCGTTCTGTGATCCCTGTACGCTCTGAAGCTTTCGACTGTCTTTCGTGACCAGTATGAGTGCTCTCCCCTTTCTGCCTCGATCTCCTCATCGTATTCATGCTCACGTTGCCACTGTCTGACTTCCGTATGCCTCTGGCTTGAATGCGCTCCTTGGGAGCCTTCGATCCGCTGCGTCGATCATTTTCACGAGACGATGTGGCCTCAGCAGCCGGTCTCGACGTTGACGAGCTCCGATTCTGACCCTGGTTGTAGCGCTGGTTATGTTCTGATCTGGAACCGTCCTGTCTCCAACTTGTCTCCGCTTCACCATAGAATTCGTTACGAACCACCTGAGGCCTGAAAATAATTCGCATTTGAACTTCATTCTCGTCAAACTGAGTAAAAATTCCTTGCTCGACATCCTGAAAGAAAAATACAATATCGCTGCTATACAAGGGAAAAAGGGGGCGAAGTTGCCAAAGTTGGCAACTAAAGCGTCTTTTGACCACAACTCGTCTCTATGTGCTCTGTTTTCAATTTTGAGAAGACTAAAATGTTCATTGTGGCACAATCTATCCAACCACATATACGAAATAATTTCGGAGTTTCTCAATGAAAACTTTTTTTGATGGAATTAGTTAGGAATTAGATAATGATATCACAAAATCACGAGCTCGTTCGATCAAACGACTGTACGCGACCTCTAGCATTGTCAAAATGAAAATATATTTAACCTATGAAAATAGAGTTCCTCCTGGATTTTGCGAAATATTTTCGCATGATTGTTTGGACCGCGACATGCTGAACAATTCGGCGTTTGAAAATTCAAAACGGAGCACTTCGAAGCGAGTTGTGGTATAAAGACGCTTTAGTTGCCAACACTGGCGATTTCGCCCCTTTTTCACTTGACTAGGAGTGGTATTGTGCCTTATATTCTGCTAGGAATATCGCAAAACGGACTAGAGTTGAGTCACTCATACTGCTCAATGTTACTTACAGGGAAGGACAAGTAGGTGTGATCCTTACTGAAAATATGTACATCAAAGGCACACAATGAGGCAGAGTGATTCATTTTGTGCCCGGACGCATTTGAATCCAGTACCAGTTTAAAGGCAGCGTTTACGATGATCATCATCGGTGACTTTCTGCACTGAAATGATAGGCGAGAAGGACCTTAGGCTCCCAGTGTCGAAAGAACGGTAGAAAACGAGCCAGGAAAGACAAATTAACAGCTGCGGACAAGCGTTTTGGTGTACCAGAACCGCCCCGTGCTCCAGATACACCCCCTCGATGTGAACAAACGGAGACTCAGATTACAGGAATGATCAAGTCAAGGAAGTGTTGACAAGTGAGCTGATCGCTTGATTGCATTGAATGCTATCATCCTTCATAGCGGTCAATTTCTCCATGCTCAAAAAACAATGCAAACAAGGGAGGACCTCTCTCGGCTCAACAAAGCGACTTTCGCGTCTTTTTCGAGCGTGCTTCGCTATATAGGGCATCAGACCTTCTGTAAACCGTGGAGATATTGACAGTGACATTTATCGTGAACACTGCCTTAAAAGGCGCAGTCCAACCTTAGGGGTAAATTTTCATATTACAGTCAGCCCACCGTGAATGACCCCACTGCCAAGCCGAGACCTCAGTTCGCTCAAATGAGTGCGAAACCACAAGGAAAAAGTCGTCCCGCCCACAATACCCCAAAGGCCTAACCGCGCACACCGGAAAGGAACCAAGAGCTCTGCTATTGTACATTTTGCTTTTGAGCATCGCCACATAAACCAACTTCCCCGTTTGCAAAAATTTTGGTACCTTTTCGGGGGCGGAACGGTTGATTATGTTTTTAGGGTATTGTGGGCGGAGCCGACTTTTTCCTGTAGTTTTTCACTTGTTTGGTCGAACTGAGATCTCGCACTTGGCAGGGTTGCTATACACGGTGGGCGGACTATGATATCAAATTTCACCCTTGAGGTTGGACTGTGCTTGAAGGAGGAAATTTATTGAAGTTCAGCTTCCTCGCAAAATTAGCGATTCGGCTGTGCCATATTTCGGAGAAATCAGAAGTAAAAAAGTCAAAAAAAATGTCTCGGCATGTCTTACAAAATGACTTGGCGCAGAATGCCTTAAAGTAATGAAAAAGCTGGTAAACGTAGTAAAATGACTAAAAATGCAATTTGGCGGTCGATCATAGACCCACTATAGACAAGTAGTGACAGACGAGGGATCGGATTTAACCAGGTTCTCTGTGAAGCTTGTCAAAGCAAAATCAAGCGCGCCACGATGCTAGTAAGACGTTTTGAAGCTCTAATAAGGCAATCAGCATTGGTCAAGCAGGGTAAACGCAACGTTCCCATCCATATCGCGCTTGATTTAGGTTAATAAGGTTAACGGGAAGCTTGTAATTCCGATCTCTCGCCTGTCGATAGCCGATACATACTTATCGATATTTGGCCTATAATTTGCCACCAAATCGTATTTTTAGTCATTTCACAACAATTACCAGCTTTTTCTTTACTTTCGGTGATTCGGCGCCAAATCACTCTGTAAGATATGCCAAAATACTTTCTTTACTTTTTTACTTCTGATTTCTCGGAAATATGGCATTGCGATATCAATGAACTTGATTTTGGCTTGAAGGTTTTCACTTTGGAACGGCGAAGCTCAGACAGGATTTGCGCTCAATGAGCTATTAAATCGCTACAAATCGATATTGTGGGGTGAGCACAATTCTTAAACCCTGCGATCCACAACCATCAATAATCACCACTCCTTGCTGCATTCCGTGTGGTGAGTGCAAAATTCGATAATATCGATTACCGATCGATGAAGTGTTATCAATAAATTTCCTGAAAATTTCAGTACCTACATACATGACCAATCTGTATTGATTGACTGTAGGTGCGCTCAAACACACTGGTCTCCACAGCCGTGCATGCCCATGCAGAATTAATGTCCTACTACTAATTGAGTATGTCTACCGTCGAGTTTGAAGCAAAATTTGTTCGAATGAGACTGTCCGCCCACGCGGTCAGCGTGAGTGTTCAGCAGCCGCCGCGAAGACCTTATCCGACCCTGTCGATCGATTAGCAGGAGTATTAGACGAAT
Source organism: Aplectana chamaeleonis (assembly GCA_029168955.1). Classification (NCBI taxonomy): domain Eukaryota; kingdom Metazoa; phylum Nematoda; class Chromadorea; order Rhabditida; family Cosmocercidae; genus Aplectana; species Aplectana chamaeleonis. The sequence goes on from JAPDOI010000424.1 coordinate 325,917, forward strand.
ACTGAACAATATCCCCATCGGCTATTTGCAGCCCTGTGAAGAAGGCTTGTGCGACGTCCACTCGACAAGCGCCTACCGCATGGGCGTACAATCTTATTCGGGCAGATTTAACCCTTTGAGGAAAGCTATCAAGTTCAAATGGTAAATGGACCTAGGTTATAGTGGTACACGAACGAAATTTTCGAAAAACTTTCGAAAGATTTTTCGAAATTTTTTTCGTTCGTTTTCGCTCGTTCGAAACTTCGTCGAACGAAATTTGTTCAAATTTCGTTCGCTCGAAATTTTTTTGAACGAAAATTTTTCAATTTTCGTTCGTTCGAAATTTCGTCGAACGGAAAAATTTCGATTTTCGTTCGTTCGACATTTTTTTCGAAATTGTACAACTATAACCTAGGTGCACTTAAATCCAGCTTCCTGGCCAAAAAGGAACTCTCTATCTCAATTTCATGTTTTCAACAAGATCGTGAACTCTGCTGAAAACGAGATGAACTTTTTTTCTCGGTCAAAATCGCGTGGTTTTCTTTATTTTGTTCGAGTCTCAGGTAATCATTCCCAGCCACTCTTGAGTGGTCATATCAACTTCTTTACGTTCTTTCCAATGCGATCGAAAATCACATGTATGCGAATCAGGGATGTGCGTAATAGAAATTTTGTAATTCGTTAGTCGTTAGTCGTTCAACCGGCCAAAACCCTTGTTAGTCGTTAGTCGTTAATCGTTAGTCGTTAAAAATCGAAGCTTTGAAAACAGGTAGAAAAAAGCCCTTATGAATGAAAAGAAAGGAAGGCATGAAGAGATGTATGTTTTCCAAAACATTCATGGCCATCAATGACACATTCCTTGTTGGAGAACCTACTTCAAACTGCAAACCTACATATACATAATTAAAAATATGCATGAAAACCGAGAAAAATCATAAGCTCTTTGCTTTTTTTTGCAGTGCAACATTTGCCATTCTGCGCTATATGATGTTATTTGAGATCTACCCGATGGTGGCAACACGGAGAGCTGCACCGACTTTGCACTAATTGTTCTTTGCTCAGCGTCGCGAGCCGAGCGCTTGCGTGGTTTAGAGCTTGTTTCCATAATGGGGAAAGATTGGGAGAATCTAGCACACAAGTAAAATTTTGACTCCTAAGAGATCCCAGCACCACTTTATTGAAACCTTATATCTCGAATTTATGACTGAAAATCGAAGGACGGCACCCTTGACAATCCAAGCATCAAATACACTTCCCGTCATTGTGCAGTTGTGGCCTGCAGGCACCGCTCCGTAATATCACCTCTGCTACTGCCCACTGCGAAATTTTTCGCTGGAGCCGGTCAGTGCCTGAACCGGCTCAATGAGCCTACCATAAAGTACATAGCGCCTAGCCTCGCGCAACGTTCGGTTGGGGTTCTAATGTCGGGGCTCCAGAACTGCGAAGCAGTGTCAGTAGAAATAATAAATACTATGGTGGCTATGGTTATTTTGTACCATTCACCTAGAACAACCAACAGGGCAATATTTACCAATCCTGGTGTAAGCCTTGGGTTGGAGCGCGATTTGAAGGACTATTGACTTTCTAACGAATTTCGGGATTGCTTACGGAAAAAATCTAAATTTCGTTAGTCGTTAGTCGTTAATCGTAACACCCAAAAAGCCCGTTAGTCCTTAAATTCGTTAGTCGTTATTCGTAATTACGCACATCCCTGATGCGAATGTTGTCCTCTCCGCAATATTTCCTCCCTAGAAGTGCAACTTCTGTCTGCGTAAAGTCGTAAAAAGGGAGCCGCACTGTCTATCAATCTCAATGCCGCCAACAAGGAATTTCCTCTCTCGGTTTTCTGGGGCAGTGAAAACTGGTGAAACGGTCACTTCTATTTCAACATTGAGTACCCGTACAAAAGATGTAAAAAATAAAAGGTGTACAAGAGCTTTCAAACTTTCCTATTCTATCCCGCTTTCAAAACGATCCGAACAATAAAAGCAAATAGCAGTAAACACCGTGCTTCTCTGGGCCAAATTCCGGTGCGCAATAGCGTCTGGACACGCTTTGCCGCCGCGCGCATTCGAGTCGGAAGAGTCTCCAGCGCCGCAGCCGCCGATCTGTTGACTTAAGGTGGGTTTTAGAAACTGGAAATCAACAAAATTGGAGGAAACTGTATAAAAAAGCCATATCGAGTCGGCTTTGGCGCTGGAAACTTGGATAAATCGAGCGCGTGCGGCCGCAAAGCGTGTCGGGACGCAATTGCGGACTGGCGTTCGACCCTGACAAGCACTGTCCATCAAAATACGTCACAATTCGAGAAATTCCATACCGTGCGCATCAAATCTAGTACGCTCGTAAAAAGAGAGTGAATCGTGGTCTTCATAGTGAGAAAATGAGTTCCTTATTCTTTAGAAGAAACCACCTGGCAAACGTTTTTGGGGTCATTAGTTAAACGTTTGAAGGGAGAGCACTCATGAAAGAAATTTGTTGGGTTGCTCAGATGTCCTGAGACGGAGTAGGCTCAGTTTTTCAATGTGTCCCTGGAAAACCTATCCAGGCGACCCCAGTTGTTTTTGAACTTTTCATTTTGCAGAAAGATCAAAACCGAGGTTAACGAGATTTCCGCCCTGAGCTTTCGATTTTTTTCTTGAGCAGGGAGAAGAATGTTATAATGGCGTACTTGGGCAGAAGTCGATAGTCCAACACTGGACTTCCAATGGAAGCGATGCTGTGACGTCGTCGCTTCTGGCGATGCGAACCGCTCGAAGTGGTGCGGTCATCCCTCTTTGCTGACACATTCAGAAGAGCGAAGTAAAACGCCATCTCATTGAGGACGTCTTTTGCGAAGGAACCTGAAAGAAATTTACAATTTTTTTGCCAACTTATGTAAGTAACGGCTAACCACTTAGACGCCTTATATGTAGCCAGTAATGCCTTCAAACTAAACGATTCAAGAAGCTTCATGATCGCAACCACATCTTGAAAAGCGTGGCTGCCCTCTCATCACTGCGGCGCGCCTTACAGCGGGGATCCACGCCGCCGTGAACCATGGATTCGATAAACAAGCCAATTCTAGCAGTCTCAAATGAGAATCAGCACGATCACAGCCGAAATCGCTCATTACACATGAAGAGCCTAGGCAGAACGTAGCTACAATTTTGGAGAGGAACTCGCCAAAGAGCTAAATACCAACATATCTCTACCGTTAGCTCACTCCTTCAGCATTTCATTGCGATTGGGTATCGTTCCATCGCTGTGGAAGGAGTCCATAGCAGGGGTGTGCGGCAATTGCCGTTTGCCGCTTGCCGTTTGCCGTTTGCCGGCCATTTTTGGGGTTTGCCGTTGCCGTTTGCCGAAATTTTCTCTTAAAACGGTAAATTCTCGTTGAAAAATTTGTCAAAACAACATGGTCAACCTATAACTGCAGATTCTGTGTTGCTCAGCTATGCGAAGCTGCAACAAATAATTATTTTGACTAGTTCCAGGTACTAGTTCCAGCTCATTTAAAGTACAATTGTACCAATGAAAATATTTTGGCGGGGTAATCAGGAGAATTCATTCAAGTTCTAAGCTGTTTGGGAGCCTTCAAATGTCCTTTTTTAATCATCAAATTCTTAACCACCTAGGAATGACAAAAGTACAGAAAATACCATTTTATGGAAGCATACCGTATACTGCAAGTTCCAATGTTACAAATCCACGTGGTATCAAAGTTGTAGCGTAAAAGATGCCTTTCTAAACATATGAACCAGTTAAAAACTCGTGTAAATCGATCCGCTTATCGTCGGTTGGTGGCAGGGGTGTGCGGCAATTGCCGTTTGCCGATTGCCGTTTGCCGGCCGTTTTTGGGGTTTGCCGTTGCCGTTTTCCGAAATTCTCGTCTAAAACGGCAAAATTTCGGCGAAAATTCCCTGAAACAAGAAGATTCGCCCTCAGCGCAGTTTCTGTACAAGGCAACGATTTGAAGCTGCTACAAATGATTATTTTGACATGTTTCAGATACTATTTCCAGCACATGTAATGTGTAATTATACCCATTAAATCGGTGAAAATATTGATTTGTTGGAAAGCGTTAAAATCATTTCCACCCGCAAACCAGTACTTTAAACGACTGGCCTCGGCTACCTTGATATCCCTAGGGCAAATGAGACAATAGTTAAGCTAGGTCCCCCAACTTTGCTCTAAAGAAAAGGTAAGCTCCACTCGGTCAAGGCCTCCAGAATTTTGACCGGTAAAACGTCCATAATGTCAATCAAATTTTTCATTCTCACATCCTCCAGAACTAGGAAAGGATGCCTGAAGTTCAGCTCTATGACAGCCAAAACCCTAATTAGAGCCAAGTTTTTTTCTCCAACTGAACGAATCCTGCCTTCAATACTATTGTTTGAAGAAACAATGTTCTTTCTTTTTCTTGAGTTCTCGCCCACGTTACACTAAATGAAAGGAAACTGTTGAAAATATCTTGACCAGGAGTTCGTTCAAGTTCGAAGTCGTTGAGGAGCCTCCTTATGTCTTTTTTCAATCTTCGAATTCTTGGCCTCTTAGAATACCAGAATCGCAAAAAAAGCCCTTTGCAAAAGCATACCGATTTTCAACACTACAAAACCAAGTGATATCAAAGTAGTAACGTAAAAGCAGCCTTTTCTAGGCATATGAACCAGCTGAGAGCTCGTGTGAATCAGTCCGCTTATCGTCGGTTGGTGGGCGGATGGTAATAACGGGGACAGGAAGCCGATCGATTCTGAATACACTTTGTCCGGCTTTCTTGAAAGTGAGCAATGCTGGCTCGCTTTTAGCCGACATTGTTGTCGTAATAGGCCTCTTGCCGGCTTGTGGACCGAATACCCAGAAAGGGAAGCGCCGCGTCCAGTCCGGCTGGTTAAACGCACTGCACGTGGCACTCCAGCGACGACGTGAGCGCAGCGGCTTTCCGTCGCGCGTGTCGTACCAGTCAAACTCTCACTAGGTGCCTCTATTTCTGTGTGGTAGATCAACGTGCCCCTCGGAGCTCTTGATTTCGGGTGGAATTTCGAAGGCTGCTTTTATAGTGAGCAGTGCATTCAGCTAGACTAGTCTCACTCCACTGCTGCAGCCTCAGAAGAAAAACCATTCAATGGTAGTTTGGAGTGAGCAAAATAAAAAACCTTGAGTCTACTACTAACAGCAAAAACTGTGAGTGACTCCGGTCGTAGCCTCAACCGCGCGCTGCGCACTGTCTTTGCCTTGAAGGCAGTATCCACGATAAAATCAGTCTCCGATTTTCACCGGAAATCGAGAGGTCCGAGTCCAACTTCACTAGTACTGTTGAAAAGAAGCGGCTAAGAACAACCAGAGAAAAGTCCTGTACGGCTCTAAACTTGAGTGTTCCGCTCACGCAACGCCCACTCATTTCAACCGCCTCTGAACCGTAAATAACTGGAAAGCCCATTTTAAGGAAGCAGCATACAGTCAGGGGCTACAGTCCACTCCACTTAACTAGGTAAACTTGCCTCATTTGATGATCGATTACCTTCTCAAACTGAAATTTGGAGTTGGACAACTTTATCGGTAGCCGTGGAGGGAGTGGGCGTTGAGTGAGCGGAACACTCAAATTAAGGTCGTATAGGGCTCGTTCGTGCTCGCTTCTAGCCGTTTTTTTTTCAACGTTTCTGTTTAATATTGAAAACTCAGGGACTGATTTTATCATGGACACTGCCTTTAAATGTCGACCAGTCATCGCGATTCATCCATCTATTCGTTCCTGAATGTCGTACGGGTATCGGCCACAGTCCTTGGGTGGCCCACGCTCCCACCGCACCAAGCTTGCGCACGGTTTGCTGCCCGTCCCTGGATCGACTATGGTGGGTTGCGCTGACCGCAAGCTCTTTCAGAGTAAATTCTTTGCGAGTCAATCACACTTTGCACTGATCAGAAAGGCGGCCAACCTTTGAACCTCCAGCTTTGGTTTGAACAGAAGCTTCGATCAGCGGGATCAACAGCTAACGGCCTTGCCGAACTTGATAGCGACTCCTGTATAGATCACTTACAGAACAGCTCTACAGGCGTTTCTGATCATCTGAGGCTTTCAGGTAACTTTTGGTAAAGGCTAGTGATACGCCAGGTACATTGTAACTGGCAGATACTGCATAGATGACCACTTGACTAAACAAATGTTGGTTTATTACAGCACAAAACAGATTTTGCCGTTTGCCGTTTTGAAAAGCACGTTTTGAAAAGCACGCCCACTTTTCATCACTTTTTCGCAGGGCTACCGTAACCATTCTTGAACAAAACATGATAACGAATGTAAACACAGGCTCATAACATGCGGGGTATAAAAGAGCGGAGGAGCGGTATGCATTCATTCACTCACCGCTCTCCTCGAAAAGCCACTGGGGAGTGGCTGAGGAGGTCGAAATTGTGCAAACATGTTTGTTGGCTATTAAGATGTGCTGACACTTGGAAAAATTTTAAAGGAGGGTTACGGTAGCCCTGCGGAAAAAATGATCGGCATGAGCGTGCTTGTGCCGTTTTGCCGTCTGCCGTTTGCCGAAATTTTAAATTCCTTTGCCGCACACCCCATGCTGGTGGGCTGATGGTAATTTTTGGGACAGGAAGTTGATCGATTCTGCAAATTCGTTCGGCTTCTTTTTTATTGAACAATGTTCACAGCGGTGTTCAATAATATTTTCGATTTCGAGATCATTAGCTGAATGAAGGGTTCCTACCCTGGCAGAGCTGAGTTTGTTAAGAAATCGTGTACAGATCAAAAAAATGAGAAATCCTTGAAAGCACAGTCCAACCTCGGAACCGTTTTTCTGTTTTTCCGCCTATCTTGAAAACGGTCCCACGTTGATTTCAATGATGTCTCTATAATAGTTCAAAACCCCCTGGAAACGGAGTTATGACCCCTCAAAAATTGACTATATCGCGGAGAAATCACGTAATATGCTCCCGACTCCGACGAGCGGAAGAAGATAGACTCACCCAAAAATTGCATCAGCTACAAATAATGGAAGCTGAACGACGACCGAGCTTTGTGGAACGGGATGCAATACCACCAAAAAGATGCACCGTCATTGGAACAGGTGGAATCGACAGTGATATGGAAGCTGTTTTGAACTTAGGACCTTCATTTTCAGTATCAGAGCCAATCACTGACAAAACAATGGACTCGGTCAACTTAGGATTTCACAAGTTCGCATATCAACTACGATGGCGCGAAAACATAGGTCCAACGGTATTGGATAGAAATTCAGCAATTCTCGCTTCAGCACCATTTCCGAGGGCAACCTTTAAGGTTCCAAGGCCCATTGTTGGTGTCGATGCATCACTGACTGCCCTACACTTGAGAATCCGAGAAATCTACGAAAGTGCGGGACGGATCAATTTTGGTTCCAATCTAACCGAACAGGAGCGAATTGGGCTCAAGAAACTTAGGGAAAAGAAAGGAGAACTACGCATTACAATTGGAGACAAAAGTGGCGGTTTTGTGGTCATGACTCATTATATGGATAAAGCAGTTACACGTCGAAGTTCGCAGGATGGCAACGCTTACGGAGAATCCTCGCGCCAAGCATTTGAAACCGCTTCGAGATTGCTGGAGGGAACTATAAAAACGGTGTTGACCAGCAAGTTAGATGCAAAGACGGTTCGACGATTTTTGACTCCTTCTCCGAGTATTCCAACTTACTATTCGCTGGTGAAGACTCACAAATTCGGAAATATACCACCAGAACGTCTAACAGAGGACGATATCGAAACACGTCCAATAATTTCTTCATGCGGTGGACCATCGGACAAAATAAGTTGGTTGCTGGTCAAACTACTGTCACCACTCCTGAGACATGTATCGGCCCATATCATCAATACGGACGACTTCTTAGCCTCTTTAAATCAGTCACCGATTCCTTTTGACGCTTACTATGCTAGCTTCGATGCAGTCTCGTTGTACACCAATGTTAATACGTCCGATGCAATTAACGCATTGTTGTTACTCTGGAATCTACACAAAACGGAGGTGTACACACTCGGCCTTGAAGAGTCCGAACTACGCGATATTCTGAAGGCAACCGTGAAATGCAACGTGTTTCAGCTTGACAAAAGGCTCTACATCCAACATCGCGGATTGGCTATGGAATTGAGGATCGCACCACTGTTGGCAATCGTATATCTGTATCACATAGAAAGAGCATCTCTTACAAACGGAATATCGTTCTATAAGCGATACATCGATGACGTTTTTATCATTGGCTTCTCACTGGCCGACTTGAACGAGTCCCTTCTTGGTCTAAATTCTAAGGACGTCAACATTAGGTTCACTGTAGAGAACCCAGATCAAGATGGATTGTGCCGTTCCTTAATACAAGAGTAAAAATAAACAATGGGACTAGTGAGGTTATTTGGTATAGAAAACCGTCTTCAAGAAATATATTGATTCATTCAAGAAATTGTCATCCAAAGTACATGAAAGTTAATGTAGTGCGTAATCTCGTAATGACAAAAGAAAAGGTGTGCACGAGTAGGTCTGGGGTAGTGGATGCGATGGTTGAGCGTATTCTATGCCAAAATGGCTATAATACAACACATGCACACTCCTGGAAACCGCATACCACTGCAGATGGTATTTCGATGGTATTGCCATATGTTAACAAATACGTGGCACAACGAGTGAATAGTGTTGTGAAAGCCTCGTCGCTCCCAGTACAGCTCGTATTCCGTCCACCCCCAACTCTGAAAACTCTGCTCACCTTCTCGAGACCCTATGAAGAAAGATGTGGGAGACCAAATTGCACATACTGTAATGACAACAAAATATGTCAGCTGATGGGGACCGTGTATCTGATAGAATGTGAGAGTTGTGGAGAGAAGTACGTAGGAGGAACTAAGAGGCTCCTCTTCAAACGTTTAGACGAACACAGAAGAGCGTTAAGAAATCCGGATTCCTACCCAAATAACGGTTTCTCTAAGCATAGAACTTTAAAGCACGCGCAGGAGGGCCCTCCACAGCTTATCATTACAGTGTTGCATAGGTCAGTCAATAATCAGACAGAAAGGAAAATCTTGGAAGCGCTTGAGATAAGGCGCATATCACCTGAAATCAACAACAGGGAAGAGTTACGTGATGTTTTTCAACTTATTGCGTAACTGCGATGATTCTCCAAGGGGTACGGTAGCGTGATTGCATGATAAGAGATCACTGCGCATTATGACGTATAAAAGAACAATCTAAGAATAAGATTCGCAACGACCTTACTTGGTGGCCAGGCCTTAAGGCCAGCTGTTCAGGCCAGTTTTGGAGCGATTCTATATGCCAAACGCCATATCATGCTAATGCTTGTGTTTCAGGTTCGAAGAAGGCGCTAAGCGCCGAAAGCTCCCCTGTGAAGAAGTTTCATAAATTTTGGAAAGTTTCACTTTTGGAGACTTTTGAATCCTTTGAAACTTTCAATAAATTTGGCAGCCTCCATTGTACAAGCATTGTGAATGAGAAATTCTGTCAAACGCCCTGTGAAAATTAAGTTAAATAACATCCACACCAATATCATTGTCCAGTGCCCGAATCCAGTCTTCAAGCGACAGCAGCATCGCCGAAACTGTGGATTTTCCCTTTTGGAAACCATGTTGATGCTCCGAGATGATGGAGTGTTCCTCTGGATGAGCCATATTTCTTTTCTTTAGCACTTTTTCAAAAAGCCTTGCAAAGATAGACGTGATACTGATGATCCGGTAATTGTTGGGATCAGAAAGCGGATTCTTCTTTGGTATAGGAGTCACAAAAGATGTACGCCATCTGCTCGGAACATCTCCACGCATAAAACTCAGGTTGAAAATGTATGTTAGTGGGCCAACTACTCAGAAATTTGTGGGGAAGTTCCCGAGGACAATAGACCTGATTTGGTCGTTATCACTCGGTCGAGGGGAGAGGAGCGAGACGTCCCCCCGGAGGGGGACGTGTCGCCCCTCTTCCCTCGAATTGTACACAACGATAAGGCGTTCGAAACAGTCAACTTGGGAAACAAGGGAAGCTCGCCTGGCGGTTGTTCCCATGGCCTCCCCGAACATGATGAATGCGAAAACAAAGCGGCAGCGTATATGGCGATGCAGACGGGCTAGTCGCGAGGTGGTCTCGCAATTCGCAAGTTGAGGGAATAGATCTGCCTCTCAAGGCCTACGTAAGGCATCTCTGTCCGGTTTATAGAGGAGCTAATAAGCTTCTCTATAACCTTTAGTCAGAGGTGAATAATTTTGGACCGATCGCAGTTTTTCAGGAACGGGAGACTGTCGAAGACAGCGAGTTCTAACAAGCTGAATTTTGATCAATCATTGAACAATGGGAAGATCAGCAGTTGGAAGGTCGCGGGAAGACCTGCAGTCGGGAGAACAAGAGAACTCTTGCTGTGGGAACTTCCCCCATTACTCTGCTGTCGAAACGTCCCCTTCGCCTCCCCCCAGTTCGTGGGAAGTTCCCCAGTTGTTTTGAGGGAAGTTCTGCTGTCGTTCTCGGATCTTCCCAACGAATATCTGAGTATGGTATCAATCACCTTTTTAATGCAATTTCGCCTGTTTCCAGCAGTCGAATCAAGGCTTTAAAGCTGGAACTCTTGAAAGAACGACGGTGTCTTAGATCTAGTGCTTTTGAATAAGATTCGGAGAGTTGAGCGAAGACTAAGACTCTCAAAGTATGGAGCTTTTAGGCCTAATAGAGGGAGGGTGTGCAGCTTTGCGTTCCAAACTGAATTTACGAAAAACCTTAGAATGTCACAATCCTATTTCCATCGCTGCTTCAGAGTACTTCGTATAGTTCCAGCCAATTTCTTCGAGAAAGAGAAGTGTGAAAGCAATTCTGCATGATTCTTCTATTGTCACTGTGCTATTAAAGGCAGTGTTCACGATGAAAATCGTTTTTCTGTTTTTCCGCCTATCTTGAAAACGGCCCCATGCTGATTCCAATGGTGTCTCTGAAATCATACAAGACCTTGTGTGAACGCAGGTATGGTCCCTCAAAGATTGAGCTATGGAAACATGGTTGTCCGAGGCTTGTAACTTCCGTATTTTGCAGCCGATCTATGCGAGCTGACCTGAGTAAAGAGAGAAGCTGAGAATGAAGGGAAGAACGGGGCTAACGATTGAAAATCATCGCTCATCTCACGATCTCGAGCATTCATTTGTTCACGTCGGTGGGCGTGTGATGCGCTTTTGGGGTTTTCAATGCGCTCGAAGTTGCAACTTCGGGCTCTTTTGGGGCTCTTCCTGGCTCGTTTTCATGCGTTCTTTCGACGTTAACGTTACAGAGTGTCCCTCCACTACCCAATCCTAGTGGAATTTCGAAAACTTTTTTCATCGTGAACACTGCCTTTAAGATATGGTTTGTCAATGCTGCGGCGAAGAAAATTCTTTGAGATGAATTGATTCTACGATCTATAACTGAAGTGTACTCAACTATAGACAACACATGGCCCATTCAATATTTCAACGAATTGTGGTGCGCGCTTCGCGCGCACCAGATTTGGCTTTAACTCGCCCATGCGCATTTCTGCGATTCCGAAATCAGCGTTCAGAGTAACTGTGGAGATGCGGTTTTTCCTCCATTGGAAAGAGCGTAAAAATTTGGTGTACGTGCCAAAAAACGGTTTGGAATGGTTTCTTGGCACTCGAGAAAAATGGAGAAAACCACGTGATTTTGGTCGAAAAACTGATAATCTCCTTTTTTTCAGACGGCGTTCACGATCTTGTGCTACCAGATAAAATTGAGCTAGGAAGCTAATTTTTTGGCAGAAGGCTGGAAATGGATGCAGCTAGCTTCTATTCCACTTTGGAGTTGAAAGCTCAATTTTAGTGGACCCTCAAAAATGAGGGTCAAGACGGGTAAAAACATGTAAACATGTTGTGGCAAACAATCCGACGCTCACTGAACTTCGAAAATGATCTAGTAAAAATCAAAACAGCTAATGATAGGCTTCCGGCCTAGATTGTTTTCGCTTTGAGACGGTTGGTGTAAATAGGATTTGAGAAGTGCGCAGGACGCCGTAAAAACAATGTACTGGACCCCAGTGGGAATGCGCAGGACGCCGTAGAAAGTGTGCATGACCATAGTGGGAGCGCGCAGGACGCCGTAGAAAACGTGCGGGCTCCCAATGGGAGTGCGCAGGACGCCGTAGAAGGTGTGCGGTAACCCAGTGGGAGTGCGCAAGACGCCGTAAAAAGTGTGTGGAACCACAGTGGGAATGCGTGGGACGCCGTAGAAAGTGTGCGTGACCCTAGCGGGAGTGCTCAGGACGCCGCAGAAAGTGTGCGGGACAACAGTGAGAATGTGCGGGACGCCGTAGAAGGTGTGCGGTAACCCAGTGGGAGTGAGTGCGCAGGACGCCGTAGAAGGTTTTCGGGCCCCCACTGGGAATGCGCAGGACGCCGTAGAAAGTGTGCGTGACCATAGTGAGAGTGGGCAGGACGCCGTAGAAAGTGTGCGTGACCATAGTGAGAGTGGGCAGGACGCCGTAGAAAGTGTGCATGACCATAGTGGGAGTGCGCAGGACGCCGTAGGAAGTGTGCGGGACCACAGTGGGAATGCGCGGGACGCCGTAGAAGGTGTGCATGACCATAGTGGAAGTGCGCAGGACGCCGTAGGAAGTGTACGGGACCACAGTGGACATGCGCGGGACGCCGTAGATGGTGTGCATGACCATAGTGGGAGTGCTCAGGACGCCGTAGAAAGTGTGCGGGACAACAGTGGGAGTGCTCAGGACGCCGTAGAAAGTGTGCGGGACAACAGTGGGAATGTGCGGGACGCCGTAGAAGGTGTGCGGTAACCCAGTGGGAGTGCGCAGGACGCCGTAGAAGGTTTGCTGGCCCCAGTGGGAATGCGCAGGACGCCGTAGAAAGTGTGCGTGACCATAGTGAGAGTGCGCAGGACGCCGTAGAAAGTGTGCGGGACCACAGTAGGAATGCGCGGGACGCCGTAGAAGGTGTGCATGACCATAGTGGGAGTGCTCAGGACGCCGTAGAAAGTGTGCGGGACAACAGTGGGAATGCGTGGGACGCCGTAGAAAGTGTGCGTGACCCTAGCGGGAGTGCTCAGGACGCCGTAGAAAGTGTGCGGGACAACAGTGAGAATGTGCGGGACGCCGTAGAAGGTGTGCGGCAACCCAGTGGGAGTGCGCAGGACGCCGTAGAAGGTTTTCGGGCCCCCAGTGGGAATGCGCAAGACGCCGTAGAAAGTGTGCATGACCATAGTGGGAGTGCGCAGGACGCCGTAGGAAGTGTGCGGGACCACAGTGGGATTGCGCGGGACGCCGTAGAAGGTGTGCATGGTCATAGTGGGAGTGCGCAGGACGCCGTAGGAAGTGTGCGGGACCACAGTGGGAATGCGCGGGACGCCGTAGAAGGTGTGCATGATCATAGTGGGAGTGCGCAGGACGCCGTAGGAAGTGTGCGGGACCACAGTGGGAATGCGCGGGACGCCGTAGAAGGTGTGCATGACCATAGTGGGAGTGCTCAGGACGCCGTAGAAAGTGCGGGACTACAGTAGGAGTGCGCAGGACGCCGTAGAAGGTTTGCGGGCCCCCAGTGGGAATGCGCAGTACGCCGTAGAAAGTGAGCATAACCATAGTGGGATTGGGCAGGACGCCGTATAAAATGTACGGGACCCCAGTGGGAATGCGCGGGACGCCGTAGAAGGTGTGCATGACCATAGTGGGAGTGCTCAGGACGCCGTAGAAAGTGTGCGGGACCACAGTGGGAATGCGCGGGACGCCGTAGAAGGTGTGCATGACCCAGTGGGAGTGCGCAGAACGCCGTAGAAAGTGTGCGGGACCACAGTGGGAATGCGCGGGACGCCGTAGAAGGTGTGAAGTAACCAAGTGGGAGTGCGCAGGACGCCGTAGAAAGTGTGCGGGACCCCAGTGAGAATGCGCAGGACGCCGTAGAAAAGGTGCATGACCATAGTGGGAGTGTGCAGGACGCCGTAGAAAGTGTTCGAAACCACAGTGGGAATGCGCAGGACGCCGTAGAAGGTGTGCATTACCATAGTGGGAGTGCGCAGGACGCCGTAGGAAGTGTGCGGGACCACAGTGGGAATGCGCGGGACGCCGTAGAAGGTGTGCATGACCATAGTGGGAGTGCGCAGGACGCCGTAGGAAGTGTGCGGGACCACAGTGGGAATGCGCGGGACGCCGTAGATGGTGTGCATGACCATAGTGGGAGTGCTCAGGACGCCGTAGAAAGTGTGCGGGACAACAGTGGGAGTGCTCAGGACGCCGTAGAAAGTGTGCGGGACAACAGTGGGAATGTGCGGGACGCCGTAGAAGGTGTGCGGTAACCCAGTGGGAGTGCGCAGGACGCCGAAGAAGGTTTTCGGGCCCCCAGTGGGAATGCGCAGGACGCCGTAGAAAGTGTGCGTGACCATAGTGAGAGTGGGCAGGACGCCGTAGAAAGTGTGCGGGACCACAGTAGGAATGCGCGGGACGCCGTAGAAGGTGTGCATGACCATAGTGGGAGTGCTCAGGACGCCGTAGAAAGTGTGCGGGACAACAGTGGGAATGCGCGGGACGCCGTAGAAGGTGTGCATGACCATAGTGGAAGTGCGCAGGACGCCGTAGGAAGTGTGCGGGACCACAGTGGGAATGCGCGGGACGCCGTAGATGGTGTGCATGACCATAGTGGGAGTACTCAGGACGCCGTAGAAAGTGTGCGGGACAACAGTGGGAATGCGTGGGACGCCGTAGAAAATGTAAGGGACCCTAGTGGGAGTGTGCTGGACGCCGTAGAAGGTTTGCGAGCCCCCAGTGGGAATGCGCAGGACGCCGTAGAAAGTGTGCGTGACCATAGTGGAAGTGCGCAGCACGCCGTAGAAAGTGTGCGGGACCACAGTGGGAATGCGCGGGACGCCGTAGAAGGTGTGCATGACCATAGTGGGAGTGCTCAGGACGCCGTAGAAAGTGTGCGGGACAACAGTGGGAGTGCTCAGGACGCCGTAGAAAGTGTGCGGGACAACAGTGGGAATGTGCGGGACGCCGTAGAAGGTGTGCGGTAACCCAGTGGGAGTGCGCAGGACGCCGTAGAAGGTTTCGGGCCCCCAGTGGGAATGCGCAGGACGCCGTAGAAAGTGTGCGTGACCATAGTGAGAGTGGGCAGCACGCCGTAGAAAGCGTGCGGGACCACAGTGCGAATGCGCGGGACGCCGTAGAAGGTGTGCATGACCATAGTGGGAGTGCTCAGGACGCCGTAGAAAGTGTGCGGGACAACAGTGGGAATGCGCGGGACGCCGTAGAAGGTGTGCATGACCATAGTGGAAGTGCGCAGGACGCCGTAGGAAGTGTGCGGGACCACAGTGGGAATGCGCGGGACGCCGTAGATGGTGTGCATGACCATAGTGGGAGTGCTCAGGACGCCGTAGAAAGTGTGCGGGACAACAGTGGGAATGCGCGGAACGCCGTAGAAAATGTGCGGACCCAGTGGGAGTGCGCAGGACGCCGTAGAAGGTTTGCGAGCCCCCAGTGGGAATGCGCAGGACGCCGTAGAAAGTGTGCGTGACCATAGTGAGAGTGGGCAGGACGCCGTAGAAAGTGTGCGGGACCACAGTGGGAATGCGCGGGACGCCGTAGAAGGTGTGCATGACCATAGTGGAAGTGCGCAGGACGCCGTAGAAAGTGTGCGGGACCACAGTGGGAATGCGCGGGACGCCGTAGGAGGTGTACGGTAACCCAGTGGGAGTGCGCAGGACGCCGTAGGAAGTGTGCGGGACCACAGTGGGAATGCGCAGGACGCCGTAGGAAGTGTGCGGGCCCCCAATGGGAGTGCGCAGGACGCCGTAGAAAGAAAGTGTGCGTGATCACAGTAAGACTGCGCAGGACGCCGTAGAAGGTGTGCGGTGACCCAGTGGGAATGCGCAGGACGCCGTAGAAAGTGTGCATGCCCAAAGTGGGAGCGCGCAGTACGCCGTAGAAAGTGTGCGGGACCACAGTGGGAATGCGTGGGACGCCGTAGAAAGTGTGCATGATCATAGTGGGAGTGCGCAGGACGCCGTAAAAAGTGTGCGGGACCACAGTGGGAGTGCGCAGGACGCCGTAGAAAGTGTGCGGGACAACAGTGGGAATGCGCGGGACGCCGTAGAAGGGGTGCATGACCTTTGTGGAAGTGCGCAGGACGCCGTATAAAGTGTGCGGGACCAAAGTGGGATTGCGCGGGACGCCATAGAAGGTGTGCGGTAACCCAGTGGGAGTGCGCAGGACGCCGTAGAAAGTGTGCGGGACCACAGTGGGAATGCGCTTGACGCCGTGGAAGGTTTGCGAGCCCCCAGTGGGAATGCGCAGGACGCCGTAGAAAGTGTGCGTGACCATAGTGAGAGTGGGCAGGATGCCGTAGAAAGTGTGCGGGACCACAGTGGGAATGCGCGGGACGCCGTAGATGGTGTGCATGACCATAGTGGGAGTACTCAGGACGCCGTAGAAAGTGTGCGGGACAACAGTGGGAGTGCTCAGGACGCCGTAGAAAGTGTGCGGGACAACAGTGGGAATGTGCGGGACGCCGTAGAAGGTGTGCGGTAACCCAGTGGGAGTGCGCAGGACGCCGTAGAAGGTTTTCGGGCCCCCAGTGGGAATGCGCAGGACGCCGTAGAAAGTGTGCGTGACCATAGTGAGAGTGGGCAGGACGCCGTAGAAAGTGTGCGGGACCACAGTGGGAATGCGCGGGACGCCGTAGAAGGTGTGCATGACCATAGTGGGAGTGCTCAGGACGCCGTAGAAAGTGTGCGGGACAACAGTGGGAATGCGCGGGACGCCGTAGAAGGTGTGCATGACCATAGTGGAAGTGCGCAGGACGCCGTAGGAAGTGTGCGGGACCACAGTGGGAATGCGCGGGACGCCGTAGATGGTGTGCATGACCATAGTGGGAGTGCTCAGGACGTCGTAAAACGTGTGCAGGACCACAGTGGGAACGCGCGGGACGCCGTAGAAGGTGTGCGGTAGCCCAGTGGGAGTGCGCAGGACGCCGTAGAAAGTTTTCGGGCCCCCAGTGGGAATGCGCAGGACGCCGTAGAAAGTGTGCGTGACCATAGTGAGAGTGGGCAGGACGCCGTAGAAAGTGTGCGGGACCACAGTGGGAATGCGCGGGACGCCGTAGAAGGTGTGCATGACCATAGTGGGAGTGCGCAGGACGTGGTAGGAAGTGTGCGGGACCACAGTGGGAATGCGCGGGACGCCGTAGATGGTGTGCATGACCATAGTGGGAATGTGCGGGACGCCGTAGAAGGTGTGCGGTAACCCAGTGGGAGTGCGCAGGACGCCGTAGAAGGTTTTCGGGCCCCCAGTGGGAATGCGCAGGACGCCGTAGAAAGTGTGCGTGACCATAGTGAGAGTGGGCAGGACGCCGTAGAAAGTGTGCGGGACCACAGTGGGAATGCGCGGGACGCCGTAGAAGGTGTGCATGACCATAGTGGGAGTGCTCAGGACGCCGTAGAAAGTGTGCGGGACAACAGTGGGAATGCGCGGGACGCCGTAGAAGGTGTGCATGACCATAGTGGAAGTGCGCAGGACGCCGTAGGAAGTGTGCGGGACCACAGTGGGAATGCGCGGGACGCCGTAGATGATGTGCATGACCAAAGTGGGAGTACTCAGGACGCCGTAGAAAGTGTGCGGGACAACAGTGGGAATGCGCGGGACGCCGTAGAAGGTGTGCGGGACCCTAGTGGGAGTGTGCTGGACGCCGTAGAAGGTTTGCGAGCCCCCAGTGGGAATGCGCAGGACGCCGTAGAAAGTGTGCGTGACCATAGTGAGAGTGGGCAGGATGCCGTAGAAAGTGTGCGGGACCACAGTGGGAATGCGCGGGACGCCGTAGAAGGTGTGCATGACCATAGTGGAAGTGCGCAGGACGCCGTAGAAAGTGTGCGGGACCACAGTGGGAATGCGCGGGACGCCATAGAAGGTGTGCGGTAACCCACTGGGAGTGCGCAGGACGACGTAGAAAGTGTGCGGGACCACAGTGGGAATGCGCGGGACGCCGTAGAGAGCGTGCGGGCTCCCAATGGGAGTGCGCAGGACGCCATAGAAAATGTACGGGACCCCAATGGGACTGTGCAGGACGCCGTAGAAGGTTTGCTGGCCCCCAGTGGGAATGCGCAGGACGCCGTAGAAAGTGTGCATGACCATAGTGGGAGTGCGCAGGACGCCGTAGGAAGTGTGCGGGACCACAGTGGGAATGCGCGGCACGCCGTAGAAGGTGTGCATGATCATAGTGGGAGTGCGCAGGACGCCGTAAAAAGTGTGCGGGACCACAGTGGGAGTGCGCAGGACGCCGTAGAAAGTGTGCGGGACAACAGTGGGAATGCGCGGGACGCCGTAGAAGGTGTGCATGACCTTCGTGGAAGTGCGCAGGACGCCGTATAAAGTGTGCGGGACCAAAGTGGGATTGCGCGGGACGCCATAGAAGGTGTGCGGTAACCCAGTGGGAGTGCGCAGGACGCCGTAGAAAGTGTGCGGGACCACAGTGGGAATGCGCTTGACGCCGTGGAAGGTGTGCGGTAACCCAGTGGGAATGCGCGGGACGCCGTAGAAGGTGTGCATGACCATAGTGGAAGTGCGCAGACGTCGTAGAAAGTGTGCGGGACCACAGTGGGAATGCGCGGGACGCCATAGAAGGTGTGCGTGACCACAGTGGAAGTGCGCAGGACGCCGTAAAACGTGTGCAGGACCACAGTGGGAACGCGCGGGACGCCGTAGAAGGTGTGCGGTAGCCCAGTGGGAGTGCGCAGGACGCCGTAGAAAACGTGCGGACCACAGTGGGAATGCGCTTGACGCCGTGGAAGGTGTGCGGTAACCCAGTGGGAATGCGCGGGACGCCGTAGAAGGTGTGCATGACCATAGTGGAAGTGCGCAGACGTCGTAGAAAGTGTGCGGGACCACAGTGGGAGTGCGCGGGACGCCATAGAAGGTGTGCGTGACCACAGTGGAAGTGCGCAGGACGCCGTAAAAAGTGTGCAGGACCACAGTGGGAACGCGCGGGACGCCGTAGAAGGTGTGCGGTAGCCCAGTGGGAGTGCGCAGGACGCCGTAGAAAACGTGCGGGCTCCCAATGGGAGTGCGCAGGACGCCGTAGAAGGTGTGCGGTAACCCAGTGGGAGTGCGCAAGACGCCGTAAAAAGTGTGTGGGACCACAGTGGGAATGCGTGGGACGCCGTAGAAAGTGTGCGTGACCCTAGCGGGAGTGCTCAGGACGCCGCAGAAAGTGTGCGGGACAACAGTGAGAATGTGCGGGACGCCGTAGAAGGTGTGCGGTAACCCAGTGGGAGTGCGCAGGACGCCGTAGAAAGTGTGCGTGACCATAGTGAGAGTGGGCAGGACGCCGTAGAAAGTGTGCGGGACCACAGTGGGAATGCGCGGGACGCCGTAGAAGGTGTGCATGACCATAGTGGGAGTGCTCAGGACGCCGTAGAAAGTGTGCATGACCATAGTGGGAGTGCTCAGGACGCCGTAGAAAGTGTGCGGGACAACAGTGGGAATGTGCGGGGCGCCGTAGAAGGTGTGCGGTAACCCAGTGGGAGTGCGCAGGACGCCGTAGAAGGTTTTTGGGCCCCCACTGGGAATGCGCAGGACGCCGTAGAAAGTGTGCGTGACCATAGTGAGAGTGGGCAGGACGCCGTAGAAAGTGTGCGGGACCACAGTGGGAATGCGCGGGACGCCGTAGAAGGTTTGCGGGCCCCCAGTGGGAATGCGCGGGACGCCGTAGAAGGTGTGCATGACCATAGTGGGAGTGATCAGGACGCCGTAGAAAGTGCGGGACCACAGTGGGAATGCGCGTGACGCCGTAGAAGGTGTGCATGACTATAGTGGGAGTGCTCAGGACGTCGTAGAAAGTGCGGGACCACAGTAGGAGTGCGCAGGACGCCGTAGAAGGTGTGCATGACCATAGTGGGAGTGCTAAGGACGCCGTAGAAAGTGCGGGACCACAGTGGGAATGCGCAGGCGCCGTAGAAGGTGTGCATGACCATAGTGGGAGTGCGCAGGACGCCGTAGAAGGTGTGCGTGACCCTAGCGGGAGTGATCAGGACGCCGCAGAAAGTGTGCGGGACAACAGTGAGAATGTGCGGGACGCCGTAGAAGGTGTGCGGTAACCCAGTGGGAGTGCGCAGGACGCCGTAGAAGGTTTTTGGGCCCCCACTGGGAATGCGCAGGACGCCGTAGAAAGTGTGCGTGACCATAGTGAGAGTGGGCAGGACGCCGTAGAAAGTGTGCGGGACCACAGTGGGAATGCGCGGGACGCCGTAGAAGGTGTGCATGACCATAGTGGGAGTGCTCAGGACGCCGTAGAAAGTGTGCGGGACAACAGTGGGAATGCGCGGGACGCCGTAGAAGGTGTGCATGACCATAGTGGAAGTGCGCAGGACGCCGTAGGAAGTGTGCGGGACCACAGTGGGAATGCGCGGGACGCCGTAGATGGTGTGCATGACCATAGTGGGAGTGCTCAGGACGCCGTAGAAAGTGTGCGGGACAACAGTGGGAGTGCTCAGGACGCCGTAGAAAGTGTGCGGGACAACAGTGGGAATGTGCGGGACGCCGTAGAAGGTGTGCGGTAACCCAGTGGGAGTGCGCAGGACGCCGTAGAAGGTTTTCGGGCCCCCAGTGGGAATGCGCAGGACGCCGTAGAAAGTGTGCGGGCCCCCAGTGGGAATGCGCGGGACGCCGTAGAAAGTGTGCGGGACCACAGTAGGAATGCGCGGGACGCCGTAGAAGGTGTGCATGACCATAGTGGGAGTGCTCAGGACGCCGTAGAAAGTGTGCGGGACAACAGTGGCAATGCGCGGGACGCCGTAGAAGGTGTGCATGATCATAGTGGAAGTGCGCAGGACGCCGTAGGAAGTGTGCGGGACCACAGTGGGAATGCGCGGGACGCCGTACATGGTGTGCATGACCATAGTGGGAGTACTCAGGACGCTGTAGAAAGTGTGCGGGACAACAGTGGGAATGCGTGGGACGCCGTAGAAAATGTAAGGGACCCTAGTGGGAGTGTGCTGTACGCCGTAGGTTTGCGAGCCCCCAGTGGGAATGCGCAGGACGCCGTAGAAAGTGTGCGTGACCATAGTGAGAGTGGGCAGGACGCCGTAGAAAGTGTGCGGGACCACAGTGGGAATGCGCGGGACGCCGTAGAAGGTGTGCATGACCATAGTGGAAGTGCGCAGGACGCCGTAGAAAGTGTGCGGGACCACAGTGGGAACGCGCGGGACGCCGTAGAAGGTGTGCGGTAGCCCAGTGGGAGTGCGCAGGACGCCGTAGAAGGTGTGCGGTAACCCAGTGGGAGTGCGCAAGACGCCGTAAAAAGTGTGCGGTAACCCAGTGGGAGTGCGCAGGACGCCGCAGAAAGTGTGCGGGCCACCAGTGGGAATGCGCAGGACGCCGTAGAAAGTGTGCGGGCCCCCAGTGGAAATGCGCAGGACGCCGTAGAAAGTGTGCATGACCATAGTGGGAGTGCGCAGGACGCCGTAGAAAGTGTGCGGGACCACAGTGGGAATGCGCAGGACGCCGTAGAAAGTGTGCATGACCATAGTGGGAGTGCGCAGGACGCCGTAGGAAGTGTGCGGGACCACAGTGGGAATGCGCGGGACGCCGTAGAAGGTGTGCATGACCATAGTGGGAGTGCTCAGGACGTCGTAAAACGTGTGCAGGACCACAGTGGGAACGCGCGGGACGCCGTAGAAGGTGTGCGGTAACCCAGTGGGAGTGCGCAGGACGCCGTAGAAAGTGTGCGGGACCACAGTGGAAATGCGCTTGACGCCGTGGAAGGTGTGCGGCAACCCAGTGGGAATGCGCGGGACGCCGTAGAAGGTGTGCATGACCATAGTGGAAGTGCGCAGGACGCCGTAGAAAGTGTGCGGGACCACAGTGGGAATGCGCGGGACGCCGTAGAAGGTGTGCATGACCATAGTGGAAGTGCGCAGGACGCCGTAGAAAGTGTGCGGGACCACAGTGGGAGCGCGCGGGACGCCGTAGAAGGGGTGCGGGAGGCCAGTGGGAGGGCGCAGGGCGCCGTAGAAAGTGTGCGGACCACAGTGAGAATGCGCTTGACGCCGTGGAAGGTGTGCGGTAACCCAGTGCGAATGCGCGGGACGCCGTAGAAGGTGTGCATGACCATAGTGGGAGTGCGCAGGACGTCGTAGAAAGTGTGCGGGACCACAGTGGGAATGCGCGGGACGCCATAGAAGGTGTGCGTGACCACAGTGGAAGTGCGCAGGACGTCGTAAAACGTGTGCAGGACCACAGTGGGAACGCGCGGGACGCCGTAGAAGGTGTGCGGTAGCCCAGTGGGAGTGCGCAGGACGCCGTAGAAAACGTGCGGGACAACAGTGAGAATGTGCGGGACGCCGTAGAAGGTGTGCGGTAACCCAGTGGGAGTGCGCAGGACGCCGTAGAAAGTGTGCGGGACCACAGTGGGAATGCGCGGGACGCCATAGAAGGTGTGCGTGACCACAGTGGAAGTGCGCAGGACGTCGTAGAAAGTGTGCGGGACAACAGTGAGAATGTGCGGGACGCCGTAGAAGGTGCGGCATGACCGCCCACTGGGAATGCGCAGGACGCCGTAGAAAGTGTGCGTGACCATAGTGAGAGTGGGCAGGACGCCGTAGAAAGTGTGCGTGACCATAGTGAGAGTGGGCAGGACGCCGTAGAAAGTGTGCGGGACCACAGTGGGAATGCGCAGGACGCCGTAGAAAGTGTGCATGACCATAGTGGGAGTGCGCAGGACGCCGTAGGAAGTGTGCGGGACCACAGTGGGAGTGCATAGGACGCCGTAGAAAGTGTGCGGGACAACAGTGGGAATGCGCGGGACGCCGTAGAAGGTGTGCGGTAACCCAGTGGGAGTGCGCAGGACGCCGTAGAAGGTTTGCGGGCCCCCAGTGGGAATGCGCAGGACGCCGTAGAAAGTGTGCATGACCATAGTGGGAGTGCGCAGGACGCCGTAGAAAGTGTGCGGGACCACAGTGGGAATGCGCGGGACGCCGTAGAAGGTGTGCATGACCATAGTGGGAGTGCTCAGGACGCCGTAGAAAGTGTGCGGGACAACAGTGGGAGTGCTCAGGACGCCGTAGAAAGTGTGCGGGACAACAGTGGGAATGTGCGGGACGCCGTAGAAGGTGTGCGGTAACCCAGTGGGAGTGCGCAGGACGCCGTAGAAGGTTTTCGGGCCCCCAGTGGGAATGCGCAGGACGCCGTAGAAAGTGTGCGTGACCATAGTGAGAGTGGGCAGGACGCCGTAGAAAGTGTGCGGGACCACAGTGGGAATGCGCGGGACGCCGTAGAAGGTGTGCATGACCATAGTGGGAGTGCTCAGGACGCCGTAGAAAGTGTGCATGACCATAGTGGGAGTGCTCAGGACGCCGTAGAAAGTGTGCGGGACAACAGTGGGAATGTGCGGGACGCCGTAGAAGGTGTGCGGTAACCCAGTGGGAGTGCGCAGGACGCCGTAGAGAGCGTGCGGGCTCCCAATGGGAGTGCGCAGGACGCCGTAGAAGGTGTGCATGACCATAGTGGGAGTGCTCAGGACGCCGTAGAAAGTGCGGGACCACAGTGGGAATGCGCGGGACGCCGTAGGAAGTGTGCATGACCATAGTGGGAGTGCTCAGGACGCCGTAGAAAGTGTGCATGACCATAGTGAGAGTGGGCAGGACGCCGTAGAAAGTGTGCGGGACCACAGTGGGAATGCGCGGGACGCCGTAGAAGGTGTGCATGACCATAGTGGGAGTGCTCAGGACGCCGTAGGAAGTGTGCGGGACCACAGTAGGAATGCGCGGGACGCCGTAGATGGTGTGCGGTAACCCACTGGGAGTCCGCAGGACGACGTAGAAAGTGTGCGGGACCACAGTGGGAATGCGCGGGACGCCGTAGAGAGTGTGCGGGCTCCCAATGGGAGTGCGCAGGACGCCATAGAAAATGTACGGGACCCCAGTGGGAATGTGCAGGACGCCGTAGAAGGTTTGCTGGCCCCCAGTGGGAATGCGCAGGACGCCGTAGAAAGTGTGCATTACCACAGTGGGAGTGCGCAGGACGCCGTAGGAAGTGTGCGGGACCACAGTGGGAATGCGCGGGACGCCGTAGAAGGTGTGCATGATCATAGTGGGAGTGCGCAGGACGCCATAGAAAGTGTGCGGGACCACAGTGGGAATGCGCGGGACGCCGTAGAGAGTGTGCGGGCTCCCAATGGGAGTGCGCAGGACGCCATAGAAAATGTACGGGACCCCAGTGGGAATGTGCAGGACGCCGTAGAAGGTTTGCTGGCCCCCAGTGGGAATGCGCAGGACGCTGTAGAAAGTGTGCATGACCATAGTGGGAGTGCGCAGGACGCCGTAGGAAGTGTGCGGGACCACAGTGGGAATGCGTGGGACGCCGTAGAAGGTGTGCATGATCATAGAGGGAGTGCGCAGGACGCCGTAGAAAGCGTGCGGGCTCTCAATGGGAGTGCGCAGGACGCCGTAGAGAGCGTGCGGGCTCCCAATGGGAGTGCGCAGGATGCCGTAGAAAATGTACGGGACCCCAGTGGGAATGTGCAGGACGCCGTAGAAGGTTTGCTGGCCCCCAGTGGGAATGCGCAGGACGCCGTAGAAGGTTTTCGGGCCCCCAGTGGGAATGCGCAGGACGCCGTAGAAAGTGTGCGTGACCATAGTGAGAGTGGGCAGGACGCCGTAGAAAGTGTGCGGGACCACAGTGGGAATGCGCGGGACGCCGTAGAAGGTGTGCATGACCATAGTGGGAGTGCTCAGGACGCCGTAGAAAGTGTGCGGGACAACAGTGGGAATGCGCGGGACGCCGTAGAAGGTGTGCATGACCATAGTGGAAGTGCGCAGGACGCCGTAGAAAGTGTGCGGGACAACAGTGGGAATGCGCGGGACGCCGTAGAAGGTGTGCGGTAGCCCGGTGGGAGTGCGCAGGACGCCGTAGAAAGTGTGCGGGACCACAGTGGGAATGCGCGGGACGCCGTAGAAAGCGTGCGGGCTCCCAATGGGAGTGCGCAGGACGCCGTAGAAAATGTACGGGACCCCAGTGGGAATGTGCAGGACGCCGTAGAAGGTTTGCTGGCCCCCAGTGGGAATGCGCAGGACGCCGTAGAAAGTGTGCATGACCATAGTGGGAGTGCGCAGGACGCCGTAGGAAGTGTGCGGGACCACAGTGGGAATGCGCGGGACGCCGTAGAAGGTGTGCATGATCATAGTGGGAGTGCGCAGGACGCCGTAAAAAGTGTGCGGGACCACAGGGGAGTGCGCAGGACGCCGTAGAAAGCGTGCGGGCTCCCAATGGGAGTGCGCAGGACGCCGTAGAAAATGTACGGGACCCCAGTGGGAATGTGCAGGACGCCGTAGGAGGTTTGCTGGCCCCCCGTGGGAATGCGCAGGACGCCGTAAAAAGTGTGCGGGACCACAGTGGGAATGCGCATGACGCCGTAGAAGGTGTGCATGACCATAGTGGGAGTGCTCAGGACGCCGTAGAAAGTGTGCGGGACAACAGTGGGAATGCGCGGGACGCCGTAGAAGGTGTGCATGACCTTAGTGGAAGTGCGCAGGACGCCGTATAAAGTGTGCGGGACCAAAGTGGGATTGCGCGGGACGCCATAGAAGGTGTGCGGTAACCCAGTGGGAGTGCGCAGGACGCCGTAGAAAGTGTGCGGGACCACAGTGGGAATGCGCTTGACGCCGTGGAAGGTGTGCGGTAACCCAGTGGGAATGCGCGGGACGCCGTAGAAGGTGTGCATGACCATAGTGGAAGTGCGCAGACGTCGTAGAAAGTGTGCGGGACCACAGTGGGAATGCGCGGGACGCCGTAGAAGGTGTGCATGACCATAGTGGGAGTACGCAGGACGCCGTAAAAAGTGTGCAGGACCATAGTGGAAGTGCGCAGACGTCGTAGAAAGTGTGCGGGACCACAGTGGGAATGCGCGGGACGCCATAGAAAATGTACGGGACCCCACTGGGAATGTGCAGGACGCCGTAGAAGGTTTGCTGGCCCCCAGTGGGAATGCGCAGGACGCCGTAGAAAATGTGCGTGACCATAGTGAGAGTGGGCAGGACGCCGTAGAAAGTGTGCGGGACCACAGTGGGAATGCGCAGGACGCCGTAGAAAGCGTGCGGGCTCTCAATGGGAGTGCGCAGGACGCCGTAGAGAGCGTGCGGGCTCCCAATGGGAGTGCGCAGGACGCCGTAGAAAATGTACGGGACCCCAGTGGGAATGTGCAGGACGCCGTAGAAGGTTTGCTGGCCCCCAGTGGGAATGCGCAGGACGCCGTAGAAGGTTTTCGGGCCCCCAGTGGGAATGCGCAGGACGCCGTAGAAAGTGTGCGTGACCATAGTGAGAGTGGGCAGGACGCCGTAGAAAGTGTGCGGGACCACAGTGGGAATGCGCGGGACGCCGTAGAAGGTGTGCATGACCATAGTGGGAGTGCTCAGGACGCCGTAGAAAGTGTGCGGGACAACAGTGGGAATGCGCGGGACGCCGTAGAAGGTGTGCATGACCATAGTGGAAGTGCGCAGGACGCCGTAGGAAGTGTGCGGGACCACAGTGGGAATGCGCGGGACGCCGTAGATGGTGTGCGGTAACCCACTGGGAGTGCGCAGGACGACGTAGAAAGTGTGCGGGACCACAGTGGGAATGCGCGGGACGCCGTAGAGAGTGTGCGGGCTCCCGATGGGAGTGCGCAGGACGCCATAGAAAATGTACGGGACCCCAGTGGGAATGTGCAGGACGCCGTAGAAGGTTTGCTGGCCACCAGTGGAAATGCGCAGGACGCCGTAGAAAGTGTGCATGACCATAGTGGGAGTGCGCAGGACGCCGTAGGAAGTGTGCGGGACCACAGTGGGAATGCGCGGGACGCCGTAGAAGGTGTGCATGATCATAGTGGGAGTGCGCAGGACGCCGTAAAAAGTGTGCGGGACCACAGGGGAGTGAGCAGGACGCCGTATAAAGCGTGCGGGCTCCCGATGGGAGTGCGCAGGACGCCGTAGAAAATGTACGGGACCCCAGTGGGAATGTGCAGGACGCCGTAGAAGGTTTGCTGGCCCCCAGTGGGAATGCGCAGGACGCCGTAAAAAGTGAGCGGGACCACAGTGGGAATGCGCATGACGCCGTAGAAGGTGTGCATGACCATAGTGGGAGTGCTCAGGACGCCGTAGAAAGTGTGCGGGACAACAGTGGGAATGCGCGGGACGCCGTAGAAGGTGTGCATGACCTTAGTGGAAGTGCGCAGGACGCCGTATAAAGTGTGCGGGACCAAAGTGGGATTGCGCGGGACGCCATAGAAGGTGTGCGGTAACCCAGTGGGAGTGCGCAGGACGCCGTAGAAAGTGTGCGGGACCACAGTGGGAATGCGCTTGACGCCGTGGAAGGTGTGCGGTAACCCAGTGGGAATGCGCGGGACGCCGTAGAAGGTGTGCATGACCATAGTGGAAGTGCGCAGACGTCGTAGAAAGTGTGCGGGACCACAGTGGGAATGCGCGGGACGCCATAGAAGGTGTGCGTGACCACAGTGGAAGTGCGCAGGACGCCGTAAAAAGTGTGCAGGACCATAGTGGAAGTGCGCAGACGTCGTAGAAAGTGTGCGGGACCACAGTGGGAATGCGCGGGACGCCATAGAAAATGTACGGGACCCCACTGGGAATGTGCAGGACGCCGTAGAAGGTTTGCTGGCCCCCAGTGGGAATGCGCAGGACGCCGTAGAAGGTGTGCATGATCATAGTGGGAGTGCGCAGGACGCCGTAAAAAGTGTGCGGGACCACAGGGGAGTGCGCAGGACGCCGTAGAAAGCGCGCGGGCTCTCAATGGGAGTGCGCAGGACGCCGTAGAGAGCGTGCGGGCTCCCAATGGGAGTGCGCAGGACGCCATAGAAAATGTACGGGACCCCAGTGGGAATGTGCAGGACGCCGTAGAAGGTTTGCTGGCCCCCCAGTGGGAATGCGCAGGACGCCGTAAAAAGTGAGCGGGACCACAGTGGGAATGCGCATGACGCCGTAGAAGGTGTGCATGACCATAGTGGGAGTGCTCAGGACGCCGTAGAAAGTGTGCGGGACAACAGTGGGAATGCGCGGGACGCCGTAGAAGGTGTGCATGACCTTAGTGGAAGTGCGCAGGACGCCGTATAAAGTGTGCGGGACCACAGTGGGAACGCGCGGGACGCCGTAGAAGGGGTGCGGTAGGCCAGTGGGAGTGCGCAGGACGCCGTAGAAAGTGTGCGGGACCACAGTGGGAATGCGCTTGACGCCGTGGAAGGTGTGCATGACCATAGTGGAAGTGCGCAGGACGCCGTAGGAAGTGTGCGGGACCACAGTGGGAATGCGCGGGACGCCGTAGAGAGCGTGCGGGCTCCCAATGGGAGTGCGCAGGACGCCGTAGAAAATGTACGGGAACCCAGTGGGAATGTGCAGGACGCCGTAGAAGGTTTGCTGGCCCCCAGTGGGAATGCGCAGGACGCCGTAGAAAGTGTGCATGACCATAGTGGAAGTGCGCAGCACGCCGTAAAAAGTGTGCGGGACCACAGTGGGAATGCGCATGACGCCGTAGAAGGTGTGCATGACCTTAGTGGAGGTGCACAGGACGCCGTATAAAGTGTGCGGGACCAAAGTGGGATTGCGCGGGACGCCGTAGAGAGCGTGCGGGCTCCCAATGGGAGTGCGCAGGACGCCGTAGAAAATGTGCGGGACCCCAGTGGGAATGTGCAGGACGCCGTAGAAGGTGTGCTGGACCCAGTGGGAATGCGCAGGACGCCGTAGAAGGTTTTCGGGCCCCCAGTGGGAATGCGCAGGACGCCGTAGAAAGTGTGCGTGACCATAGTGAGAGTGGGCAGGACGCCGTAGAAAGTGTGCGGGACCACAGTGGGAATGCGCGGGACGCCGTAGAAGGTGTGCATGACCATAGTGGGAGTGCTCAGGACGCCGTAGAAAGTGTGCGGGACAACAGTGGGAATGCGCGGGACGCCGTAGAAGGTGTGCATGACCATAGTGGAAGTGCGCAGGACGCCGCAGAAAGTGTGCGGGACCACAGTGGGAATGCGCGGGACGCCGTAGAAGGTGTCCGGTAACCCAGTGGGAGTGCGCAGGACGCCGTAGAAAGTGTGCGGGACCACAGTGGGAATGCGCGGGACGCCGTAGAGAGCGTGCGGGCTCCCAATGGGAGTGCGCAGGACGCCATAGAAAATGTACGGGACCCCAGTGGGAATGTGCAGGACGCCGTAGAAGGTTTGCTGGCCCCCAGTGGGAATGCGCAGGACGCCGTAGAAAGTGTGCATGACCATAGTGGGAGTGCGCAGGACGCCGTAGGAAGTGTGCGGGACCACAGTGGGAATGCGCGGGACGCCGTAGAAGGTGTGCATGACCATAGTGGGAGTGCTCAGGACGCCGTAGAAAGTGTGCGGGACCACAGTGGGAGTGCGCAGGACGCCGTATAAAGCGTGCGGGCTCCCGTGGGAGTGCGCAGGACGCCGTAGAAAATGTGCGGACCCCAGTGGGAATGTGCAGGACGCCGTAGAAGGTTTGCTGGCCCCCAGTGGGAATGCGCAGGACGCCGTAAAAGTGAGCGGGACCACAGTGGGAATGCGCATGACGCCGTAGAAGGTGTGCATGACCATAGTGGAAGTGCGCAGCACGCCGTAAAAAGTGTGCGGGACCACAGTGGGAATGCGCATGACGCCGTAGAAGGTGTGCATGACCTTAGTGGAGGTGCACAGGACGCCGTATAAAGTGTGCGGGACCAAAGTGGGATTGCGCGGGACGCCACAGAAGGTGTGCGGTAACCTAGTGGGAGTGCGCAGGACGCCGTAGAAAGTGTGCGGGACCACAGTGGAAGTGCGCAGGACGCCGTAAAAAGTGTGCAGGACCACAGTGGGAACGCGCGGGGCGCCGTAGAAGGTGTGCATGACCATAGTGGAAGTGCGCAGACGTCGTAGAAAGTGTGCGGGACCACAGTGGGAATGCGCGGGACGCCATAGAAGGTGTGCGTGACCACAGTGGAAGTGCGCAGGACGCCGTAAAAAGTGCGCAGGACCATAGTGGAAGCGCGCAGACGTCGTAGAAAGTGTGCGGGACCACAGTGGGAATGCGCGGGACGCCATAGAAAATGTACGGGACCCCACTGGGAATGTGCAGGACGCCGTAGAAGGTTTGCTGGCCCCCAGTGGGAATGCGCAGGACGCCGTAGAAGGTGTGCATGATCATAGTGGGAGTGCGCAGGACGCCGTAAAAAGTGTGCGGGACCACAGTGGGAGTGCGCAGGACGCCGTAGAAAGCGTGCGGGCTCTCAATGGGAGTGCGCAGGACGCCGTAGAGAGCGTGCGGGCTCCCAATGGGAGTGCGCAGGACGCCGTAGAAAATGTACGGGACCCCAGTGGGAATGTGCAGGACGCCGTAGAAGGTTTGCTGGCCCCCAGTGGGAATGCGCAGGACGCCGTAAAAAGTGAGCGGGACCACAGTGGGAATGCGCATGACGCCGTAGAAGGTGTGCATGACCATAGTGGGAGTGCTCAGGACGCCGTAGAAAGTGTGCGGGACAACAGTGGGAATGCGCGGGACGCCGTAGAAGGTGTGCATGACCTTAGTGGAAGTGCGCAGGACGCCGTATAAAGTGTGCGGGACCAAAGTGGGATTGCGCGGGACGCCATAGAAGGTGTGCGGTAACCCAGTGGGAGTGCGCAGGACGCCGTAGAAAGTGTGCGGGACCACAGTGGGAATGCGCTTGACGCCGTGGAAGGTGTGCGGTAACCCAGTGGGAATGCGCGGGACGCCGTAGAAGGTGTGCATGACCATAGTGGAAGTGCGCAGACGTCGTAGAAAGTGTGCGGGACCACAGTGGGAATGCGCGGGACGCCATAGAAGGTGTGCGTGACCACAGTGGAAGTGCGCAGGACGCCGTAAAAAGTGTGCAGGACCACAGTGGGAACGCGCGGGACGCCGTAGAAGGTGTGCGGTAGCCCAGTGTGAGTGCGCAGGACGCCGTAGAAAGTATGCGGGACCACAGTGGGAATGCGCAGGACGCCGCAGAAAGTGTGCGGGTCCCCAATGGGAATGCGTAGGACGCCGTAGAAAGTGTGCGGTACCCCAGTGAGAGTGCGCAGGACGCCGTAAAAAATGTACGGACCTCAGTGGGAGTGCGCAGGACGCCGCAGAAAGTGTGCGGGTCCCCAATGGGAATGCGTAGGACGCCGTAGAAAGTGTGCATGACCATAGTGGGAGTGCGCAGGACGCCGTAGAAAGTGTGCGACACCCCACTGGAAGTGCGCATGAAGCCGCAAAACGTGTACGGGGTCTCAGTAGGAAAGCGAGGGTCGTTTTTTATGGTTGACGGTCACAATTTTAGGAGTTATAGTCTACAGCAATGAATGTAGGACCTGGTGAGGTTGCGGACTCTTCGTAACATACTGTAGTCTGATTATGCTATCACTAATTTTTTCGAAATAAGTGAGATTGGTCGGTCAGTTTTTGTTTCCACTCCCACACTTTCTTCTGTTTTCATTGCTTCCACAGATGTAGCCATATCGGTGAAAACACAGACTCACCGATCTATCACCGCTATTTCGGAAAAATGAGTAATAACACTAACAAACCACTGTATGTTAGGACGAGTCCGCAACCTCACCAGGACTACTCCATGTCCACCCATGATACCTACCTAACCAAGAACTATCATACAGTGTGCCTGTTGGACCTACCCTGATGCGCTTTCGCATTCGAATGCTGTATCTCATGTAATAGATGTTTCGCTTCATCAGAATCAGAGTGTTTTTTGTGTTCTCACCTCAGCCTTCCTTTGAATCGGCGTATCTCTCAAAAACAGTATCTTTTCTATGATCAGAACTATAGCACAATTTCTGAAAGTTGGGCTCCGCAAAAAAGTTCAAGGATTTGGCTTTGCTCTAAAATGTCGTGAAATTGTTTCATTAGATTTGGCTATCAAACTGATTTCCTGAATGTAGTGAAATTGTTGAATCGATTTGGCTGTTGTTGGTATATGCAGATTACATAATCATTAAATGTAGTGTAATTGTTGCAAACAGATTTGGCAGGAGCTCTATGAATTATCACAGTCAAATCACGCGTTAGAAGGTCCTCTTGCGAGCGAATGAAGACAAAAAGAAAGAAATAATCTTCAGCCAACAATGCTGAACGAAATATTATTCTGCCTTTTCAGTGTAGCTCCCACTAAGATACCAGAGCTTCTCTCACCGATTAGATAAAAACCATGAAAACGAAATCTAACGCTATTTATTAGCTACTGACGCTATGTCTTTGTGTCCTCAACGCTTTCACGATGCACATTGTATGGAAATGTTTTTGCTACTAGACTTATTCTTGTTCTTATTTGATTCAATATGCGCTCCAAGAAAAACCCCTTCTGACGCGTGATTTGACTCTGATAATTCATAGAGCTCCTGCCAAATCTGTTTGCAACAATTTCAGTACATTTAATGATTATGTTGTCTGCATATACCAACAACAGCCAAATCGATTCAACAATTTCACTACATTCAGGGAATCAGTTTGATAGCCAAATCTAGTGGAACGATTTCACGACATTTTAGAGCAAAGCCAAATCCTTGACCTTTTCTGCGGAGCCCAACTTTCAGAAATTTCACAACTTTTTCCAAGGGTTTCCCTTCTACAATATCGTCGAGCTCCAAAAGTCAAGTTTTTTTTTTCGAAAACATAGTGGTAGAAATGAAGAAACAACCGCTCCGCTGCTAAGACTGCAAGATAATAGTTGCAACGCGGCTTCCTACAAATAAGATACAAGGCGTATACTTTTTGAATTTCAAAGTCGAAAAAATGAAGAAATGAGTTCTAGATGACCCAATTGTACAGGGTCTAGGCACTATCCTAGAGGGGGGGGGGCACCCACCATTCAAGACAGAAATGAAATGAGCCATCGATTGGTAAGGCTAACAGTCGAAGTATTTCTATAGAGCTCTTATAAAATCAATGATTGTTAGCGCAGTATCAGGCATCTTTTATCAGAGTTTTTCAGCATTTCTATGAGTAAATCTTGGGTGGCCCCATTCCGTCTAGCTCTGCCAATTCGAGACTTGATGCCTAAGCAAAAGAGACTTGATGCTCATGTACAAGTCGGCATGAAGTCTTAATTTGCGGCGTTAAATTCACTTTATGGGTGAATTTGCCGGTAGGATAGGTGAGAATGAGGTCAATATCCCGTGAAAATAGTGAGAACTGGCAGCGAGAGAGGGTCCGAATTCCCCGAAAATGAGGTGAAAAACCTCGAAAAATGGGTGAGTTTACCTCGAAAATTTCACGAATTTGAAGGTCCACAGCGCAAGAAGCCCCTCCTTGTCCGCAACATGGGCGTAATCTTCACCGAGGTCTGCGGTGAGGAGCCACCCTCTACGAGCCGCGGCGTAACTCGCCCCCCCCGCCGTGAGGATACCCACTGTACCCTCCCAGCAGCCAAAATTATGCTGGCCTTCGGAGAATGACCCGAAGTCACCTTTCAGGGCCGGCATCAGGATGCCGAATGAGGACTCTAGTGAGATTAGGCGGCTTCTATACCGGCTGTGCTCATGGTAAACACATCGAGACGTGATCAATCGTTTTATCATGTTTTCGCTAAGATGTTTTCACTTGTGTAGAAATTTCTGAGATGCCAGCAACGGCGGTAATTTCACCCTTTGCGCTGATTGATATCCAGCCGCTCAGCAAATTCACCCTTAGCGCGGATAACCTTTGATGACGGCGCTAAAGGTGAATTTGATGCCTAATGATAACAGAGCGTGATAAAGGCCGCTTTCCCCGAAGCATCAAGTCTCGAATTGGCAGAGTAGGATAGCCCCAGGGTCAGCCGCTCTAGCCACACTTCACCGGCTCATGCTGATGTGGCTCGTCTGCGCCGGCCCGTGTGTCTGATTCGGAACAAGAACGATAGTTAAGTGCGCTAGAAGAGGACTACCGTAATCATAGGAATGATGCTATTCGGCTCTCGCAAACAAATTTGATTATATCCAAGTGATCAAGGGTAAAGTATAAAAGAAATGAAGAGCGGTGTGTCTTGATCCACCCACAGTCCTTCTCCAGAGGTCAGCAGTTGAGAATCTGCCAGAACTTTTAGAGCCAACTCGAGTGATATTAAGGTAGCTATGTTCTGGCGCACTTAAAGGCAGTGTTCACGAAGAAAATCGTTTTTCTGTTTTCTCGTCTACCTTGAAGACGGCCCCATGCTGATTCCAATGGTGTGTCTGAAATCGTACAAGACCTTCTGGGAACGGAGTTATGGTCCCTCAAAGATTGAGCTAAGGAAACATGGTGGACGAGTTGTCCGAGGCTTGTAACTTCCGTCTTTTGCAGCCGATCTATGCGAGCTGACCTGAGTAAAGAGAGAAGCTGAGAATGAAGGGAAGAACGGGGCTAATGATTGAAAATCATCGCTCATCTCACGATCTCGAGCATTCATTTGTTCACGTCGGTGGGCGTGTGATGCGCTTTTGGGGTTTTCAATGCGCTCGAAGTTGCAACTTCGGGCTCTTTTGGGCTCTTCCTGGCTCGTTTTCATGCGTTCTTTCGACGTTAACGTTACAGAGTGTCCCTCCACTACCCAATCCTAGTGGAATTTCGGAAACTTTTTTCATCGTGAACACTGCCTTTAACTATCGTTCTTGCTGATTCGGAGGCATGGCTTGCATACGGTGTCCTGAGCATTAAACTGAGGTCATGCGCACGTCCCTTGATGTCCTGCACACTCCTACTGAGGTCCTGCACAGGTCCCATGATGTCCTGCACACTCCTACTAAGGTCTTGCACACGTTCCATGATGTCCTGCACACTCCTACTGAGGTCCTGCACAGGTTCCATGATGTCCTGCACACTCCTACTAAGGTCTTGCACACGTTCCATGATGTCCTGCACACTCCTACTGAGGTCCTGCACACATTCTACGACGTCCTGCACACCCCTACTGGGGTCCTGCACACGTCCCATGATGTCCTGCACACTCCTACTGAGGTCTTGAACAGGTCCCATGATGTCCTGCACACTTCTACTAAGGTCCTGCACACGTTCGATGATGTCCTGCATACTCCTACTGAGACCCTGTATACATTCTACGGCGTCCTGCACACCCCTACTGAAGTCTCACATAGTCAACCGACACTTCAGCACACCCTGCGACTCCTTCTTTTCGATGGTGCGCTTGGAACGAATACGCGCCGCGGTCAAGTACATCAATCCCGCGCAGCGTCCTCTTCCGAGCCGGGCGTTTGAAGTACACCACCCTGGAGAGCAAGGTGTTTATATGGAGTCTAAGAAAACAATGACTGATAACGAAAAACCCACCATTTTCATAAACTAATCTTGAGAGGCCGGTTTCCGAGTTTCAAACGCCCGTTAGGGGCCCAGAAGTCATTATGGTGAGTCCTGGCAATTATTTTCGGCATTCCCGTGGCAATTATTTTCGGCATTCCCGTGGCCGATTGCCTCTAGTCACAAATTTTCGAGCGATTTGGTCCACGCCTTCAAAAAAATGATTTTCGACGGACGGAGGTGGAGGCGGAGGCGGAAGCGGTGGCGGAGGCGGTGGTGGAGAACGTTTTTGCGTACTTTGAGAGGTCATAACTTTAGAAAGCGGGGACCAGTTGGGATGAAAAGTTGCACACATATGTAATTTCTTGCAGCGCATCGAATGGTGTACAGCTCATATTTCTGGTGACGGTATGAATAGGTGATCTCATTGTAGGGCATCCGCGCGGGAAGAGATCAAAGCCAAATCCTGGTGCGCGCTTCGCGCGCACCACAATTAAACTCCCCGATTCACAAATGTGTTCGGTTTCTTCCAGCCCGGAGATTGTCTGGTTCGGATTTGTTTTGATGCACTTCCTCCACTTCCTCTTTTTCTCTTTGTCTTATGAGTAGTTTTATTTCTCACGTGTGAGCCCAGGTTCTCTATTCTCAGATGTTTTGTAGCACGTCAACTTTGACGTATAAATAAACAATAAACAAATAAACAATAATTCCATTGCTGTAGATTATATGGTTTTCAGACAACACCGATTCGTACCGATTTCATTATTTACGGAAGGCAGAAGCTGTCATAAGAGGTTTCGCCTCTCCAAAATGGGAATCGCTAAAGAAAAATTAGGTCAAAAGGGGAACCTTTGGGAAAAATATATGAAATTTCTAAAAGTTTAGCTTCCTGGCAAAAGTAATGATTTGGCAATATTATATATTCAAGAAATCAAGAAGCTGAAAAAAATCTTTAAAAAAACTTCTTGAAATATCTTTAAAAATGATTTGGCGCAAAATAACCACAACTATGAAATGAAAAAACTGGGAAATGTAGTGAATTGATCAAAATCGGATTTGGCGGTCAGTCATAGGCCAACTTTTTATAAGTAGTGAGAGACGAGGTATAGAATTTTACAAGCTTCTCCGTTAAATTTATCAGAGCTAAATCAAGCGCGCAATGGAAACCGTAAAACATTTCATTGAAGCTGTAATACGGAAATCAGCATAGGTCAAGCTATGTGAACGTAACGCTCAAATCCGATGCGAGCTTGATTTAGCTTTGATAAATTTAACGGAGAAGCTTGTAAAATCCTATACCTCGTCTCTCACTACTTATAAA
Source organism: Aplectana chamaeleonis (assembly GCA_029168955.1). NCBI lineage: Eukaryota > Metazoa > Nematoda > Chromadorea > Rhabditida > Cosmocercidae > Aplectana > Aplectana chamaeleonis. Next base: position 362,441 of record JAPDOI010000424.1, read on the forward strand.
AAGTTGGCCGATGACTGACCGCCAAATCCGATTTTATTCAATTCAAAACATTTATTTCAAGACGTTTTTTAAAATTTTTTTCAGCTCCTTGATTTCTTGAAATTATAACATTGCCAAATCATTACTTTTTCCAGGAAGCTAAACTCTTAGAAATTGATCACTATGGAAAGAAATTTTATGATCTATATCGAAATTCGCATACAAAAAGGAGGTGCGTGGTAATGCTACGTGGCAATGAATTAGAGTGAGAACTTTTTAAAAAGAGACCGAACGAACGAATTTCGAATAAATTCGTTCATTTTTTATTTCGAACGAAGGAATATGTATTCAGAATTCGAATATTCGAATGACGAATAATTTAAGCATCCATAGCAATATCGCGCAACTACGAAGTGAGCGGCAATAACAAGTTGAATTCTTCTTCTAAAGCTTTATTTCCACCTACAATAGAAAGTAATAAGGCACGACTCATCTCTAAACCTGTACGGGCTACAACGCAAAGAATGCTACAAAATCTACTTTTCCGCTCTAACTTAGCCTAAGGAGCTTATTCGAGGAGCCTCACTGACTTTGCTTGCCGCATAAGCCAGCCAGATTGGTGGAGCCGAGCTCAATAGCTATCTCCATAGGGTGCTTTCGCCTCTATGGTTCAAATGAGAGGCGCAGAGTTCTGCTGTAGCCAACAACGGGGTTAGGCTCCATCGATCTGGCTGGCTTATGGAGCGAGCAAAGTTAGGAACCCGATATATCATTCGGCGCAGAATTGTACGTAGATTTCGAAATCAACCCTCACCAGGTTGAAGATTTATAGGCGAAAAACCGGTGTTTCGTAAAATGAAGTAGGCTGAAGGATCGAGAAAATATTTGTCCAAACTGGAAGCACAAGTTGACGCAGAATTCTATCTCCAAGCACAAAAAAGTTATGGACGAAAAACCGGCAGTGACACCCACCATAGATACGGTCGACGCATATTTTTTCTCCCCTTGATCTAGTCTGGCATAGACATGAAGACTGCCTTCCGCGTTTTTGGACCCATGAAGACATATAGAACGGTCCATCAAAAGTTGCACATCTACTACTATCTATCTATCAATCTAGTTATCTATATACTATCTAGTTGGTACTTATCAATAAGAAGCGGTTGGTTGGAAATCAGTGTGCATGAAACTCATTGCAGCCCAACCGTTCCAGCTCAACTGGGGTGCGTTCCAAAAAGATTTCCACGGGAGGAAAAATGAATCTGATAAGAGCCGACCAATGATAGATTGAGAGACCGCATGAAATGAGCCTATCTCTTAGATTATCATTCGTTATATCTTATCAGACCGGTTTTCCTCCCATGGAAATCTTCTTGGAACGGACCCCTGGTTACGAGCGTGTTGCCTGGAAATTGATGCAGAATCATCTTCTGCGGACTGCTTCTCATTGCTCCCACACCGGGAGAGGTCATCTACTGGAGTTATCCAGAGGATCTACTGCTATCAGCTGTAGATGAACGGAATTTTCCTGTAGATGACCAAAACCTAACATGTCTTAACCGGTATACTTGCACTGTAGTTGAACAGAGCTCGATTTTAGAGGGAATTTGAAACTCCGGTGTAGGCGGTAACCGAACCCCCAAATGGGTACCACCCACCTCCCCCCCGAGCCGTGTGGAGCCCCCTCCTCTCGGCGACAAAAATGATCCTCCGGTATCCGGTGGATCTTCTGGTGAGTGACTCGAGGCCATCTTCTAGGTCCGGCTCCGAGGAGCCGACTGAGGCACACTGTGAGCAATATACCTCCTGTAGCTCCTCCACAGCGTCGATTTCTCCCGTAGATCTCCTCTCCCAGTGACGGAGTGGTGTTCACCACAACGCCAATAGGGTGGTCATCTGTAGTACAATATACCTCCTGTAGCCATGGTGCGGTTGCGGACTAGTGCTAGCATACGGTAGTCTTATTGTGTTATATCATTTTTTCGAAATAACTGAGGTTGGTCGGTGAGTTTCGATTTTCCACTCTCACATTTTCACATGTTTCCATTGCTTCCACATATGTAACATCGGCATGGATCGTGAAGAGACTTTGCGTTCACTGTTGAAGGTTGGCGCAAACTCGGTGCACCTATGTTATAGCATATGGCACCGCGTTTGCGCCAACCTTCAACAGTGAACGCGAAGTCCCTTCACGATCCATGCCGACATTAGTCACATCGGTGAAAACACAGACTCACCTATCTATCACAGCTGTTTTGAGAAAAATGAGTGATACCAAAAATAGACTACCGTAGGTTAGGACGAGTCCGCAAGCGCACCATGTCCTTTTAACATTGCGGTAAACTATAAATGTTCAAAATTCGATGGACAGCACAATTGATTATACCGAGAATGGGAATAAATCTTCGTCAAGTGTGCACACATAAAAAACCGATCTGAAGTGCATCGAAAGCCGTAGACTAGTTCCTGAGCCCGTTTTGGAAATATATCATTCTACGTATGCCAGACAATGTAGCGCACCACCTGCGGAGATGTTCCAGACGCTCTTTCTGGAGACCTATACACTTCCCACGGCGTCCTATTCACTCACGATGAAGTAAATGCTCCACATAATGCGCTTATCACTCCTTACACGAGGCACGCTGCACATCAAGCGCTACTCACATTTCACGACGCGGCGCACGTTCTTCATAAGCAGCTACTAATTTTCTATTACAAGGGCCACGCTTCGCATGGAGCGCACCACGCGGCGCACACTCCACACAAAGCGCTACCCACTTTTTATGACGCGACAAACGCTCCACATGACGCCTTAAAGGCAGTGTTCACTATACATGGGCATTCGACCCGAGTTTTCGAATGAATGAATAATTCGAATAGGGCCATTTCGAAAATTCCGAATAAATGAATTCATTCGAATAATGCCTTTTAAAAAATCCCGAATAAATGAATACATTCGAATAATGCCTTTTAAAAAATCCCGAATAAATGAATATATTCGAATAAGGCGTTTTCAAAATTCCCGAATAAATGAATATATTCGAATAAGGCGTTTTCAAAATTCTCGAATAAATGAATACATTCGAAAAATACCTTTTAAAAATTCCCGAATAAATGAATATATTCGAAAAGTCGACCAACTATTCGAACATTCGAATCCTATTCGAATATTCGACATTTCGAAATCAAGGTCAATATCACCCCGGAACTTCGACTTTCGAAGAAGCTAGGAGACTGTTTTTATCGTGAACTACCTTCAAGACGGGGAACACTAACAAGGAAACTACTAACAGCCAGTGGCAGTCCCACATAAACTGTACTTTTCTAGAACCACTTTGAACGTAGGGCCCGAATATGCCCTTCACAGCTGCCTAGTCACTCTGTAAAAAATCGTAATAGGCATTCTTCCGTTTCGCATACCTATTGTACCATCCAAAACGCATACTGATCTTTCGAGATGCTGAAAACGGTCAATCGTGTTCAGCGCACAAAACAACCCCCTGGACAAAGCGTGGGCAAAAGCACTTTTTCCAGAGCTTCCACGAAGTGATACCATTTCCCACATGTACCAATTTTCGGTTGAGCGTTAACCTAAATCAAGTAGGGCTTCAGAAAGCGTTGAAGAAAAACATTCCAGATTTGACCTTAAATTCCCCTAGAGGTGATGGTGGTGGGGCGGGGGGTTGTTTGGGGTGCTGATCACGAAGCTGAGGTCTCTTTGTCGATTGTCGACTAAATTCGTTCAAAGCTTCTCATCGGGAGGGAAATTTTATGGCGAAATGCGACTTTTGACGTTTTCCGGAGCGCTACGATGTTGCTCAAATTGTTTCTTTGATGGTTATTTGTAGTGATCAACGCGTATCTGATGCAGTATATCTTTTTTGACAGCTTGCGCTAGATTACGGTGGGTATGCGGTAGTTTGGTTAAAGTCTCGGATTTGACTCAAAATTGCTATGCGGAGGTAATTCGGGGTGCTGAATGCGAATTCCATGCTGATGGTGGTTGAGAGATCGCCGCGACGAGCACACGTGGCACGCACGCAAGCGAGGAGGTAATGATAGTCATGAACATCGATCAAGTGATAGCACGTTAGATCGCTGCGTCGCGGCTATCTCTCGCCCAGTGATCGACGATACACATATTGCCCCAAAGCAAATTATTCGAAAAGGTGATCAGTGTTGTATCGGTGGTATTATTGAGTTGTGTATTAATGCTGTTAAGTAGAATAGAATAGATAAGTTATTTATTGCCTAAATAATACGGGGCTCAGTTGAAGGATGGAGATTTGTGGACGACGGAGTTGTGCGAGGTAGGAACGTCGAAGTGCGGGCAGGAGCATGTGTGTGGCCCAAAAAATGTTGTGATTACGGTATGCAGTCTAGGCGGTAGTCAAACAGGCGGCAACATGGAGATTTCAAACTCGTCGTGAATGGTTGCGACAATGAGCATCAAGATAGCAGAATATTCGAAAAGAAGAGAAAAAGCGCGGCGAGAGAAATTTCTGCAGAATAAGAGTTTGAGTTGCATAACTTGTCTTCGCTTCTCATGTTTAATTCTTATATTTGCGTTTCGTATACTTTATACAGAATCAATTACGAAATTCAAAGAAAGGAGACCAGTGACGGGGGGGGGGGTTGAAAATCGGAGGAGATCGGCTTAACTAGCTCCCACAATGGGGGACAGCGGGCAGCCACACTTTCGTGGATACCCTCTATCCACCATTACGGCGGCGACGGCCTAAAATAATGGGAGCAGGAGAACACACTATTGATTTCGCGGAGGCGGCCCAGCGCCGACGGGCGACGGCTACTCAGAAAAATGAAAACAAGTTACTTTTCATATAAAAGCCCGAAAACAAGTTACTTGTAACATAAAAACCCGAAAACAAGTTACTTGTAACATATCTAAGCCGATGTAAGTTACTTGAGACTTTTATTGTGCCATTTAAGTTACATGTAACATATTGGAGGCGAATTGCCAGCGGTTTCCTGTCGATATGTTGCATGTAACTTAAATGAGAAAACCTAAACAGGCAGCAGCGACTGTTAATCCATACGTGTTCCATCTCATTGTTTTGCCAGTAGAAATGCTCTGCGAGTTTCAACAAGTTTCAACTTGCCAACTTCCTGCGTATTCAGTGCTAAAAACGATGGGATAAACGGTCGCTGCTGCCTGTTTAGGAGCCACCAACTTAAATGGCTTGAGATAAGTCGCAGGTAACTTACATCAGCTTAGATATGTCACAAGTAACTTGTTTTCGATTCCTGAGAGGATACTGGGTGCAGTGCGATGTAATATAAATGTAAGTTACTTCAGACATTCAAGTAAGTTACAGTTATATTACAAGTAACTTGTTTTGATTTTTCTGAGTACCAGTCCGGCCTGTTGCGGCAACTTCGGATAGCACCGCCCCTAATCAATATGCGTTGTTGCTTGTGTACAGCGAGCAACGGGAGACCTGCACACAAGAACGAACAGCGGAAATGTTACTCACAAAAATGGATAGCTCAATTTGCGAAAAGATTCTTTGAAGGGTTTCTGTTTCGAAGGAAATAGGTCTTGTCTGATTCGAATGTGAGGCACTTTTTTCCCGAATATTCGAATAAATCCGAAATTCAAACTTTCGAATAAATCGAATATTCGAATAAATCCAAATTCTAAATTCTCGAATAAATCGAATATTCGAATAAATCGAAAATTGAAATTCTCGAATAAATCGAATATTCGAATAAATCCAAAATTGAAATCCCCGAATAAATCGAATATTCGAATAAATCCAAAATTTAAATTTTCGAATAAATCGAATATTCGGATAAATCCAAAAATTCAATTCTCGAATAAATCGAATATTCGAATAAATCCAAAATTTCAATCCTCGAATAAATCCAAAATTTAAATTCCCGAATAAATCGAATATTCGAATAAACCCCAAAATTGAAATTCCCGAATGAATCGAATATTCGAATACTCGAATATTCGAATTATTCGAATATTATTCGAATAATTATTCGATTCGGTCCCAAGTCTAGTGTTCACGATGAGTATCGCACTCGAATTTGACCCAAAAATGGGATTTCTTGGTCGAAAGGTAACTAATAGTGAAGAAACAGGGAAGAAAAACGTCCAGAATAAGTCAAAATAGCGGTTTCTAAATTCAGGGCGTGGACGAGAATCATGGGCCCTGCTGATTTCGGCAAGCGCGCGCTAATTGCGAAATCTGCGCGAATCGATAATGCTAACTGCGGCAGAGTTGCTTGGCAATTTGCCATCGAAATGTGTGCGGCGCCACAAGCTCGTCCGATTGGGGGCGGACCGAGATAGGTAGGCGCCGGGAGAGCTTCCAAAGCCGTTTGTAATTATTTCTGGCCAGTTTTCGTTGCTTGCTTCGACCGTATCCTCTACAGCACCTGCCAACTTCGTGTTTCACACCGAGACCTCGAGAACGAGATTTATCGTGAACACTGCCTTTAACTATTTTCCACATTATCCTGCTGATGTCAACTGAGTGTCTACTCTGTGATTTTTTTGAGATCTATGGGGATTTATCGATTTTCGCTATGGTCGGGTAGTTTTAAAATTTTTAACGAAATGCAAATTCAACGTGTTAACGTATTAACGGGTTAACGCAGTTTTCTTCTGAAAATTAACGATAAACGCTCAACGAAAACAAAGTTTTCCATTAACGCACACCCCTGGTGCCGACTGCATATGCACAATCAGAGGGTGCGTGAAGGGACTGCAATACCAGCGATGGCCTCGAATGCTGCACTCGGATTTCTAGGCCGCAAAACCTAACCCCCACCTGGACCGCAAGGATACAACATTTGCTCTGTAAGATTCTACTAGAAGAAGCAGCCAAAGCAAACACACATTGATGTCGGTCTGAATTTTTAAGGAGTTGGTCCAATGGTTGGTCGGGATTTTGACGTGGATGTGATTTATTTTTGATGCCCTTCCACACCAAGATTATCGAAATCAGTTGGGGTATGAAAAAACTTCGCGTTTCCGATCCTATTCTTCGAATGAAAAAATTTGCACGCACCTAGGAAGTCGCATTTTTAAAAATTGAATCAGAGAGTCGAATTCATTTGATTCTACGGGTGTTTTGAATGACATTACCTCCAGCGAGTTCAAACAAGCAGTCGGACAAAGTAAGATTGAGGTCAGCGTCTCTCCTGTTTTTGTTTTCTTTGCTCCTTTCTCTCTCGAACTTTTCCGAAGATCATTTACAGTTTACCGCAATGTTAAAAGGACACGGTACGGTTGCGGTCACACACTAAAACTACGGTGGAAGACGCCAGATTTCATTATCGATCGACAGCACAGCTGATTTTCTAGGTGAGTTACGGTTTTTCTTTTTTTTGTTCGTTTCGGCATTATTTTTGTTTCTGACAGTTTAAATATTGCGAATAGGGGCTATTCTTAGTGTGTGAGGGAAATTAGCCGTTTATTCGGGCTTCAAAGTGTCTTTTTTCAAAATCCGTTTTGAAATCCGAAAAAACAGTAAATTCTTCTCGCACAATAAGAAAAGCCCCTATTAGTAATATTATAAGAGTCAGAAACAAAAATAAAGCCGAAGCAAGCAAGAAAAAAAGAAAAACCGTAACTCTCCCGGAAAATCAGCTGTGCTGTCGATCGATAACGAAATCTGGCGTCTTCCACAGTAGTTTTAGTGTGTGACCGCAATCGCGCCAGGTCCTTTTAACATTGCGGTAAACTGTATCTTCCCCACAACTCGGGAATGTTTTGACAGGATAATCGTAAGGTTACGTAAAAATTTCATGAATTTACACTGATCAGAGCAATAAAAACCGTTTTTGCTGCCCATAGTGAGTCATCGCTACTTTCCTGTGAATGTGTAACTTCTCAGGCAGTTGCGGGGGTCGGTGGCAAGTTGAAAAGCTCCTTTGCCAATAAAATTGATCCGATCTGGCTGATCGGCGGAGGTTTACCTTGAGCCCCCGTTATAGTTGGACCGTAGTCCTACACGGTCGATATGCGAGTAAAGCGATGTTGATTGGTAGATCGATTCGCTAGAAAACGTAGCAGGCTGGACAGAAGAACAGGGTAGCAATTTGATTAGATTAAGTAAGTTGACTAGATGATTAGATTCTACTGATCTTAAAGCCACAGTCCAAGCTCAGAACCGATTTTTCGTTTTCCTACCCATCTTGGAGAAAATTTCACACTGATCACAATGGCGCCTTCGGAATCGCTGAGAACTTCCTACGAACTGGGTTACGGCTTCTCAAAAGTTTTGAATTTGAACTGGTAGAAGTCCGCGGACGAGTTGTCTCGAGCCTGTATTTTATCGTTATTCGCAGCCATCATTCTGAAGCAGGTTACAATATAAAGCCAGACTGAAAATAAAAGGAAGAACATAGATTTTGAATAAAATCATTCGCGCGTCTCTTCCCTATTGAGGTCGGAAACCTGCCAGAGGGGCGTCGCCCATTTTTTCTTTCAAGCTGGCGTGGTCGACTTTTTCCTAGCTTTTTCTCGTTTGTTTGAGCAAATTGAGATTCCGCACTTGGCAGAGTTGCTATAGACGGCGACCGGACCAAAATATCAAAAATTACCTCTGAGGTTGGACTGTGCCTTTAAGTTGATTAGATTCTACTGATCACCAAATCAATCAACAATATCGATTCATAGATCAAATCACTAAAATACGTTGCAGGCTGTGCTTCTTTGGATGGGGCGGGACAGGAGAGCAGGCCAGCCAGTTGAGTACTTACTGATTATCAAATAACTCGATATTATCGATCGGTGGATCAAATCACCGAAGCATTTTTTAGGTCGTGCTTTTTCGGATTGGATGTGACAAGGAAAGTGAGTGACAAGCTTGTTACTTACAATTCATAAAATCAATCGATACTAAATGGAAAACTTCAAATATTTTTCACGGGTATAACTGCGTAATATCGAGAACAAATGGACCTTTCCACCAAACGGCGGAAAGGAACAAACGGTCACCTACCGTAGCCAATAGCGACGACGGGGCAGATGTATTCGAAGCTATTGCAAATTATTACTATTCCAATGCTCATGCGAATAGTAGACTTCGAATAACGAATACATTCGAAAGACTCCCTTTGGAGGTCCAATTTTCAATATTATTCGAATGGCACCATTTTTCGAGGGCCGAATTTCGAATAGTATCCGAATGGGGCAATTTTAAAAATTCCTATCTCAAATAGGTATTCAAATGACAATTATTCAAATAATTCGATTAGGATCTACTCGAATGGCACAACTATACCATTTATCAAAGACAGGTTATTTGCACCGTTGTCGCCAAACGGTCCTTGCAGACTGTTTCCGTTTTCAAAGGGAAGTCAGATTGAATGTCTCTTTGAAGCTGCATCTCTTCGATTTTCGTCCAATGCACCTTTCATCCAAAGGCTGCATTCTGAAATCGGAAACCGGAGACCATCTGGCAAATGCGGGGTAGAGCATCACTGTGAAAAATGGGCATCGTATTGGCTCTATTAAAGCAAGATCGCCATGGTTCCTCTGCGTGCGCGTGCGCAGCGGAAGTAAGAGTCAGCCAGAGAGTGGGAGGAGAGGAGGAGAGCAGCATCGCAAGCGCACGCACACGCGATGAATGGTGAGAATAGCGTTTTTCATTAGAGGATACACGGGGCGGCTTTAGCGCTCACTGCCTGGCGCTGATTACGGAGTTTTTAAGGTTGTGAACGAGCGTTCCACGCGTGACGCCTTAGAAACACTTTTATACTTCAGCATTCATCCCCACGCATGTCGTGCTTGCGGTGAGGGCCATGAATAAATTATAGACCGTTCTCGACCAGACTGCATACAGTATGTCAGTCGGCATAGACAATTTAGCTCATCACCGCGTCCGAAAAGTACATATTTGTAGTATGTAGTTACGCCTCAATGCTCACTTGGCGTGGTTTATGTACGTGGTTTATTAGAAATGCGGAAAATATATCAAATGGAGTATTTGATGCAACAAAGGAACTATTTGCGATCCCTCATTTTTATCGAAGGAGAATTCCGAAATGAACAAGGGTGTCTATCTTTTTGATTAGCGCCGTGTCGATCAGGGATTGAACATTTTAGCGCTAGATGGCGAAAGGCTATTGACAATGGTCCGGAACAGATCATGGATCTGGAATAAAGATTCGTTAAAAATGTATGTGTTTGTATTCAGTGTATGAAAACGACATTACTTTCCGGTCCCCATAATATAATGTGTTCGCGGCGTTATTGATCAAAGGGCGGTTAATTTCACCCATTCTTAATGTTTACGACGAAGGAGACCATTTTTTCCCATTTTTCAGATCATTTCCAGTGATGAAGCAACAAGATTCTTCTGTGTGCCCCTGATTACATGCTTGCTTCCTATTTAGCAAACATTCGATTGAACTTCGATAACTAGAGGAGAGCTTTAAATAGAAGTCATGCTTCACTTTCTTCCCGTCCAAATCAAGAAAAGCATATCTCACGTTGAGTGGCTCGTTGGGTTAAGGGCAAAACGGGTGCGCGTCAAAGTCACAAAAAGCTCGCGTGATAAACACAATGAACTGGAAGAGAGAATGTTAGAGGCAGGGTTCTCCGCGATAAAAATGTGTGTTGTACTGACCTCATGAGAAAGTAGATCTGGCCATCACAAAAGTGAAAATAAGTGAAAAGTTGGAGAAAAAAACGCTCAAGAGCGAGTAGTTTCTTGGTGTCCGCCCGCATCCAGTTATCGAAATTTTTGTAAATGCCTGTTTTGCCATCTTTCATTTTGCTAGAGTAAATTCTTAGCACTTCTAGAGACCACTGACTACTTCAAGAGCAAAATAAAGGGCGAATAAACAAGCATTCAAGAAAATCTCGTTAAATGGGGGGGGGGGCGTGAGGGCACCCGTAATTAGCCGTTCTACCCTGTTTCTGCCTTTCACACAAGTTTTCACTTTTTCACTTCATTTTACTTTTCTGATAACCGAATCTACATGCTTATGAAGGGAGCGAAAAAATTCAATCGCAGGCTTCCCACAACTCTGTAAACGATAGCGCATGGTGAGAAAAGTTTGCCACAAGCCGTCTCTTCTTGTACATGGCAATGGAATCATTAAAGGCACAGGACACCCAGAAAATTATTTTTGAGCTTTTATGCTTATCATGGAAAGGGTCATACGCTGATCACAGTGGTATCTCTGAAATCTTCCAAGACCACCTATAAACAGAGTTATGGTTTCTTAAAAATGCCTATACGTTGAGGGTGGAAAATTGACGGACGAGTTGTGCCAGGCCTGTATTTCTTCTTATTCGCAATCGTTGCGCGAGAGCGAGCCAGGATAAGGAGACAATCCGGCGATGGACTGAAGAACACGAGTTCTCAAGATTTCATCCATCCATCCAGCCGATATCGAGGTCGAAAATCCGGAAGGGGGTCGGGCCTGTGGTGGTGAGCGAAGGGGGTCGGGCCCGAGGTGGTCGCTTATATCTCGCTTATTTGGAGGAATTGAGATCTCGCACTTGGCACGTGTTATACAGGAGGGGTCTACTACACAATCAAATAAAAAACACAAAATTCATGTCTGAGGGTGTACTGTGCCTTTAAACTCGTGATGCTCAACGGAATTTCGCACAACAAAAACCACACATCTACGAAGTATAAAGGGAGGTAGCGTTAATGGAACAAGCGCATCTACTGCAAGAGTTTTGAAGTCTATGTGAGACTGAGTTTTATTGAAACTGGAAGTGTGAGTAGTGCGCGACAGTGAAAAATCGATGAAAATTTCTGCGAAGCGGACGAGTTATGAAAATAGCGGCAAGCGACGAGGCGTGGTCCCAGAAATACTCCCCGAGGAGCATCTAGCCACACCGCCACTGCCAATCTCGATGCCAACACCAGCGCGCAAAATACTGCGCGACCCGTGATGGCCAGAGCAACCCGGGAGTTTCTCTCTGGAGACTTCATCTATGTCCAGCACGAGATGCTAAGAACAAGAAGAAGATTTCTTTGGCTAGATACTCTTCAGAATCGCGGATTCCACATCTCTTGCAGCCCAATGCGCCTGGTCTCTGCCGCCAAGCAGACAAATAATAGGGTTTTGCGACAGAAAGCCGGCAACCCTTGAGATGCAGCAGGACAGGTGTGCAGGAACATTTTTGGGCAACGTGTCAGAGAGCTTTCCTGCGCTAGAAATATTCATAGGAAAACGTGAAAATTTTTTGACAAATAAGGGGAGATTTCCGGGCAGCCTCGTAGAACATCAGAGGAAACCACGGGAGTGGCTGAGCAGCGTTCCGCTGCTATATTATGAATGCGCCTATCCTTAATGGCTTACACTGGAAACTAGATTCTACCCACTTTTTTATTCTATCTCACAGCAATCATCTATATCTCGGCGCTCACTGCAACCATCTACACTAACACGGCATTCATGGCAGTCCTCTGCAATATCACAGCACGCAAAGCAACCATCTACACTCTATTACGGTACTAATGGCAACCCACTACACTATCCAGGGATGCGCGGAATAAAGATATGAAAATTCGGAAATCGGTATTCGGAACAAAATTTTTTCTCGGGTTTCCGAAATCTGACGCGACACGCCCGAAAATGAGCGAGATGCGTTTTCGGGACGCGAAACGCGGAAAGAAATCAGAAATCATCTTACGTTTTTCCCATTCCAGATGACCCATTATTTTCGTATTCCGCAGCACTTTCCGCGGTTTTCGTATTGCGGAATGCCAAAAATTCGCGAACTGCGGGTTTTGGAATGCGAAACGCGGAACTCCGCTCATCCCTGATCCCAACGCTTACATCAACAACCTACACTTTATGACGACGCTCACGGCAACCATCTAGAGTTTGCGCAATAATTTTAGTCTAATGAATGGGTGGGTCTGCGGCGGTAAATCACCCCGCGCAAAACGAAACCCCATTCTTCAGTGAGGCCGTCAACCCCGCAATGGTTTGCCGTTCATGAATCTTAGCCATGGTCCATGCGTCAGACTAAATTGAAAACGAAAACCATACACTCTATACTTTAACATTTTCAGATTTTTTTCGAATATTCGACTTTTCGAATTTTTGAGATCTTCTGTGAGGAGAACCCAGCTGAGAGAAGATTTATTCTTAACTAACTATAAACACACCGGGCGGCCCTTTTATATGGCCACTCAACAACAACAACGTTATCACTGTGTATCATATCCATAACACCTCCCCTTCTTGAAAATATTCATGTCTCCACATCCGGTTGATTGCTGCACTTTCTTCGGTGAGGATCCATAACAATCCGTCTGGGGGCCGTACGTTTGCGTCTTGATCGTCTGGGAGGTGTCGTTTCTTGAACTCGTGATTCGGCTTCTGCTAAATCTATGGCAGGTTGAGTAGTCTTACCGTCTTTGAAAATCAGTCGTTTAGCATTTTGATGCTTGTTGTGCTGTTCTTACACAACGGCGTTTCTCTTGCGCGATTCAGTGACTTCCGGCCTGAGGAGTGCGAGTGTTGTTCGCAGTTTTCTACCGAGGAATAGTTCGGCTGGTGATTGGGAGTTGTCGAGTGCTGGGGTGGTGGTAGAACGGAACGTCAAGAGAAACCATCACGTAAAGCGGATATGAATGTAGCCAGCAGCTGTTCGAACTGCTTGTTCGTCACTGTGGCCATCCTGTCGCGGCCTCTTTGAGTCGTCAGTCCTGGTCGTGCTTCTTCGAGTCGGTGATCCTGATCTTGCTTAGGTATCCTGATCGCCACTGTTTAGTTCTTCTGTGAGGAGAACCCAGCTGAGAGCAGATTTATTCTTGACTAACTATGAACATACCGAGTAGCCCTTTTATATGGCCACTCAACAACAACAACGTTATCACTGTGTATCATATCCATAACACGAATGATTCGGGATTTTGAAGTTTTCGAATATTCAACTTTTCGAATAATTCTGAATTTTGGAGTTTTCGAACATTCGACTTTTCAAATGATTCGGAATTTTGACTTTTTCGAATATCCGACTTTTCGAATATTTCGGGATTTTGAATTTTGGAGTTTTCGAACATTCGACTTTTCAGATGATTCGGGATTGCGAAGTTTTCGAATATTCGAATTTTCGAATAATTCGGGATTTTAAACTTTTCGAATGAAAAGTCGAATTTTTCAATCGACTGTCGAATGATTTTTGAATTTTTTTTCATTTGACTTTTCGAGTAAGTCAAAAAAATATTTTGTCATTCGCACTACTTTCCAGAAAAAACTCAAATTACTTCAGCTAGCATATTCTACCTTTCCTTTGGGACTGAACTAAACTGTAGCATAGAGAAGCAAACAAACTATATATTTACGAGACGGCTGGCTATATCAGAAAATATACGCATTATTAAGTATATGCCATAGATAATGCAAACAACTGCTTCTCATTATTTAATTCCGATAGGAAGTATGTAGAAACCAGTAACTCGGGCACCAGTTTTACAAATAGACTATCGAAACCCGCCGCCGTCTTAGACATCTTTCATAGTCCTCACCGCAAGCGCAGCACGCGCGTGATGCGCTGGAAGCGCGGAGGACTATAGGGGTCTGCAGAGTTGAAGTTTCGGCGTTGCTCGCAGCGACGAACAGCACTGGGTGATGTAATATCGATTACATTCGGCGACGATGGCGACCGACGCGGACCGAAGGGCGACGAGGGGGCACCGCAGAGTGTTTTGACGCCGCGACGGCCATACATCACTGCCAGCGAGCGGCAACCGACGCCGCGACGATAATGTTTTGGAACATTTCTGTCGCTGCGTCAAGGCTAACGCTCGGCGACCACTCGCCGGTCTCTGCAACTCCGCAGACCCCTTATGAAAGTTCTCACCGCGCGGGACGTCGCTATAGCGGCAGCGCCCGATTAGTATACTTAGTATCCGAATCACTCCTTCTCGGATATCCGTGATTCGGATAATCCGATGTCCGAAAACTCAAAAAAACGCATTATCTGAATCGAACCAATATCCAAGAAATAAAAAATCAGAATTATCTGAATCGTACCATTATCCGAAAGGACGAAAATTCGGATAAAATTCGGATAAATATCGGATAACATCGGATAAAATTTGGGTAAAATTTTGGATAAAATCGGATAATTTTCGCATAAAATCGGACAGTTTTTGGATAAAGTCGGGGGCGATTGCACCAGGCCACGCCCAGTTTCCGTATCGCCTTCTATTTAGTGCATCAACCCACCAATTTCCTCCTCATTCCGAAATCAAAAGAGTCATTGAGGCGCGGAAAAATTTGTGTGGTCAAGTGAAATGACCAAGTGGCTAGTTATTCAGTGTAGAAGTTTTTTTCTATAGTTGCTTTGAAAACTTTTTACTTGCTAGTTGTCCTGAAAAACCTGTTTATGGATAATACTACGACAACGACGACAGAATAATTGAAGATTTGTTTTTAAATTTTCATTAGTATGCCTATATGAAGATTGAAGTTTGTAAGTGAACATGTTGCAAATGCAACAAAGTACTACTGTTCGCTCAATTATGGATGTTTCAAAGGCTTGCCTCGAGTACCTGGCTTATTTTTACCGTTTTGCCTCAACTTTGTTCCGAAATTATCCGAAATTATCTGACCGGATATCCGTATCCGAATCATTGGAAAAATGGCATTATCTGAATCGATCCATTATCCGAAATTTTGAAGAAGCGGATTATCTGAATCGAACCAATATCCGGAAAATTTAAAATTGGCTCTATCCGAAACGATCCATCATCCGGAAAACTAGCTTCAGATAACAAGTATACCGAACAGCCATAACGGTTTCGCCATTTCAATCAATACATCCTTCTCAGTTTAGGTCCACTAACATTGAAGGCAGTCTTACACGATTTTTTGGATGTTTTTTGCCGTAACTGCAGTTCAACGTCGCAGTGCACGTTATGGTATGTTTGCACAAGGTGCTGAGTTGATCGCAAAACGCTTGGCTCCGGGCGAGATTGAACCAGCATATTCCCTTTCCGGGGGAGCGCCTTATCGCACTGCACCACCGTAGCCCCAGCGCCGCTCTCACTCAACTGCTCGGTAAATCTTCACCGAAGCAATCATCCTTTCACCCGCATAACGGGATGAAACAGGAATACCGTCAGAGACTATCTAACAGTCGTAGACCTGTCAAGATGATCCCCGGAAAGGGAATATGCTGGTTCAATCTCGCCCGGAGCCAAGCGTTTTGCGATCAACTCAGCACCTTGTGTAAACATTGAAGGCAGTGTTCAATATCGCACCCGAGTTCGACCCAAAAACGGGCTTCTTGGGTCGTGAGGTAACTAATAGTGAAAAAACCGCCCAGGAAAATAGAAAAAAGAATAAGCTAAAATAACGGTCTCTAACGTTAAGAGCGTGGACGAGAATTATTAGCTCTGCTGATTTCCGCAAGCGCGCGCTAATCGGTAAATCTGCCGGAATCGATCAGGCTGATTTGCCATCGAAACGTGAAAAAAATCGATTTGCCATCGAAACGTGTGCGACGCCATAAGCTCGTGTGAATGCGGGGCGGATCGGGATAGGTAGGCGCACTGGAATAACTTTCAAAGACGTTTTCATCAATCTCTGGCCCGTTTTCGCTGCTTTCTTCGACCCTGTCCCCTCCAGTTTAGTTTAGTTTAGTTTAGTTTTATTACGATTACATAAGGCAACCTTTGGAGCATCTCCCAACTTAGTATTTCACACTTAAACCTCGAGAACGAGTTTTATCGTGAAGACTGCATTTAAGAATTATGTGACTATCCTACGGTACCGTATACGCAAGTGCAAACCAGGAATTTCTGTGCATGTCACAGTTAAGGCCCAACTTTAGCCCGCACCGCCCTGGCGGTGGCGCCGGAGGTTTTATATAATCCGTTTTCGAACGCGATTTAGTTCCGTTCGTCGCGTGCGTCTGCGTGCGTACGCACCGTCTCCTTTTCCCCACAATTTCTCGCTGTCTCTACCCTCGCCCCGCAAAAGCGCACGAGGGAACAGAGTAAATCTGGCTCGGAACCAGAGGGATCGATCACCTGCAAAGGGTGGGGGCATCGTGTATCAACACCCCCGAGGAGGAGAGAGAAACGGGGGAGGAGCGAGGTTCCTGATTGGACGCAACGCGGGGCTAGGCCGTGTTGCGTCCAATCAGGAACCTCGCTCCTCCCCCGTTTCTCCCGCCTCCTCGGGGGTGTTGATACACGATGGCCACCACCCCCTGCAAATAGAGTTGACGCAATATTACGTCCACTAGCAAATGCGCACATTATATTCTTGACAGAGTGCACCTTCATCTCCTCTCAACAATAGGGTCTAATGTTCTGTAATCCCAAATGGGTTCATTTGTGGGTGCTTGACATGAAGCTGGACTTTGTTTTCGTTCTGTGGTACGGCGCGGGGTGGGATATTCACACCGGGGTCTGAGCTGCGCAAGGGTGGAGGGAAGGGGGTCTAAGGCAGTAGAGAAGAGTGGAGGCGATGAAGTGATTGGCAAAGGCGAAGACGACCAGAAGTATTAAAGAAATAAATATTATTTCAATAAAATGTGAGTTCGTGAATTTATTTTGCAAGTTAAAAAAGAACTGGAACACTCTACTAACTACTTCTGACCCTTTTTAGCTGATGACGCTGTGTGTGAGATGATTTTCTTCAATTTTAGATTGGATTACCCGTGGACAATTACCAATTACCCGTGGACATCCGCGCCGACTGCGCCCGAGAGAAATTCCGAAAAGTTCGAAATGCTGTGGATTTTTCCCCCACCGTTCATACTCGATTTGGAACGGCCTCCCAACGGAGTGCGTTCTTCAACCAACCCTGGAGTCTTTCGAAAGATAACTATATAATCTGATTCCAGGAAAACTCGTTCCGGTTACGAAACTACGCAACTTCAACTACAACTAGTAATTGCATATATCACATGGTCCTCGGCAATCAGCGAAAGCATAGCCACTCGTTTTGTTTATCTCATGGTACCCTACAGTCAGCAACTAACCTTCATTTTATATCAACCACAACCAGTCATTGGCTAATCATTGCATATATTTCATGGTCCTCGACAGTCACCGACAGCATGGACAGTCTTCGGTATATCTCATGGTTCCCGGCAATCAGCGACTAACCTATCAATTTCATCCACTGCAGCCACTCATTGGCCACTAAATGCAAATATCTCGTGATCCTTGACAGTCAGGGACAGAATGACTTATCATCTTCTAACAATCAACTACAGCAACGTATTTGGTATATCTCATGATCCTCAGCAGTCAGCGACAGAATCATGAACCATCTGCTATCAACTACATCCACTTATTGCGTAAATATCATGGTTTTCGATTCTAGGCAAGGTTGCGCCTACTTAAATCCAGAATATATAACTACCGATGAAGATATACGTTTCGGCGTGACCTTCCACACCCTTTTGAAAATCGCCCAACAATTCTCATATTTGGGCTGACCGCCCAAATTAATCCTGACAGTAGTCCCGAGCGAAAAGTTTGAACTGAGTTTCAAAAATCAAAATATAGCGCCAGTTTTTTTTTTGAAATTCAATGTCATTTTTTTCCATTTTCGTGATTTTTATTCTCAAAATGGAGCGTCTCTCATTATCAATATCAATGCGAACATTATTTGGACAAGCATTGCATTAAAAAATCATGAAAAAAGAAAATTTGGAATGATCGAAATCACGAAGAAATCCATGGTAATATTCCGCCGTTGAGTTCAATATGTACAATAGAGAGGGTGCGGGTGGAGAAAAAGGAATCAGAGTTGCTGGGGGCAGAGCACTGAGCACAACGGAATCACGGATCGTGATGCCTCACAGAACTGAGACCCGAACAGGAGAGGTGCACTCACCTCTGATCACATCCCAAGGACAGCTCTTGGAGGCGGAGTTTCTACATTTGTACTTTCTAACTTACCTTCTCATACAATTCCAGATGTTCCCAAGGACGGTACTCTCTCTGCTCTCTGTCCCCATCAGCTGTCCTTGCAGGTGGCTTCAATGCTTACACTTTCTGTTCTGCACTTAAAGGCAGTGGTCGCGCTTAAATATGCTCGTCTTCTTTTCCTCTCTGAACCCTTTTCTGGGTATTTAGTAGAACCTATAAGAAAAAATCGCGAAAAAACGCTGTTTTTAGCCAAATTTGAAGCCTGAACTTCCTTGTATTTTGATGGTGGACGAGTCCACACCACATCATCGGCATCGATGATCTCTAGTATCAAGAACATCAGTTGGCTTGAAATTGAATTTCAATCAATGAAACTTCGGATTTATGTACTCATCTAGTCAAAAACATTGACTAAAGTGCTTGCTTTCATTGTTCAACTATTTTATTGAGTAAATTTGCATTTATTTCTTCCTCTGAGTGTCGATGATTTTCGACTGCTTGGCATGAGATTAAGTCTGACGCCAGAGGGGAGGACGTCGAGGAACGGACTGAGGAGTGTGATCTGGTTATTCTCAACGATGATCAGCCCACTCGTCTCCCTGCCAACGACCGACCTTCTAGCCCGGATATCTCTCTCGTTTCACCCAATCTTTCCGATGCTTGCACCTGGTCCACTTCTACAACTCTTTCCAGTGACCACATCCCCGTATTTCTCCATATTGATCTCTCAAACTCTCTCGCCCCTTATAATGGTATTCGTCAACGTTCTTATCTCAATTTAGGCCTTGCCGACTGGGGCCTGTTCAGAGGTTGCGCTCCGCTAGGCAGCTGATTACCCATGGACTGGCGATGTGCACCAGAAAGAGCGCCACGTGTCTGACGCCATCCGGAAAGCTACAAAAGCGGCTATACCTGAAGGACGTGTGAAAAGTTTCTACCCCTGCCCTTCTCCACCGATCGACATACTTCCGTTTCTGGCTCACAATAGCTGTAGCACTCGTATCTCGTTATTCACATAGATTTGTATTCGCTATTTCTTTTTCGCGTTATTATTGACATTAGCTTTGAATTTTCAAATGCATTCGTATGTGATAAGTTTCAATAGTAAATAAATAAATAAATAATGTGACCGGGGGGATACTACAAAAAATCAGGTTAGGAGACGAAAGGAGAGCTGAGAATCATTTGGATCCTGAAGTGGCCAAGCTGTATGATGAGATTAAAAGAGACCTGGACAAGCACAAGAAAGACAGTTGGGATAAGTTCACTGAAAAGTTGAATTTCTAAGCCGATGGAACAATGACGTGGAAAGTATTGAGGAAGCTCTATGGCAAGTCCGCCCCCTTCTTGAACTCTACCATAGAGTTCGATAACAGCGTCTTCAAATCAGGAAAGGCTGCCGCATATGCTCTTGGCAAAAACTTTTTCATCACACGTACCAAGCGAGGCGTACAAAACAGAGTCACGGTAAGAGAACTGAGCCGTCTGCCGCTGATGAACGCTTCCGAGGGCTTCACTTCTACGCAAGTGGAAAAGGCTATCAAGGACATGCGGAATTCGAAGGCAATCGGACCAGATGATATCTTTCCAGCCATTCTGAAGAAACTTCCAATGGAACTTCTACTGCTGATCACAAATGTCATGAATACTTCTTTCCGTACCTGCACCCTACCCCAAGTATGGAAGACGGCCAATATGATACCCCTGCCTAAGCCAGGCAAATCGCAAAGCACGGCAATGGGCTATCGCCCTATTAGCCTGCTATCACCTATCGCGAAGATAGCCGAGAAGCCAATCGTAATAGACCTGGCAGAGCAGAATGAGGGACAACAACATCAACATGCGTTCAGGAAGCTTCACTCCACCACCACTGCCCTTCTGGAGATTGTAAGCTATGCAGTCGATGGGTTGAACGCCAGGAAGACTCTCAGAACCGTGGCCGTTGCCCTTGATCTAACTAAAGCATTTGATTCCGTTAACCTGGGACTTCTGTCCGAGGAACTATTGCAGTCCTCGCTACAACCGTGCCAGAAGCGTTGGATTACAGCGTTTACGAAGGCCCGTCGGGCCAAAGTACTGTTCCAGAATCACGTCTCCGATAGTATACCTATAGCAGCCGGTGTCCCGCAGGGTGCAGTTCTGTCACCTGCCCTCTTCAGCCTGTACATTGAAGACCTACCCGAGCCTCCTGAAGATATAAAAATTGTTGCGTATGCCGACGATATCACCATCATGTGCCGAAACCGCGACATACAGGTAGCCGCAAACAAAATCAGCGACTATCTCCCCGAGCTTAAAATCTTTCTCGATAGCATGATGCTCACAGTTTCCGCGGCAAAATCTTCTGTTTCGGTTTTCACATCTGACCCAAAGGAACACAGTGCCCAACCTGTTGTCAGGTGGGATGGTGACCTCTTGCCTACAGCGAAATCTCCCAAACTGCTGGGCCTCGTTTTGGACCCATCACTGAAGTTTCACAAAAATGCAGAACAGAAGCAAACAGTCGTCAAGGCGAAGCTCAACGTTCTGAGGGCTTTAGGTGGAACGTCCTGGGGTTGCAGCAGAGAGACAATCTTGACGACATATCAAGCCATTCTGCAGCCTGCATTGGAGTATGCTGCAGCTGTCTGGAAGCACATCGTGTCGGACAGTTCCTGGACTAAGATGCAGCGAGTTAAAGGCAGTGGTCGCGATCAAATATGCTTGTCGTCTTTTTCTCTCCAAATCCTTTCCTGGGTCTCGAGTAGTAGGACCTATAAGAAAAAATCGCGAAAAAACCACTGTTTTGGGCCGAATTTGAAACCTGAGCTTTCTTGTCTTTTGATGGTGGACGAGCCCTCTCCACATCATCGGCATCGATGACCTCTTATATCAAGAACATCAGCTAGCTTGAAATTGAATGTCAATCAATGAACCTTCAAATTTATGTACAGATCTAGTCAAAAACATTGACTGAAGTGATGCTTTCATTATTAAACTGTTTTTATTCGTTAAATTTGCATTTATTTCGTCCTCTGAATGTCGATGGTTTTTGACTGCTCGGCATGAGACTGCGATCTGTTTCGTCATCGCTGTGCACGTGTGCACGAACTAGCTTCTTTGGGCCCTAGAAACTCTATTTGTAGACCGTTTTTCACCGCGCTACCTTCATAGTTTTTCAGCTGTTTTTGATCTAAGCTGATTTTTGTAATTTTTTCGATAACGTTTTTCATCGTGACCACTGCCTTTAAGAATGCTGCACTTCGAATCGCCACCGGATGTGCAAAAAAGCTCTCCGATTGAGCACCTTCACGCCGAGGCCCGCATCTTGCCAGTGAAAGAGCATTGCCAGCTTCAGGCTCAGCAGTTGTTCATTAATGTCCTTAAGCAGCCTGATCATCCGTCGAGAAGACTAGTAAATCCCGTAAGAGAGAGAGATCTATCAGAGTGCCGTTTGCCGATGCTCCGAACAAAGTGAATGTACAGAGATGGACCGACTCGAATCAAGAACGGATTCGTCTCTTACGCGCGGAGCACACCCGGTTCGTTAAGGATCGTCAACCCTATTCTCGGTGATGTGCCGCCCAGGGTATGTGATACCGAGTCCGAGCTCGGTAGGCGCGCCAGGTGTATCCTCGCTTCGTTACGCTGCGGACATTCTCCATCGCTTATGTCTTACCTGCACAGGATCGACAATAGCCAGCCTGACGTGTGCCCGGACTGTGGAAACCAAGGCCACGACACTAAACACCTATTTGATTGTCCGAAGAAACCAACAACGCTCAGTACAATAGCTTTGTGGACGAAACCAGCGCTGGTCGCCCGGTTCTCAACTTGAGACAAAACCCTCTCAGTGGCTGCAAAGAAGAAGTATAGAACTCTGCGAGGTTGCCGGCGACACCCCCGCGGATTTTTTAAGGCCACTCCCTTAATTTTTTTCTAAGGAATCGCTCGCTCGCGTCGCTCGCACCTTTGTCACTATGCCGAAGCCTTAATTATAGCGTCGCGTCGCGAATAAGCTCTGAACGCCGTCTTATGGTGAGGACTCCTTTCGAGTCGAGTGCCACATGAGTGAGTCATCATTGATAGTTTCGCTCCACCTTGGTTTCGAAACTCACTCACTCACTCACTCATCCCGTTAGCTGGCGGCTGGCGGAGCAGGATGACCTCTCAACCAGTACACTGCTGTAGGTGCCATAGGAGCTCTTGTGGCCTGAACGATACGCTTCCATTCAGTACGGTTCGCAGCAATTAATCTAGCATTAAGGACACTGCACCGTTGGGACTTCAGATCCGCCTCGACTTGCTTCAACCACGTCTTTTTCGGGGCTGCTCTTTCAACCTTCCACAGTGCAGGGCGCTCTCTCCATAACAATCTGCGCGGAAGTCGGTTTGTTTCCATTCTGCATACGTGTCCGAACCATCGTAGCCTTCTCGTTCGAACTTGTTCTTCGATCGTGGGGCTGATGGTCGCGCAAGTATCTCGGATATCTTCGTTCCGCGTCCGATCTCTTAAAGTTATCCCGAGGATTTGCCGCAAACACCGCGTTTGGAAGACCTCCAGCCTGCTGTAATCCGACTTCAGCAACGTCCACGACTCTGACCCGTACAGTAGGATTGGCACTATGAGCGCGCGAAACATCCGGATCTTTGTCTTGATTGACACATTACGCTTCTTCCATAAACAACAGCCCAGCGAAGCGAAAGCAGCCGACGCCTGCCCGATCCTGCACAGTATCTCCGATGTAGCCACTACCTTTCGCTCTTGCACCACCGATCCGAGGTACTTGAACTCCTTGACTTGCTGAAGCTCAGCTCCTCGATGAACACAGAAGCACGTGAACCGTCCGACGTCATGACTTTAGTCTTCTCCTTATTAATCCGCAGCCCATACGATTCCGCGATTTGTGCCATATCATTCAACAAAAGCGTGGCTTCCATGTCAGTATCGGTGAACACTGCACTGTCGTCCGCAAACATCAAATCCGTGACAAAATCGTTATCGCCAAATTGGACTCCTCTTCTATTTTCAAAGGTCTTTCTCATAATAGCAACGACCACGGTATTAAAGAGGAGCGGTGAAATCACATCTCCCTGCCGGACGCCTGCATCGACTCTGAATTCTTCGGATAGCTTGTTTCCGACGCGGACACAGCTAGTCGAGCCTCTATAAATTTCCTGCAGAAGCTTCACCATTTTTCCTGGCATGTGTTCGCATTCCATCGATTTCCATAAGGCGGGCCAGTGCACGGAATTGAAAGCCGACTTGAAGTCTATGAAGGTGATAACGATGCGCTTTCCACAGCGAATCCTTTCCTCCATAACTTGACGAAGTGTGAAAATTTGATCGCTGCATCCTCGACCCGGACGAAAACCTGCTTGTTCTTCGCGGCAGGGACTCTCCCGATGGCGTGGAAGTCTGGGCTGGATAGTTCTCGTGTGGGCTTTACCAACAATCGACAACAGGCTGATCCCGCGATAGTTTTTACAGTCTCTGGCATCGCCCTTTTTATGGATAGGCACGACAATAGCCTTTTTCCAGGTAGACGGCACGCTCTCTGTCCGCCATATGCGCGTGATTAACTGATGCAACTGACGCAGTAGAACATCTCCTCCTGCCTTGATGACCTCAGCAGTGACATTGTCAACACCGGACGCCTTTCCATTCTTTAGCGACTTGATTGCCGCCTTCACTTCTTCCGCAGTGGGTTCCGAGTCAAGCGCGCTGTCTCCCTCTGGTACCTCGACTAGTATCGGTTGGGCCAGTGGCCCTTGTGGCGCATCGTGAGTATAGAGTTCACTGAAGAACTGCCTCCATCGCAACAGACGCTCATCTGCTGATCGCACAAAAGACCCATCCGTATTCCTGATGGAATCGCTCATGGGTTTGGTCTTCTTTCTGGAGACGGTTGAGTGTGTTGTACAATGTGCGATAGTCGTCCCTTCCAACTGCCTCCTCCACTTCGTCTGCTACCTTATTCCAGCATGACTCCCGCTCTTCCTTCAACTTTCGACGAAGCTCCTGACACAATTGCCGATACCGTCCGAAGTCCGTTAATTTTACTCGCTTCCGTTCGTCCACGAGACGGAGAGAATCGTCCGATATCCAAGGCTGCGTTCGCCGGCGAATAACAGGGCAGAGAGGCTCTGCGCATTCAAGAGCGACTTCAACTGTCTGCTTCTCGTGCTCGTCCACAGACAAGGCGTCTTCCAGAACCGCGAACCGATTCGACAGCGCGAGTTGAAATGTTTCTTTTTGTTCCTGGCGCCATCAAGTGTGACCAGTCAAGTTTCTTTCTAGGGGCCACCTCACGCCAAGGTCGTCGTAAGCGAAGCTGCATTACAGCACGCAAGAGATAATGGTCGGATCCACAATCAGGCCCTCCCATGGCTCGAACATCTTTCAGCGATGATCTAAAACGTGAGTTTATCAGCACGTAGTCCAAGGTGGCCACATCTCGTCCAGTTGGATTCCTCCATGTTAACTGATGCTTCTTGGGGTGCCTGAATTGACTGTTACCGATGGCAAGCTCGTTGAACGCAGCGAACGAAAGTAGGCGTAGTCCATTATCGTTTATTTCGCCCACGCTGAACCTGCCCAACACTCCTTCCCAGCCTGTTCTGTCACTACCGACTTCTTGCGTTGAAGTCACCCGCTACAATGGTGACATCGGTTTTCGGGATAGTATTCAGCACGTCTTGGTGTTGGGTGTAGAACTCGTCCTTGTCAACGTCAGAACTTGGCTCCGTTGGTGCATAGATGGACACGACGTGGGTCTTGATTGTTCCGCTCAAAACAAGAACAGCGATCCTGCCAGAAATCGGCTCGAATGAAACAACGCTTCCAGCTGCGCGACTGCCCTAGCATAAATCCAACACCATTGCGATGTCCGTCCTCACCGGAATAGTACAGCACCATCTTTTCGCTACTCTCCGGCACCTGAATGGGCACCGTTCCACATCCGCTCATCCCTCAGCTCCGGAAAGTGCAGCAATCGATATGTTGGACCTTGACAACTCTCTTGTTATTATCTCTTTCTGACCGACGCAGTGTCCCGTTCGCACATACCATGCTCCAATGCTGAGCTCCTTCTTAGGTGTCACTAGTCGTCGTCCATTTTGGCCAGTAGTGTTCTTCTCACCAACACCCTGGATCCCTAGTGTTGGCGCATCGGCTGCCCCGGATGCGGTAGCTTCTTCCTTGTTTCCTAAGAGACTTTCCATGGTTACCACCTAAGTTTTCCAGCCCGTCGGTAGTACGGGGGGCCAACCCTCCTCCTTTCTCATCCGGGCTTGGGACCGGCAATGGCGGTTTCGAAACACATCTACGATTTGCGTCAATGTGCATCCTTGGCGCGCAACCTGCTCGTGGGTCAATGGAATGTTTTGGAAAATCAATTTATTCGAAAAAGTCGACTATCGAATTCATTCGAGTGTTTCCGTAAATTTTCGAGTATTCGACTTTTCGAATAATTCAGGATTTTAAACTTTTCTAATATTCGTCTTTTCCAATGATTCGGGATTTTGAACTTTTCGAATAAATCGGAATTCTGACTTTCTCGAATACCCGCCTTTTCAAATAATTCGGGATATCGATCTTTTCGAATATTCGACTTTTCGAATAATTCGGAAATTTGCCTCTTTCGAATATTCGACTTTTCGAATAATTCGACGTCGACTTTTTCAATCGAATGATTTTTCGAATCATTCGATTCGGTCAAAGTATAATACACTCTAACTCGGCTTTCACTGCAACTGCCGAGATGTCTTATGTTCATGCCGTGGCAGTGTGGAGGAAAGAAGATCGCCTCTGTGCAAACCGACGTCACCTTCTCCACGTAGAGGGTTTTGTCATGGGAGAAAGGCTGGCCGGCCGCGTCTCTCCTTAGGATTCTCCTGCTAAGGGCCGGCATGGAGAGGAATCCTGGACCCGCTCAGAAGAAGAAGAGGTACCCATGCGCCACGTGCGGCAAGGATGTTATCTGGAGAGATACCAGCGTCCAGTGCTTTGGATGCCAAAGCTGGGTGCATCTCTCCTGTTCGGGTCTCAGTTCTGTGAGGCATCACAACTCTGCTTTTCACTGGGTTTTATGCTCTTCACCTACCAACTCTGATTCCTCTTCCTCAAATCGCCCCCTTTCCATTGTACATATTAATCTCAACGGCCTTCGTGCCAAACTTTCTGAGCTCTCTCTCTTCGCACGTACTTACCA
Source organism: Aplectana chamaeleonis (assembly GCA_029168955.1). Taxonomy (NCBI): domain Eukaryota; kingdom Metazoa; phylum Nematoda; class Chromadorea; order Rhabditida; family Cosmocercidae; genus Aplectana; species Aplectana chamaeleonis. Next base: position 389,466 of record JAPDOI010000424.1, read on the forward strand.
TCCAGACGTGATCATGGTTCAGGAAACCAAGCTCTCTCCATCACCTACCCGTCCTCATCCTAATATCCCGGGCTACACTGCATTCCATGCGCCAAGGTCAGCTCTTGGCGGAGGGGTTTCAACCTTTGTTTTATCTTCTCTCCCCTCCCACCTCATACCCAACACCCCCACGGATGGTACTCTCGAGTACCCTCCAATCCATCTCCCTCTTGAAACACCCCTTTCTCTTTTCAACATATATATTCCACCCACTACCTCACGCCCCCCCATTCCTCTACTTAAGCAGCTACACAACTGCTCCCTCTCATCTTCGGTTGTCTTCGCGGGCGAATTTAATGCTCACACCTTTTGCTCGTCACTTGATTCTGACGCTAGAGGAAATGACGTCAAAGAATGGGCAGGGGAGTGTAACCTGGTCATGTTAAACGATGATCAGCACACTCGCCTCCCTACCAACGGGCGATCTTCCAGCCCAGACATATCTCTTGTCTCGTCCAACCTCTCTAGCTCTTGCTCATGGTCCACCTCAACCACTTTGACAAGTGACCGTGTCCCCGTCTTTATCCATATCGATCTCTCCAACTCTCTCGCTCCCTATTCTGGTGTTCGTCAACGTTCTTATCTTAATTTAGGCCGAGCAGACTGGAGCCTGTTCAGTGAAGTTGCGCTTCGCCTGCCGGCAAATTACCCGTGGACAGGCGACGGGCACCAGAAAGTGTCATTTATCTGACGCGATCTGCAGAGCCATGAAAGCGGCTATTCCTGTCGGCCGCGTCAAGACTTTCTATCCAAATGTCACAAGGGAGATCTTCGATAATATCACGACAAGAGATGCCAGGAGAACGGTCAACCATCTGGACCCCGTCGTTGCTGAACTTGACGACAAGATCAGAAAGGATTGAGACAGGCACAAGAAAGAAGAGTGGGAAAAGTTCACCGGGCAATTGGATTTCAAGACGGACCGTGCAGCTACTTGGAAAGTACCAGGCCTTCCAATAATTCCTGTCCGAAAATTTTCAAAATTCTATAATTTTCCTTAGAAGTGTTATAATATCAGGCAAGTGTAAGAACCTTCTAGAAAGTTCTCCAAAGTTCTACGCTAGGGGTATATAAGGCGCAGTCGCCGCGTCTAGCTGGGCGTCCCCGACGGGTCTCGGTCCACCTGCTGCACGACAACGCGCGCCCCCACGTGGCGAAGGAGACCCAGCAGAAGTTGGCGACGCTCGGCTGGGAGACGGTTGCCCATCCGCCGTATTCCCCGGACCTCGCCCCCTCCGACTACCACTTGTTCCGCCCGCTGAGGCACCATTTGGCCGGAAGAAAATTCACCAACTACGACAACCTCAAATCCGACATCGCGGACTTCTTCGAGTCGCAGCCCCCGGAGTTCTGGGCGAAGGGCATCGGCGACCTGCCCAATCGATGGGCCACTGTTGTGGATAACTGTGGTGATTATATCGTTGATTAGACTTGTTTTTCAATAAAGTTGTAAAAAATTAAAAATGGTGAATTTTTCGGACAAGAATTATTGAACAACCTGGTATTACGGAAGCTCTCGAGTAAGAGCTCGCCTGCTACCGTCTCCACAATCGAATTAGACAACGGTGTATTCAAATCAGGAAAGGAAGCCGCTTATGCGCTCGGGAAAAGTTTTTTCATCACCATTGCAAAGCGTGGTCCGCATAATAGAGTGACTGTACGAGAGCAGTGCGGCCTCCCGTTTATGAGCACGGCCGAAGCGTCCACTTCGACGCAAGTTGAGAAGGTTATAAAGGATATGCGGAACTCTAAAGCGGTTGGTCCAGACGGGACATGTCCTGCTGTCTCGAAGAAGATACCGGATGAAACTCTTCCGCTTCTCTTTGATTTGATAAACACCTCGTTCAGATCGTGCACCATCCCACAGAATTGGAAGACAGCTAACGTTGTGCCGCTGCCCAAGCCGGGGAAACCTCAGGCTTCAGTCAAGGGATACAGACCAGGGATGAGCGGAACAAAAATACGAAATTTCGGAAATCGGTTTTCGGAACAAATTTTTTTTCTCGGGTTTCGGAAAGCGGGCGCGAAACGTCTGTAAATGCGCGGAAATTCGGTTTTCGGAACGCGAAACGCGGAAATCCGCTCATCCCTGATACAGACCCATTAGCTTCCTGTCCACGCTCGCAAAGGTAGCCGATAAACTGATCGTAAAGGATCTTGCAGAGCACAATGAGAACCAGGTGTTTCAGCACGGATTCAGAAAGCTGCATTCCACCACGACAGCTCTGCTGTAGATTACAAGCTTTGCCATTGATGGGTTCAATGCCCAGAAGCCACAGAGAACTGTGGCTGTTGCCTTAGATCTTACCAAGGCATTCGACACGGTAAACCAAGGAGTTCTCTCAAACAACTTACTGGAATCATCAATACCGCCGTAGCAGAAACGCTGGATATCGGCATTCATCAAGGGCAGACGAGCCGGAGTTATGTTCCAGAACCATGTCTCCAATAGTATTCCTATTGCAGCTGTAGTCCCGCAAGGCGGCGTTTTATCGCCTGCCCTCTTCAGTCTGTACCTCGAAGACATGCCCGCTCCTCCCCAGGATATCAAGGTGGTCGCATATGCCGATGATATGACAATAATGTGTCGGGATCAGGGATGAGCGGAGTTCTGCGTTTCGCGTTCCAAAACCCGCAGTTCCGCGCATTTTCGGCATTCCGCGTTCCGCATTCCGAAAACCGCAGAAAACACCGTGGAATGCGAAAATATCGACTCGTCTGGGACGTAAGAAAACATTAGATAATTTCTGAATTTTTCCGCGTTTCGCGTTCCGAAAACCGCATTTCCGCGCATTTTCCAGCGTTTCGCGCCCAATTTCCGAAACCCGAGAAGAAAAATTTTGTTCGGAAACCAGAAAACCGATTTCCAAAATTCCATGTTTTTATTCCGCTCATCCCTGGTCGGGATCGGGATATGCATGTGGCCGCCTCCAAGATCAATGAGGGTCACACTGAAAAGTTTTTTCGACTGCAAAATGCTTAAGATCTCTGCATCCAAATCCTCGGTATTCGTACTCACAACGGATCCATCAGAGCACAGCACCCACCCGCATGTCGACTGGGACGGAGATCGATTACCTGCTGCTCGCTTTCCCAAACTGCTCGGTCTGGTGCTCGATCCATCGCTCAAGTCTCACAAGAACACCGAGCAGAAGCAGGCCGTTGTCAAAGCGAAGCTTAATGTGCTCAGAGCCCTGGGCGGTACATCATGGGGCAGTAGCAAGGAAACTATTGCCAGGACCTACAAGGCCATACTTCAGCCCTCTCTGGAGTACGCTGCACCGGTGTGGCAGCACTTGGTATCAGAAACCTCCTGGACCAAGATGCAGCGTATACAGAATGCCGCACTTCGTATAGCTACCGGATGTGCAAGAAGTTCCACAACACACCAAGGACTGGGCACAGTCTGCATGGTTTTACGTGCAGAGCTGGCTCCGTTTTTGTTTCGTTGAACTCCAATATTCCCTTCATTCCCCCCTGCTTCTGCTCTTCCAAGTGATTTTCGAGAGGAAAGCTGCTACGTTTCTGAGAAAATGTACTCTTTTCATATGAAATATGTTCCTCACATTTATGCTTAGTGAGTATATGGGTTAGTCACTGTATCTTCTCTTTAAATTTAGTTGATAAATGAATGAGCGATTTTTTCTATAACGTCTACCTTATGTAGCGTAATCAATCAATAAATAAATAAATAAATAAATAAATAGAAGTTCCCCAGCCGAGCACTTGCATGTGGAGACACGATTATTGCCAGTAAAGGAGCACTATCAGCTCCAGGCCCAACAATTTTTCTTCAGTATCATAAAGCAACCCAACCACCCCTCATGGAGAGTGCTGAACCCCGTCAGGGAGAGAGACATCAGAAAGCCATTAGCCGATGCACCAAGCAAAGTCAATCTGCAAAGATCGCACATCCTGGGAGTGGCGCCGCCCCGGGTTTGCACATCCGAGGCTCAACTCGGAAGGAGGGCCAGATGCACCCTAGCATCGCTGCGCTGTGGTCACTCTACGATGCTTATGGCTTACGTCAGCAAGATTGACGGCAGCAAATCGGACGTTTGCCCAGACTGTGGATGCCACGGCCACGATACGGCACATTTGTTTAATTGTCCGGGGAGACCAACCACGCTGACCACAATGGACCTGTGGACGAATCCATTACTGGTCGCCCAGTTCCTCAACCTATGACCGAACCCTCGACGTGTCTGCAAAGAAGAAGAAGAAAATTGTGATTGCATTATTTAGTTTATTGCACTAATTTACATCCTCACGATGATGTCATACCCGAAACGTTGCAATAAAAAGGTCAATCAGCAACGATCTCTGCAGTCGAGCTTCAAGACCTTCGTTTGAAATAGTCATTATGAAGCTAGGATCTCATCGAATGTGAACTGCTAAAAGTATAAACAATGTAAAACAACAAATGAGCCTAACACTGTCAGGGGGCAGTATTCCACAATCTGACTGATGGTAGTGATTTCATTACGACATAAGGAAATGATGAGTACATAGGCGAATTTTAGTCCACTAACAATGAGAAAACGTCAGATCCATCCATGAGAGAAGAAAACACATAAGAACGAGCAAAATCTGAAACCGAATCACCCAGCTGTCAACCGAGATAGCTCTATTCTATGAATTCAACTAGTCTAAACTAGACTACAGGCCATAAACCGGCCAATGTCTCACCGTCGACTGCGTACCCCGCGCTGCGCGACCGCACGCGCGTCGGAAGCGAACGAGTTTTGGCCGCCGCGCGACGAGTTTTGACCGCCGCGCGCCGGCCGAAACGTCGCGCGGCGGCCAAAACTGCGCGGCGGCCAAACTCGCCGCGCGGCGGCCAAAACTCGTTCGCTTCCGACGCGCATGCGGTCGCGCAGCGCGTGGTACGCAGTCGACGGTGAGACATTGGCCGTTTTATGGCCTGTACATACTGACTATTATATTGTCCTAGAAAGCATCAGTGCGAACTGGATCGGTTTGAGAGCCGAACATTCTCGACTTGTAGTAGTCTAGCACTGTCTTCTTTTTAAGCAATAATTCATCCGATAAGGCTCCTTCCTTTTCCATTCTTCTCCACCAAAAACGATTCACAGGATGGTCTGGTCCTTTCCATAACCTCAAAAAAAATACAACAAAAAAATCAGTAGGCCGAATGAGAGAAAAATCAGCAAAAGCAAAACATACCGAACACCAAGATTATACGTGACACTCCACACCACGGTTATGAAGGCGACGGCAGGCAACGTACGTCGAAATGGTAGAGAAATCACATTTCGGAGCCTAAACATGGGCGATGAAAGGAACATCCTTGATGTTGATGAAATTTGCAATTAAGAAGGACGGTGAGCTCGATCTCTAGCAAGGACGCGTTCGTAGCATTAGGGATCATGAGACTGGGTATTTGAGCATTTAGGGCATTGTTATACTTCCTTTCCGCTGCAGCGACAGGTTTCACCAATTGTCACTCGTGTCGGAACCAGGGATGTGCGTAATAGAAATTTTGTAATTCGTTAGTCGTTAGCCATTCAACCGGCCAAAACCCTCGTTAGTCGTTAGTCGTTAGTCGTTAAAAATCCAGGCTTTGAAAACAAGCAAAGTTTAGGCAGAAACAAGCCTTTATGAATAAGGAAAAAAGAATATATGAAGAGATATACGTTTTCCAAAGCATTCTAGGTCATTAAAGAAAAAGATCATTCCTTGTTGGAGAATCTATTTCAAACTGCGAACCTACATATACATAATCAAAAATATGCACGAAAACCTAATACATGAGGGTGTGTGTTTATCGATTTTGCCATTTTTTTCGATAAGAGAAGAAACAATAAGGTAAACCGAGGAAATCCTGAACTCTGCTTTATTCCAGAGAAATTTGCCATTCTGCGCTATATGATGTTATTTGAGATTTACCCGATGGTGACAACACGGAGAATTGCACCGACTTTGCACTAATGTTCCTTTCCCAGCGTCGCGGAATGTGCGCGCGGGTCGTTTCGACCTTGTTCCCGTAATGGGGGGAAGGTCGGAAGAAATGAGCACCCAAGTGTTTACCCCTGAGAGTTCCGAGAACCACTTCATAGAAACCCCATATCTCGAATTTATCCCTGAAAATAGAAGACGGCACCCTTTTCAATCCAATCATAGGATACAGTTCCTGTCGTTGGGCAGTTGTGGCTTGCAGGCACCGCTCCATATCACCACCTATGATAGTCTCCGGTAGAGCCGGTCAGTGTCGGAACCGCTTCAGCGAGCCTACCATAAAGTAGCGCAACCGTCACGAAGTCGCATAAATACTGCGCCTAACCTTGCGCATAAATACTGCGCCTAACCTTGCGAACAAATACTGCGCCTAACCTTGCGCATAAATACTGCGCCTAACCTTGCGAACAAATACTGCGCCTAACCTTGCGCATAAATACTGCGCCGAACCTTGCGCAACGTTCGGTTGGGATCATAATGTGGGGGTTCCAGAACTGCGAAGTGGTGTCAGTAGGAATATGTAATAAATACTGAGGGCTATGGTTATTTTGTACCATTCACCTAGAACAACCAATAGGGAACTCGCGACGCGGGACCCTCGCCCAAGGCTACGGCCTAGTAGCATCGGTGGACAAGGTGTCTGGGTCCCGGGGCCGCGCTTAGGGTATTATCAGAGGACTTACGCACACGTTCTCAAGCTCGCCGAAGACTGCGACGCGGTTGAGAATACCGAGCCTAACCTAGGAGGGTATATGGTAACCTGCGGTGCGATGGCCCTACAGCCTCTACCAACAACTATGATGGGGTGACGCCATACCCACATGCGGGGTGAACACTGCCACAATTTAAAACACACACATTGCAATTCCGCCTTCTGCGGTTCAATCAATACTCGGCCAATCGATAATCACTGTGCTTGGCGCAACAAGATACTTCGTACACAACAGAACACCATTATGCGCATACTTTACGAAACTCCCGACTTGCGGTCAAACAACAATCATAACAAATATACATCCTAAACTAGGGGACGGACCTTGCCCAGGCACTTAGCTTAAGTGGGTCTGACCCAGAACAACAACCCCCAGGGCGTACCGTGGGCATGCACGGGGAGACGTGTGTCCACGTCCGCACAGAGGCCAGGCAGAGGGCCACAGGGCTACCTGAATGACTGGTGCCGTGGAGATGACATCTGGCGTTGAGTCGTGGCTGTTGCTGCTGCTGGCGGCTCGTGGTGTTGTCGACGGGCGCAGGCAGGACGCCACTGCGCGCGGGGACAAGGCCCAATCGGAGTCGATGGAGAGACGACCACTCGCGGAGGCAGGCCGGAGACGAGACTGGCGGGACAGGGGCTCTCAACACACCGAGGGAGGAATTGTCCCGCCCTTTGCGGATCTAATTCCTCTCGGGACCACTTCGCTCGCGTTGAGTGGCGTGACGCTTCAAACTGCAAAAACGGGACAACCCCTCCCTCGGTGTGTAGAGAGCCCCTGTCCCGAGACTGGCAGGGGGGACGCCGAGTCGATTTGTGCGACGTCGCGGAGGCGCCGCGCGCGACGTTCTAGAAGGCTGCGTCCTTTAAGATATCGCTGCGGGACCAGCGCTGACGTGGCTTTGGCGAACCTTTATGAAGAAAGTCGTACGAAACGTCACGACAGTACCATTCACCTAGAACAACCAACAGGGAACTGTGTATCATTCCAGAAGTAATCCTTGGGTTGGAGCGCCATAAGAATGACTATAGGGGTTTTCTAACGAATTATGGGATTGCTTACGAAATTATTTTTAATTTCGTTAGTCGTTAGTCGTAACACCCAAAAAGACCGTTAGTCGTTAGTCGTAATTACGCAACACCCTGGTCTGGTCGGAACCAGCACCGGCACTATGGCAGAGTGGGCATCGGGAACAAATCGCATGCGCCCGTCGTGGCGACGGGTCGCTGAGGGGTGTTAGGCCTAGTGCATACTTTCCGCGACGCGCAACAACGACAGTGCACATCAGCCATATCAACTTTCGATCGGTATAGATGACAAACATTGCGTCGCGTCGCCCGTCGCAAGAAGTATGCACTAGGCCTTATAATTTTGAGTGGCGTAACACTGGTATTCTCCGTCGCCGTAGCGACAGCCCGGCGGTGTTGCGCACAGCAACGGGCCGTCGCTGGGCCGCGATTCGTTCCCAGAGAAGCTTATTTCTTGTCTTTTCTCAAACTTTTTCGATATTCCTAATGAGGTAGCGGCAACAAGTGTTCAGTTATGTTAGTAATCACATGATTAGCATTTACGACGCTTCCACAATTTCTAGGCACATTTCCAAGTCGCTCAGTGCGCTTTGCATAATTTTTTTATTCAAATGAGCACATTTTTCTCCTTGCCTTACTCGTTTTTCAAATACCCTATGTTTCCGAGTGAGATTTATTTCCGTTCAACGCGAGCATCTGCGCGCGTGCGCTGCGTCTTCTTCTCCCCACACTTTCTCGCTAGCTCTACTCTCGCTCCGCACAAGCGCGCGAGGGAACACAGTAAATTTGGCTCGGAACAAGAGGATATGTGGAATGTAGAATATGCTCGGAGTACCATACCCAACCGGAACCTTTTTCCCTTAATCTGGATCGAATCTGTAATGCTGATTTGTGACTTATACACATCCTGACTTTTTTCATCAAAAAAAGTATCCCTGATACAATTTCCTCCGGTACACAAAGAACAAAATCAGTAGCCACTAATTGGTCTGCTGATGCGCGTATGGAGAAATGTAGGTACGCAAAAGCGCGTTTAAATTCATGTGCTGAGGACAACTCCGTCGCCGTATCCATCGCCTGCGACCGGCTGTCGCTGAAGTATACCATGTCCTTACTCGCTGGCCAAAACTGCCGAAAACAACGAGAAAATCACAATAATGTGTGCGAATCGCTCTCATTACCTGAGCGAAGTTCTGGTCCGCAGTTGCAGGCAACACATGTTGCAGCATGCAGCTCGAAGACAATCGTGCAATATCCACGGAGTCTTGGCACGATTACTCCTTGCCTGAATACGATTATCTTCCAGCTGCGTGGTAAAACAGCGGTTGTCCGCAACTACAGACCGGTATGTCGTTCCGGGAAAGACAGTACAATGTGAGAATTTCTACTCTGTGGGCCGCGTGTTAGACAATGGTAACTGGCATATAGATTTCATACAGGACGAATCGTCGCCGAAACCAGCTAACGTGACCGAAATCAATTGAGATCTTCACAGGGTAGAGCACCCTCGGTCAACTTAACCAAGGGGGAGCTCTGATCTCCGAAAGATAGGAAGCCACAGGTTTTGGGCAAAAACTCCCGTAAAGTCCGAGATGCTAGCTAAAACTCGGGAAAAAACTGCTGCGAAGTAATAGGATCGAATTAGGTTCAAAAACCTTTTTTGGATCGGGTACTAGTAATGTCTAATGCGAACAGGATCGCTAAAAATAACTACTGGCCGACTCACCGGTCGGTTAGTCCCATTAGCGCCGAGGACGAGACCACGGTGAAGGCCGTTTTGAAGGTTGCTTCACCGCGGCGAAGAAGTCGCAGGCCTTTTGCGCCCACGAGCCACTTGAAGAGGGGCCGCAATAACTTCCAGGCTTAAGCACAACGGTAGCAACTATACTTGTTCCGAATCGAATAATCGGATGTGTATCCGACTGTTTCAATCGGATAAAAAAGTCGACTTTTTATTCGAAGAGTCGAATATTCGAAAAAGTGCGATATCCGACTATGGTCAAAAAGTCGAATATTCGAAAAAGTGCGATATCCGACTATGGTCTAAAAGTCGAATATTCGAAAAAGTGCGATATCCGACTATGGTCAAAAAGTCGAAAATTCGAAAAAAGGCGATATCCGACTATGGTCAAAAAGTCGAATATTCGAAAAAGAGCAATATCCGACTATGGTCAAAAAGTCGAATATTCGAAAAAGTGCGATATACGACTACAGTCGAAAAGTCGAATATTCGAAAAAGTGCGATATCTGACTATGGTCGAAAAGTCGAATATTCGAAAAAGTCTGATATCCGACTACAGTCAAAAAGTCGAATATTCGAAAAAGTGCGATATCCGACTATAGTCGAAAAATCGAATATTCGAATAGTTCAAAAGCCGACTATAGTCGTAAAGACGGTTATTACAACCTGAAAGCAGAAAAACTGCTTGTCATTCACACTCTCCTCGAAAATAATTACGGTTTTTCGGGATTCTGTATTTAATTTTAGTTATTCATTTGAACATAATATTTAATTATATTTGCTTCTGGAAGAAAAATTGTGGGTGTAACTCAGATGGGAGCGATTTTTTTAAGAAACTTTATTGATGTTGCAGACAGACTTCTGCTATTTGTTGGACGACTACGGTGCGTGTCTAAAGTATGGAGGCACCATATTTTCGGGCCTCCTAAACAGGCAGCAGCGACCGTTTATCCACATCGTTTAACAAGCTGAATACGCATGAAGTTGGTACATTGATACATGATAAAACTCGTAGAACACCTCTACTGGCAAAACAGTGCGATGGAATACGTATGGATAAACGGTCGCTGCTGCCTGTTTAGGTTTTCTCCATATTTTCGTGGGATAATTAAACCGATGGATCGTTGTGGGCACCGTTCTGTGTATCTGTCAAGTTTTCCCTTTCGTATCCAACAGCTCACAACTCTGCCCATGGGTAGCAAGATGCTTCCAAGGGGGCGGCCTGTTATGCTCTCTCATTCCTTAGTGCAGGATTTTCGGGTTCTGGCGACGCTCGCTAAAACCCGCTTCGTCTCGCATCAAAGGTGCAAGGGTGCAAGCTCTGTGCATATTCGACGCAAAAACGAAGGCGATATCCTCCATTTCGATGTCTTTAAGCCCGTAAATTCTCGCCTTAATTGTTGCCAGAATTTACGGGTTTAGCGACAGCTTGTGTAGAACAGCGATCTCATCCCGCGTTGGCTACGCTGAACGCAGGGATGCCCTTCGTCGTGCTGTTACAGTCATCTCACGAATCGATAACTCGATACACCGTGGCTGATCGTGATGGGTGAACCCGAACCACTCTTTGGAAGACCGTGTCAAGGATATTTTTGACCGCGTGGATGCTGCAGACCGTGGGAAGAAACGGCAGTGCGGTCGGTCGCAGCTGAGATTGCCCTATAGTTCTGATCAGGACAGGGTGGATCGATCAATGCGAGAATCTTCCACCTATTTTCAGCGTTCTCGGCAAGAATTTCCGTAGTTCGTGAAGGCGACGTAACTAAAATTCCATCAACTGGGGCTAGTATGTCCGTAGTTTACGTATCCTCTGTTTCCGAGTGTGATTTATTTCCGTTCGTCGCGTGCGTCTGCGTGCGTGCGCTGCGTCTCCTTCTCCCCACGATTTCTCGCTGTCTCTACCCTTGCTTCGCACGAGGGCGCGAAGGAACCGAGTAAATCTGGCTCGGAACGAGAGGATAAATTCTCGCGATAAAATTAGACCGGATGCCTCCAAAACCGTGGGAATCTCCTGTTCTTGCGTGATGCATCTCGCGACCCGTCGGCAGAGAGCAGGTTCTCCCAGCAAGAATTACTTCTAGCAACTTTTTTGAAACTTCTGCTGTGCTTCTCTGGCTCAAATTCCGGTCCGCGATTACGTCTCGACACGCTTTGCGGCCGCACGCGCTCGGGTCGGTCGAGTTTCCAGCGCCAAAACCAACTCGATAGGCCTTTTTTATACAATTTTCTTCTATTTGTTTTGGTTTCCAGTTTTCAAAACCCACCTAGAGTCAACAGATCGACGGCTGCGGCGCTGGAAGCTCTTCCGACTCGGGAGCGTGCACCGCAAAGCGTGTCCAGACGCGATTGCGGACCGGACTTTGGCCCAGAGAAGCACAGTATGTCTTTACACTGTTCCCAAACTGTAGAGGCACTTTCCTATACGGTGGTAGAACTCAGAATATCTGATATTTCATAGCAAATCAAAATGTAATAGGCTCTCTACCGTAATAATCAACTTCAAAAACAAGGTTAAATATAGGAATAAAAATATTATATAATCAATTTAATCTCCTTCCCAAGCAAATCGGACCGCTCTGACTGATCGGCGAACGTATTAATTGCGAACTGCCTTTTTCCCATCTAAATTGAAGAATATATCACGCTAGCAGCATATTGCTACGGAAACTCCACCAGATATAAGCTCTTACCACGAAACCTCTGGCTAACACATATAAGCCACGCCTAAACATCCACCAGCCAGTCATATCGGTCTGATTTTGGTTTGAAAAGTGATGTTTCAAGTTGTCAGAATGCCCGCGAGTGGATGAGTGAGAAATCCATGTGTTTTCATGCAAAAAAACAGTTACTCGAACCTCAATGTTTTTCAGAGTCGGATAAAAAAGTCGACTTTTCATTCGATAAGTCGAATATCCGAAAAATAAGCGATATCCGACTACAGTCGAAAAGTCGAATATTCGAAAAAGTGCGATATCCGACTACATTCGAAAAGTCGAATATTCGAAAAAGTGCGATATCCGACTATAGACGAAAAGTCGAATATTCGAAAGAGTGCGATATCCGACTATAGTCGAAAAGTCGGATATTCGAAAAAGTGCGATATCCGACTATAGTCGAAAAGTCGAATATTCGATAAAGTGCAATATCCGACTATAGTCGAAAAGTCGTATATTCGAAAAGGTGCGATATCCGACTATAGTCGAAAAGTCGAATATTCGAAAGAGTGCGATATCCGACTATAGTCGAAAAGTCGGATATTCGAAAAGGTGCGATATCCGACTATAGTCGAAAAGTCGAATATTCGAAAAAGTGCGATATCCGACTATAGTCGAAAAGTCGAATATTCGAAAAAGTGCGATATCCGACTATAGTCGAAAAGTCGAATATTCGAAAAAGTGCGATATCCGACTATAGTCGAAAAGTCGAATATTCGAAAAAGTGCGATATCCAACTATAGTCGAAAAGTCGAATATTCGGAAAAGTGCGATATCCGATTATAGTCGAAAAGTCGAATATCCGAAAAAAAGCGATATCCGACTATATTCGAAAAGTCGAATATTCGAAAAAGTGCGATATCCGACTATAGTCGAAAAGTCGAATATCCGAAAAAGTGCGATATCCGACTATAGTCGAAAAGTCGAATATTCGAAAAAGCGCGATATCCGACTACAGTCGAAAAGTCGAGTATTCGAAAAAGTGCGATATCCGACTATCGTCGAAAAGTCGGATATTCGAAATAAATTTCATTTGGAACAAGTATAGTAGCAACCCTCACGGACACTTCACCGCGGCACGCCTTACCCTGGTCCTACCTCTGAAGAGCAACCAAATGCAACGTTCCTGCAGGAAAACTACATAGGATTGGGTAACTCACAAAGTACAAAAGCTGTGGGCGTAATCCAGTTTCAAGGACTGGCATGGGAAGGGCGCTCGCAATAAATGCCCTCAGTCGAGATATACTTTCGTAGGCCCACTTGCGGCGCGGGGAGTATGAATGGATTTCAGCGCAGCTTGTATACCCTGTCCCAAACGAGATGGCAAGCTAAGAGTCCAAAGATTCAGCGCACCCTCTGCGTCTCTGACATTTTCGGACGTCGCGTACGCAAATACGTAGCATGTCCTACCATATTCCAGAAACAGGATTCGACGAGTTTTTCACGTCCTCACTTCTTCTTTTTTCACATACTTGACAACTCTGCATTCTTTTCGCTCGAAATGCTCGTGATACTCACTCTTGATACAGATATTCTTCTGCGTGGCCGGGAGAGTATTTTAGGATATGGATAACAGCTCGGAGGTCACGAAATCTTCTGCTTTTGGTTTCCGGTAGGACATCCTAAGTATTTGCGTACGCGACGTCCATAAATGTCAGAGACGCAGAGGGTGCGCTGCTTCTTCGGACCCTTTGCCTGCCATCTCGTTTGGGGCAGGGTATATTTCATGGAACTCGACCGCGCCCTGTGATGCCCCGGCTTCCAAATTTCCAGGAGATTATGGTAGAGACCGTAGATAGAATATGACATTCGCGGTCACATGTCAAGGGAAGATCTGGCTTCTGCTTTGAACAGTGGTCCTACTACCAAAGATCTCGTTCGTAATGGACACTTTGTCGAGGTATCCTTCCTTGACAAATATCAAATGTGAGCAGCTCCTGGAAATTAAAAAAAAACTCAATAAAGAAAAAAAACTACGGGCGCCAAAAATTCGGCCGAAAAAAGATCAATTCATTGCAAGGCAACCAAAGTTTAGCTGTCTTTGTGCCCTTTGCGGATATGAAAATACAGCACCGATCATTCCTTCAGGGTTTGATACTCAATAAGATTAGCTCTAATCATGATCTCTAATATAAGAAATACAGTGCAGACCGTGCGAGTGTAGGCACTCACCCGGTTTAATTACCCATGTTTGAGGTATCTGGTGTCGTCAGTGGTTTCTAATCGAGCTGAATCAAATCAAATGGCAATGGCAATGGTCAAAGATGATATCAACACTTCCGATGGCAACTTCGATTTCAACATGGTCGCGAAGCAGCTTATCGAAGATGAATCCATGCCGCAGTATGGTCGTACAATTATGGCGTTCCTATTGGAGGGGTGGCGGCAGACTGATGCCGTGTTGCGTCAGAATTTCGAATTGCTGGACGTGGTGCGCAATCTCAATCAAAAAGTCCGGACACTCATGGAAGAAAATTCCTCACTGAGACGAGCACTTCAGAAGCTGTCTGTCGTATCTGAATGTGTTAGTGGTGACAGTGCTGTTCCTGGCATTCAGCTGGGGGATCGTTCAGTTGCAAATGTATCTGCGCCTATCCATTCACAGTATCATTCTGTTGCATCATCATCGTTATCTCAAGTGAGCCGTGCTGCTAATGCTTCTGTTGAGAATGGAAATTAGAAGGAACGTGCTCGCTCCTTGGTTCTTAGCGGTGTTCCCGAGCAGAAATCTCTTCCCATTCCGCAAAGATTGAGTCATGATTCTAATTTCGTAATGGATGTTCTTTCTCATTTGAATGTAGTTTGCTGTCCGGTATCTGTGTATCGTTTGGGCTCGCCGATCCAAGGCAAAAATCGTCTTCTGAAAATTGTTATGCCGTGTTCAGCTTATCAGAGACAGGCGTTGAGGAATCCCTCCCGTCTAAGGTTTTTCCCCGTAAAGGGACTCTATCTCAGGGAGTCCCTGACGAAGGAAGAACGCATCAAAAGAAGGGAGGAATATCGGAGAAGTGTGGGGGGTGGTCCTGGTGGGAATGTCGGGCCAGTTTCGCCTTCGAGGGGTGGGACTGAACCGGTCAATGCTACCGTCGGAGCAGCCTCCTCTACGACCCCCTCGTCACACCATGATGAGTCAACGCCGACACCCGTTCAGGGAAACTGATTCATTCTCTCAGGTATCATTGTAGTTCTTTGAAATTTTTCTATGCGAATGTAAGATCTGTCTCAAAAAACAGGGAACATATCGACCTGCTTCTCTCTTATAATTACGACATTTATGCCTTTACCGAGACCTGGCTCAAATCTAGTCACTTGGTTTCGTCCTTATTGAGTAATTTCTCTCTAGATTATGAAACCAAGAGGTGCGATCGTGTAAGAAAGTCTGGTGGCGGGGTAGTGTTATTAGAGCGTCGTAGACTTTCAACATCTGTGGTTTTCTCAGAGTGCGTGGAAAATGCTTATGAGGTACTCTGTGTTGATCTTTACCATGAAAACTCGAGCTTTAGGGTCATTGTTGTATATAGGGCCCCGTCGTGTGATTCTGCAAAAACGGAAATGTTAGTAAAGGTCTTGAGCGATTTAGTTGCGTGCGAACTTCACACGATCATTGTAGGAGATTTCGATTTGCCGGACTTCGCTCGGAGGAACGAAGGTGATATGGTGGAATCAAATCTATCTTGTTTAGAAGAGTTAGTTTACTGTTATAATCTGTTCCAATTTGTTCATGAACCTACTAGAGGTCAAAATGTTTTGGATTTAGTGTTCTCCAGCCATGAAACCTTGCTGAAAAATCTTGCAATTCTACCTCCGGTGGGGTTAAGTGATCATAATAGCATATCATTTGATATCCAATGTTGTGAAACAGGTAGTACGCCGGTCTATCGCAGGGTATATGGGAATTGTGACTATGCAGCTGTTTGCGGACACCTTAGCCAAATTCATTGGGTAAGTCTGCTTGAATCGGCCAGTAGCGTAAATGAGAAATACGAAATTTTCTTGTCGGTTATCCATGCAGCTATTGATTTGCATGTGCCGTGGAAGCTTGTGTCCTCCATTAAGTCTATCCGCCTTCCTGCTCACTTGCAAAAAATGTCGGAACATCGTGAATGTCTCTTTTATGAGGCTAGGCGTACTGGTAACTGGGAAGCATATAAAGAATTTGCAAAAAAGTTCCATTCTCAGCTGGGAAAATATAATAGTTACCTGGAGAAGAAAAAGATAGAGTCGGGAGATAAAATTTCTATCGGTATCTAAATTCCAAGTTACAGGAAACGAATAGTATTGGTACTCTCAAAAAGGGTGACCTTCTTGCTACTTCGGCATTGGATAAGGCCAACATGTTAGCGGACCATTTCGTGAATCAATTCCAAGCCGATGACGGATGTTGCCCGTCTTCATCTTTCGCAGGTATTCAGCCTATGGCAGATTTTCCGTGGTTTCACTCCATGAAATTACAGGAGCTGCTGAAGAGGTGGTCTAGATCTTCCTCGGTCACCCCGGATTTCGTTCCTCTATTTTTCATCCAGAAAATCGCACCTGCTATTTGTGGTCCCTTGGCCTATATATACAACCAGTCTCTTATGTATAGTGAGGTTCCAGCCCGCTGGAAACACTCGTTTGTTACACCAATTCTGAAAAAGGAACCCGCTGCTGATCCAGGAAGTTATAGACCAGTTAGCATAACCTCACTCTTCTGCAGATTGTTTGAGAAGGTCCTAAAAGAGCACATTGTCCTACATCTGTTTTCGAACAACATCATTCCCAGGAGCCAACATGGTTTTGTACCTGGAAGATCGGTAGAAACGAACCTTTTGGAATGCATAAATGATTGGACCGAGGCCCTTGACAAGAAATGCTGTTGCGATGTCATTTATTTTGACTTTGCAAAGGCATTTGATCGTGTCTCGCACTTGAAACTGCTTTCAAAACTACGGGATCTGCAATTTCATCCGATTTTGACAGACTGGCTTACCAATTTCTTATCTGGTAGAACGTTTCAAGCGAGAGTCGGGATTGTTATTCCGAGGTGAAAAACATAGAAAGCGGAGTGCCACAAGGGGGTGTATTATCACCAATATTGTTTAGCATTTTCACAGCGGACATTCCCAGCATTTTTCCAGACAAAAATGTTTCTGTGAAATTTTACGCGGATGATATAAAGCTCTACAAAGCCATTTCTGAACCATTAGACACCCAAGTGCTGCAGGAGGCGATTAACCTGATGGTTGACTGGGCGAAGGAATGGCAGCTACCTCTAGCAGAAAACCGTGTTTATGCGGGTTCATCTGAGTCCGGCGCCTACGGCCCATTCATATACATGTGCTGGTGTCGCGCTCACAGCGGTAGACGCGGTTCGAGATCTTGGTTTTAACTACGATAGGAAGTTGGATTTTTCCGAGCATGTCAAAATCAAATGTCAGTCGGCTCACAGGCGAATTTTTCAGATTTATAAGGGAATCTCAACTAAAAATAAACAGGTTCTGCTTCGAGCATACAAGACTTATATACGACCCATTGTGGAATCTGGAACAGCAGTTTTCTGTCCGCACAAGAAAAAGGATACTGACGCGCTCGAAAAAGTCCAGAATAGTTTCACTCGCAAGCTGATGATTCGAATCGGTGGTTTCCTGAATTCCAAAATACCCAGGTCTCACATAAGGAACAAATATCTCGGGTTACCAACGCTGAATTCTAGGCGCAGAGTATTTGACCTTTGCATGATTCACAAACTTCTGAAAAACAGCGGTATTTTCAGGCTTGCACCCTATTTCAAACTGGTCACGTCGAAAACCAGAGGTGAAAAAATGAAAATATTCCTCAGTCGTCCAATTACCAGTGTTAGGGTTAGATCTTTTCCACATAGGGCGGGTAGCGCATACCTGAAAATCGCTAGAAGAGTCACCGGCGCTACTTCCTTGGGCCAGTTTAGGCGACTAGTATCCCAAATAATTCTGAGCTACGAGACTTAACTTTTTTCATTTGTTGCTTCTTTCTTGAGATAGATCTTTGTTCATTTGACCGGTAGGGTGCATAGGGTATCAGAATTTTTTGCTCCAGTTTTTTATTTGGTTGGTTTTTGCCTTTTTCCCTGGTTTAGTTGATATAACGTTGTCTTCTCTCCACATCTTCGTTGTATTATCACGCATTTGCCTTAAGTGAGTGTAATAAACATAAACATAAACATAAACTCGTTACGTAGTCAGCAGGCAGGAGACGTATGTGAATTCCGTCGTAAGAGTATCCCAAAGTCTGCCAGCTCTGTATAATATACTTGTTCCGAATGAAATTTGTTTCGAATATCCGACTTTTCGACTATAGTCGGATATCGCACTTTTTCGAATATTCGACTTTTCGACTATAGTCGGATATCGCACTTTTTCGAATATTCGACTTTTCGACTATAGTCGGATATCGCACTTTTTCGAATATTCGACTTTTCGACTGTAGTCGGATATCGCACTTTTTCGAATATTCGACTTTTCGACTATAGTCGGATATCGCACTTTTTCGAATATTCGACTTTTCGAATGTAGTCGGATATCGCACTTTTTCGAATATTCGACTTTTCGACTGTAGTCGGATATCGCTTATTTTTCGGATATTCGACTTATCGAATGAAAAGTCGACTTTTTTATCCGACTATGAAAAACATTGAGGTTCGAGTAACTGTTTTTTTGCATGAAAACACATGGATTTCTCACTCATCCACTCGCGGGCATTCTGACAGCTTGAAACATCACTTTTCAAACCAAAATCAGACCGATATGACTGGCTGGTGGATGTTTAGGCGTGGCTTATATGTGTTAGCCAGAGGTTTCGTGGTAAGAGCTTATATCTGGTGGAGTTTCCGTAGCAATATGCTGCTAGCGTGATATATTCTCCTATTTGGATGGGAAAAAGGCAGTTCGCAATGAATACGTTCGCCGATCAGTCAGAGCGGTCCGATTTGCTTGGGAAGGAGATTAAATTGATTATATAATATTTTTATTCCTATATTTAACCTTGTTTTTGAAGTTGATTATTACGGTAGAGAGCCTATTACATTTTGATTTGCTATGAAATATCAGATATTCTGAGTTCTACCACCGTATAGGAAAGTGCCTCTACAGTTTGGGAACAGTGTAAAGACATACTGTGCTTCTGTGGGCCAAAGTCCGGTCCGCAATCGCGTCTGGACACGCTTTGCGGTGCACGCTCCCGAGTCGGAAGAGCTTCCAGCGCCGCAGACGTCGATCTGTTGACTCTAGGTGGGTTTTGAAAACTGGAAACCAAAACAAATAGAAGAAAATTGTATAAAAAAGGCCTGTCGAGTTGGTTTTGGCGCTGGAAACTCGACCGACCCGAGCGCGTGCGGCCGCAAAGCGTGTCGAGACGTAATCGCGGACCGGAATTTGAGCCAGAGAAGCACAGCAGAAGTTTCAAAAAAGTTGCTAGAAGTAATTCTTGCTGGGAGAACCTGCTCGCGAGATGCATCACGCAAGAACAGGAGATTCCCACGATTTTTGAGGCATCTGGTCTAATTTTATCGCGAGAATTTATCCTCTCGTTCCGAGCCAGATTTACTCGGTTCCTTCGCGCCCTCGTGCGAAGCAAGGGTAGAGACAGCGAGAAATCGTGGGGAGAAGGAGACGCACGCGACGAACGGAAATAAATCACACTCGGAAACAGAGGAAGCGTAAACTACGGACATACTATCCCCAGTTGATGGAATTTTAGTTACGTCACCTTCACGAACTACGGAAATTCTTGCCGAGAACGCTGAAAAAAAGGTGGAAGATTCTCGCATTGATCGATCCACCCTGTCCTGATCAGAACGGTTGCGGTACCATTGACAACCAGGCATGCCGCGCCCACTTTATCTCGCGCTTTCTGCGCTCTCCACTCCACCTCTTGCGCTGAAGACACAAAGAAAAAGAGGTTACTATTGTGCCATCGACTGGCATCTCTCGGATGATTGAGGTTTCGATGCATATTTTGGCGAACATCAGCCACGACCGCTCCGTATATGTGGATTCTGGAGCTGTAATCACAATTACACCTGTAAATGTATTCCCTGTACAACAATGTCTTAGAATTCCCACATTATTTTTATTTCTGACTGATCGGGAACAAATCTGACGCTCGTTCTCTCATAGCACCATGCGAATTCTTCCACAAAGTTAGTGAACAACTGAATTCTTTGCTAACACTGCTGATTACACATGTGATAAAAAAGAAAAAGTCAAGAAAATCTATCAAAAAGGGGATCTACCAAGCAAATGTGGTCTGGTGCTGAACGAAACGTTCCAAGAGAAAAAAAGAGTAATAGAGAAGCGGAGTGGACGAGTATAAAAAACAAGTATAAATATTTCTCAAGAACCGATTCCCGTGGCTGAAACTTTCAACTCGTGAAAACAGCCCGTTTCGCTATGCTTTACAGAAGTACTCTCTGGTTTTGAGAATGACTTCTTTTTCTTCGGTTCCATTAGAAAATTCGTGCACTCAATACTCATTATTGAAAAGAAAATATGATGTTAGCCAATTCACTCAAACGATTTCATTCTCCTGTTCAGAAAGGTAAACTAGTGAAAGGGCAGTAGCAAATTCAATTGCTAACACAAGAACCTCTTCAACCAAGTAAGAGTCCTTCTTCGAAAACCCTAGAGCTCTTTGATGTGAAACACCACAGCGGTTTGTTCCATGGAATTAAAAATTTTGATCACAGAAATCGGTTCTCCATAAATAATATTAATTCTCTGTAGACTCGCCCAGTCCCCTTCCCTAATGTTTCTTTTGGTTGGAGCGTTTCTGCTAGTGCCGAAGCGCTTGTGCTTGGAAAAACTCATTCTGCTAGAATTGTACACTTTTCTTGGTAATACGTAGTAATACCCACGAGAAATCTCCACGGTTAGCCGATCGGTATCGTTTAATTTATAAACAGTAATTGACCAACTTCTTAACCAGTTCCCCTATCCCACCCCATCAAAAAAGCACGGCTGTCAATGTGTTTTAGCGATTTGATTTAGAAATCTAACCTCCATTTCGCTTTTATTTGCAGTTTCCTGTAACACTATAATATTATAGTAGTGTGATTTTGAGAACGATTTCTACATTTTCATAGTTAAATTCTTTGAAAAACAACCGCTCCGCATCGACGACTGCGAGTAGCGAGGAAATAAAGGGTATATCAAATATTCATTCGATAATTAGTAAGTAACCAACTTGTTTACCGGTTTCCCTATCCCACCCCTTCAAAAAAGCACAGCCTACAATGTCTTTCAGCAGATTGATTTAAAAATCGAATGTTCCAGAGATCCAGCCCTGTGTGCAAACTTTCTTGGCGGGAGCACTCAAGATTTTATCATGGAATAGAAAGTTTCTTCCAAATCACATATCTTACAGACATTGCTTCCCTAGAGACTCCATCGTAATCCTTCGATTTCTGAGAGCTGTATCTTTCACTTCTTTTTGAAATTCTGAGTGTTTCTCCCCTTCAAAACTGGGATAGCTCCCATCCCTGTACTGCACAGTAAAAAGCTGTAATTGACCCTCTCCGCGGAGACGCAGAGATAGCCAGTTTGCACTTTGGCCGGCCGAGAGAGTGCCAGGCCAGCTGGCAGCGCCTTTCTTTTCGTCCTCTGCGCTCATCGCACTGACTCGAACACCCCGCATGCCGAGTTGTCAATGCTCCGGAGAACGATCAGAACTATGGCCATTGTTATACCTGAAGTTTGCGACCGCGACAGGTGCGGTCAACTGTTACGAATCGTGCCGGGACCAGACCCACACAGTAGAAAAATGCTGTCGCAAGAACAGATTGCAGTACCTGTCGCGGTCGCTGGCTTGAAGAGGGGTGTTAGGCCTGAAATGTGAAAACCGTGCGGTAATTGGTCGCTGTCGCGGCTGTCCGTCGCAGTGCACTGCACTGCGACGGGTGTCAGCGACAGCGACCCAGCCAAATCCGGCATCATGCCGGGTGCTCCTGGCCCTGAGCGACAGCGACGGCTGGCCCTCAGCGACAGCGACGTAGCAGTGCTCTGCGACCGCGACAGACCTGTCGTGGGGTATAACAATGGCCTATAGGGCAATCTCAGCTGCGACCGACCGCACTGCCGTTTCTTCCCACGGCCTGCAGCATCAACGCGGTCAAAAATATCCTTGACACGGTCTTCCAAAGAGTGGTTCGGGTTCACCCATCACGATCAGCCACGGTGTATCGAGTTATCGATTCGTGAGATGACTGTAACAGCACGACGAAGGGCATCCCTGCGTTCAGCGTAGCCAACGCGGGATGAGATCGCTGTTCGACAAAAGCTGTCGCTAAACCCGTAAATTCTGGCAACAATTAAGGCGAGAATTTACGGGCTTAAAGACATCGAAATGGAGGATATCGCCTTCGTTTTTGCGTCGAATATGCTTAGAGCTTATACCCTTGCACCTTTGATGCGAGACGAAGCGGGTTTTAGCGAGCGTCGCCAGAACCCGAAAATCCTGCACTAAGGAATGAGAGAGCATAACAGGCCGCCCCTTGGAAGCATCTTGCTACCCATGGGCAGAGTTGTGAGCTGTTGGATACGAAAGGGAAAACTTGACAGATACACAGAACGGTGCCCACAACGATCCATCGGTTTAATTATCCCACGAAAATATGGAGAAAACCTAAACAGGCAGCAGCGACCGTTTATCCTTACGTATTCCATCACACTGTTTTGCCAGTGGAGGTGTTCTAAGAGTTTTATCATGTATCAATGTACCTACTTAATGCGTATTCAGCTTGTTTAACGATGTGGATAAACGGTCGCTGCTGCCTGTTTAGGAGGCCCCGGAAATATGGTGCCTCCACACTTTAGACACGCACCGTAGTCGTCCAACAAATAGCAGAAGTCAGTCTTCAACATGATAAGGTTTCTTGAAAAAATCGCTCCCATCTGACTTACACCCACAAAGTTTCTTCCAAAAGCAAATAAAATTAAATATTATGTTCAAATGAATAACTAAAATTAAATACAGAATCCCGAAAAACCGTAATTATTTTCGAGGAGAGTGTGAATGACGAGCAGTTTTTCTGATTTCAATTTGTAATAACCGACTTTACGACTATAGTCGGATTTTGAACTATTCGAAAATTCGACTTTTCGACTATAGTCGAATATCGCACTTTTTCGAATATTCGACTTTTCGACTATAGTCGGATATCGCACTTTTTCGAATATTCGACTTTTCGAGTATAGTCGGATATCGCACTTTTTCGAATATTCGACTTTTCGACTATAGTCGGATATCGCACTTTTTCGAATATTCGACTTTTCGAGTATAGTCGGATATCGCACTTTTTCAAATATCCGACTCTTCAAATAAAAAGTCGACTTTTTTATCCGACTGAAACAGTCGGATACTCATTCGATTATTCGATTCGGAACAAGTATACTGTATAACGCCCTACAAACTGAAGAGCCATGGCCGCCGCAAAGCGAAAATAGACGTAGACTGGGATGTTTGTGGCCGCAGAAGATATCTTTTCAGAGAATCAACCATCAGCACTCTGTCTCGAAGAAAAAATGGAGAGGCGGTACTTGAAAAGATGCACTCATATTGTGGCCGAACACTGCGATGAATACGACGCACAAGGATATTAGAGCTGCTCTTATTCCATATAACCCTAGCCAAACAATATGTGATAACAAACCATATAGAGGAGATATTGGTAGCGGGACAATATCTCGAAATTACCTATAAAATATGTTGCACCAAACTGTACAAACGCTCACCTATGTGAAAAGGAGGAGAATCCGGTGGGCTTAAGATCAAACTTGATAATTCTCTTTTGAGACATGAAATTGTCTGACACCTGACAATTACATATAATCGCATTACGGAGCCAATCAAGTGAGCAAGTGAGTAGGAAAAAATTACAGCGTTTTCAAACACGGAAACAAATGACGGACGCAAAAGTCGGATATATTTATGTTTCAACGACACTATTGAATTGTTTGTATTATACATAGAGGTTAAACTTCACTTTAAGTACAAATATTAGATCGCAATGACAATTAAGTTGCACAAATACACTAGGCTAATTTTTCCGGTTAAATCTCTGCTGATATTCTCCAACTCCTTGGCGGGGTTTACTGATGGGAGACTCCCAGATGGCGGATGAACCTCTCCTTGGGTAACGTTTCATTTTCCCGAAAATAGTTGGCAAATCCGGCTGAAATACCATTTAAGATTAGTTCAATTAGAAACAAACTTTTGTATTAGCTTCTTACATTATATCATTAACTATTAATGAAAGCACTTACCGCAGTGATTTCTCCAAAATACGTATTGGGGTTGAAGAAGTCGGATTGAAGAATTTCCGCTCGCTTTTCGATGGCACGTTTTAGCAGAGCACCCTCTGCCCAAGCTGGAACTTTTTTGCGTGGAGCATCCTGAAGAAGCATATATACAAATCTAATCCGTACAGAAGATATTTTTCCTAGAATCGCGTGAATAACGTCCCAAACATGGGCGGACATCGCTAGCACCAGGAAAACGCCGTTTGAGTTGGATGGGACTTCAGGAACCTCGTTTAAACAGTCCAAGACATAGGCGGGCCATCAGGAGTCCGTGCTCCATCGATCGCTCACTTGCAATCATATGCGCAACGATCCGATGAGTGACACGAGTGCGGCAAAACTGTCATCATTATGACAATTTTCCGACGCAATGAGACACAGACGTAGTGAGTGGGCAATCGAGCCTAGTCGGCTGCAAGCCCTCACGGTGCGTACTCACATGTGCAGGATATATCAAAAACATGTGAGCACGCGGCGCGACCACACGCAGCCGGCGAGGCTCGATCACGTAGCCCACTAGGGCTGTGTCAGAGATTACAACAAATGCCAAGAAATGGAAAGGGATAGCTAAATAACGCACCCAATCATGACCAGTCATGTCATCACATGATAAAGCATGAGATCAAGCAGCGGTTCGTTTCGCCGCACGCCACACTTACCCACCGAGTCGCGGGCGCAGAGGGAAGAGAAATGTCTGCTTGCCAGAAGCATAAGACAAACTTCATTAGAAGTGGGTGAAGCTTCGGAGGCTTCATTATAGTTGGTGCCTTCATCCCCAAAATTTGTGTACTGTGCCAAGTGGGACAATCTGTGATCCTGAGTCGATTACAAGTTTTACTGAGTAGCAAATCGCTACTGCAGAAGACTATTCAAAGTGCCAACTAGTTTACGATATACCGCAAGGATGGGTAATACAGGGGTGAGCGATGACCAGAAGTAGAGCCCGTGAGCGTATCTTAGGAAACAAAAGAGTGTTGGAGCTTGTTCCAGGAGACCCTTTAACAGGGGACAGGCGCAAAGAGCTCCTACTAACGTACTCAGGAATTTCTGACAAAGTCACAAGCGAACTAAGGACTCTAGACATGTTACCTGCGACTTATCTTTGCAGCTTTAAGTTACTTGTGACGTTCAACAAAGGAAGTATGTTGCACGGTGCGAGTTGACTTACACGTGACATAAAGTGCTGACGTGTAACAAAAATTTGATATTCATGTAACTTAACTCGAGGCGGGCTATCTCCTAGGAAGGTATACGACGCACTCTCAAGGCAGGACGATAGCCTCGTCGGTTCAATTACCCAAGTATGAGGTACTTCGCCCGCAAACCGGCCGAAAGCCCCGCCTAGCTGCTGGCAGCTCCCGGCGTGGGTCGGCGAGCATTCCGCGTGTCAGTGCGCTGACCGCGTCGGGTGTCGGTGCCGGCGGCGTCTCCTTTGGGGGTCAGGTAACATGTAGCAGCAGTGCAAGTTACTCGCAAATTTGTGTATTATTAGAGCAAGTTACATAATACTTTAATAAAAAATCTGGTCAAGTTACACGTAACATCACTTCAAGTCAATTGTGAACTTGAAGTGCCATAATGCAGCCATAATGCAACTTGCGTCAAAGTCTCAGGTAACTTGTTCAGAAATTCCTTAGTAAGGCATCTTTCATAGTCCTCACCGCAAGCGCTGCACCCGCGCGCCGCCCATCTAGCACCGCCATAGCGACGCCCCCCAAACCGTAATGGCGGTTTCACCATTTCACTGACTGCTGTCTTCTCAATTCAAATCCCTCTCCGACATACATACTTCTGGGATTATCCTACGCTACTTTACTGCCGAATGCAAGAAGGGAATGTCTGTGCATTTCACGATTGAGGCCCAACTTTAACCGTACCGCCATGGCGGTGCCGCCGACGATTTCATAGATGTTTCCCGCTCGTCCCGCGCGGTGAACAGTTTCATAATCCACGGCCCGTCCCGCGCTTGCGGTGAGGACTACGAAAGATGCCTAATATGACGACCATTTGAGACCTCAAATATTTCCAGCCAAGGTACCTATTTCCATTGATGCCTTCAGAAATTTGAGTGCGCCAGCACAATGAGCTATCCCACGTCCAACCAAAACCTTCGCAAGTTTTTTTTTTCAATTTCCGTCAAGCATCTATTGCATTCAACTACCTCTCGCTATTTTCTCGAAACATTTAACCGGTACAGAGCGTGGTGAATGATGGTCCATGTGATGAAAGACAGGGAAACGAGACCTCAATACAAACAAGATGCGATACCTCTTGATCAGTTTCGTCCCCACTGGATAGATCCTCGATATTGTAGTTGTTCTCGGAGGACGGCTTGAATACCTTGTCAGGGGTGATTTGATACGAGTTTTGAGATGTCGAACTATGTTGGGGGGTCTGCAAAAAAGGGACAATGTGTTTGTTTGGGTTTCGATACCAAAAAGCACCTACATTCATGCTGACGTTGTTGAGGTGGCGATTCTGGAGCTCAGCGTTCGAGCTTATATTGAGCCGTTGTTTCGCCTCTTCCTCCTCTGCCCGCAGCCTTTCTCGCTGCTCTTTTTCGGACAATAACCGTTTCCGTTGCTCCTCCTCAGCACGTAAACGAGCCTGCCTTTCTTCTTCTAACCGTAAGCGTTCCCGTTTTTCTCTTTCGATTGCCTCTATCCGCCTTTTCTCCAACTCCAAAATACGCTTTGACTCCTCCTCCAGTGCCTTCAACCGTTCCATTTCCTTCCTTTCGGCCTCCGCTTTTCCGCGCAATTCTACTTCCTGGTCACGCTTCCGCTGCTCCTGCTCCCTTAACCTCTCACTCGATTCCCAATCCCCTTCGGTGAAGCCCCTCTCTTCTCTTTCCTCATTCTCGTTGGCTTCATCAACTTCCATTTTCACATGGCGACTTCCTGCAGACGAAGAACACTGCGCCTCCTCAACATCTCGCTTGATCCGCCGCTGTTCTTGTTCAAGCCTTGAATGAAACAACGAAATATGAAAGCCCAACAGATACGGGATGGAAAAGTCAAAGCTCAGAATGACCTTTCATGTCGCTCGTGCATCTCTCTCATTATCCTTTCACGTTCTTCTCTTGCAATTCCGGGTCGGCTGGCAGTGGTACTGGGAGGTATCTGAAGGATAATTGTGAAACGAACAGTAAGCATCATTCGTAAATGGCTAATAACCGCAAAACACTTACAAAGTCTTCATCCATAGATTCATCACTAGTCATAACAACTCCCCGATTCGCTGAACAAGGCTTCCGCCGGACCTCACGAGTAGGCTGCAAACTTCCAATTAGAAAAAATAATTAGAAAGCAGGAAAGTCCAGTCGAGCATGCGCCACCTGTTTAAATTTCATCTCAATTAAAATGGTACACTCTAATACAGCGTCCCTTTTCCCTTTTCCGTTTCCAATATCCTGAATCTGCACAATGGTGAACCTGGGTCGTGCGGAGCGCCCATTAGAACAAGACTGAATAAGACGATTGAGTTCTTTACAGAACGAGATCCTGTCAGGAATCATAAACCGACGCTCAAATGGTGAGTTAAATCTCGGCACCAAAAAAGCGGCAGATTTCACGCTAATAGCGACTTTGATCATTGGGCGGAAAAAACACACACGCCTCGCTTTTCACTTCAACTTCAGTGTCAAGCGGGGTTGCGAAATTTCGCAACATGGCATGGGTGGTCATAAAACTTTTGACCCGAAACTGAAGGTTAGGAGGGATTGCAAAGACATCGGACCGAAAATGAAAATTTGGTGAAGATATCTCAAAAATTCTCCATATTTATGGTCACAAAAAGTAAGGATCGTGGCATTGCTCAGGCTTTAGACGCTTGAGTCCGACTACATCACAAATTTTCGGCGTCTGACAGTTTCAGTAATCAAATATGAACTGCCCAGAAATCGCACCCCGGGAGGGGGGGGGTTGCAAAAATTTTGGATTTTGGAGAATAAATTGATAGTGGCAAGTCGCCCCGATTTCAAAAAATTACGCAACCCCCCGCTCAACCCTGGTTAGAGTCCGTGGTATTTCGAAAATCATCAGTGCTTGCAACTTTAAAAAAATCTTATTCCCACTTAACTATTAAGTTGGTTCTCAAGAACCGAAAATTGGGCTATATTAACGAATCTCTTAAATACCTCACGTGTTTGTTGTTGTTCGGGCGCGACGGCGAGTGCCAGCTATTAGAGCTGTACCAGCTGCTCTTCTCCGACAACTACGTCACACATGAATGGTCACTATGCGCGCTTTCCCATAGCTTCCTTTACTCATACAACGTGAAGGGCTAGATATGTTGACCAGATATGTCACCTGCACGGACCGATCAAATGGGCAGCCTCGTTATCCAAGCTGGCATGGTCAAATTGGATCGCTCTCTTCCAGCGCATCTTTTCGAAGATACATTCCAAGGAAAACGCCGATATTCATCGCCATGCAAGAATATTTAAATATCACGCCCACTTTTGTCTTCCAATGGCATCATGAAAACCATCTTGAGACGCACCACTGGAATGGTATCTCGACAGATCGATACTGTTTGAGCAATCAAAACGACTTGTCGATTTTAAGCTACGGCTATTTATATGCTGTTCACCCCCAAAATACGCATAGCATTAAACCCATCTCCAATATAAATATTTCTGACATATCTGCCTTACCTCTGTTAGAACTCGACTTGCAATTCCTCTCCCACCAAAACTAGGTTCACGGCCATGATTTGTTCAAACAACAAGTTTTTCAACAAAAAAATGTCTTTAAATGTAGCAGAAGTGACTGGAAGAACTGGAACAAAAACAGTCTTCAAGCCAGGCCGAAGTGCGACTCCGAAGTGCAAAAAACTCCAAGATGGCTAGAACGTAAAACACCTCATGATAATACATACAACATCTTCTGACAAAACTTTATTTTCGCATGAAGTTTTGTCTCACCCTGGTGAAGGGTAACTTGCTAAATTCAACGGTTCTTTTCTGGTATAGCCGGACATTTTTCGCAAAGCACATCTAAAATAATATTTGATTAACTAGGCGCTACTAACAACGAAACGACTTTTAGGCCAATCCAAATACAAGATACTTGCTTACTGTATTCTACAATTCCTTGAAGATGTGGAATCCCCGATATGCTGATCGGAGCTGCCTACGATAGCTTTGAACGAAGTCATAGGCGCTTTCTCCTATTTCCCGTTGTTAGTTGAGTAATTCCACATACACATCAATCAGGTTCTGGGAGCGTTAGGAAAAATGTATCAAATCTGCATTAAAACATCTCCCTATAAGGGTTATTTGAGGGTGTTGATCAGGGATGAGCGAAGTTCCGCGCTTCGCGTTCCGAAACCCGCAGTTACGCGCATTTTTGGCATTCCGCGTTCCGCATTCCGAAAAACGCAAAAAACGCTGCGGAATGCGAAAATATCGGGTCATCTGGTAGGAAGAAAATATTAGATAATTTCTGAATTTTTCCGCGTTTCGCGTTCCGAAACCCGCATTTCCGCGCATTTTCAGGCGTTTCGCGCCCGATTTCCGAAATTTTATATTTTTGTTCCGCTCATCCCTGGTGTTGATCACAAATCTCAGGTCCGTTTGCCGAGATTCGATAGTCTTCAACTAATTTTGTTCAAGGATAACCATCGGTGGACAGATTTGAGGGAAAAAACGCGACATTCCTCGAAATCTGGAATGCTACGACAGATTTGCCTCAATTTTTTCTAAAGATGATTTGAAGCGCTGAACACGAATCTGAGGTCCGTTCAACGATTTTCGAAAGGATAAGGTAGGTTACAGTGCGCATGCGGCAGTTCGGTAAAGGTCCAAAATTGCCCAAAACTACTTATTAGGGGTTATTTGGGGGTGGTGAACACAAAATTGACATCAAAATGTCGATTTTCGACGTATTAAGGTAGTTGTCGCCAACTAAATGACATTTTACCCACCATGACCTACAATACACTTGGCCTCGATTCGAATATTCGCAAACGAGTGTCCGAAACTGTTCGATCCCACTCACTCCAATTTTAACGGGAAATTGAAATTTCAAACACGTTCGAAGATGAAGGTACTCGCATAGTTTCGAACACAAAATGAGTTGGCAGCAATCAAAGAACACCAAGGGTGCGTTCCAAGAATGTTTCCACGATGCCGTGGGAGGTATAGTTGTACAATTTCGAAAAAAAATGTCGAACGAACGAAAATCGAAATTTTTCGTTCGAAATCTTTTCGAACGAACGAAAAATGAAAAACTTTCGTTCGAAAAAATTTCGAACCAACGAAAAATGAAAAATTTCGTTCGAAAGAATTTCGAACGAACAAAATCGAAGAAGTTTCGTTCGAAAAAAACTTCGAACGAACGAAAATTGAAAAAAATTCGTTCGAAAAAATCTCGAACGAACATATTTCGAAAAACTTTCGAAATTTCGGAGATCGAACGAACGAAATTCAAAACTAATCGGAATTTCGATTTTTTTCGAAATTTCGTATTTTTTTCAAAACTCGTCGAAAATTTCGAAATTCGTCGGAAATTTCGAATTTTCTTCGAAATTTGTCGAAAAAAATTCGAACGAACGGAATCTGAAAAAATTACTTTCGACAAATTTTCGAACGAACGAAAACGAACGAAAAAAATCTCGAAAAAACTTTCGAAAATTTTGTTCGTGCACAGCTATGTATAGTGGGAGGGCAAACAGCCTTTCCATGGCCAAACTTGTTTCTCAGGGCCACGAATTGTAACTGATATATGCTTCCACGCCACCGTGGCTACGTTTCCATGGGAGCGTTTTGCCATGGAAATGTTCTTGGAACGCACCCCAAGTCTTTAACAGGGTGACGAAATGGTTCCTCATTATCATGCGGTCCGCTCAGGAATGGAGTGCTGCCAATACCGTCACTTTCAGAACCTATTGCCATGAATCATTCTGTGATGTTTTGCACCTTGTTATTGTGGTCCTTGCTCTTTGAATTTCCCACATTTTTTGCTTTAACAAGTTCTATCGTACTGTCTGTTAGCGAAGACTTGGGCTTTCTTATAGCTTCCAGAAAGTTCTGCAAGTTTGTGCCTTACGAAATGCAGGTGTGAGGCAGAACAAAAAAACGTGCCAAAAAAGTCCTAAACACGGAAAAGACACTTTCCTAGCCTCGCAATGGAAATGAAATCTAAAGAATATTTTCCCGTTTTCAAAAAAAAAATTGAGCACATGATTTGAATCGGAAATATCGCCTGGTTCTTACTCATGAAGAAAAAAATTCGTGAGTAAGGACCGGCCGATACTTCAAAATATTATTGGCCTAGACTCGGATATTCGCGACAAGTATTGGGCATGTTCGAAAATGCCGACTTTCGAAAATGTTCGAGAACCGAGCAGTTGCAAGTTTAATTTTCGACATCAAATTTAATTTACTCAAAAGTCGAGTCGTTCAAAAAAATTGCAATGAGCAAAGTAAAATCTCTTGACCTAAGAATATCGATAAACAAATTCCAGATTTTTGTTTAGCTTCCTCTTCTCCTTCTTTGCAGCCACATAAAGGGTTTTGTCAAAGGCGGAGGAGCTGGGCGACCAGTAGTGGATTCGTCCATAGGTCCATTGTGGTTAGCGTGGTAGGTCTCTCCGTACAGTTGAATAAATGTGCGGTATCATGGCCAGTGGTACCGCAGTCCGGGCACACATCAGATCAATCTTGCTGACATAAGACATTAGCATTGTAGAGTGAACACAGCGTAATGACGACGGGGGGCGGTATACCTCCTAGTATAGGATTTATGGTCGCCTTCTCAAGATGACGCCGTACGAACTTGGTGGGCTCTTCGCGCAAAAGACGGAGTCGTTCTTGCTGTGAGTCGTGCCATCTTTGCAAATTGACTTTGTTTGGAGCA
Organism: Aplectana chamaeleonis; assembly: GCA_029168955.1. NCBI lineage: Eukaryota > Metazoa > Nematoda > Chromadorea > Rhabditida > Cosmocercidae > Aplectana > Aplectana chamaeleonis. Next base: position 421,853 of record JAPDOI010000424.1, read on the forward strand.
TCGGCGGATGGCTTTCTTATACTTCTCTCTCTCCAACGGGGTTAAGCATTCTCCAAGATGGGTAATTTGGTTGCTTTATAATGTTAATGCGGAATTGCTCGGCCTGGAGGTGACAATGCTCCTTCACTGGTAATTGACGGGTCTCAGCATGCAGGTGCTCGACTGGGGATCTCCTTGCAGATCCGGTGGCGATACGGAGAGCGGCACTTACAACTTGTAGCATCTTTGTCCAGGAGGATTCTGAGACGAGATGCTGTCAAACCGGTGCGGCGTACTCCAGGGCGGGCTGAAGAATTGCCTTATACGTTGTGAGTATAGTCTCCTTGCTGCTACCCCACGAAGTGCCGCCCAGGGTCCTGAGAACGTTGAGCATAGCTTTAACGACTGCCTGCTTCTGCTCGGTATTCTTATGAAACTTGAGTGACGGATCGAGCACAAGACCGAGCAGCTTTGGAAAGCGAGCGGCAGACAAACGGTGTCGATCCCACACGACATTCGGATGAGCGCTGTGCTCGGATGGGTCCGTTGTGAGAACGGGTAATGATGCCTTGGCTGCAGAGATCCTTAGCATCTTGCGGTCGAAGAAGCTTTTCAGTGTGATCAGGTACTCGTTGATTTTAATGGCGGCCACCTGTAAGTCCCGATCTCGACACATGATTGTTGTGTCATCAGCATACGCGACGACCTTGATATCCTGTGGAGGCTCAGGCATATCTTCGAGGTACAGACTGAAGAGGGCTGGCGATAGAACACCGCCCTGAGGGACTCCAGGTGCTATAGGAATACTGTTTGAGACATGGTTCTGAAACATGACTCTTGCTCGCCGACCCTTAATAAAGGCCGATATCCAGAGCTTCTGCCAAGATGGTATTGACGACTCCAGTATGTTGCTTGACGGGACTCCAAGGTTAACCGTATCAAATGCCTTGGTGAGACCCAACGCAACAGCTACAGTTCTCAATGGCTTCTTAGAGTTGAACCCGTCGATAGCATAGCTGGCAATTTCTAGCAAAGCCGTAGTTGTAGAATGTAGCCTCCTGAACCCATGTTGAAACAACTGCTTCTCGTTGTGCTCCGCTAGATCCTTGACAATGAGCTTTTCGGCTACCTTAGCGTAAGGTGACATCAAGCTAATGAGACGATATCCCTTTACTGATGACTGAGCTTTGCCAGGCTTGGGAACGGGACGACGTTGGCTGTCTTCCAGTTTTGCGGAAGAGTGCAGGAGCTGAACGAAGTGTTAATCATATCAACGACGAGCGGAAGGATCTCAGTCGGGAGCTTCTTAAGTGCAGCAGGACAAATGCCGTCCGGACCGACAGCTTTGGAGTTCCGCATATCCCTTATTATCTCCTCCACGTGCGCCACAGTGAACGCATCGGCCGTGCATATGAGCGGGAGGCGGCACAGCTCTCTTACTGTCACTCTATTCTGCGGACCTCGCCTTGTTCTCGTGACAAAGAAACTTTTACCGAGAGTAGGCGGCTTCCTTTCCTTACTTGAAAACGTTATTACCGAACTCAATAGTGGAGACGGTGGCTGGCGAGCTCTTTCCCGATAGCTTCCGAAGCACCTTCCAAGTAGCTCCTTTTTCCGTCTTGAAATTCAACTGTTCTGTGAACTTTTCCCACTGTTCTTTCTTGTGCTGGTCGAGATCTTTTCTGATCTCACCATCCAGCTGAGCGACGACAGGGTCTGAATCAGGGATGTGCGGCTATTGCCGTTTGCCGGTTGCCGGCCATTTTTGGACGATTTTTGTCGATTGTCGTTTGCCGCTTTTCTTCTCACTTTTCGACAAAATTCGGCAAAAAGTGCGCAATAGATAACAAACGCCGCGATTAGGACACTCATTGTAAACCCGATAAGCCTTGCAGCGACCAGCTCGAATGTAGAGGGACAGACTATACGTACTCTAAAACTTCAAGCCAGTTGATGTAATCTGCCTTGCGGTCACGTCAAAGCAATTGCTAGTACTGTAGGGTCACGCTCATCCGGGCCCTCTTGTCTGGAAGGGCACCGAATTCCCACCCCTACTTGTTGGGGCTTGAGCAATTACCGTAGGGCTCTTCGGGACAAGAATTACCATCCTGAACATTTCCAGGAGAGGGCACAAGGGTTCAGAAGAACGCTGAATGGCTCAATTTCTTCCAAATGTTTTTCAAAGCGTCGTGTAGAGGGTGTTGAACTTCACTGGCAGTTTGTGGGCTTATGCTTTTTGCCATCTGCTATGCTCACACTTGCGCCGAAAAGCATGCAACCAAGTTGAGAGTTGGAGTTCTGAGTTGAAAAAGTGGGAGAGTGTGTAAACGGCGTGGGGAACATTCGTTTTGATTAAATTCGCTGCTTGAATATAAGCTGAATGCACGGAGGCGGGGGTAATCAGTTGGGAACAAGGGGTGGCGTACAGTTTGAAAAGGAGGTGGTTTGAGGTAATCGAGGTTTTTCAGGAGTCGTATTTTTTGAAAGCTTGAAAAACTGCTCAATTGTATTTGAATTGTCTGCGCGCAGTTGGGAAGAAATTTGAAAGGTTGGAGGGGGAGAGATGCCAAAGATGGAGCAGTTTTTTTTAGGAACGCTTCCAAGACTGTCCCAAAACGTGCGTTTAATTTGAATTCGTCCACGTAGTTATCTTTTATCTAAATAAGGTCAAATACTAAACACAGCGTGAGGCACGCCGAAGAGTTCACCGCAAACTCTGAGAAAGTTTGCCTCGGCTGTGCCAGGATAGTAAGCGACCCTCAACTGTGCTGCGAGAGTTACGCGGTAGTGTAGCAGCGGCTCCGCAATCATCACTGTGCCGATACGATTCTGTTGCAGTGCTTTGAGCCTCGACAACGCCACGACATTGCCACGACAGTACCGCAGCGGTACCGCGTTAAAACCACACCGGCTCCTCGAGGATACATCAGCGAGCCCGCGTCGACTACGATGCACTGTCCTGTTAGTTTCGCCTGTTCAATCACCCACGTCCCGTATCTCCTTGCCCGCAGTAACGGGGATACCCTCTGTTCCTCACTTTCGCGGAGCAGCTGTGGTGTCTGTAGAAACTTGTGTGGCTTTATCGCGGTTCCGCCGTTGCAATTTCTACCAGAGAAGCGGCGCGGCTGCCACGCTCGTTAGAAAATAATCACCTAAAGTAGGAGCACAGTGAGCCCTTCATCTCTTTGAATGAATTTCAAGTGCTCACCCTCTTGAAGGCAGTGTTCATGATGATCTTCGTCACCGAGATTTTCACTTGAAACCATGCGTTTGCCTCCAAGTGTTACCAAAATTACGAAGAAACGGCGAGAAACGCATTAAAACGTCGTATTTCAGTGACATTATTCTATAACATGGACTAGTTTTCCGGTTGGATGAATATATTCACGGTGGTTGTCACCGGTAAGGAATGGGGCTAGTCAAAAATGGAAGAATGTTTTAGGCAAAACAGTATTAGTTAGGGTCCAGAGGAAAGAACGGAGCAATAGAGAGTGGAGGATTGCAAAGGACGGATCCACAAGCGATTTCATTGTTACAACAAACACTTCCTGTGATACTTAAGAGGCGGGGTGATACTTAAAGATTTCATGTACTTCTGGTGCATTTTTCTTAATTTCTACGTTATTTTAATACTACCCGGGGGTATGTTAATCAATATAGCCAATAATCTCAAGATTGAAGATTATCGTGAACACTCCCTTTAACTTGGATTGCGCGATACCTTGAATTTTTGAATGGAATTGAAACACGAAGCAAATGAATGACTACTGCATATTTCGAGAAAGGTTGACATTCGAGAACCTCGAAAAATTACTGTTCTTTTACCACAACATTTTTATTACCAGTGTTCAATAGAATGCCCTTTAATTTTTATTACCAGTGTTCAATAGAATGCTCATTCTGGTGCCCTTTTTTATATCAGGTATTGTACCAACGTTAGTGGTTCAGCTTCTTGTGGTATTATTGAAACACCATTTCTTGTCTGGTTATTGAAGTACCGAATAAGCATGAGAACAAAGCATTTTTAACCGGTACTTTTAGAACATTTGTATTGTTTTTGCACAAGTTTTTTTATTTTGCCGTTTGTCGATTGCCGATTGCCGGCCATTTTTGGACAAATTTTGTCGATTTCCGTTTGCCGATGTTTCAAAATCGTTTGCCGCACATCCCTGGTCTGAATGGTCAACTGCTCTTCTGGCATCTCTAGTCCTGATTTTCTGGAAAATTTCTCAGGTGACGTTTGGATAGAACGACTTAAGGCGGCCAAAAGGGATAGCCGCCTTCATGGCCGTGCGAATTGCATCAGATAAGTGATGCTCCTTCTGGTGCACATTGCCATTCCACGGGTAATCAGCCGCTAGGCGTAGCGCAACCTCACTGAACAGGCATCAGTCTGCTTGGCCTAAATTAAAATAAGAACGTTGACGAAATGGTTGAGCAGGCCGTTGCGCCGATTCTCGGCAGAGCTACGTCCCCCCTCACCGTTTATTAATTTTTAAAAAAATTCTAATCCTTTAAAATGCCCCTCCCGAAATAAAGGATCCCTTAAGCCTTTTGAGGGTGAAAAAGTTGAAAAAAGTTCAAGATTGTTTCCACATTCGGTGAAATCGTACAAGCCCCCCCATTTTCTTTTTTTTTTCAAAAATTTCCCATTTGTTTTACGACCCACCGTTGCGCCGAGTCGCAAACCTGCCCAACCCTGGTTGACGAACATCAGAATAAGGAGCAAGATAATTTGAGATATCGATGTGCACAAAGACGGGTAGACAATGTTGTTGAGGTAGACCATGAGCAAGCGTTGGAAAGGTTGGAAGAGACTAGAGTTATGTCTGGGCTAGAAGATCGACCGTTGGCAGGGAGACGAGTGGGCTGATCATCGTTTAAGATGACCAGGTTACACTCCTCAGCCCATTCTTCGACTTCTTCTCCTCTAGCATCAGAAACAAAGGACGAGCAGAATGTGTGGGCGTTAAAGTCGCCCGCGAAAACAACTGATGATGAGAGGGAATAATCGTTGAGTTGTTTGAGAAGAGGAATGGGATTGTAGGATGAGGGGCATGAGGTGGTACGGGGAATATAAATGTTGAACAGAGAAAGGGGAGTTGTAAGGGGGAGATGGATTGGAAGGTACTCAAGAGTATCGTCCGTGAAGTTGTTAGGTATGAGATGTGAGGAAAGGGTAAATAATACGAGTGTAGAAACTCCTCCGCCAAGAGTTGACCTTGGAGCATGGTATGAGGTGTAGCCTGGGATATTAGGATGTGGGTAGGTAGGGGATGAAGAGAGCTTGGTTTCTTGAACCATAATCACGTCTGGATGGTAAGTACGTGCAAAGAGAGAAAGCTCAGAAAGCTTGGCACGAAGGCCGTTGAGATTTATATTATAGTTGTACAATTTTGAAAAAATCTCGAACGCACGAAAATCGAAATTTTTTCGTTTGAAATCTTTTCGAACGAAGAAAATTTGAAAAAATTTCGTTCGATGAAATTTCGAACAAACGAAATTTGAAAAAATTTCGTTCGACGAAATTTCGAACGAACGGAATCTAAAAAAAATCGTTCGACGAATTTTCGAACGAACGAAAAAATTCGAAAAATCTTTCGAAAATTTTTCGAAACTTTCGTTCGTGTACAACTATAATTTATATGCAAAACGGAAAGGGGACGATTGGAGTTCGAGAAATTTGAGGTGGTAGGTGAGGAGCACAAAATGCAACGAAAAATAGAACCGTGATGCCTCACAGAACTGAGACCCGAACAAGAGAGGTGCACCCACCTTTGACATCCAAAACATTGGACGCTGATACCATTCCAAGTGACATCTCTGTCGCATGTGGCACATTTGTACATCTTCTTCTGAACGAGCCCAGGATTCCTCTCCACGCCGGCCCTTTGTAGGAGAATCCAAAGAAGAGACGCGGCCGGCCAGCAACTCTCCCACGACAAAAACCCTCTTCGTGGAGGGGGTGACGTCGGTTTGCATAGAAGTGATCTTCTTTCCTCCACACTGTCACGGCGAGGGCGTACGACATCTCGGCAGCTTAGTTCAGCACCATAAATTAATCCCCCGATACAACTTTCGAGTGAAATCCGTTTTTTGTTTTGGAACACTCCAAAAAATGCACGATGGTTGGTACTCATACCTTCCCGAAAACCCTAAGTTTGAGTCTATGACTTCTTTCAGAGTGATTTTAGGCAGTAGAGGAGGGTGTATTCGCATTCTACGTTCAAAAACAGTTTTACGGAAGTACTCTTCTTCGAGAATGGCCACTCTAACCAAGAGGAAATCCCTTGTAAGCGATTATACGAGGATATAGAAAACACCAATGAACAAATTAACAGGAATAAAAACTAGTGTCAAGAAGAATTTCGAAGCATTTCAACTCTGAACTGCTTTTATAACCGTCAAAGTCCGAACATTCTAAATCAACTTAGATTGATAGATGGAATTTTCGAAAAATATATAGGCGATTCACTCATTCTAACAGGAAACGGGGGAGGAAAGCGGGAGAGGGGCCCTCTACAAACAGAGGGAGGAGTTGTCCCGTTTTTGCAGTTCAAGACGTAGCGCTACTTAATTCAAGTGAAGTGGTCCCGAGCGGAATCAGAGCATTAAAAGGCGAGACAAATCCTGCCTCGGTGTGTAGAGAGCCCCTATCCCGAGGGAAGCGTGCCGTAAAAAGATTCTCAAAAAAAATTTGAAATTTGGGAGCAGGGTTGAGCAGGCCGTTGTGGCCATTTTTGTCGCGGCTACGACCCCCCCATTTTCCTTTTTCCAGAAAAAATTCCGAAATTTCACGGCCCACTGGGCCCAAAATTTTTTTTAAAGCTTTATTTAGTGTCTAATTGTCAATTTCGTAAAAAAAAATGTCAGTTTTCCAAACAGCTTCTCTGGATATAATCTGCTTCTATATTGTTAAATTGAAAATGCATACACCTCGCACGCGACTGACTATTCCTACCACATTTTACCTTACCATGTAGTTTGAAAAAATCCTATTTTTTCCAAAAATTTTACGACCCCTCCCCAAATTTTCATTTTTTCCCCGGAATTTCCAAAAAGTTTACGACCACCCCTTGTGACCAGTCACAACGCTGCTCAACCCTGTTTGGGAGGACGAAAAATTATGGGTAAAAAACGAAAACACTCTCAGAGGCTAATCAGTTGGGTAGGGATAGTGAAGTACAATGTCAAAAATTAAACATTCAAGACATTTCAATTTTTAAAAAAAATCCTTTCCTAAAAGTCGAAAATTTTAACTTAGAGCGAGGACAAGGGGATTGTTGACATTTTTCAAATGGTTTTGTTATCAAGACAAAGAGGGGCGTAACTCCGCTGGGGTGAGGACAACGGTCAGCTTCACCCTGCGTCCAAAAAGCTGCAGAATTACAAAAGCTCTCTGTTTCTGGCAGGAACGAAAGAACTCCATTCCCAAAAGGATCAATACAGTATTATTACAAGGAAAAGGTGTTAAATAGCAGGAACGAAAAAAACAAAAAAATACGGTTAACGCAAGTCCTACCGTACTCATTGTTGCTGCCTTTGAAGGCTCCCCTCCAGCACCAACAATCTTCGCCATCTTCGAGGGCGCCCGGCCGGGAGTGGATGGGAATAGTACCTACAAGTTTTCTTCAGATTTTTTTTAAACCAAGTCTGTCAACATAAATATGGCTAGCATCAGCTAACCTTCCCAGCCACACGAACATCACTGTTTGCAACCAGTCTAGGTACTCTCGCAGGACTTGCAACCCGTGAGGGAGCTTTACTTCTCCTGAAACCCAGTAGCATCATAAAAAAATAGACAGAAATACCAAATGCGAGCATTTCTCCCCGCAAAAAAAATGTTTTTGAAGGATTCACTGAGAGACTATAACTCACGCAGGACTTTTCAAGAGTCTTTCTTCTCGCCTTCGTTCATCCTTCTCTTCTTTCCGCAACCTCGCTTCCACCTTTAACCTTTCCTCAGCTTCCTTCTGCTCTCGTCGACGCTGCGCCTGAACGTGAACGTATGCAATACAGTGTCTGTTGGCAATAAGGAAGACAGTTGGAAAACACGTAATCACGGAAACGTTCGAAACCGGTGAGACCGGCGCCGCGCTACACTTCGAATGTCTGCAGCGAGGACAACTCGTCCACGTTGCCACAAAACCCTGCCTCCACTTTCTCATCCCAATGGTGCAGCCTCTCTATACACATACTAGAGGGTGACATGCTGCCGAGATGTCGTACGTTCGTGCCGTGGCAGTGTGGAGGAAAGAAAATCGCCTCCGTGCAAACCGACGTCAACCCCTCCGAGAAGAGGGTTTTTGTCATGGGAGAGGTGCTGGTCGGCCGCGGCTCTCCTGAGGATTTTATTACAAAGGGCCGGCGTCGAGAGGAATCCTGGTCCAGCACAGAAGTATCCATGTGCCACCTGCGGCGAGGATGCTACCTGGCATAAAACAAGTGTCCAGTGCTTCGGATGCCAAAGGTGGGTGCACTTCTCCTGTTCGGGCCTCAGTTCTGTGAGGCATCATGACTCATCCTTTCGTTGTGTTCTATGCTCTGCCCCCAACAACTCTGATTCCTCAATTACCAACCGCCCCCTCTCCATTGTTCACATTAATCTCAACGGCCTTCGCAACAAGTTATCTGAACTCTCTCTATTCGCACGTTCTCATCACCCGGATGTTATCATGGTTCAAGAATCCAAGCTCTCTCCATCTACCACTTATCCCCAACCTAACATTCCGGGCTACACCGCCTATCACATGCCAAGGACAGCTCTTGGGGGCGGAGTGTCTACTTTCGTGCAATCTGCCTTACCTTCTCATATTATCCCTAATACTCCTAAGGACGGTACTCTCGAGTACATTCCTGTCCACCTCCCCTCAAAACCCCTTTATCTCTATTTAACATATATATTCCTCCTATATCATCTTGTCCCCCCTCTTATAATCCCATTCCCCTCCTTGAGCAGTTGTACGACTGCTCACTCTCCCCTTCAGCTGTCTTTGCGGGTGACTTCAATGCTCACACGTTCTGTTCCGCTCTTGATTCTGACGCCAGAGGGGAAGATGTCGAAGAATGGGCTGAGGAGTGTGACCTGGTTATCCTCAATGATGACCAGCCCACTCGTATCCCTGCCAACGGCCGACCTTCTAGCCCAGATATCTCTCTTGTGTCATCCAATCTCTCTAATGCTTGCACGTGGTCCACATCCACAACTCTCTCCAGTGATCACATTCCCGTCTTTGTCTATATTGACCTATCTGACTCTCTTGCCCCTTACTCTGGTTTTCGTCATCGTACTTATCTTAATTTAGGCCTAGCAGACTGGACCCTGTTCAGAGATGTTGCACTCCGCCATGCGGTCGACTTCCCATGGAATGGTTATGTTCATCAGATAGAGCGCCATCTAACAAGTGCCATCCGCAAAGCCATGAAAGCAGCAATTCCTGAGGGTCGTGTCAAGACCTTTTTTCCAAATGTCAGCAGGGAAGTACTGCAGAAGATAAGAACCAGAGATGAGAAGAGAGCCGCAGACCATCTAGACCCGGAGATTGCTGTGCTGGATAATGAGATCAAGCAGGATCAGGATAAGAACAAGAGGGAATGCTGGGAGAAGTTCACTGAAAAGCTGAATTTCAAGGCGGACGGAACTACGACGTGGAAAGTGTTGAGGAAAATTTCCGGAAAGTCCGCTCTCCCGATGAGCTCCGCTATTGAGTTCGAGGAGAACGTCTTCAAATCAGGGAAAGCGGCTGCTTACGCACTCGGCAAGAATTTTTTCATCACACGTACCAAGCGAGGCGTGCAAAACAGAGTCACGGTTAGAGAGCTGAGCCGGTTGCAGCTCATGAACGCATCTGAGGCCTTTACTCTCACACAAGTAGAGAAGGCTATCAAAGAAATGCGGAATCGAAGGCTATCGGACCTGACGGTATCTCCCCAGCCATCGTAAAGAAGCTTCCCACGGTACTTCTACCGATGCTTGCAGATATCATTAACACTTCTTTCCGGACCTGCACTCTACCCCAAGCTTGGAAGACAGCCAATGTGATACCGTTGCCAAAGCCAGGCAAGTCCCAAAGCACGGCAGAAGGCTTTCGACCAATAAGCCTGTTATCGCCCGTCGCTAAATTAGCTGAAAAGTTGATCGTGACGGACCTGGCTGATCAAAATGAGCGACAGCAGCATCAGCATGGGTTCAGGAAACTTCACTCTAAGGCCGCCGGGCTAAGGTTCTGTTCCAGAATCATGTATTCGATAGCATTCCAATAGCAGCCGGTGTTCCGCAAGGCGGAGTGTTGTCCCCTGCCCTATTCAGCCTGTATCTTGAGGACATTCCCGAGCCTCCCAATGATGTAAAGATTGTTATGTATGCCGACGACATCACCATCATGTGCCAGGACCGTGACCTGCAGATAGCCGCTAACAAGATCAGCGCCTATCTCGTCGAGTTGAAGCTCTTCCTCGATAATATGATGCTCACAGTCTCTGCCGCAAAATCCTGTTTCAGTGTTCACAACAAACACCAAGGAACACAGTGCCCATCCAGATGTCAAATTGGATGGTGACCTGTTGCCAGCAGCAAAATTCCCCAAGCTGCTTGGCCTTATTCTTGATCCGTCACTGAAGTTCCACAAAAACGCGGAACAGAAACAAACAGTCGTCAAGGCTAGGCTTAGTATCTTGAGAGCTCTCGGAGGAACATCATGAGGAAGCAGCCGGGAGACTATATTGAGAACCTACAGAGCAATACTTCAGCCGGCTCTGGAATATGCGGCACAAGTGTGGCAGCACCTGGTGTCTGACAGCTCCTGGAATAAGCTGCAGCGTGTACAGAATGCTGCGCTTAGAATTGCTACCGGTTGTGCAAGGAGCTCCCCGGTGGAGCATCTTCACGCAGAGGCCTGCATATTGCCGGTCAAGGAGCATTGTGAACTCCAGGCACAGCAGATGTATATTAATGTTCTGAGACAGCCGAATCATCCGTCAAAGAGAATCATGAAGCCCATAAGAGAGAGGTCGATTAGGACGCCGTTCGCCGATGCTCCTCGTAAAGTTGATGTACAGAGATGGGCCGACTCCAACATGGAAAGGCTTCGTCTTCTGCGTGAGGAGCACACCCAGTTTGTTCGAGGATATCTAGCGAAGGCGGCTGTGAACCCTATCTCGGGAACGGTGCCGCCTCGGGTTTGCGAGTCCGAGTCTCAACTCGGCAGACGACCCAGATGTGCTCTTGCATCGCTGCGCTGTGGTCACTCTATTCTGCTCATGTCTCACGTCAACAAAATCGACAGCAGCCGACCAGACGCATGCCCGGACTGTGGTGCTCCCGGACACGACACGGCGCACTTGTTCATGTGCCCGAAGAGACCTACCTCCTTAACCACAATGGACCTTTGGACGAATCCTGTGAAGGCCGCCCAGTTCCTCAACCTATGACAAAAACCACTTTGAGGCTGCAGAAGAAGAAGAAGAAAGGGTGACATATACATACATATTAGTATTCTTATGCCTAACCTCGCAATGATCAGCAGAAGGGATGCAATTGCACTAGCCAAGGAACCTATTAATTTGCGCAATTTTCTGCGCTTCACGCAGACTTCCTGTAAAAGTTGGAATCCAGTTGCTTACTATGAACTTCGGGCTATCATTTCTGTGAACTGGGTTAAAGCCTGGCTTGCTCGGATGAGTCCGGCGGAGGAAGCAGCGGAGCGGTCGGTCATGACAAAATATAACAGTTGTAAGGAGATATTGACATGATAAGCCTTACTTGGGCCGGCTCAAAATAAGGAAGCTAGGCTATACGGTAGAGTATATCAAACGAATAAAAATTGTCGAATATTCGAACAAACGAATAATTCGAAAAATTGACTCTTTTGATAATTCGAATAAACGAAATATTCGAAAAATTGACTTCTCCGAATATTCGAATAAACTAATTATTTGAAAAATCAACTACTCCGAATATTCGAATAAGCGAATCATTCGAAAAATCGACTTCTCCGAATATTCGAATAAACGAATTATTCGAAAATTTGACTTTCCGAATAATCGAATGATTCGAACACGAATAATCCGAATATCCGGCTAAAATCACGAGTATTCAAATAAGAAGTACGGACCAGGGGTGGTCGTAATTACGATTTACGATTTTACTATTTACGAAGTTTTTTGGTCTCGTAATTACGATTTACGATTTACAACATTTTGGACCGCAAATCGTAATTTTTCGTAAATAAAAATACATGCAATGGAAGTAAATCGCAAAATATCTCCAATTGACCTGCTCTAATCCCACTTTGCGTATGCTAATGTTTTTGGTCAGGAGATAGGAGCGACCCAGGCGTGTGACTACATACCGCACGATCCCATTATCAACTTTTGACGTGATTTTATCATTATAACGCGAGACAAACGGTCGGAGTTGGAGGCGCTGGATAGCAGATCCGCGTTGCGCGCAGCACACGTCTGACTAGCTGCTGCCTACGACGCAACGCAATCTAGAAGCACTCTTCACGAAGAACTTTGTTTTTGAGTTTTTCATGATACCCTGATTTCAAAAAACAAACAAATGCCCTGATTTCTATAACTAAAAAAAGCTTTAAAACACTAAGAGAAGCAGTCTAATCAATCCGAAAATTGCTTCAAATAGTGCTCCTGGCCCGCTTTTTGAGTAGCTTACGCCTACTCAGAGTCCACAAAAATCAACAAGAGCGTCCGTTTTTTACTCCAAAGTTTGAAGCTCAAAATAGTTTCCCCTATTTACTTATCTTCGTCCGCAGCAAACGGAAACTAAAAAAAGGCGTGAGGGCTAGTTTAAACGTTCATCTTCGCCCCTTTCCTGAAACCGTTATCTGTCACAAATGCGGTCGCTTGGTGGGGCGCTTTCGCTATATTCTTTAACGGCAGCGTTCACGAAGATCATCCTCGTTGACTTTCCACAGTAAAATTATAGTTGAGAGGGATCCTAGGCTCCCAGTGTCGAAAGAACGGTAGAAAACAAGCCAGAAGCGGCAAAATATCGGCTGCGAACAAGCGTTTTGGTGCATCAGACACGCCTGGCGCCCCAGATCCGCCCCTCGAAATGAAAAAATGAAGACTCAGATTACCGGAATGATCAAGTGAAGGAAGTGCTGATAAGTGAGCTGATCGCTTCATTTCACTGATAGGTATCATCTTTCTAGCATTCAATTCTTCCACGCTCAAAAATCAACGTAAACAAGAGAGGACCTATTTCTGCTCAAAAACGCGTCCTTCGTGTAGTTTTTAAGCATGCCTTGCTATATAGGGCACCAGACCTTTCGTAAACCGTGGAGATATCGCAAGTGAAATTTATCGTGAACAGTGCCTTTAACTATTTGGGCTAGACTACACAATGCGGCAAAAATTAAAAAAGCGGTTTTTTGCGCATACGTTGCCTTTAATAATCTACAGCATCGACACCATACAGCTACGATTCATATACGAAAAAATAACTTGTTCTGGGCGACCGATACTGTGCTCTAGATAAGAGTTGTCAGGGATCGCACTGATACTTTGCGACCCCTAACCAAGGTTAGCGCAGCCTCTGTGCCATTATTTTCAAAGTACGTGCAGCGAGTTTGAGCCAACCTTCAATAAGGAACTCAAAGTATCAGTGTGATCCTTGCTGTTGCGGTTCCGCAAGCAAGTGGGCGGAGTTCTCAAATTCGGCCGTTGAGATTCGCCCAGATACGGCAATTTTGGCTCATTTTAACGCTTGCAACGGCGTCAGCGTGTCGGGAGAGGCATTACTAGTATATTTGTGTCCCAGTTGCCCTGCAGATACGCGGACATCTGAATCGGACTTGCGGATTTCTCGAAATCTGGGAAGGAGTTGTGGAATGAGTTATAAAGGAAAGCAGAGGAATACGGGTAAGATGGTCCCACTAAATGTGGTTAGCTGCAAAATACTGAACGGATTTTAATATGTACTTCTTAGTATACTTTGACATCGAATGATTTCGAATGGTTTTTTGAATTGATTTTTTCTCTTGAATGACAGAATGGTTCGAGCCGCCTTTGGTTTCCAGACAACAAGTAAGAGGTAAGCTTCTCGAAGGACAGGTCAGAGTAGAACTCTCTGCATTCACAAAATCAAAATTATCAAATATTCGAAATATAGTAGACTTCGAATGACAGTCGACTATTTTTTCAATTTTTTTCAAATTTCGATTTTGCGAATGCAAAAAATTCCACTCTGACATGACTTACGAGAAGCTCATCTCTGACCCGTTGTCTGAAAACCGAACACGGCTTGAACCATTTTGTCATAAGAGAGAAAGAGTACATTTACAGGATCATTCGAAATCTTTCGATGTCAAAGTATACTTCTTAGTACGTAATACGATGAACATTAGGTAGTTTCTCTTATTTCAGCATATTAATAAATTTTTCAACGGTGATTGTTATTATTTGCTGTTTACTATTTACGGTGGTTTTGTCGTAATTACGTTTTACGATTTACGAAATTTGAAATTTCATTTACGCACACCCCTGGTACGGACCGAGTACGCATAATTGAACCCCCGTTCGCGGCACTACCAACTTTCTTGACCTTTTTTGTATGGTATTGTATAGATCAAAGCTATGCCAATTATAGTTGCACAATTTCGAAAAAAATGTCGAACGAACGAAAATCGGAATTTTTCCGTTCGAAATATTTTCGAACGAACGAAAAATGAAAAAAATTTCGTTCGAAAAATTTTCGAACGAACGAAAATTTCGAAATTTTTTCGAGAATTTCGTTCGTGTACATCTATAATGCCAATGTACTTCCACGAAAAAGACATTTCACATTATATCATAAGAGTATTCAAAACAACATTTATCACTGTCTACGAGTAGTAGTCAAACGATACGATCAAAGTCTCTGGATTTTCGAAACAATATCTACCAACAATATCCGAAATTCTCATCAGTTTGGGGTGCTATCTAAGGCTCCGTCCATAGCAGACGACCAGCTGCAAAGCGTCAAGGCGTCGGAGCATCACGGGCCAGCGCTGAAACGCTGGCGCATGACGCTCGAAACACGAAACTGAAGAAAAATAGTAGTACATACTCTCATCGCTTTCTCTTCACGTTCCTTGCGAACTCGTTCGGCTCTTTCCTTTACTTGCTCTTCCCGTAAGGCTGCAGCCAGATCCTCCTTCTCACGACGCGCGAGATCTTCCTTCTCACGACGAGCAGCTTGAGCCTTATTTCTTAATGGTACCTAAAGAACTAGAATATACCAGTTCTATAACATAAGTCTTAAACGCTCCATTGCAGTACAGGCAGCCATACAAATTTTTATACCTTTTTTCCCCTAACGCATGTGATCCCTTTTTTCCTCTTTTTGTTTTTTTGTGATTTGACTTTTTTTATATTACCTTCTGTTTTCCATGAATTCTAATGACACGCTTGAGCTATTTCATCTTACTACCGTTTATCCGCCGTTGGCGTTGCGTGCATCAGTTTTTAGAATTCTCCCAGCTGTAAAATTTTTCATTAATATATTATTGGATTTCTGCAACCTTTGCTGCTTTGAAAAACCAAAAACTTCTTTCAGTCAGTTTTATCAGAAATGAAGCAGAGGCAGTTTCAGACTTTTTCGGAAGTTTCTTTTTTTTGCAACCCCTCAATTCTGCTTTCGGTTTCATTTTTTTGCAACCCCTCAATTCTGCTTTCGTTTTCATTTTTTTTGCAACCCCTCAATTCTGCTTTCGTTTTTTCCTTTAAGTGTCTCTCATAATATGCAGCTATTGTTCGATGCACGTGCTGATTCAATACTCAAGAACGACTCCATCTGTTACGCGAGAAGCACACTCAATTCGCACGGTATCATCTTGAGAAAGCGGTAATTAATCCTACACTGGAAGCAATGCCGCCCCAAGTCTGCGCATCTGAGTCCCAACTCAGAAGAAGGGCCAGATGCACTCTAGCATCGCTGCGCTGCGGTCAACAATGCTGATGTCTACGTTAGCAAGACCGACGGCAGAAAATCTGATGTATGCCCGGACTGCGGCCGCCTCGGCCATGATACTGCGCGTTTAATTGTTAGCGGAAACCCACGACGCTAACAGTAGTGGACCTGTGGACGAATCCAATACTGATTGCCCAGTTTCTCTACCTATGACAAATCCCTCTTCGAGGCTGCAAAAAAGAAAAAGAGTTCTCCTTGCTTATCATTCCTATGGACGTCTACTTTTTATCGGCAATTAGCTGTTTTACATTCATTTTCACCTTTTTTTTTTCTTAGCTCGCTGTTCGGCTTTGATGTATTATTTTGTACTGTATCGCAGTTCACCCATGGGGACAAGCCAGTAGCTGTGGCCAAACGGGAGTTTCCGTAGGGTTGAAGATCCAACTAAGCCGGCATCCGGAGTCGCCTCGCCCCCCCCCTCACACCTGCACTACCATCTTTGGCCTAAGTGTTTTCCTTCCGTTATCGCTGGTTTTTCTAGGAGTAAATATTTTTCTACTGAAATCGCCTTTTCATGCTTGTAATGAGCTTTTCATGCTTGTAGTAAGCCATTTAGACTGCAATGTTTCAATAGGAAATAAATATGAAATATAAAACGCTGAAGACGTGTGTACTCGGGCTGTTGTAATTGTGAAGCCACCTAAGGGCAGCTCATAAAGGTGGAATTTTTGCAGAAACAAAATTTCCAGCGCAACATCAAACTTTTCAAACGTCAATTTAACTTGAATGACGTCAAAACCAGCAGTTCTGGCTTTCTCCTTTATCCAAGACTCTGTTTTTCCTCTGACGGAAAATGCTTCAATAACTTCAACCATATTACAATCAATAATTTCAAATCGTCCGAAAAACCAGAAGAGAAACAGAGTAACTCTAACCGAAAACACGATATTACATTAAAGAAGCACAGAAATTCATTGCATTAACTGTTTGCGCACCTTTCCCACAGGTCTGACGCTCGAAGTCGTGGGTGGAGCCTGCACAGTCCTTGGGACACGCGATGGAGTTGGAACAGTGGCACGTTTAGGAGACAAGTTCCTGGCAATAACCTGGAAAAATTTTATCATCTACAAATCTTTTATCCACTCTCACTTCTTACTACTTCCTTGCTCCAAAACTTTAATTTAGCATTGATCTGCACAAATCTAGACAGTGAACCGTATGAATTGATGGGTTTTTTAGCTGCGCTCCCATGTTGCCAGCGCTCCTGAGCGCTGGCACAAACGAGCTGCGCCGCTGCCCGTGATCACCTCCACCTCTGTCCGCCGATACTCCTCTCTGCAAGACTGGTTGTACATACGTGCAAAAAAAAAACTAACTCGATTTTGATTGCTGTTGTAGCGGTAAACCAACGAAGAAGTGGAATCAATAGAGAAAGCTTCACGAAATCATTAGCTTTCAGAGAAAGCTTGGCTCTAAGCGATAGGTACGTAACAGTGTTCAGCGACCACGACAGACCTATCGCGGTCGCTGAACGCTGTTACGTACCTATCGCTTAGAGCCATTCGTAGCAGTCTCTCAGAGCCGAAAATTCTAGTTCATACTTCCCGAGACCGGCAATGCTATGTTTGTCATCAATATCGACTGAAAATCGAAATGCTTGATTTGCGTTGGAGCTGTCGCGCGAGGCAGAAGGTATGAACCCGGCTAACCACCAGGCACAATACTGCATTGAGCTGGCTCAAACTCTCTGACACCCGTCACAGCGCACTGCAGTGCAACGGTCAGTCGCGGCAGTCACCGATCACGGCACGGTGTTCACATCTTAGGCATAAGACCGGGACGATACTACTGCGGGGCCATGCGTGATAAAAAGCGGTATCGAAGAAGCGCGGAGAGAATGAGCGTTAAAGGGAATAAGTTGTTTTTGTGAGCAGAAACTGCCGAGATGTCGTACGTTCGTGCCGTGTGAAGGAAGCGTCAACTTCGTGCAAACCGACATCAACCCTTCCACGAAAAGAGTGTTTGAGGTCAACCTGCCCGAATGGCACGATTCACAACAAGAACGTCTCCTCATGTTGCGCGAGGAGCACACCCAGTTCGTCCGAGGGTGTCTGGAAAGAGCGACTGTTAATCCTATTCTGGGTCTCACCTTAGTAAACGTGCCAGATGCACTCTAGCGTCGTTTCGCTGTGGGCACTCAACGTTCCTGAAGTCCCACGTGAACAGGATCGACAGTAGCACTCCCAACGCTTGCCCGGACTGTGGTGGTCCTGGCCACAATACCCTACCCTTATTCATCTGTCCAAAAAAGACCCTCACAGCATTGACTACAATAGACCTTTGGACGAATCCAACGCTGGTCGCCCAGTTTTTGAACCTATAGCAATATCCTCTTTGCGGCTGCAAAGAAGAAGAAGAAATGAGCGGAACGGCGGTTCGCGGAAAGAAATGGGATGATATAGCTTTTTCTCCACATCGCCGCGGCAATAGTACAATCGCAGCTCAACTCTACTCATCTAACCATTAAAGGTCACGGGCGCATGCAAATTGTATATACAATCCTGTGACGGCCTGGTCTACAAACATTTCGTAATCGTTCACCGAACCTGCAACGGCCGTGATTTTTGGATATCGTAATGACTGAGGATGCCGTGAGTGTGCCTTTGTCTATTCTGCACGCAGCTTCTAATGCGACACAGCTAAAGTCGGTCCGAATTAGACTGTCCGCCCACGCGTTCGGCGTGCGCATCCAGCGGCCCACGCAAGGGCATTTTTTCGAACTTGTAAATCGATAAGCAGGAATAATAGACGAATAGTGAAGGATGTCTCAGTGAGAAGTCTACAGCTTTGAAAAAAAGTTTGCTGGATAAAATGCTCACACACGTCGCTCGAAATGCACGCAGGGTTGAGCAGGCCGTTGCGCCAAATTTCGGCGGAGATACGACACTCACTGCTGACCAAAATTTCGGAAAATTTTGAAAAGTTTTTACGATCCCCCCCTCGACAAAATGATATCAAATTTGTATTCAGCGCACCGAATAACCCCTAAATAGACATTTTGACTGGAATCTGATACTTTGCCTAAACTATGGTAAACCCATCCTAACGTAGAAATTCATGACGACCTCTGCAGACAGCTGTTCTTGCGCCGCAGCGCTCTTACTCTCGGAGGGCAATTATTACTACCTCATCTTAGCTTACCAAGCGGTTTGGAAAAAAATTCCTTCTTCTCCGAAAAATTTGCGAGCCCCACCCCCAAATTTTCATTTTCTTCAGAAAAATTTCCACAATTTCTACAACCCCCTCCCGTTGCGCCGAGTCATGACCTCCTCAACCCTGCACGCACGCGAACCGCACAGGCGGGCAGCCCTATTCGGACAGACATTACAAATTCGAAACAGGCTTCAGCACACTGGTTCGGAGTCTAAAGCGAAGCCACCAATTAATTCGAGATCCTCTTTTAATATCTGGTCTCTCATGAATAATTTGGAAGCTACCGTATGACCTCGGCGGATGCTCTGATGTTAGAATGACCCATACCCCTTTGTGCAAAGCTAGATTTGAGTTGTTTCCGTGCTACGCTATTAAAAAGAAAGATTTGTTATTAAGGAACTCAAAAAATCTACATCAGACCTGATCGTCCATGACTCGCTGCACAGCAGATTTGTATTCACGTTTACATGGAGTTGTAACCACATGTTGATGTGGGGCTCGCAGCAGGCGTGTTTCAGACTTCCCAGCAGCTGCACGTATCTCTCTGTAAAAAATACAATACCTTTTTATTGGGGGTGAATGAGTATCATAATGAACATACCTTCCCTGTGTGAATGGTGATAGATCTCGATGCTGACTTCGCGAAGGCGTGCTATCAATACCATCCTCATGTTGATGTCTACTACTCGATTGTGTAGCCTATATGCCAACATTTGGAAGAGACTATCGTAGCATGATACGCTTGCGATGGGTGATTAATTGCAATTGTTGAAGGGAAAAACTTGAATTCAGAGAATAGCACAGTAACTATTAGAATAAAACTCTCGATTTAGGCCCTCATTCAAATATTTCTCGACCGTTGAATAGGGCGCCATTCACAGTCCTAGAGGCCAGCGGGTCACGCGCGGGCGAGGTGTTAGAGTATGAGTGGCCTGACGCCACGCCCGTGCGGCACGCTCGTGATGCCTGCTCTGTCATGGCGGCGACGGCCGCAACGACTTTCTTCATCATACTTATCATTAAAATTCACCCAGGAGGGTACGACATAATATTCAACATTTTCTCAAGGGGTGTTGGAGGGGGGAGGGGGTAGTTCCGTCGAGGTTCGTGACAACGATTTGCTTGCCCCTGTTTGTTCAAACGAAAACCAATAATTTCTGCCCGGTGGTAGGCTTCCCGACGCCTAGTGGTGCACCCCCCTCCCTCTATGATCACCACAGTGTGAGTTTCACCTTGCCACATTCTGCCGAAGTGCAACTAGGGCCGGAAACTTAATCTGCGGTCATGATCGGAGCTGCAGTGTGGTGGGCAGCGATCAAGGGGGTGCAGGTTTTTGTACACATGAAACGTCAATATGAAAGCAAATGAGAACAGACAACACAAATCGTATGGCAGCCAAGCTGACTCTATGACGGCACCACACTTCCTCTGTGGTACCATTTGCCGACGTCGCGTAACCCTGGCCGTGGGAGGCC
This sequence comes from Aplectana chamaeleonis, assembly GCA_029168955.1. Lineage (NCBI taxonomy): Eukaryota > Metazoa > Nematoda > Chromadorea > Rhabditida > Cosmocercidae > Aplectana > Aplectana chamaeleonis. The sequence continues at coordinate 442,433 of JAPDOI010000424.1, forward strand.
AATAGATCGGCTGCGGACAGTCAACAGTGCTGATCTGTCGACTGCCCGTACGCGGTAAGCAAGCACTTTCCTGTACATCTGCCACCGCTTCGCAGCTATTCCAATGACTGATCCACCGGCGGCGGCTGGTTGGTGGAACAGTCACTCCGGGGACGACGGAGACGAGTTGCTCGGCAAGCACTCCTACCTAGTTGGCGATAAGATGGTTGGACCACTTTTGTAATCGTGAGGCATGTCTGAAACTGCATTTTCTTAACAGTACAAGAAATGCCGGAATTCAGACAATTCTCGATTCTTCTTGATAACCTTGCCACAACATCTGATCCGAAGCCTACCAACAATGTTGAGATTGCTGTAGCCCCTCAGCACGCTCATGGTGAACACCGACAATCGCAGATTACGTCAGCTGCGACACCTGATAGAGACTCGACGCCAAACGCCTGAAATGGCTGTTGGCTGGCGGAAATGGGGTGTCACAATGATTGGTAGAGTGGCCGAGTTTTTCGTTCATGTCTTTTAAGTGCCCGTTTCCCTTTCCTGTGCAGCTTTATTGCTTGACTGCCTTTACCGAGAATAACTGATTTCACCGTCAACTAACCTGCGCATAACGCTCCAGCTACCTCCACTGCATGCATTCTTCTAATATCGCCCTATTCGGATAGTAATGCAACGCCGCCGTACACATCATCCTAGACCTTTTGTTCACCTCTATCTCATCGCATGTTGATGTTGTTGTAAAGAGTATTCACTTGTGTTTACTGACATCTTCTCGCTATTTTCAGTGAGATATTTATAACAGATTTTCTATACAAGCTCATTCAGACTGGTCGTTTTCTGTTAAGTAGTCGAGTAAGCAACTGTTTTTAAGAACGTGCTGTATTTGAGAAAGCGCTCCTGCATACATTCCATGTGTTGTAATGTTTTTGACGGATGATTTAGAGGCAGAGACCGTGAGCATTCTGCTGTCGAGAAAACATTTCAACTCGATCAAGTAGTCATTGATCTTACTGGCGGCTACATTCATGTCGCGATCCCGGCACAGAATAGTGATATCATCAGCATATGCAACGACCTTGATGTCCTGAGAAGGAACGGGCAGATCTTCAAGGTATAAATTGAAATGTGCAGGCGATAAAACTCCTTGAGGGACACCGGCGGCTATGGGGATGCTCCTGGAAACATGTCCCTGGAATAGCACACTTGCCCGACGTCCTTTAGTGAAGGCGCATATCCACCGCTTCTGCCAGGGCTTAATAGTAGACTTCAACAGACTCTCCGATAGTATGCCTAGATTGACAGTGTCAAACGTCTTGGTTAAATCGCGGGCCACACCAACAGTACGTTGGGGTTTCTGGGCATTGAAGCCGTCCAGAACATAGCTCACAATTTCCGACAAGGCCGTAGTGATGGAATGTAATTTACGGAAACCATGCTGATGCTGTTGCTTGTTGTTGTGTTCAGCCAGCTCCTCCACAACCATTTTTCGGAAGTTTCGGCAATGAGTGAGATCAGACTGATCGGCTGGTACCCACTAGCCGTGGATGGTGACTTTCCCAGATTCGGCAGTGGAATCACACGAGCGACTTTCCAATTTTGGGGTACTATACATGTGCGAAACGAAGTATTAATGACGTCAGCGAGAAGGGGCAGAAGTTCATTGGGCAGTCTCTTAAAGACTGCTGGGCTCGAACCATCTGGCCCTAATGTCTTCGAGTTAGTCATCTCCTTTATCACCTTCTCAACCTGAGCGGGCGTGACTGCTTCATTTTCAGCCATGAGTGGCAATTTAAAGAGTTCCCGCACAGTTATTCTATTCTGCTTTTTTCTCTCTCTCTCTTGGTTCTAGTGATAAAAAATGCTTCCCAAGAGCATTTGCGGCCTCTTTCCCCGACTTGAAGACTCCACCTTCAAATTCAATCGTGGAATTGTTGGCGGGGATGATCTTTCCAGAGATCCTTCGCAAGGCCCTCCACGTTGCTGCTGCATTATTTCTGAAGTTCATCTTCTCAGTGAACTTTTCCCAAGTTTCTTTCTTGTGCCTGACAAGGTCCCTCCTGATCTCGTTATCCAGCTCTGCGATGTCTGGGTGAAGATGATCTGCAGCTCTCTTTGCGTCCCTTGTTCTTATCTTCTGCAGTATATCCCTGGTGACATTGGGAAGGAATGTCTTGACGCGACCTTCAGGGATCGCAGCTTTCATAGCCTTCAAAATACCATCAGATAGGTGGCGCTCCTTCTGGTGTACATCGCCATTCCACGGATAACCAGCCGCTTGGCGAAGCGCAACCTCCCTGAACAGGCTCCAGTCTGCAAGGCCTAAATTAAGATAAGAATGATGACGAACACCTGTATAGGGAGCCAGAGAGTTAGAGAGATCAATATCGACAAAGACACAAATGTGATCACTGGGAAGACTTGTGCATATTGACCAAGAGCAAGCATTAGAGAGATCAGAAGAGACGAGGGAGACGTCTGTGTTCTGGTGATTTACCAGAACCGCCAGAAGTGGCCCAAAATGTATATCAATCCTGGTTGGCATTACTGTTATCTTGCCGCCTATGGTACTTGTAAATATTCTTGTAATATCGTAACAGATGCTGGGCGTGTCCTCGCCGATAATAGTAAGAGGACACGCCCATGTTGTAGAGCATTCCACCTACTGTCGCACCACCGTGTGCCATTCGCTAATAAACCGTTTTGCGAGCCAAAATACTCGCAGAAGCAGCCGTACGGGAGCCATAATACTCCCCAGTCACGTGAGTTTAGCAAAGTCACCACAGTCTGGGCTAGAAGATCGGCCGTTGGCAGGGAGACGAGTGGGCTGATCATCGTTGAGAATGACCAGGTATCACTTCTCCGCCCATTCTTCGACGTCATTTCCTCTAGCATCAGAGTCAAGCGGAGAGCAGAACGTGTGAGCATTGAAGTCATCCGCAAAGACAATTGAGGGAGATAGATAGCAGTCATACAGCTGCTTGAGAAGGGGGATAGGGTTGTAAGTTGATGGGCAGGATGTGGAGGAATGTATATATTAAAAAGAGAAAGTGGAGTTTTTAGAGGTAGATGGATGGGGATGTACTCGAGAGTGCCATACACTGGAGTGTTTGGAATGGTGTGAGAGGGAAGAGAGGACAGAACAAAAGTAGAGACTCCGCCTCCTTGAGATGACCTAGGAGTATGATAAGCAATGTAGCCCGGGATGTTTGGATGCCGAGAGGTAGCAGAGGGAGAGTTTGGTTTCCTGAACCATGATAACAACCGGATGATGAGTACGGGCGAACAGAGATAATTCAGAGAGCTTGACGCGAAGGCCGTTGAGATTTATGTGTACAATAGAAAGGGGGCGGTTGGTAGATGAGGAATTAGGGTTACTGGAGGCGGAGCACACAATACAACGAAAGGAAGAATCGTGGTGCCTCAGAGAACTGGGACCCGAACAAGAGAAGTGCACCCACCTTTGGCATCCAAAACACTGGACACTGGTTCCATTCCAAGTGATATCTCTTTCGCATGTGGCACAAGGGTACTTCTTCTTCTGAGCGGGTCCTGTATTCCTCTCGACGCCGGTTCTTTGTAGTAGGATCTTCAGAAGAGCTGCGGCCAGCCAGCACCTCTCCCATGACAAAAACCCTCTCCGCGGAGGGATTGACGTCCGTTTGCACGGAGGTGGTCTTCTTTCCTCCACACTGCCACGGCACAAATGTACGACATCTCGGCAACAAGACTCAACGTCCTACGTGCTCTCAGTGGAACGTCCTGGGGAAGCAGTAGAGAAACGATCCTGACCACGTATAAGGCTATTGTGAAACCCGCCTTGGAGTATGCTGCGCCAGTCTGGCAGCACATCGTGTCGGACTCATCTTGGTCCAAGCTGCAGTGCGTCCAAAACTGTGCTCTGCGAATCGCGACGGGCTGTCCCTGAAGCCCTCCAATTGAGCACTTACACGCCGAAGCTCGCATTTTGCCAGTTAGAGACCACTGCCAACTCCAGGCGCAACAAATGCACATTAACATCGTTAGGCAGCCAAATCATCCGTCGCGAAGAGTACTAAACCCAGTTAGAGAGAGATGTATCAGAAAGCCGTTCGCCGATGCTCCCTCGAAAGTAGATGTGCAGAGATGGACCGAAGCACAACAAGAACGCCTCTGTCTCTTGCGCGCGGAGCATACCCGATTCGTGAAGGAACACTTGAGCAGAGTTGCCATAAACTCCATCCTTGGAGTCGCACCTCCGAAGGTCAGCGAGACAGAGATGGAACTTGGCAGGCGTGCCAGTTGCACCCTTGCCTCGTTACGCTGTGGACACTCCCCAATGTTGATGTCATATCTGCATAAGATCGGTAACAGGAAGCCTGACGAGTGCCCAAATTGCGGTGGCCAAGGGCATACTACTGCACACCTGTTCAATTGCCCGAAGAGACCAACCTCATTGACAACAATGGATTTGTGGATGAACCCAACGCTTGTGGCCGAGTTTCTGAACCTACAACGAGAACCCTCTCTGTGGCTGCAAAGAAAAAGAAGAATGTTTTTTGACTTCTGTTTCAGAGGTGATCGGGATAAATTTTCTGCATGAAAAAATGCAGATAAGCCGAGTAAAATAATCTTACCGCGCTTGCAACAGTTTTCGTCCTTGCAGCCGATCTCAGAACCTAAAAAGACAATGATTTCAATAGCAGAGATGCAGGTTAGAGAGCACCCTAAAGACTTGCAAAATTGCTGAAGGACATACCCTATCAGTTGTTGTTGCTGGTGTTTCCCTGACAGAACTTAATAACGTCGAAGCCTGTTTCTCCGAACAACATTCGTTTTTAACTGGAGGGCACTGAAAGCATTATGAGTAATGACTTTGGGCAAACATTCAAGAGATGAGACTCCGAATGAAAGCGCGAGCGATTGAGGATAAACCCACAGCAGGTGTATCAACAACGTCTGGCCGAAGGCGCGCAGTTTCTGCTTGAAACGAAACTAGTGGAGTGATGCATTCGGCCTGCAACGGCATGAAATTCGGAGGAACAACGGCTATTCCAGTAGAGAACTCACTTTGACCACAGCGGAACTCTGTGGTTGAACGGGTCCATCAACGGCGGATACGTATGGTTCGGAATCCTGCAGCGAAACATCATTTACGCCAGCCGGTGCCTCTCCAGGTTCGTTAACTGCCTCGCTGACTGCAGCCTCTTCAATTCCAGCGACACCCAACGCATCTTCGTAGGAAGTCTCGAGTTCGGCCTCCTCCCCGGTAGATACCTACAAGAAAAAGCTTAGCTTAGCACATTCCAGATGTTGTTTTTCCTCAAAGCGAATATCTGGAAATATTCTTCACTAATCGTTACAATTTGAACAGCAGCTATGCCTGAAATCGCCTTCCACCTGTATCACACAATGGTCATGGGTCAAAAGGATTGACTGGTCAGGAACACGGAAGATGTGAAAGGCTCAATTTGAGATAAAAGTCCAATGAAATTAGAGCAGAATGCAGTTACTCGATCAAACATTTGAAGAGGGAAACCAACAATACCTGTACTGGCTGCTGCTCCGTCTCCCCTCCTTCCTCGACATTGGCTGGCCCAACTGACGCGACGTTCCGCTGAACAATACAGTGAGTCTTTGCGCAGATTCTAATCCCGCATACCCCAGCAAAATGCATAAAATGCATTTACAAATTTTCAAAAAAAAAACACCAAATATTGTTTTTTCCAAGCCTAAAGTTATTGTTAAAGGCAGTGTTCACGAAAAAAATGTGTTTCAGTTTCCACTAGGAATGAGTAGTGGAGGGGCACACTGTAACGTTGACGTCAAAGGAACGCATGAAAACGAGCCAGGAAAAGCTCCAAAAGAGCCCGAAGTTGCCATTTCGAGCGCAAGGCAAACCCTAAAAGCGCAACACACGCCCACCGACGTGAACAAATGAATGCTCGAGATCGTGAGATGAGCGATGATTTCCAATCATTAGTCCCGTTCTTCCCTTCATTCTCAACTTCTCTCTTTACTCAGGTCAGCTCGCATACATCGGCTGCAAATGACGGCAGTTACAAGCCTCGGACAACTCGTCCACCATGCTTCCCTAGCTCAATTTTTGAGGGACCATAACTCCGTTCCTAGAAGGTCTTGTACGATTTCAAAAATATCATTGGAATCAGCATGGGACCGCCTTCAAGATATGCGGAAAAGCAGAAAAACGATTCTTATCGTGAACACTGCCTTTAAATACTAACCTTATTTCCCACGAAACCTTTCAAGCGTTGTTATTGAATATTTGGAAACGACTTGGCTCCCTGCTCTATGTTAGACTGTTGGAAACGTTTCCAGACATTTGTCGTAGTCAATTGTTGAAACTTCCAAGGTTGGTCTTTTAGCCAGGTGTGATATACTATTCGCCGGCACGATTTGCTTTCTATTCGATGCCTCTTTCAAATTGGAGAAAAACCTGATAGTTCCCGAATTTTATAATGAGATTTAAAGAAAACTTTAGCAATGAGCGTTTTTGAGTGCTTCTAATGACATTCAATCAAACAGTCAAAACAGACAAAATTCGAAAGACATTTGAACCCACTGAGAGTTATGTATTAGTGATCGCGGAAAGCATCGAATGAGGGTGAATATTAATTTTCGCCACTTTTTTCAATATCTTTTGGACCCATTTCGATTGCTAAACTTTGGTGCTACACTGCGTTTCATATCTATAGGTCCACCCATGAACTCCGTAATTTTGTGTTTCGCTCTAACTCAAATGTTCTGCGGTGGCCACCTACGTAATCAGCGCCCTCGTAAACCTCTATGAAGAACCGTAGACGCAAATTCAGATTTGGTACGATTTTTAAGAGCTCGAAGATTGAAAAACACCCGTTTCAAAACTATAGGTCCACTAAAAGAAATCAAAGTTTTATTGCGACAAACAACAAAAATCAACGATCTAGTAACTTTTCTGTCCTCCTTGATTCAAAAGAACTTCAACTAATCGCTTCGGCATGCTCTGGACCAGATTTTTGATCACGGTGGGTTGCACTGATACCCAGGCGTTGGCGATCGACTCCTTCAGCTCGACGATTGTTGCGTACTGATTAGCGTCACTGCAAATCTTGTGCACAATGATGGCCCAGAGGTTCTCCATAGGGTTGAGATCAGGTGAACACGCGGGTCAACCGAGAGCCTCTACTTTGCTCCTTGCAAACCATGCTGACGTCGACCGACTAGCATGGATAGCAGCGTTGTCGTGCGTTAAAGTGAAGGCCTGGCTACGATGCCGTCGGATAAACGGCAGAAGACGATCCTCTGGAACCTTCTGGTAGTCCTCGGAGTCCACACGGCACGAAACGAATGCAAGCTCGAGTTGACCAGATCCACAGAATGCACCCCAAACCATGAGCGATCCACCACCAAAGTTGCGTCGAGAGAAGACACGCGGTGGCTTCCGTAGATCACGCCAGTTACCTCTTCCACCATCCGGTCCGTCCAGATTGAACTTTTTTCGTCGCTCCAGATCATCTGAAGCGTTTGGAATGATTGGGGCCACGGAGCAGCGTTTGAGCAAAATCGCCTTACATTTGACCAATCCGTTGTGATGTTTTTGGTAGCAAACTGAACGCGGGTCGCCTTGTGCCGTTCCGTCACTCTTGGCACACGCTTCATTAATTCTCTACTGAGGTTTTTCTTGCGACTAAACTGCCCTCCGAACCGTACTTTTGCTCGTCGAAAGCGAAAGTTCGCTGCGCAAGCAGTTGAGACTCATCGTTGAGTTCCATAGAAGGCGTCTGATTCTATTTTCATCATGCTCCAAAAGCAGTCTCGGACGCCCTCCAGGGTTCTTCTTCCGATATCGCTCAGGATCCCGTAAGTAGTTGTTGATACAATTGTGCGATCGTCCAAGATGCTCCGCAATCCTCCTTCATGACCATCCAGCCGCGTTGAGCGCTTCCGTTTGAGATTGTTCAACCGGAGACAAGCGATTTCCACGAGGCATACCTAGCACGACGTTAAGGGAGTCCGTATATAACCCCTGTTTTCCAGTTTCATTTGTACTAGCAAAGAAACGGTAATTTTCCTTCGATGGACCTATAGTTTTGAAACGGTCACAATTGTGTCTATCATTCACGGAAACCTAATAAAAAATCATGGATGGGCAGGAGGCATTTTATCGGGGTTTTAAAGGGTGAAGATTCCAATGGGAACGCCCACAGACCACCAAAATGTACGGCGAGCCCGGAAACTCGAAATTCTTGGGTGGACCTATAGTTATGAAACGCAGTGTATTGGACATTAAAGAGTCCCTACATAGTGATAATTCGGTCATTTACTGGCCAATAGTTTGAAAAAAAAACAATGATGAAAAAAACTAAATTCAATTTACCAGTCGTTCACAGCCATAGTAGCACCATCACGAAAATTGTTTAGAAATACGAATCTCGCCCCCTCAAGGATTCCTCCAGATTTTATCGCTTAGCCCAGTAATGGTCTCAATGTCCTATCAACTTTGGCAGCTTTGATGAGTTGTTAGAGAAATGTTGGAAAAGTTTGATGACGCTCAGTCGACACTTTGGATTTTCACCTAATTTCGGCTCAAAATTCGGAAACCACCAAGCTTGCTGAGTGCAAGAATATGTTCGATAGAAAAAGATTTGCACTTCAAAACGATATAGAACACGGCTAAAAACGGCGACAGAAAAGTAGGTATTTTTTTCTTGATGAAACGACCGGCAATAGAGCATGTATAGTGGAGTCCACCAAGAGTGTCTCATTTACTTATCAATGAGAAGCGGTCGATTGGAGATCAATTAACATGAAACTCATTGCAGCCCAACCGCTCTCGCTCAATCGGTATCGAGCGTGCTGGTATGGGATTCATGCACATTGATCCCCAGCCGACCACTTCTTATTGATAAGTAAATGAGACACTCTTGGTGGACTCCACTATAAGCAATAAGCGGGACAAAATTATCTATAAATACCTAAGCTCTGGTACATCCCCAGTGACCTGTTGATTTCGATCATCACAAGCAGCGGAGCGGTGGGCCTCGGTGAAATACAACTAGTGGTAAGGAGGTTTCGACGAAAAAGCCACCGCTCCGCGCTGTGATAACCGAAAACATAAATTCCCTCGGAATGAAACAGAGTCTAACTCATCTTTGGTGATAAACTATACCGTTCTCCAAAACTTTCCGAACCCCATGGTGGGTGTCCCACTTAAGTCTATTCGATAGCCTGGGGGACTTACCTTACTGCCACCGCGCGAAGTGCGCGATGATGTAAGTACTTACTCAAGGGTGCCTGCAGTGAACTTATCATAAAATTGTGCTCCGTATGTGGCACGGGTTTGATTCTAGCGTTCAACGTGTAATACGATATGCCTGAGCGAACGTGTTTTCCTCTGTTTCGAATTTTCCTTGCAGGACCGAGCTAATAAAATTTGGTGGCGCCCCCGCCTCGCGCCTGATGATTCTCCGCTCGCAAAACATGGCCCCCGCCGCTCGCCATTGGTCGGAAATTCCCGGGCACACGGCCCTCCTACGTTGTGAGTAGAGCGGGATCATTTTCCGAGCTCCAGAGTGCTGCAAGAAGCCAATGAAACACGGTGCAAACAAATTTCGTGCGAGCGGCCGCCACGTCGCGCGTTGTCATTCAGGCGCACCGTTGCCATTAGAGTGCGACAGCCTACATCAGTTGCGGAGCGTGACGTATCAGTGAGCGTGATTGGTTTGAACTATCATGGATACGAGTTCCTCGAAATACACTCTAACTAGGAGTAATTCCAGGAGCATCCCTAAACCTAGGTATGTAGCTGCTAAAGAGTTTTGAGTGTGATTAAGGAAGGATTTTCTTTCTTATCTGGGGTCATGACAACTATACATTCCATCCGATGGCCAAAATCGCGTCGGATCGGATTTTCGGATATTGCCGTTTTTTCAAAACCGACTCATCGGATAAAACGGACACTGGCCCAAACGAGAATTTCGGATAACGGATCGTATCCGAAACGAGAATTTTCGACCGGATCGGATATCCGATCGGATAAAATCGGATCTACCGGATGATTCGGATGAAAAAACGTATAAGAAAAATTTTCGGTAGTACCACGGATTCAACTCCGTGTATTCAAGCAAATACCATTCTAAAACCAAATGTGATCTCGATAGATTATTTGTAGAAACAAGCAAATCACCGGTTTTTGGGAAATTTTAAAGCATTAGTTGACATAGGCAGTTGGGCGTACTATCAAACCTTCAAATTGGAAAAAAACGAATGATCGTGGTGACCGTAAAACAAGGCATGTTTGGAGATCTTCGACTGATATTGTTGCTTCAATAGTACAGCGCATTTGAAGACACGCATTCACTCTACAATTTCGGTGTCGTCTTCCGACACATTTTCCTCTCCGAAAGTAGATTCGTCACTATTCGAGTCAGCTTCGTCATAACCGGATTCGACCTCACTGCGCCCATACTTCTCAACGACGACATGTTGGTAAAGAGATTTTTTCGAGGTCTGACGTTTGGAAAGAAATGTAGCGCAGCGAATCCTGAGCAATTAAATATTTGGGGCCGCATTCCCCGCGACGGGGTCGGCCGCGGCACGCCAGGAATTCCGACAGCGGAAACCAGAAACCTCTTGTGGTAATCAAAATGAGGCGTAAGCAAAACGCTCTGGCCGTACACAGCACAGCAAATATACGAGCACAAGCTTCAGGGACTATTTGGGCTGCTTTTTTCATTGTTCGTGTCCGGAAAAAAAAACAGAGATATAAACCATGATAGGGCGGCGAAGGAGTTGCCCTAGAACTGGGTTCCGCCAGGCCGCGGTGACGCCATTTCTTGGGTTTTCACCCTCCGTTAACCTCACAACACCCGGAGTTTCCCTCCCCTTTCAAAATATTATTAGTAAGTGACCTAGAGGTTTGATATTCTAAACAAAGTTGTTATTCTAAGTGGGCTCATTCGACAGATAAAGGACCACCTAAGATCGCAGCGGGTGCGAGTACTCATAGAATCGTGACGAATGATGACACGTTCCGGTTCTCCGCCACTGAATGGAAGACTGGGTTTTGGCAAATAAAAGTACAGGGGCAAAACATCCTTCCTGGATCCCTCTCTACGTTTCCACCAGAACACACGTATACGTGCTGCAGCAGCCAATTCACGCAACAACATTCTGCGTGCCCTTGCTGGCACCGCTTGGAGCAGCAAAAAGGAAGTTCTGCGTAAAACGTATAGAGCTATGGTACTGCTTGTTTTGAAATATGGTGCCCCACTTGGACTAGGCATCTGTCTGAAACCTCTTGGTGCAGACTACAGCGAGCGCAGAATACTGCGCTCAGGCTCGTTTTAGGATGCCACAAATCGACGCCTATCCACCATCTCCACTAGGAAGCCGGCATGCTCCCCGTCGAGCAGCACTGCTTGTTGCAGTCTTAGCAGTTCCTCATTGGCGTCGTCAAGAACCCGACCCATCCCAACAGTTCCGTCCTATCATCCGGCCCCCAACCTGGCAACATACGCACACCGCTCTATGCCGCCATGTCTGCTGTTGACCATCAACGTTTGGCTACCTCCGAGCTCTCGCGTAGAGGACTTTAGATGGCTGAGCATACACGTTCCCTGACCAGGGATGAGCGGAATAAAAATCTGAAATTTCGGAATTCGGTATTGGAACAAAAATTGTTTCTCGGGTTTCGAAAATCGGGCGCGAAACGCCTGAAATAACGCGGAAATGCGGTTTTCGGAACGCGAAACGCGGAATAATTCAGAATTCATCTGATGCTTTCTTCCGTCTCAGATGACCCAATATTTTCGCACTCCGCAGCGTTTTCTGTAGGTTTCGGAATACGGAATGCCGAAAATGCGGATTTCGGAACGCGAAATGCAGAATTCCGCTCATCCCTGTTCGTGACAGAATACTTGTCTGCTGCTCAGATCAATCCCATACATGGCGGAGTGCCTCCTCGAGCCGATGATAGTAAAGCTGACCTGCCCAGGCGTATTCAAGACATCCTAGCAGGTCTACGATGAGGTCATTCTACCTACGTCAAGGCCTACGCACATAAGATTGACCAGTCAGTCGCCGGTAAATGTCCTGATTGTCTACGTGTTGGACATATTCATTGCATCTATTTTCATGTCCTGTTAGACCTAAAACCCTGTCTGCTCAAGACTTATGGCACAAGCCGTGTGAAGTTGCCAACTTTCTGCGCCTCTGATGCGATGCTCTCTCATGGCTGAGAAAAGAATGGTAGATGAAAAACCCTTTTCTATATCCAAAATTCAGTTTTGGCGCCGACAATGCGTCAATGTACACGTACGCGCGTAAATCATAGACGCACATCATCGTCATTTGCGTCATGGACGTCGACGAAAATTGATTTCAAATTTCCAACAAGGCGGCACAAGCACGGCTTAATCCTCGCAGACGCCTCGGTCATTGGGACTCACGCGTCAAATAAACTGCGTGTAGTGTAGGCGCGCACAACACATGCGCCTCTACGCGCAAATTCTCTGATTTCTTGCAGGACAGCTGATTTCCAAATGCTATTTTATCACACTTGCCTAGGCACATAAGATGAATAAACAGCCACAGACACATAAACAAAAAAACAACAAACTCAAAAACTATCAACTTAATTCTAATAGAAATAGAATCAGAATACCATTTATTCTTGCTGAAGATACCGGCTGACAACAGTTTTGAAACCGATTCACGTGGAAAAACTTGTGATTTCTTACTCAAGCTCAGATAATGCAATCCCGCACGAACCGGGAGGAAATGCCGCTAGTTTTGAAACAAGGCCTAGCGAAGCCAAGTTTGTATCTTTGGCCCCTTGTATTAGAAAGTATGAGAGTAAAAAACTCTGTTAGGTACAATCCCACCAAACCTCTTACAAGGAAACTACTTTCAGTCCGCCAGGCCATTCCGAACGAAATGTACTTTTCTAGAACCTTCTTTGGCGTAGAATCCGATTATGGTCTCCGCAGCTGCCTGAAACCACTCTGAAAAAAAGTTATAGGCGTTTTTCGTCAGAATTTCGTACCTATTGTACCTTCCAAAACGCGCATTACTTATAGGAAAACCCGGAACCAGATCTCATAATGGTGTTTAGCGCCCAAGACTACCTCACTGAGCGAAAGTTTGGGTGAAAACACATTTTTCAAACTGCACAGACTGGTAGCATACGGATTTTCGGTTTGGCGTTTATTTGCTCCAATTAGAAGGCTCTGAAAGCGTTTTAAAGGAATGTTCCATAATTGACCTAAAATCCTCACAGGTATTTGGGGCGCTGATCACGAATCTGGGGGTTTATTTGTCGATTTTCCGAAGTTTTGGACTTGATTCGTTCAAAGTACCCATCGTTGGAAAACCTGATTGCAAATCGCGACTTTTGACGATTTCCGTAGTGCAACGATAGATATGACTCAATTTGTTGTTTTGGGGGTTATTTGAAACGATAAGCACGAATCTGGTCCGTTTATTGATTTTTGACAGATTACGGTGGGTAACAGTAGTTTGGTCAAAGCCTCAAATTTGATTCAAAACTTGTGTACGGGGGTTATTCGTGGTGGTGAATACGGATTTAACGTCCATTTGTCGATTTGCGAAATGCTAAGGCAGGTTTTGCTCCGTGATTGGCATGGTACCTACCGTAACCTACAGTAAACTTCAGAATTAAAAAAAACGGACTCCAGATTCGTGTTCACCACCCTGGATTACACCCACATAAAATTTTGAGCCAAATTCGATTTTTTTTAAAAACACCCCAAAAATTTCATGAGGGGTACCCTTACTTTGCCGCCAGGCTTTGAAAAACGCGTTCAACTTTTCACAGAGTGGTTTTAGACAGCTGCGAAGACCCGAATTGGATTCTACGCCAAAAACGGCTGCGGAAAAATTTTTTTATTCGGAATGTTCAGGCTGACTAAAAGCGGTTCCCTTGTTAGAATTTTGAAATTGAGTACAAATAAATTCTCCTTCTCCGGAAAGCGATCGGGTGCAAATGGAACCTCTTGTTCCTAAGGTTGCCCCGAGGAATTGCGCCAAACGAAAAACCCATTTTCCGTTTGAAGACCTTCCTCGTCAAGCTTCTTTGAACCCTTGCTAGTTTTTGAAAGAACATCCGCTCATGCGGCGCATGAACGCAGGTCCCACTCTAACAAAGCGGGCGTAAATCTTACATGCTTTAGTCAGAAGCTGTGGATTCTTCGATAGTAAGGACTTGACCGATAGAGTTGTCATTGTTAATTGTATAAATTGTGGTGAGCGCGAAGCGCTCACCAGATTTGGCTTTGATTCGCCATCGCGCAACCCCTTGATCTCAGTATCAGGGTCCAGAGTAAACGTAGAAAGACCGTTCTTTTCGCATTTAATACACTTTAGAAATGTGAATAACTGTTCAAAAAATGGTCCGGAATGGTTACCTGAGATTCGAGAAAAAGTGTCAAAACCACGTCATTTTGGTCGAAAAAATGTTCATCTCCTTTTCTTTTTTCAGTTGGCGTTCACGATCTTGTTGGAACTCTTATCGTTGAGCTAGAGTGCTCATTTTTGGCCAGGAAGCTGGTTTTGTTTGCACCTAGCTCCTGTCAAATTTTGAAGTTGGTAGCTCAATTTTTGCGGAACCTCAAATTTGAGGGTAAAGAAAGACAAAAACACGTAAACATGTTATTAAAAACCAACCGACGTTTGCTTATTCGTAAAAATGAACTAGTGAAATAAACACCGTTACTGATAGGCTTTTGCTCAGGATTTGACAGGGCAACGCTTCAATCAATACGGCGGGATCTCGGAAGTACTTTTTGAAACGCCGCACGGTGTGACTCAGAAGAGCGCGACAGAACGCCGTAGATACTGTGCGGGACCCCAGCAGGAGTGCGAAAGACGTCGTAGAACATGTGTGCGGGACCCACGTGGGAATGCGCCGGACGCCGTAGAAAGTGTGAGGGACTCAAATGGGTGTGCGCAGAACGCCGTAGTAAATGTGTGGGACCCAAATGGGTGTGCGCAGAACGCCCTAGAAAGTGTGTAGGACCCAAATGAGAGTGCGCCGGACGCCGTAGATAGTGTGCGGGACCCAAATGAGAGGGCGCCGGACGCCGTAGAAAGTGTGCGGGACCCAAATGAGAGTGCGCCGGACGCCGTAGAAAGTGTGCGGGACCCACGTGGGAGTGCGCAGAACGCCCTAGAAAGTGTGTAGGACCCAAATGAGAGTGCGCCGGACGCCGTATAAAGTGTGCGGGACCCAAATGGGAGTGCGCCGGACGCCGTAGAAAGTGTGCGGTACCCAAATGAGAGTGCGCCGGACGCCGTAGAAAGTGTGCGGGACCAATTGAGAGTGCGCAGAACGCCGTAGTAAATGTGTGGGACCCAAATGGGTGTGCGCAGAACGCCCTAGAAAGTGTGTAGGACCCAAATGAGAGTGCGCCGGACGCCGTAGAAAGTGTGCGGGACCCAAATGAGAGGGCGCCGGACGCCGTAGAAAGTGTGCGGGACCCAAATGAGAGTGCGCCGGACGCCGTAGAAAGTGTGCGGGACCCACGTGGGAGTGCGCAGAACGCCCTAGAAAGTGTGTAGGACCCAAATGAGAGTGCGCCGGACGCCGTATAAAGTGTGCGGGACCCAAATGAGAGTGCGCCGGACGCCGTAGAAAGTGTGCGGGACCCGAATGAGAGGGAGCCGGACGCCGTAGAAAGTGTGCGGGACCAATTGAGAGTGCGCAGAACGCCGTAGTAAATGTGTGGGACCCAAATGGGTGTGCGCAGAACGCCCTAGAAAGTGTGTAGGACCCAAATGAGAGTGCGCCGGACGCCGTAGAAAGTGTGCGGGACCCAAATGAGAGGGCGCCGGACGCCGTAGAAAGTGTGCGGGACCCAAATGAGAGTGCGCCGGACGCCGTAGAAAGTGTGCGGGACCCACGTGGGAGTGCGCAGAACGCCCTAGAAAGTGTGTAGGACCCAAATGAGAGTGCGCCGGACGCCGTAGAAAGTGTGCGGTACCCAAATGAGAGTGCGCCGGACGCCGTAGAAAGTGTGCGGGACCAATTGAGAGTGCGCCGGACGCCGAAGAAAGTGTGCGGGACCCAAATGAGAGTGCGCCGGACGCCGTAGAAAGTGTGCGGGACCCAAATGAGAGTGCGCCGGACGCCGTAGAAAGTATGCGGGACCCAAATGGGTGTGCGCAGAACGCCCTAAAAAGTGTGTAGGACCCAAATGAGAGTACGCCGGACGCCGTAGAAAGTGTGCGGGACCCAACTGAGTGCGCCGGACGCCGTAGAAAGTGTGCGGGACCCAAATGAGAGTGCGCCGGACGCCGTAGAAAGTGTGCGGGACCCACGTGGGAGTGCGCCGGACGCCGTAGAAAGTGTGCGGGACCCAAATGGGTGTTCGCAGAACGCCGTAGAAAGTGTGCGGGACCCAAGTGGGAGTGCGCCGGACGCCATAGAGAGTGTGTGGGACCCATATGGGTGTGCGCAGAACGCCCTAGAAAGTGGGTGGGACCCAAATGAGAGTGAGCCGGACGCCGTAGAAAGTGTGCGGGACCCAAACGAGAGTGCGTCGGACGCCGTAGAAAGTGTGCGGGACCCACGTGGGAATGCGCCGGACGCCGTTGAAAGTGTGCTGGACCCAAATGGGTGGGCGCAGAACGCCGTAGAAAGTGTGCGGGACCCAAGTGGTAGTGCGCCGGACGCCGTAGAGAGTGTGCGGGACCCAAATGGGTGTGCGCAGAACGCCCTAGAAAGTGTGTAGGACCCAAATGAGAGTGTGCAGGACGCCGTAGAAAGTGTGCGGGACCCAAGTGGGAGTGCGCCGGACGCCGTAGAAAGTGTGCGGGACCCAAATGGGTGTGCGCAGAACGCCCTAGAAAGTGTTTGGGACCCAAATGAAAGTGCGCCGGACGCCGTAGAAAGTGCCGTACCCAAATGGGTGTGCGCAGAACGCCGTAGAAAGTGTGCAGGACATCAGTGGGAGTGTGCAAGATGTAACAGAAATTGCGCAGGACATTAGTGGGAGTGTGCAGGATGTCATAGAAAGTGTGCAGGACATCAGTGAGAGAGTGCAGGACTATAGTGGGAGTGTGCAGCACCTTATAGAAAGTGTGAAGGACATCAGTGGAAGGGTGCAGGACATCAGTGGGCGTGTGCAGGACGTCATAGAAAGTGCGCAGGCTATCAGTTGGAGTGCGCATGACGTCAGTGGGTTTACTTTCATCTAACACCACCAGGCATAAATCATGTCAGAAAGGAAACCTTTAGGAAAAATAAATGAAATTCCTGAAAGTTTAGGTTCCTGGCAAAAGTAAAGATTTGGCATGGTCACAAAAATATACTCAGCAAAAAAGGGAAGATAAAGAAAAATGGAAAAAAAGTTTTGAAATATTCCTGAGAACGATTTGGCGTAGAATAATTTGTTTTTCGGGAAATGAAGTGAAATAGTTGAAAGTATGATTTGGCAGTCGAGTTTGAACCAACTATTGATAAGAGTTGTGCAGAACGAGAGATCGCCTTGTCTGTGCTTATCCGTAGAACATATCAAAGCGAAATCACGCGTGTTGATTTTGCTTCACCTAATACGTGAAGACCGCCGCATTACAGCTCCCGAAAAAGTTTCGATGCTTCCCATTCCACGCGTGATTTCGCTTTGATATGTTCTACGGATAAGCACAGACAAGGCGATCTCTCTCTCTGCACAACTCTTATCAATAGTTGGTTCAAACTCGACTGCCAAATCATACTTTCAACTATTTCACTTCATTTCCCGAAAAACAAATTATTCTACGCCAAATCGTTCTCAGGAATATTTCAAAACTTTTTTTCCATTTTTCTTTATCTTCCCTTTTTTGCTGAGTATATTTTTGTGACCATGCCAAATCTTTACTTTTGCCAGGAACCTAAACTTCCAGGAATTTTTATATATAAAGAATATATGACATGTGAAATCAGTATCACATCACAAAGTTAGCCATTTCAGCCGTATTACTCGAGGGTATAAACAAGGTGGCTTATTTTTGTAATTAAAACGATATTCTGCAGACAAACTGGCTGAAAAGCTGTTTCAGATCCTGTTTCGGACTACGAAGAACGTAGATCCGAGAAGCGGCGAGTTGGGAGCATTTCAGCAATTTGCGCGTAAAGGCGCGTGTTGTGTGTGAGTAAACAACCCGCATTTTATTTGCCGCGTGAGTCCCGATGACCGAGGCGTCTGCGAGGATTAGGCCTCTTTCAGAGTTCGATCGCTGTGCGACGCGATCGTGGGCACGGCGACGCGACCGTCACGTCGCCGTGGAAATCGCAGATTTTGGAAGTGTGAAGGTCTGATCGCGGAAGTTAGCGACCACGCACTTTTACGTACAAATTCTAATCGACGCCTATTTCATGTTCGCGCTCCGGCACTGGGAGAGGAGATCTACGGGAGAAATTGACGTTTTGGAGGAACTACAGAAGGTATATTGTACTACAGATGAACGAATGAAGATGATGAGGTGAACTAATGGAGTAATCGCCGCTCTGCAGCCGCGAAGCAAATATTTTGCCGTCATTTCAAATGTACTAAACGCAATAAACACCTACAAACCTCAAATACGACGCCAGATATTCGTCAGGATCACTAACATGTTTAGACAAAGGTATTGACAATGCTGATGGTATTAAAGGCTTCTCATCTCACGATGTGCCTTAGTCGGCTCTTCGGAGCCGAACTTGGGAGGTGGCCTCGAGTCACACACCTGAAAATCCACCGAATACCGGAGGATAATTTTTTTCGCCGAGAGGAGGGGCTCACCACGGCTCGGAGGGGGAGGGGGTGGTACCCAACTGTGAAGCCATCTCCCCACGGTCCACGGTGGGGTGCATCCCACTGCGGACCGTGGCGGTGGGGTCACCCCTGTGGGGACACCAAAGGGGATTACCCCCGTGGCATGTCCCTGGGGTCTCCTGTGTGAACCCGGGAACAGTGTATCCCTGTAAAAACACGTTAGGTACACCGGAATTTGAAATTCCTTCCGAAATCGGGTTCTGTTCATCTGCTGTGCTAGCATAACTGTAAGGGGTTGAGCAGAGTGCCAACAGGGCTCGGCGCGGCCTGATGATGGAGAGCAGTATTGATAGATCGCCGCGATCTATCAATACGGCTCACCATCATCAGGCCGCGCCGCGCCCTGTTGGCACTCTGCTCAACCCCTAGAAACATGTTAGGTTTCGGTCATCTACAGCAGAAATCCGTTCATCTACAGCCGATAGCAGTAGATCTTCCGAGTAACTCCAGTAGATGACCTCTCCCAGTGTCGGTGCGGTGTCGCGCGATTGGTTTGTCATTTTATGATAATAATTGTTTTGTATTGATTGTTTTGCCCACTTATACTTATTTTCACTGAACCAACGTGGAAAAAAGAGGAATTTGAACGAGGACATATGAAGCGATCGCCGCGATCGGTCGCGTCGCCGTGCACTGCACGGCGACGCGATCTGGGCATCTCAGTCGCCGAATCGCGCGATTGGGCGACTTTCCCCGCGATCTTGTCTGAAAGGCCGGCGACTTGATCGCGCGACGCGACCAGATCGATACACAGTGTTTTCATTCGGTCGCGTCGCAGAGCGATCAAACTTTGAAAGGGGCCTTAAGCCCACAAGCACTGGGCAGTGGGTCAGGAATTATCTTCAGGGCGCGATTGTTGAATTGAGTGAATTGAACGCAATTCTATCCGGTTTTATCTGAAATTATCCGATTTTCATCCGAAATTATCCGATTTTCATCCGAAATTATCTGATTTTTATCCGAAATTATCCGATTTCAATCCGATAGGTTATCCGTTTTAACCGTTTTTCTATCCGATTATCCGGTTATCTGATCGGATCCTTCAAATTTCTCTTTTCCGGATATCGGACATTTCGGATATCGTGTTTTTTCGTCGGATCGGATTTCGGATAGTTATCCGATCGGATTATCCGACCCGGATATCCGAAACCGACTCCGTCGGATGGAATGTATAATGACAACTAATATGGATCAGCAAACTTTAAAGGCAGCGTTCACGATGATCATCTCGGTGACTTTCCACAGTGAAATGATAGGCGAGAAGGACCCTAGGCTCCCAGTGTCGAAAGAACGACAGAAAACGAGCCAGGAAAGGCAAAATAACGGCTGCAAACAAGCGTTTTGGTGCCCCAGACACGCCTCGTGCCCCGGATCCGCCCCTCAAAAAGAACAAATGAAGACCCAGATTACACGAATGATCAAGTCAAGGAAGTGCTGATAAGTAAGCTGATCGCTTAATCGGACTGATAGGTATCACCATTCTAGCGGTCAATTCCTCCACGGTCAAAGATCAACGTTTTTGAAAAAACCTCTACCGGTTCGAATCGCAGCCTAACATCAAAATACACTTTATGGGCAAATTGCGACGATTAGGTAATGTCCCGGACATAATTGTATCCAAATTTCTCTGAAGAGGGTATTTGGAGTGGTAAACACGAATCTGAGGTCCGTTTATCGATCTTCGATAGATTACGGTTACGTTACGGTGATTATATGGTAGTTTAGTCAAAGTCTTACACCCAGCTGACTTGTTTCAAGAGCTTTTTTCGAGGGGTGCGAAACTCAAATTTGTGGTCTTTTTATAGGATTTCGAAACACTACGTCAGGTTACGCCAGCTAAATGATATAATATATACCGTAACCTACAATAGGTCTCAGAAAAACAAGAAACGAATTATAGATTCATATTCAGGACAAAGAATACCCTCCGGTAGAAGGTTATGAGCCAAATCCCAAATAATTTTTTGAGCGCCCTAAAAATTTGCCTGATGGGGCCCTCGCCTTTCCGTTCACCTAGAAAAACCCTCCGTAACCCTACTCAAGGCTCTCCTTAGCACCTGCACAGCTAGATTCGAAAACACCCTTAGATGCACACTCAGTAGGAATATGTCCCCGTACACTTGACCAGATCCACCAAAGCCCTAGTCAGTATGGGAGTTCCACGAATTTTACTTTTCATTCTGCATTCCAGATATATTTTAGGCATTGCTTTTACTGCTTTTTCAAGGTTTTGTGGCACATGGTGGAGGTAGGTTGCCTACAAGGTGTTCAAAAGTAGTTTGCGAGAATCAAACAAAAGTCGCAACAGAAAACAGAGGATCTCATGCATTGGTTAGCTATTGGTTAGAAAATAGCCTGTAAGATCAGTAAGAGATGCCGGCGAAAAAACGTTGATGAAAAGAATCCTGCAGAAACCAGCAAGAAAACAGCAGAGTGAAAAGGTGTTGTTCAAGAAAATTCCAGCGAAAAACGCAGTCCCTTTTGGAAAGTACCTCACGAAATCACTGGCAAAAAAAGCGGGCAGCATAAAGCGTTGTGACAAGGCTGATTTTTCAAGACAGGTAAAAAACAGTCGGCGAAAATTGGTGAAAAAAAGCGTAATACTTGGATAAATGTAGATCCTGAAACATCAGTAGGAAGTAGATTTAAATACAAGATTGAACCATGTACCTCGGGGGTCTACACTGCTCCAATAATTTTCAATGAATCTGCTGCAAATGATTATTTGTGTACAAACGAATCGAGATTTGACCGAATGTAGATGCTTGGCGCTGTTCCGCTGCTGCGCTAGGCTGGCGCGCTCCAGCGAGAACGCGCGACGCGGCTACCGCTCGCACGAAATTTGTTCCCACTGTGTTTCAGTGGCTTCTGTAAGCTGCATACACTCAGAGCAGACCTTTAGGCGGCTGAGCGACGCGATGGCACACGCTAAGGCGGTGTGAAAACCGCGGCGCGAAGGAATTCAGGTGCACTAGCTGGGCGACTACGTACTTCAAATTCGCGTGGACAAACTACGGCATTTTCAATAGCAACAGCGACAGTTTCTTCCGCGCTTGCTTCAGTGCAAAAGATTCTAAACATGCTTTCAATGTTAGAAGTGCTTGGTTTAAGAAAACACAGCAGAAAACCAGCCACGCATGACAGCTGTCGTTAGCGAAAACGTTGAGCATCCCGTTGATCGAAAACAGCACATATGAACGCCGTCAATAACGGTTGGGTGAACGGGAATCTAAACAACTGATGACGTCACTGAAGGGACGGGGCAACTCTCCGACGGCGAGCGCGACACTGGACGGGATGCTAAATCACGAGACACAGTCGATAACGCCACATACGACATTGGCCGACCCTCCTATGCCAACCGCTATGAACTCACCTGGCCACTAACCAGGCGCTCATCAAAAATTAATTAATCAATCGCACAAACGCTCCGCCTCTTGCCTGCTCCAAGGATAGAGCACCCATGTTGGTGCCAGGGCAGGCAAGTGCAGGCACTCACACTCCACTCAACTCGAAGGCAGAGCCCGAGAAGTGCACACTTGACAATGGAATGAATCGGTCTAACCCCATCTCTTCTTCTTCTTCTTTGCAGCCACAGAGAGGGGTTCTGTCATAGGTTCAGAAACTCGGCCACTAGCACTGGGTTCGTCCACAGATCCATTGTCGTCAATGTAGTCGGTCTTTTCGGGCAATTGAACAGGTGCGCAGTAGTATGCCCTTGACTACCGCAATCAGGACACTCGTCAGGTTTGCTGTTGTCAATCCTATGCAAGTATGACATAAGCATGGGGGAGTGTCCACAGCGTAACGATGCAAGGGTGCACCTGGCACGCCTGCCAAGTTCCATCTCTGTCTCGGAGACCTTTGGAGGTGCGACTCCCAGGATGGGGTTTATGGCAACTCTGCTCAAGTGTTCGTTCACGAATCGGGTATGCTCCGCGCGCAAGAGACGGAGGCGTTCTTGTTGTGCTTCAGTCCATCTCTGCACATCTACTTTCGACGGAGCATCAGCGAAAGGCTTTCTGATACATCTCTCTCTCACCGGGTTTAGTACTCTTCGCGAAGGATGATTCGGCTGCTTCACGATGTTAATGTACATTTGTTGCGCCTGGAGTTGGCAGTGGTCTCTAACTGGCAATATGCGAGCTTCGGCATGTAAGTGCTCTATTGGAGAGCTTTTGGAACAGCCTGTTGCAATTCGCAGAGCACAATTTTGGACGCGCTGCAGCTTGGACCAAGAGGTGTCCGACACGATGTGCTGCCAGACTGGCGCAGCATACTCCAAGGCGGGTTGCACAATAGCCTTATACGTGGTCAGGATCGTTTCTTTATTGCATCCCCAGGACGTTCCACCGAGAGCACGCAGGACGTTGAGTCTTGTTTTCACTGTGGCTTGCTTCTGCTCAGTGTTCTTATGAAACTTCAACGAAGGATCCAACACGAGTCCAAGCAGCTTGGGGAATCGGGTGGCCTGCAATTGAGTTTCGTCCCATTTAACCATAGGATGGGCACTGTGCTCTGCATTATCAGTGGAAAAAGACGGTGACGGACGATTTGGAGGCAGAGACTGTGAGCATTTTGCGATCGAAGAAACATTTCAACTCGATCAAGAAGTCATTGATCTTACTGGTGGCTACCTTAATGTCGCGATCTCGGCACAGAATAGTAATATCATCCGCGTATGCAACGACCTTGATGTCTTGAGGGGGAACGGGCAGATCTTCTAGATATAAACTGAAAAGTGCAGGCGATAAAACTCCTCCTTGAGGGACACCAGCGGCGATGGGGATGCTATTGGAAACATGTCCCTGGAATAGCACATTTGCCCGACGTCCTTTAGTGAAGGCAGTTATCCACCGCTTCTGCCATGGCTTGATGGTAGACTTCAACAGACTCTCTGATAGTAGGCCTAGATTGACAGTGTCAAATGCCTTTGTTAAGTCGAGGGCCACACCAACAGTACGTTGGGGTTTGATGGCATTGAAGCCGTCCAGCACATAGCTCACAATTTCCAACAAGGCCGTAGTGGTGGAATGTAATTTACGGAAACCATGTTGGTGCTGCTGTTGGCTGTTGTGCTCGGCAAGCTCCTCCACAACCAGTTTTTCGGCAATTTTGGCGATGGGTGAGAGCAGACTGATCGGCCGGTACCCTTTAGCCGTGGATGGTGACTTTCCCGGCTTCGGCAGTGGAATAACACGAGCCACTTTCCAATTTTGGGGTAAAATGCATGTACGAAACGATGTATTTATGACGTCAGCAATAAAGGGCAGTAGTTCACTGGGCAGTCTCTTCAGGACTGCAGGGCTCAAACCGTCTGGCCCTAATGCCTTCGAGTTGCTCATCTCCTTTATCGCCTTCTCGACCTGTGCAGGCGTGACTGCATCATCTACATCCATGAGAGGCAACTTACAGAGTTCCCGTACAGTTATTCTGTTCTGTTTCTCTCTTTTGGTTCTAGTGATGAAAAAATGCTTCCCAAGAGCATTTGCGGCCTCCTTCCCTGATTTGAAGACTCCATCTTCAAACTCAATCGTGGAATTGTCGGCGGAGGTGAACTTTCCGGAGATCCTTTTCAAGGCCTTCCACGTTGCTGCTGCATCATTTCTGAAGTTCATCTTCTCAGTGAACTTTTCCCAAGTTTCCTTCTTGTGCCTGTCAAGGTCGTTCCTGATCTCATCATCCAGCGCAGCGATGTCTGAGTCAAGATGATTTGCGGCTCTCTTTGCGTCCCTTGTCCTTATCTTCTGCAGTGTTTCCCTGGTGACATTGGGAAAGAAGGTCTTAACGCGGCCTTCAGGGATCGCAGCTTTCATAGCCTTCAAGATAGCATCAGATAGGTGGCGCTCCTTCTGGTGTACATCGCCATTCCACGGATAATCAGCCGCTTGGCGGAGCGCAACCTCCCTGAACAGGCTCCAGTCTGCAAGGCCTAAATTAAGATAAGAACGATGACGAACACCTGTATAGGGAGCAATAGAGTTAGAGAGATCAATATCGACAAAGACAGGGATGTGATCGCTGGAAAGAGTTGTGGATGTCGACCAAGAGCAGGCATTAGAGAGATTGGAAGAGACGAGGGAGATGTCTGGGCTAGATGATCGGCCGTTGGCAGGGAGACGAGTGGGCTGGCCATCGTTTAAGATAACCAGATCGCACTCCTCCGCCCATTCTTCGACGTCACCTCCTCTAGCATCAGAATCAAGCGACGAGCAGAACGTGTGCGCATTGAAGTCACCCGCAAAGACAATTGAGGGAGAAAGAGAGGAGTCATACAGCTGGTTGAGAAGGGGATAGGATTGTATGTTGAGGGACAAGAGGAAGAAGGAGGGATATATATATTAAAAAGAGAAAGTGGTGTTTTAAGAGCTAGTTGGATGGGGATGTACTCGAGAGTGCCATCCACTGGAGTGTTTGGAATAATGTGAGAGGGAAGAGAGGACAGAACAAAAGTAGAGACTCCGCCTCCTTGAGATGACCTGGGAGTATGATATGCAGTATAGCCCGGGATGTTTGGATGTCTAGAGGTAGCAGAGGGAGAGAGTTTGGTCTACTGGACCATGATAACATCCGGGTGATGAGTACGGGCAAAGAGAGATAATTCAGAAAGCTTGGTCCGAAGGCCGTTTAGATTGATGTGTACAATAGATAGGGGGCGGTTGGTAGATGAGGAATTTGAGTTACTGGAGGCGGAGCACACAATACAACGAAAGGAAGAATCGTGGTGCCTCACAGAACTGAGACCCGAACAAGAGAAGTGCACCCACCTTTCGCATCCAAAACATTGGACGCTGGTTCCATACCAATTGACATCTCTGCCGCATGTGGCACATGGGTACTTCTTCTTCTTCGCGGGTCCTGGATTCCATTCGACGCCGGCCATTTGTAGAAGAATCCTCAGGAGAGCTGCAGCCAGCCAGCACCTCTCCCATGACAAAAACCCTCTCCGCGGAGGGATTGACGTCGGTTTGCACGGAGGTGATCTTCTTTCCTCCACACTGCCACGGCACGAACGTACGACATCTCGGCACGGCTCGTGTGTACCGCTGGTTTGATTTTGGCTTCAACATTACGTCGGAGCCGTCGTCTGGCGGCACTTCGCACGCGACCCAACACGCATTGGCTAACGCCACCTCCGATTCCGAGCTCCGCCCAATTCTCCAAATCGGCGACCCTCCGACCCTAAACTTCCCGAATCTCTTACGGGGTCGCAAACGAGTTTTTGCCAGAGGCGAGCTCGCCTACGCGCAACGTTCACCGCGTCGCGTAGCATTGCAAGGCGACGCAAATGCGAATTGTGCGTCATTTCGAATGTATCGCACCTCCTTATTGTGAACACCCAGCAACGATGCGACGTGACGTCACTTGTTCGATACCTAGGCTAGTTATAACGTCGCGTCGAGAATGAACTCTGAACACCGTCTTAGAAACTTGAGTGACTAGAAAGCCCACCTTTGCGCCTTGAGAGCTTCTTTCCGATGCGTCAGTCACTCTGAACAGATTAATAAGGTCTGGAGAATACAAACACTAATGAATGTTTTTTCAGAACTCACGATTCTCCAATATTGTCTTCAATTGTGAGCATCGTGATTGTTCGACCATACTTTTCAACTGTCTCGCGAAACTGCATGAACGTTAGGCCGCGCCTTGGAGTTTTGGGCACTGCCTTGTTCCCACCTCTGAAATTCCCTTTCGGAAATCAACTTCAGCAACGCTATACGGTTCACAGTTTGTAGTGACTATAGTGAAATAATGCAGCCGTCAAGTAGCCAGCAACACGGCTCTAACTCCACGAAATGGCCCATTTATACCGTTTAATACACTCTTCGGTACTTTTTAACTTCACAGGGTGGGCGGTATTTTCAGATCGATTTCGGTCTAAAACGAGGTTCCAACATTCATTGAAAATCGGTGAGAATTCCATATTGGATCCCATGGTTGTACCTCACACAAGAACCCGTAGATGTATGCAGAGGAAGCGATTCGACAATGGTTTCTGTCGAATTCCTTCTTTCTCTCCTTTCTGTTCTCTTCCCAACTTTTCAAGGATGTGTGGCCTAGTTATCTAATCTCTTCTCTTCAGAAGAAAAGATCGGAACTGTCGCTATAACCGACAAATCCGGTATGAGTTATAGTCTACATCAATTCAAGTAGGACCTGGTGAGGTTGCGGACTCTCCCTAACATACTGTAGTCTGATTGGGTTATCACTTCGAAATAACTGAGATTGGCCGGTGAGTTTTTGTTTCCACTCTCGCTTTTCCACCGGTTTTCATTGCTTCCACAAATGTAGTCGTCTCGGTGAAAGCGAAGACTCACCGATCTATCAGAGCTGTTTTGGGAAAATGAGTGATACCACTAGCAAACTACCGTATCTTAGGACGAGCCCGCAACCTCACCAGGTCCTACTTCTATTGCTGTAGACCAGGGCTGTGCGTAATTACGAATTACGTTTTACGAATTACGGGCGTTTTTGGCAAAATTTTCACGATTTACGATTTACGAATTTTGGGACCAAAATCGTAACGAATCGTAACAAATCGTAATAAAACGTGAAAACGCGCTTGACTGAGCAATGCAAATCTGCAGTCTAGTACAAATATAAATTTAACCTTTTCAATACAACACAACTTCGTCAACACTTTTAAATTTAACACACTCCTAATATTTGATTACTCTTCAAAATTTCAGTTTTCGTTGAACCCGTACCCTTGCATGCCCGGTATACTTGTTCCAGATGGAATTTATTTCGAATATCCGACTTTTCGACTATAGTCGGATATTACACATTTTCGAATATTCGACTTTTCGACTGTAGTCGGATATCACACCTTTTCGAATATTCGACTTTTCGACTGTAGTCGGATATCGCCCTTTTTCGAATATTCGACTTTTCAACTGTAGTCGGATATCGCACTTTTTCGAATATTCGACTTTTCGACTGTAGTCGGATATCGCACTTTTTCGAATATTCGACTTTCCGAATAAAAAGTCGACTTTTTTATCCGACTGAAACAGTCGGATATTCGTCCGATTATTCGATTCGGAACATGTAAACTATGCAGTATACTTGTTCCAGATGGAATTTATTTCGAATATCCGACTTTTCGACTATAGTCGGTATTATACATTTTCGAATATTCGACTTTTCGACTGTAGTCGGACATCACACCTCTTCGAATATTCGACTTTTCGACTGTAGTCGGATATCGCCCTTTTTCGAATATTCGACTTTTCGACTGTAGTCGGATATCACACTTTTTCGAATATTCGACTTTTCGACTGTAGTCGGATATCGCACTTTTTCGAATAACCGACTTGTCGAATAAAAAGTCGACTTTTTTATCCGACTGAAACAGTCGGATAGTCATCCGATTATTCGATTCGGAACAAGTATAATGCCCGGCCGGTCGAAGTCAGCAATAGGTCAGTCATGGAGAACTATAATTGTTGATAACGAGCTTCAGGTATGACCAATCGCTCCCCTTCTCACTCTGACGGACCGAAACTTATTATTTGGTTCCAACCTTTCCTTGCCCCAAGCCGAGTCAGGTCGGTAGCTTCACAGCTATTTACTTCTATGGAATGCTCGTGTCACATGACGAACACCAGAGACGCAGACCTTTAGTGGAGCTGCAGTCTATATCGGACCAAAATTTCGATCCGCAGTTGG
This sequence comes from Aplectana chamaeleonis, assembly GCA_029168955.1. Lineage (NCBI taxonomy): Eukaryota > Metazoa > Nematoda > Chromadorea > Rhabditida > Cosmocercidae > Aplectana > Aplectana chamaeleonis. Next base: position 470,893 of record JAPDOI010000424.1, read on the forward strand.
AACACGTACCGCAAACAGAATCATGCTGTGACCGCGAGGTCCTGACATGATTGATATTCGTCCCAGCACCACTATCTTCTAGCTCTCTGTAAACTTCTAAAGCGGTCGTCTGCAACTGCGGACAGCACTTCCATTCAGATATAAATTGACAGTAAATATGGGGCTCGGCTCTAAGGACCTGGCTGGCTCATGGAGCAAATAAAGGTTGGAACCCAATATACACTTAATTGCAGAATTTTGCGGAGATTCCAAAAACAACCATCTCCACGCATCTATCTTTAGCGGTTAAAAAGATACAAGCAAAAAACTGGAAGTTCGTGAATTCAAATCTGCTGGAGAATCGGGAAATTATTTTTCTAGCCTGAAAACATTATTCGACGAAGATTTCTACGGGGACTCCCAAAATAACCTTTGATGTCTATCTCCAGAGGCTACAAGCGGAGAGGTGGTAATTTCGAAATTTGGTTTGAAACATTTCTAAGAAATTATGGCTGCAGAGTCTCCTACTTTTTCAAAGAAGTTTTCAAATGTTTTAATAATGAGAAGCGAATTCTAAACGCAAAAGAAAAGAAGATGAAGAACCTAATTTTTGAAAGCACAGATCTTGAGGGAGCCCTCATCATTTTGCATTTCAGAATCCTGATCAACCTTCATCACTCAGACCGCCGTCTCCACCCCAAAAAACTTACGCTTATGTGGAGGAACGCTTATAACTCCGTTCAGAGCAACGCTTACAAATATAGACGGCAGACATTTTCTGCGTCAAAAAGAGGTTTTGTTAATGTATATCCCCTTTGAAATGGCCACCTTATCCAAGCATCTTTTCTTAAAAGGTTAAGGCTTGAACTATCCAACCGTAATTTTTTTCTCATCACAGTGTTGCCCTCCTTGGCTTCAACTGAACTGTGTTTGGTAGACCGATGATTCCCTATGCTTTCGTATTCAAAAGTTGGGCGGAACCTGGCACAGGTGTGGTACTTAAATAAACTTAGAGTTTCCATTTTGTCTATTAAAGTCGCTCCTATCCCACGTATATGTACTGAATTATTATTCAATTGCTGCTTTGAAAATGCCACTTGCGAACCCAACCTCCTTCGATATGGAAACACCTCATCACTGAAATGCTACGGTGTTTCCACATCGAATGAGGTTTGGGTCATTTGTGAGCTTATTACTCATTATCAGTTACGATTTACGAATTACGAGGAATTTCAAAAATTACGATTTACGAAATTACAAAATTCAGTTACGCACAGCCCTGCTGTAGACTATACCATGATCATGAATCTAGAGCAAAATGCTGGAAAAACACGGGGTAAATCACAATCGAAAAGGATCAGTCAGCTGATATTTCGAAAATACTAAAATCAAAAAAGGTAGGGTGACTGGAGATGTTTTCTGAAAATATCCAAGAGAACGCACATTTCTCTGATGAGTTCCTTCAAAGTAGCCTTTTGCACATGTAGCCAGTCAGATGCGTTTGACAATTCAGCTTGAAGATCTGTAAGTGTAGCCGCACAGCCCCTCTCAGTTATCTGAAAGATAGATTTTCAGAATTGAAAATAAGGAATGCCGGAGTGTCTAGTTGTTGATAAATTGGAGAGAACAAGTACCCGTTTTAATCTTAAGTGCGGATGAGAAGATATTTTGAAGTTGAGATGTTCGTTAACATCTTCTTCTTCATCGACTTGCACTACTGAGCTCGCTACGCTGGGCTTCTTTCTTGTTCGCTTTGGCGGCATATCTGAATGGAACTACCTTCCATGGAGCAAAGGTATTTGCACACACCATTTCAACATCAGATTAACATTCGCAACTTCATAACTAATAGCTGAACTACAAATTTTAGCAGAACATTTTCTATGATAACATAGAATGAATGAAATCTGGAGTGGGAGAATTCATGCACACACATGGAGACAAGAGCTCACCTTTTTGGGGGGCAGGATTGCGCCATATTATTACTTGGGCGCCCGCCTGCCCACACTACTCCACCGAGAATTTTTCATTCTTTGAAAAGTCCCTAGATCACCGAATTTCTCAGACAAAAACCCGCTCCACGCCCCGCTGAAAAGCCAGCTTCGCTAGCGGGATCTCAGGCGAATTGAGGCGTCGACAACAGGTTGATCCGCCCACCATGAGTCACCGCTGGCCAACGCCGATATTCGGCATGGCCTTGGCCGCGAGTTATGATCTGGTCGATGTCGAGCTGTTGCACAGCTAGTGCTCTAGATACTAGGCAAATATACGACGCATTTTCAGGCGTTGTGTGAATGATGATAGCGCAGCCGGTTCAATTACCCAAGCTTGCGGTACTTTGGCCCCGCCCAACATCTGGAGGTCCTGCCTATCCGGTGGTGACCCCAGTGAAGGCCAGGCGACCAGCCGCGACGCGTGTCGATGTGCCGACCGCGACAACAGGCGGACGTCGCTGGGCAACGGGCACGTCTCAGGCTGACATTTCGCGGAATTTGACTTGTCAACAGGTAGCGGTTTATGAGATGACAACTTATCAACCTGTTTTTCGACGCCCCAGTTTGCCTGCGATAGTGGCCGTGGAGCCCAAAATCCAAAGTTTTGTCGCCCGCGGTAGTGGCCTCCGCGGGCGCAGTACTGACTGTAGTGGGCGAGCAGCTGCTTCTTGGCCAGGCGACAAGCCCAGCTGAGTTCATTTTCCCCCAAAAAATGTACACACGCACTGGTGCGCGACGCGGCCAGTGTGCCCAGCACCAACTGGCGCCGCCAGTGGTCGAGCGGAGCCTCCAGCAGCTAGGCGGGATCAAGTACCGCAAACTTGGGTAATCGAACCGACGGCACTGCAGTCATCTGAGCAGTCTCAGAAGCGCACCGTATGCTTCCCTTGCAAAATAGCGTCTTGGGAGTCAAGCCTCTTTTGGAGGCACGCTTCGCCCGTGATAGGGGTCGCTTATACTCCCGCCGCCGAGCGGCGCTGCACGATCGATGTTGTAGGATTGCACTTCGCCGCGCCACGGCGGAAGTATTGACGACCCCATAGGCACCTTCCCGAACCCTATCCCCGCGATAGACATGCTCTCATTTCAGGAGGGCGAGAACATGCCTATCGCGTGTCTCTGGGAAAGTGGGCGGATCGGCTCAGACAAAAACCCGCTCCACGCCCCGCTAAAAAGCCGGCGTCGCCAGCGGGATAGTGCCACTGAAGCCCAAAATCCAAAGTTTTGCCGCCCGCGGTGGTGGCCTTCGAGGACGCGGTGGTGACATCCGAGGGCGCGGTGGTGGCTTACGCGGGCGCGGCAGTGACTGCATTGGTTGCGGTAGTGACTACAGTGGGCGAGCAGCTGCTTCGTGTTCGAGCAACAAGCCCCTCCAAGTTTCTTTTTCCAAAAATATACACACGCACTAGTGCGCGACGCGGCTGCACATCGACACGAGACGCAGCCGGCACGCCAACACGCAACGCGACTGCTGCGCCCAGCACTAACTGGGGCCGCCAGCGGTTGAACAGGGCCTCCGACGGCAGGCGGGGTTAAGCACCACAAACTTGGGTATTCGAACCGACGTCACTGCAGTCATCTGAGCCCTGGCTCAGACGCGCGTCGTATGCCTCCCTTGAGTTAGCGTCTTAGGCGTCGACCCTCTTTTGTGGGCACGCTTCACCCGTGATAAGCACCATTCTTCCCTTATTCCCGCGATAGGCACGCTCTCGTGTCAGATGGGCGAGCACATGCCTATCGTGTATCTTTAGGAAATTGGGGGGATCAGATTGAGCGGGTCGGAGTGGGCGAAGAGCTTCTTTTTGTCTGAGCGAGTGGGCGTCAAGCAGGGTTGAGCAGGCCGTTGCACCAATTTTCGGAAGAGCTTACCCCTTGCCTGATGACCAAAATTTTGAAGAAAGTGGAAGATTTCAGGAGATTTCATGGAAGATTTGATTTCATTGGTGGAAGATTTCATTTCAGCGGGAAACAGACATGTTATAATCCAGTAGATGAAACTGTTTGTTTGGTACTCCCATCTGACAGTGCTATCACTCTCAATTATCACACATTTTCTCATGTTTGACTTCTCATTCTGCCACTCAAAGAGGCGGGAAATTCAAGCTTTCGAGAGCGGAATGCTCAAATACTCTCCTCCTCGATAGTTTTCGGTGCTTCGAACATTGTTAACAACATGGTAGAGGTCATGCGTGCCCATATATAGTGTTTTCTCGACCATGGGTGTGGTCTTGTACGTTGCCTCTAATAAGAGGTGAAAGCAGCCGCCCTCGAATAGAAGGCGAGCATTTTAGTGGGTGCGAAGCTGCCGAGATGTCGTACGTTCGTGCCGTGGCAGTGTGGAGGAAAGAAGACCACCTCCGTGCAAACCGACGTCAATCCCTCCGCGGAGAGGGTTTTTGTCATGGGAGAGGTGCTGGCTGGCCGCAGCTCTCCTGAAGATTCTACTGCAAAGAGCCGGCGTCGAGAGGAACCCAGGACCCGCGAAGAAGAAGAACTACCCATGTGCCACATGCGACAGAGATGTCAATTGGTATGGAACCAGCGTCCAATGTTTTGGATGCCAAAGGTGGGTGCACTTCTCTTGTTCGGGTCTCAGTTCTGTGAGGCACCACGATTCTTCCTTTCGTTGTATTGTGTGCTCCGCCTCCAGTAACTCCAATTCCTCACCTACCAACCGCCCCCTCTTTATTGTACATATCAATCTCAACGGCCTTCGCGCCAAGCTTTCTGAATTATCTCTCTTCGCCCGTACTCATCACCCGGATGTTATCATGGTCCAGGAGACCAAACTCTCTCCCTCTGCTACCTCTAGACATCCAAACATCCCGGGCTATACTGCATATCATAATCCTAGGTCATCTCAGGGAGGCGGAGTCTCTACTTTTGTTCTGTCGTCTCTTCCCTCTCACATCATTCCAAACACTCCAGTGGATGGCACTCTCGAGTACATCCCCATCCATCTACCTCTAAAAACTCCACTTTCTCTTTTCAATATATACATTCCTCCTCCCACATCCTGTCCACCAACCTACAACCCTATCCCTCTACTCAAGCAGCTGTATGACTGCTCTCTATCTCCCTCAATTGTCTTTGCGGGTGACTTCAATGCTCACACGTTCTGCTCGTCGCTCGATTCTGATGCTAGAGGAAATGACGTCGAAGACTGGGCGGATGAGTGCGACCTCGTTATCCTTAACGATGGCCAGCCCACTCGTCTCCCTGCCTACGGTCGATCCTCCAGCCCAGACATCTCCCTTGTCTCTTCTAATCTCTCTAACGCCTGCTCTTGGTCTACATCCACAACTCTTTCCAGTGATCACATACCGGTCTTTGTCAATATCGATCTCTAACTCTCTTGCTCCCTATACAGGTGTTCGTCATCGTTCTTATCTCAATTTAGGCCTTGCAGACTGGAGCCTGTTCAGGCCGGTTGCACTTCGCCAAGCGGCCGAATATCCGTGGAATGGCAATGTACACCAGAAGGAGCGCCACCTCTCTAATGCCATCAGGAAGGCGATGAAAGCTGCGATCCCTGAAGGTCGTGTCAAGACCTTCTTTCCCAATGTCACCAAGGAGACACTGCGGAAGATAAGGACAAGGGACGCAAAGAGAGCTGCTAATCATCTTGACCCAGACATTGCCGAGCTGGATAATGAGATCAGGATGGACCTTGATAGGCACAAGAAAGAATCTTGGGAAAAGTTCACTGAGAAGATGAACTTCAGAAATGATGCAGCAGCAACGTGGAAGGCCTTGAAAAGGATCTCCGGAAAGTTCACCTCCGCCGACAATTCCACGATTGAATTCGACGGCGGAGTCTTCAAGTCAGGGAAAGAAGCCGCAAATGCTCTTGGGAAGCATTTTTTCATAACTAAATCAAAAAGAGAGAAGCAGAATAGAATAACTGTTCGGGAACTCTGTAAACTGCCACTCATGGCTGAAGATGATGCAGTCACGCCCGCTCAGGTCGAGAAGGTTATCAAGGAAATGAGTAACTCGAAGGCAGTAGGGCCAGATGGTTTGAGCCCAGCAGTTCTAAAGAGACTGCCAAATGAACTACTACCCCTGCTCGCTGACGTCATTAATACATCGTTTCGCACCTGTACATTACCTCAAGATTGGAAAGTAGCACGCGTCATCCCATTGCCGAAGCCGGGTAAATCACCATCCACGGCAAAAGGTTACAGGCCAATCAGTCTTCTCTCACCTATTGCCAAAGTTGCAGAAAAATTGGCTGTGGAGGAGCTTGCCGAACATAATAGCAAACAACAGCATCAACATGGTTTCCGTAAGCTACATTCCACCACTACGGCCCTGCTGGAAATTGTGAGCTATGTTTTGGACGGCTTCAATGCCATGAAACCTCAGCGTACCGTAGGTGTAGCCCTCGACCTAACGAAGGCTTTTGACACTGTAAATTTGGGCATTTTGTCGGAGAGCCTATTAAGGTCTACCATTCCGCCCTGGCAGAAGCGGTGGATAACCGCATTCACCAAAGGACGTCGGGCAAATGTGCTATTTCAAGGGCACGTCTCCAATAGCATCCCAATTGCCGCCGGTGTACCTCAAGGAGGAGTTCTATCGCCTGCTCTTTTCAGCCTATATATTGAAGATCTACCCGTTCCATCCCAAGACATCAAGGTCGTAGCATATGCGGATGATATTACTATACTATGCCGGGACCGCGACATAAATGTAGCTGCCAGTAAGATCAATGACTACTTGATCGAGTTGAAATGTTTTCTCGATAGCAAGATGCTTACGGTCTCTGCCGCTAAATCATCCGTAACCGTCTTTTCCACTGATAATGCGGAGCACAGTGCTCATCCCATGGTGAAATGGGACGAAACTCGCCTGCCGGCCGCCCGATTCCCCAAGCTGCTCGGACTCGTGTTGGACCCTTCGCTGAGGTTTCATAAGAACACTGAGCAGAAGCAAGCTGCAATGAAAACAAGACTTAACGTCCTACGTGCTCTCGGCGGAACGTCCTGGGGGTGCAGTAAAGAAACGATCCTGACCACGTACAAGGCCATCGTACAGCCCGCCCTGGAGTATGCTGCACCAGTCTGGCAGCATATCGTGTCGGACACATCCTGGTCCAAGCTGCAGCGCATTCAAAATGGAGCATTGCGAATCGCAACAGGCTGTTCTAAAAGCTCTCCAGTAGAGCACCTACACGCCGAGGCTCGCATCCTGCCAGTTAAGGACCATTGCCAACTCCATGCACAACAGCTGTACATAAACATCCTGAAGCAGCCGAATCATCCGTAGCGAAGACTATTAGACCCCGTCAGAGAGAGAAGTATAAGAAAGCCGTTTGCCGATGCTCCCACGAAAATCAATATACAGAGATGGACCAACGCACAACAAGAACGCCTCCGTCTCTTACGTGCTGAGCATACCCAATTCGTCAAGGATCACTTATGCAAGACCGCCGTAAACTCCATTCTCGGAGTCGTGCCGCCTGAGGTCAGCGAAACCGAGATGGAACTCGGTAGGCGTGCCAGGTGCACCCTTGCCTCGTTGCGCTGCGGGCACTCCCCCATGCTTATGTCTTATTTACATAAGATCGATAGCAGCAGACCTGACGAGTGCCCGGATAGTGGTAATAAAGGGCACACTACTGCGCACCTTTTCAACTGCCCGATGAGACCGACATCGTTAACACCAGTAGATCTGTGGGAGAATCCGACGCTTGTGGCTCAGTTCCTCAATCTATGACAGGACCCTCTCTGTGGCTGCAGAAGAAGAAGAAGAAGTGGGTGCGAATTCCTGCATGCGATGGACTATGTCGGAGCTCATCCACGCCGCGATTTTTACACTCAATTAACTGAGCCCCACTCGAGCTTTCCCAAAACAATCACATATAACGGAAGTGTTGACGAAAAATTTCGAATCAATGTCAATATTACTGTGTAATCAATATAATCAATTTCAATATAAATAAATATCACGTCGATTACTGGGATTTTACAGGTCCATGTTCAGATCCGCATTTGCGAATAACCGCACTAGCAGCGTTTTTGCTCAGCTGTGGCATTGACGGCAGGGTTGCGCAGGCCGTTGCGCCAATTTTCGGCGGAGCTACGACCCCTTACAGTTGACCAAAATTGAAAAAAATTCCCACAAGTTATACGAGCCCCCTCCCGAGAAAAAACTCCTCAACCTTTCGAGAGTGAAAAAGTTGAGTGGAAGTGAAAATGTTCAAATTTGAGGTAAAATTCGATAAAACCGCACGAGCCACCCCGATTTTCTTTTTTTTCTCGAAAAATTTCCAATAACTTTTCAACCCCCCCCCCATTTGTTGCGCCGAGTCGCAACCCTGCTAAACCCTGATTGACGGGCAACTCGTTTCCCCACCCAATAAAGATCAAAGCTAGCTTGCACCTCACATCAAGATTCCTGAATCGTTTGAAGTGTAGAAACTTCTTCAGTCGTAGTTCCATCGAGATGCGGAGCAGTCTCGGAATTCAAAAGAAAATTCAAGAGAAATTGAATCATCTAAAGAAAAATTTAGGTAGATACCGCGCTGAACCAGGCGCGATAAAAAACCTTTCATCCCTTTGAGGAAGGGGTCTTCGATTTTTATTCTTTTTGATTTAATTTCCCAATTTTCGGCCAATGAGGCCGTCGCAGCTTCGGTAAAGGGCCGATTTCGCCCTATGACGTCTTGAATTCTGAGTGTCCCAGGACTACGATTACATCAAAATTCTTAAGGCCTCGGCATAGTGGAAAAACCTGCGAGCAAGCGAGCGAGCGAGAAATGACGAAGGGTGGGGAGCACTACGCAGTTTGACCGCGCACGCGACCGCACCGCATAGGCTGCGACGGAGGGGGGGGGCGCAGTGTCTTGCACGTCGCGGAAATCGCAATTTCGCGGCGAAGCTCGCTGCGAAATTGCGGGACTATTGTGATTTTCAAGCGATTTTGCGAGTTACTGCCAATTTCCGCGCTCCATTGCTAATACTTGTGCTCCATTACCATCCTCTATTTAAATGTCCACGATTTCGACCCCTTTCTCCCTCCCTTGTTCTCATTCCTTCTTTGTGCTATATTTTCAGAGTGCTAAACTCTATCTTGGGGTTGGCACTCAGGATTAAAGGAGAAATGGATGATACTGATCTCAAAAATCGATCTAACTTCATTTTTTTAGGAAAATACGAATGATAACGCTATCAAATATCTAATAACGAAAGAGTTTTTTCATTTTCATGGATTCATCTTTCCATTTCTATACGTAAATCCTGAGTGCCCCCCCAACTAGTTTTGCACCTAGTTTCAGCTCCAGTTTCTTTTCTGGGGTGCGTTCCAAGATTTCGTATTAACCATAGTAATTAATAATTGTATATGAGGCCTCATGAACTGGATATAGATGAATTTCAGTCTATCATTTGGTAAATATCACGTTCTCTGACAGCCTTCGTTAGCAAAGGCGTTGAGCATCCCGTTGATCGAAAACAGCACATATGAACGCCGTCAAGAACGGTTGAGTGAACGGGATGCTAAACGACTGATGACATCACAGAAGGGACGGGGCAACCCTCCGACGGCGAACGCAATGCTCCCCGCTTTGCGAAACGGGTCACCGAACGGAATGCTAAACCACGAGACAAAAGCGATAACGCCATACACGCCACGTGCGCCCCTCCTACTCCTATCTCAGGTACTCAGGGCGACGGCCGGCGAACCTCTATGCCGAAAACGACGGCCGGCGCCCCACATTTTGAGGGTGCCGGCCAGCGGCGAACCATGCTGCATGCGACGCACACGCAGCGCGGATATTGGCTCACACGCGAGCCACAAAACACGCTGCGCCATCTTCAGTTCGGCCGGTTGGAAAGACAATTGATTATGGTCACAAATGATCACGTCGTAACGTGTTTATCGCTAGCACAGCCGGTATAAATGGCGCCTCATCTCACTAGAGTCTTCATTCGGCATTATATTACCGGCCCTGGAAGGTGACTTCGAGCCACTCTCCAGAGGCCAGCATATTTTTGACCGCTCAGGGGATAGGGGTATCCCCTCGGCTGGGGGGGGCTTCCGCAGCGATCCGCGGGGAGGGTGGTTCCTCACCGCAGACTGCAGCGGAACGAGGCGGGGCGCCTCTCCGCCGTGCGACCAGGGTGACATGCTTGAGGTAAACAATATTACAAATAATGATCGCGGGCCATCTGGTAAAGGTCGGCGGGCCGTCGACATACGGCTGGCCGGCGAACCAAAAGCGGGCGGCCGGAGGACGGAGACCGCGGGCCAGCTGGGAAAGGTTCGCCGGCCGTCGTCCTGAGTACCTGAGATGCCAACCGCTATACACTAACCTGGACCCTAGCCAAGTCTGCAATTTCTGTGCTCTCAAAAATCAATCAATTCTACGAATGCTCCGCCTCTTGCCTGCTCCCAGGATAGAGCACCCATGTTGGTGCAGGAGCAGCCAAGTGCAGGCACTCGCATTCCACTCAACTCGAAGGCAGAGCCCGAGGAGTGCACACTTGACATTGGAATGAATCGGTCTAGCCCCACCCCGGGACGGCTCGTATGTACCGCTGGTTTGATTTTGGCTTCAACGTTACGTCGGCGCCGTCGTCTGGCGGCACTGCGCACGCGACCCAACACGCATTGACTAACGCCACCTCCGATTCCGAGCTCCGCCTACCGATTCTCCGAATAAGTGACCCTTCGACCCAAAATTTCCTGAATCTCTTGCCTGGTCGCAGAGTTTTTGCCAGAGTAGCAAGCATCTCAGTGGAGCATAATTGTTCATCAGATCTCATTTCAATGTTTTGCGTTTGATTTTCACACACATTTTCCTCCCATCCTGCGAAATAACGAGACGAAAATAGATGATTGACTTCCGCACTTTGATCGATCAACATTCGCGCTCTAATCCAAATCACACTCTGCGGGGATGCCTGCGACTCCGCCGCAGAATTTTCAAGGCCACACCCACATTCGCTCGCTCGCAGGCTTTCCACTATGCCGACGCCTTTACACGGCATCTGACTGATTATTTGCCGAGGAGAAGAAGGATCGACAGGAGAAATTTCTTTTTGCACAAATTTCTGAAACTTTGGCTGCCTTTTCAAATAGATGTTGTGATCTGAAATGTACAGCTCAAAGTCGTAATAAACCCTTTGATATGGCTTCCGTCAGCTGAAAACCTGAAGTTCTCCTACCACTGAAGTGTAATTTCTAGTTAGTCGGCTCAATTTCATTTCATTTCATTTATTACATGGTAGAACCGTGTGAAGACAAACAACAAAACGAAATACCCAACAGCAAGCCAAAGAGACAACATAGTAGCACAGCAATCAAGCAAATGGATAAATTGATCATGAAGCATACATACATAGGCACCATGAAGGAATGAGATCCATTGAACATCACTCCTGGGACAGCAGATAACTCTCAAGTGCCTTCTTGAATTGAGTGATTTTCCCAACTACCAACCCTGACCGAAGTAATTTATTAAACTCTGACCCCGCCCTGTTGACAAAGAAGTGCTGTCTTACATTCCGCCTGGCCCCAACAAGGCCCAATTTCACCGGCGCTCCCCTAGTGGTTGATGGTCTCAGGTTGAACAGCCGGCTAGCCTTGATACCAGCACTCCCATGAATGATCTATACATCATAATCATATCAAACCTACTTCTCCGCGTTTCTGGTGACATGACACACGTTGCGATTAGTCTGAAACCATGATGTCCTGAAGTAAACTCTACGTGTGAAAATATTCTGGACTCTCTCTAGCGCATCAATGGATCCCTTTTTGTATGGATTAAAAACCCCAGTACCATACATACTCCATCCATAATTGGACGTATGTACGTTTTATACACGTCCGTCAGTACGCTTGCATTGGCAGTTGAAAGTGCTCTAAACGTGCTGTGCATCATCTTGTTCGCCATGGACGTGATTTGGAGGCAGTGATCATCGAAATCAAGATCTTCCTTGATAAGAAAACCAAGGTTCTTAATCTCGCTGACCTCGCTCAACTGCACACCGTCAACAGCATAGAAGCTTCTAACTCGCCTCTTGCCAAACTTCATCACTTTAGATTTTTCACTGGAAAGCGGCAATTTCCATCAATTTGACCATTTGACTACATCACTTAGAGCTTTTTGCTGCCGAGATGTCGTACGCTCGTGCCGTGGCAGTGTGGAGAAAAGAAGACCACCTCCGTGCAAACCGACGTCAATCCCTCCGCAGAGAGGGTTTTTGTCATGGGAGAGGTGCTGGCTGGCCGCAGCTCTCCTGAAGATCCTACTGCAAAGAACCGGCGTCGAGAGGAACCCAGGACCCGCGAAGAAGAAGAGGAAGTACCCACGTGCCACATGCGACAGAGATGTCACTTGGAAAGGAACCAGCGTCCAATGTTTTGGATGCCAAAGGTGGGTGCACTTCTCTTGTTCGGGTCTCAGTTCTGAGAGGCACCACGATTCTTCCTTTCGTTGTATTGTGTGCTCCGCCTCCAGTAACCCTAATTCCTCATCTACCAACCGCCCCCCTTTCTATTGTACACATCAATCTCAACGGCCTTCGCGCCAAGCTTTCTGAATTATCTCTCTTTGCCCGTACTCATCACCCGGATGTTATCATGGTTCAGGAAACCAAGCTCTCTCCCTCTGCTACCTCTCGACATCCAAACATCCCGGGCTATACTGCTTATCGTACTCCTAGGTCATCTCAGGGAGGCGGAGTCTCTCCTTTTGTTCTGTCCTCTCTTCCCTCTCACACCATTCCAAACACTCCAGTGTATGGCACTTTCGAGTACATCCCCATCCATCTACCTCTAGAAACTCCACTTTCTCTTTTCAATATATACATTCCTCCACATCCTGCCCATCAACTTACAACCCTGTCCCACTTCTCAAGCAGCTGCATGACTGCTCTCTATCTCCCTCAATTGTCTTTGCGGGTGACTTCAATGCGCACACGTTCTGCTCGTCGCTCGATTCTGATGCTAGAGGAAATGACGTCGAAGAATGGGCGGATGAGTGCGACCTGGTTATTCTAAACGATGGCCAGCCCACTCGTCTCCCTGCCGACGGCCGATCATCTAGCCCAGACATCTCCCTCGTCTCTTCCAATCTCTCTAATGCTTGCTCTTGGTCAACATCCACAACTCTTCCCAGCGATCACATCCCTGTCTTTGTCGATATTGATCTCTCTGACTCTCTTGCTCCCTCTACAGGTGTTCGTCATCGTTCTTATCATAATTTAGGCCTTGCAGACTGGAGCCTGTTCAGGGAGGTTGCGCTCCGCCAAGCGGCTGAGTATCCGTGGAATGGCGACGTACACCAGAAGGAGCGCCACCTATCTGATGCTATCCTGAAGGCTATGAAAGCTGCGATTCCCGAAGGTCGCGTCAAGATCCTCTTTCCCAATGTCACCAGGGAAACACTGCAGAAGATAAGGACAAGGGACGCAAAGAGAGCTGCAGATCACCGTGACCCAGACATCGCTGAGCTGGATAACGAGATCAGGAGGGACTTTGACCGGCATAAGAAGGAAACTTGAGAAAAGTTCACTGAGAAGATGAATTTCAGAAATGATGCAGCAGCAACGTGGAAGGCCTTGAGAATGATCTCTGGAAAGATCACCCCCGCCAACAATTCCACGATTGAATTTGAAGGTGGAGTCTTCAAGTCGGGGAAAGAGGCCGCAGATGCTCTTGGGAAGCATTTTTTCATCACTAGAACCAAGAAAGAGAGAGAGAGAGAAGCAGAATAGAATAACTGTGCGGGAACTGTACAGTACCCCAAAATTGGAAAGTCTCGTGTGATTCCACTGCCGAATCTGGGAAAGTTACCATCCACGGCTAATGGGTACTAGCCGATCAGTCTGATCTCACCCATTTCCAAAATTGCCGAAAAACTGGTTGTGGAGGAGCTTGCCGAGCATAACAGCCAACAGCAGCACCAACATGGTTTCCGTAAATTACATTCCACCACTACGGCCTTGTTGGAAATTGTAAGCTATGTTCTGGACGGCTTCAATGCCCAGAAACCCCAACGTACTGTTGGTGTGGCCCGCGACTTAACCAAGGCGTTTGGCACTGTCAATCTTGGCCTACTATCAGAGAGTCTGTTGAAGTCTACCATTAAGCCATGGCAGAAGCGGTGGATAACTGCCTTCACTAAAGGACGTCGGGCAAATGTGCTATTTCACGGACATGTTTCCAATAGCATCCCCATCGCCGCTGGTGTCCCTTAAGGAGGAGTTTTATCGCGTGCTTTTTTCAGTTTATATCTAGAAGATCTGCCCGTTCCCCCTTGTTGTAATATAGATCACTTATCGGTTTTTCACTGCAGACCGATCACCAAGTGGGCGGGTTTTGATCCGCCAATCACAGGCCGTGTCGATCCACATATAAACCCGGCCGCCGCGCTGTTGAAACATTTCTCGACTGGCGTCTACCTGACTGCCTCGACTACCTGCCAGCCGTACACGCCACCACCACTGCCTCCTGCACCCCTGCCGGCCGTCGCCGTCAATGAGCAGCCACCACCACGACGACGCCTGCACCACATCTACCTATTTGCTGTATTCCCATTAAAGCCATTTGTTAATCTGTGTCCGTCACAGACGTAACACCCCTCAATACATCAAGGTCGTTGCATACGCGGATGATATTACTATTCTGTGCCGAGATCAAAATATTAAAGGCATCGTACACGATGAAAGCCGTTTTCCAGTCTTTGCGTTTAATCGGACTAGTGGGTCTACACAAGGTCATTCACAAACTTTGGAGTTCTTAAATTGCCTCCGAATGAAGTTTTCGCCACCTCAAAACGGCTTCCTGGGTTCGGAGGCCGGCCTTTGGGTCGATCCTTCGTTACAATTAAGAAACGAAAAAATCGGTTATCAAAGGAATTTTTCACCTTTATTACATTGAACAGTTCACTCCTCCGAACCGGTCAATTCTTCTAATTTCAGAAATGAAACGTCACAAAACCGATCCTGATTTTGTAGAGAAAAGCGGTTCCCGCGCATTTTTCGCTGCTCTTTCCGGCACGAATGTCTCAGTAGGCCTTTGACCTCCCATATTCAACGGAAAACTCGACTACCATATTTTATCGTGGACGATGCCATTAACGTAGCCGCCAGTAAGAAATGTTTCTTCGGTCGCAAAATGCTCACAGTCTCCGCCTCCAAATCATCCGTCACCGTCTTTTCCACTGATAATGCAGAGCACAATGACCATCTTATGGTGAAATGGGACGAAACTCAATTGCAGGCCACCCGATTCCCCAAACTACTTGGACTCGTGTTGGATCCTTCGTTGAGGTTTCATAAGAACACTGAGCAGAAGCAAGCCACAGTGAAAACAAGACTCAACGTCCTGCGTGCTCTCGGTGGAACGTCCTGGGGATGCAATAAAGAAACGATCCTGACCACGTATAAGGCTATTGTGCAACCCGCCTTGGAGTATGCTGCGCCAGTCTGGCAGCACATCGTGTCAGACTCATCTTGGTCCAAGCTGCAGTGCGTCCAGAACTGTGCTCTGCGAATCGCGACGGGCTGTTCCAGAAGCTCTCCAATTGAGCACTTACACGCCGAAGCTCGCATTTTGCCAGTTAGAGACCACTGCCAACTCCAGGCGCAACAAATGCACATTAACATCGTTAGGCAGCCAAATCATCCGTCGCGAAGAGTACTAAGCCCAGTTAGAGAGAGATGTATCAGAAAGCCGTTCGCCGATGCTCCCTCGAAAGTAGATGTGCAGAGATGGACCGAAGCACAACAAGAACGCCTCCGTCTCTTGCGCGCGGAGCATACCCGATTCGTGAAGGAACACTTGAGCAGAGTTACCATAAACTCCATCCTTGGAGTCGCACCTCCGAAGGTCAGCGAGACAGAGATGGAACTTGGCAGGCGTGCCAGGTGCACTCTTGCATCGTTACGCTGTGGAAACTCCCCCATGCTTATGTCATATTTGCATAGGATTGATAACAGCAAACCTGACGAGTGCCCTGATTGCGGTAGTCAAAGGCATACTACTGCGCACCTGTTCAATTGCCCGAGGAGACCGACTACATTGACGACAATGGATCTGTGGACGAACCCTACGCTAGTGGCCGAGTTTCTGAACCTATGACAGAACCCTCTCTGTGGCTGCAAAGAAGAAGAAGACTTAGAGCTTTTTGCAAACACTCTGAATCTCCCATGGTCCGAACAGGATTATACAATTTAAAGTCATCAGCGAATGCCGCGCAGCCAACGTTGTTCAAGGATATAATCGAGGAAAGCTCATACGTATAAATATAAAAGAGAATTGGTGAAAGCACTCCACCCTGGGGATAACCACTAAGGGTTGCAGTGGGAGGGATAACGTACTGTAAGCCGGACTCTGAAAGTTCTGCCCATGAGAAAAGCATGAATCCAAGTCACTATACGTGGATGAATACCCACAAATTCTAGTTTGCTTACTAATTTACGATGGGAAACTCTGTCAAACGCCTTGAAAAAATCAGGGTAAATAACATCCACACCAATATCATTGTCCAGTGCCCTAGTCCAGTCTTCAAGCGACTGCAGCATCGCCGAAACTGTGGATTTTCCCTTTTGGAAACCATGTTGATGCTACGAGATGATGGAGTGTTCCTCTGGATGAGCCATATTTCTTTTATTTAGTACTTTTTTCAAAAAGCCTTGCAAAATAAGACGTGATACTAATAAGGCGGTAATTGTTGAGATCAGAAAACGGCTTCTTCTTCGGTATAGGAGTCACAAAAAATGTACGCCATCTGCTCGGAACATCTCCACACTTAAAACTCAGGTTTAAAATGTATGCTCGTGGGCCAACTATGGTATAAATCACCTTTTTAATAAAACACAATGGTATGTGATCCGGTGTGTCGGAAAACGAATTAGGCCATTTGGCTAGTGGATCCGACAATTCACCCGGGAGAAACCAAACAGTCAGGCATGACAGGAAAAAGCTAAGGACTAACACGTTCATCCGAGTCAGTGTCGTCAAGGAATGCCTTCATAAACACACTCGCCAGAAGTTGAACCTCTTGGGCATCATCCACTACGCTGGAACAATCTTCTCTCTCAAGACAACCCGCATCAGACCTGCGTTTTAACTTAGAGGTAAGGAAAAAAAACGGAAAAAAAGGTAGAATGAGTTCCTATTTTTGGATGCAATCACCTTTTTTTTTCCACCGCGCTATTGCACTTCTTCAAACGTTTTTCGAAGATTGCCGCGATTCTTTTGTATTCGCACCAATCATCCACACAATTTATATTACTAGCTACGTTCCAAGCTCGAGTTTCCCTGAGAGGAAGGTTTTCCAAGTGCCTTGGGAGCAGGGATGTGCGGATTTTTCTGTTTTCTGCCCATTTTTGGCCATTTTTTTCTGTTTTCTGTAAAAATAGGCAAAAATGGACAGAAAACAGAAAAAAACGTGTACCGCGATTTGCAGCAGGACTGTTTTTTTTTGGATTTTTAAAAGCTAAGTCAAAAGGGTGAGGATGTACTTCACCCAGGCTCTCTGTAGTTGTACCACGCTAGACACTTTTATCTCTCTGTAGTGGTTATCCATTAGGGCATGTGTGGCGTTGTGGGAGGAAACGTTGCTGTTCGCTGTACACGGTCGGGGTCGATCCTCGCCGAGGTGAACCGAACCAACCAACCCTCCAGGATCCTTCAATTTGGAACAAATTTTTGTAGGGAGATGAAGGCACTCAAAGGGTTAGTCGGCTGGCCCCCGCAACCCACTAAAAAAGCACGAAACCCACTCCTCTAAAAAATGTGCCGCGTCAGTGCCGGCAAAGTACCGCGATCCTCGACTGTGCCGCGATAGTTCCGCGATAGTGCCGCAGCGGCTCCGTGATCAGACGACTCTGCTACCGTGCCTTGAGCCTCGACATCGCGGCGATAGTACCGCAGCAGCTCCGCGTTAGAACGTTAGGCTCCGCGAGGATGCAGCAGCGAACTCGCGTGGAGTTCGATGCACTGTCCTGTGTGGTAAAAAGAAATTGTCGCCGATTCAACATACCCAAGTTTGAGGTACATTCCGTGTTTCCTTGTGCGCAAAAGCGGCGGTAACCTCTGTCCTTATCAGACAAAGGACGTAACGACCGCAGGTGCGAATTTTTGTTCTTACACTTAGACCCCCCCTAGTTGTCTTATAATTCTTAAATCACTACAGCAGACACTCTCCCAAAGTCGCTGCGGCGTTATCGCGGAGCCAAAGTGGTGCTGTCGGGTCCCTGCTATAGCTCCGCGGTAGTGCCGCCGCGGCTCCGCGATAGTGCCGCTTTGTTGCCTGCACGCGCCAAAGCGGCACTATCGCGGAGCCGCAGCGGCAATTTCTCTCAGAGTCAAGCCTCTACGAATACCCGCTCCCCAACGTACCCGCTTTGATGGACGGGTAACGTTTGCCCAAACTGTACCATGACGTGTTTTAATTCACTGCAACGCAGATGGCATAGAATTCAGTGAAAACGAAGCGCCAAAAAATTGATGGTGAGCCCATGAGGCAGATGATAATTCTGCCACAGAGGTACGAGAGGCTCTCAACGGTGGAGCGAACGGCGCCTCAGGTCATTTATACTCTAACGGCACAGGTGGTACGGGCGTGACTATTAGCTCTGAGGAGTAGTACAGTGTTCAAATCAGCAGTTATCCCGCAATAAGTGTGAAAATATGTACACTCAGGAACGGAAAGCTCGCTAAGACTTCAATGCGAACTCCTTGTACAGACATGTGTATTGAGCTTCTAATAAACAATCGAGCTTTTATTGTCTGGGAAAAGGAAGGTTTGATGAACATTTGTCACCTCATCGCACTCATAATATGCAATTCTTGAGCGTCTCTACTTTTTGCTCTGGCCAACTGCAAGGTTTTGAAAATTCAGTGAAAGAAGCATAGATCACTCAAAAAATGTAAGAAAAAGCTCAATAATGTTTTGAAAAATTTCGTTTAGTGTACGCTGAACATGGTTTATTGATTTTTGAAAATTTTCTGTTTTCTGCCCATTTTTGGAGATTTTTTTCTGTTTTCTGTCAAACTAGATTTTCTGTTTTCTGTTTCCAAAAATGATTTTTCCGCACATCCCTGCTTGGGAGCCACCCTTTTTTAAGGAGACTTCTTCTTCTTCTTCTGCAGCCTCAAAGTGGTTTTTGTCATAGGTTGATGAACTGGGCGGCCTTCACAGGATTCGTCCAAAGGTCCATTGTGGTTAAGGAGGTAGGTCTCTTCGGGCACATGAACAAGTGCGCCGTGTCGTGTCCGGGAGCGCCACAGTCCGGGCATGCGTCTGGCCGGCTGCTGTCGATCTTGCTGACGTAAGACATGAGCAGAATAGAATGACCACGGCGCAGCGATGCAAGAGCACATCTGGCTCGTCTGTCGAGTTGAGACTCGGACTCGCAAACCCGAGGCGGCACCGTTCCCAAGATAGGGTTCACAGCCGCCTTCGCTAGATATCCTCGAACAAACTGGGTGTTCTCCTCACGCAGAAGACGAAGCCTTTCCATGTTGGAGTCGGCCCATCTCTGTACATCAACTTTACGAGGAGCATCGGCGAACGGCGTCCTAATCGACCTCTCTCTTATGGGCTTCATGATTCTCTTTGACGGATGATTCGGCTGTCTCAGAACATTAATATACATCTGCTGTGCCTGGAGTTCACAAAGCTCCTTGACCGGCAATATGCAGGCCTCCGCGTGAAGATGCTCCACCGGGGAGCTCCTTGCACAACCGGTAGCAATTCTGAGCGCAGCATTCTGTACACGCTGCAGCTTATTCCAGGAGCTGTCAGACACCAGGTGCTGCCACACTGGTGCCGCATATTCCAGAGCCGGCTGAAGTAATGCTCTGTAGGTTCTCAATATAGTCTCCCGGCTACTTCCCCATGATGTTTTCGAGAGCTCTCAAGATATTAAGCCTAGCCTTGACGACTGTTTGTTTCTGTTCCGCGTTTTTGTGGAACTTCAGTGACGGATCAAGAATAAGGCCAAGCAGCTTGGGGAATTTTGCTGCTGGCAACAGGTCACCATCCCATTTGACATCTGGATGGGCACTGTGTTCCTTGGTGTTTGTTGTGAACACTGAAACAGAGGATTTTGCGGCAGAGACTGTGAGCATCATATTATCGAGGAAGAGCTCCAACTCGACGAGATAGGCGCTGATCTTGTTAGCGGCTATCTGCAGGTCACGGTCCTGGCACATGATGGTGATGTCGTCGGCATACATAACAATCTTTACATCATTGGGAGGCTCGGGAATGTCCTCAAGATACAGGCTGAATAGGGCAGGGGACAACACTCCGCCTTGCGGAACACCGGCTGCTATTGGAATGCTATCGAATACATGATTCTGGAACAGAACCTTAGCCCGGCGGCCTTAGAGTGAAGTTTCCTGAACTCATGCTAATGCTGCTGTCGCTCATTTTGATCAGCCAGGTCCCTCACGATCAACTTTTCAGCTAATTTGGCGACGGGCGATAACAGGCTTATTGGTCGAAAGTCTTCTGCCGTGTATTGGGACTTGCCTGGCTTTGGCAACGGTATCACATTGGCTGTCTTCCAAGCTTGGGGTAGAGTGCAGGTCCGGAAAGAAGTGTTAATGATATCTGCAAGCATCGGTAGAAGTACCGTGGGAAGCTTCTTTACGATGGCTGGGGAGATACCGTCAGGTCCGATAGCCTTCGATTCCGCATTTCTTTGATAGCCTTCTCTACTTGTGTGAGAGTAAAGGGCTCAGATGCGTTCATGAGCTGCAACCGGCTCAGCTCTCTAACCGTGACTCTGTTTTGCACGCCTCGCTTGGTACGTGTGATGGAAAAATTCTTGCCGAGTGCGTAAGCAGCCGCTTTCCCTGATTTGAAGACGTTCTCCTCGAACTCAATAGCGGAGCTCATCGGGAGAGCGGACTTTCCGGAAATTTTCCTCAACACTTTCCACGTCGTAGTTCCGTCCGCCTTGAAATTCAGCTTTTCAGTGAACTTCTCCTAGCATTCCCTCTTGTTCTTATCCAGATCCTGCTTGATCTCAGTATCCAGCACAGCAATCTCCGGGTCTAGATGGTCTGCGGCTCTCTTCTCATCTCTGGTTCTTATCTTCTGCAGTATTTCCCTGCTGACATTTGGAAAAAAGGTCTTAACACGACCCTCAGGAATTGCTGCTTTCATGGCCTTGCGGATGGCACTTGTTAGATGGCGCTCTTTCTGATGAACATCACCATTCCATGGGAAGTCGACCGCATGGCGGAGTGCAACATCTCTGAACAGGGTCCAGTCTGCTAGGCCTAAATTAAGATAAGTGCGATGACGAAAACCAGAGTAAGGGGCAAGAGAGTCAGAGAGGTCAATATAGACAAAGACGGGAATGTGATCACTGGAGAGAGTTGTGGATGTAGAGAGATTGGATGACACAAGAGAAATATCTGGGCTAGAAGGTCGGCCGTTGGCAGGGAGACGAGTGGGCTGGTCATCATTGAGGATAACCAGGTCACACTCCTCAGCCCATTCTTCGACATCTTCCCCTCTGGCGTCAGAATCAAGAGCGGAACAGAACGTGTGAGCATTGAAGTCACCCGCAAAGACAGCTGAAGGCAGCGTCAAGCGGGGTCGCGAAATTCCGCAACGGAAGGTGGGGGGGGGGTCTCAAAAGTTTCCGACCAAAAATGAAAATTTGGTGGATATCTGAAAATTTTTCGATTTCAGTCTTCAAAGGATCGTAGCATTGCTCAAGTCTCACACGTTTGAGCCCGACTACTGAACGAATTTCCAGCGTCTGGCAGTTTCTGAAATAAAATACACTGATTATGTTGGTTTTATCAACGATCCGAATATCCAAAAAACGTTTCATGAATAAATCGCGCCTCGGGAGGTGGGTCGCAAAAAATTCAAATTTTGGAAAAAATTCTGATGGTGGGGGTCGCTTAGATTTTGAAAATTGCGCAACGCCCCGCTTGACCCTGGCTGAAGGGGAGAGTGAGCAGTCGAACAACTGCTTAAGGAGGGGAATAGGATTACAGGAGGGGGGACAAGATGATATAGGAGGAATATAGATGTTAAATAGAGATAAAGGGGTTTTGAGGGGGAGGTGGACAGGAATGTACTCGAGAGTACCGTCCTTAGGAGTATTAGGGATAATATGAGAAGGTAAGGCAGATTGCACGAAAGTAGACACTCCGCCCCCAAGAGCTGTCCTTGGCATGTGATAGGCGGTGTAGCCCGGAATGTTAGGTTGGGGATAAGTGGTAGATGGAGAGAGCTTGGTTTCTTGAACCATGATAACATCCGGGTGATGAGAGCGTGCGAAAAGAGAGAGTTCAGATAACTGGTTGCGAAGGCCGTTCAGATTAATGTGAACAAAGGAGAGGGGGTGGTTGGTAATTGAGGAATCAGTTGCTGGGGGCAGAGCATAGAACACAACGAAGAGATGAGTCATGATGCCTCACAGAACTAAGGCCCGAACAGGAGAAGTGCACCCACCTTTGGCATCCGAAGCACTGGACACTTGTTTTATGCCAGGTAACATCCTCGCCGCAGGTGGCACATGGATACTTCTGTGCTGGACCTGGATTCCTCTCGACGCCGGCCCTTTGTAATGAAATCCTCAGGACAGCTGCGGCCGACCAGCACCTCTCCCATGACAAAACCCCTCTTCTCGGAGCGGTTGACGTCAGTTTGCACGGAGGCGATCTTCTTTCCTCCACACTGCCACGGCACGAACGTACGACATCTCGGCAGCTTAAGGAGACTAAACAGATAGGCACGAACAATTTATTGGTGAGGTGCAGAATGATAAGGAAGAGCTCATACTTGGCCTTCACGGCATCCACAGTATCCAGAGAGCCATACCAGTCAACGTTTTCTAGGTACTCAATAAAACGCCGGAAGTCCGCCTTACTATAGACCCTTTTGAGGACCCTGTCATCTAACGCCTCGACGTGCACCTTCAAAACTAAATGTGGTCGAAGCATGGTCACTCGTACACAATGGAGCAGAGACAGCCACACTGTCAACCAAACCGTCCTCGGACAGCAGAAGATCCAAAACATTACTACCTCGGGTTACGATTACATGATTTTGGGTAAGATTATGCATAGCACACATATCCAAAAATTACTTTACCGTACAAGGACCCAGCTGTGGGGGTCTGAAGCGACCAGGATATTTCCGGGAGGTTGAAATCGCCCGTAAAAATACAAGCCTGACGACAGGAAATCATGTCGCCCAATGATTTCAGAAATTGATCGAACACCCCTGCGGAACATGAAGACACCCTATACGCTACAATTACTCTCAGTGTTTTATTCCCCAGCATAAGGTCCGAACAAAGAAGTTCAAAACCTTCAGGATAACACTCCTCATACAGCAACTTAGAGCAAAAAGGCCTTTTGACTAAGAGAGCCACACCTCCCCCCTCTTGCGAGTTCCGTAACATCTAAGCAGATCAAACTGAGACCAATCACCACAAAATAGCGAAACGCCAGTGACGAGTGGGGTGAGCCATGTTTCCGACAGCGCAACTATGGCAAAGCCAAATTGGTGAATTAGTCCAATTAAACTATTAATATCTTCAAGCCTAGTTTTCACTGCATCGCTGCTGTTTTTCATCGCAGCGATTTTGCACCCGCTGCTGCAGCGATGTAGTAGTGGCAGCGATTCTGTTCATAGTGCATAGGCTCACGGATGAAAGAATAAATTCAATCAATCAGTAAAATTAATGGCTGGTATTCATCAATAACGCGTTTCGACTCGAAAACACTGATCTTGTCTTGTGAAAGGGTCAACGTTCACTAGACGAAACGTGTCATTCGCTGGCAATCGCTCCATCGCTGCCATTTTGGCCGCAATGGCGCGTTGGTCAGCGACCATTGAGAATCACTCTTCAAGCAGCGATGCAGTAAAACATAGGTTTTCGTCGCCGCGACCCAGCGATGTAGGATGTTTGCCACGAAGCGATCACAATTGGAGCGGCTTTCCATTACGCGCGATGAAAAAGGACCAGTTGTCCCTCGCATGGCCGCAGCGACCACCTGCAGTCAAAACTAGGCTTTAGGAAGCGACCGAATATTCGCGGAAAGACACCGTAAATCGTTATTAGAACTCCGAGGAATGTTTACATGTTTAAACCAGACTAAACTTGCGAAGAACTGACAATGACTTCACAGGCAACATCCGGCACATTTAGGCTAGTAAGCTGATCGTGAGAGTCAACAACATAAACCGGCGAAAGCTGTACAGGAATTGAGGAACCAATACAACTTGAAATCACAACGCTTTCTGCAACAGGTTGCTGGCATGAAACAGCAGGCTGATCATTGCCTAGAGTCTGGAGTGGGAAGGATTGAGATGGAGTGGATAGAGCAGTAGAAACATGCCTTTGTGTGAGATTACGCGCATTTCGAGCCTCCCGATTCCGGTTTAACTCCTCGTTTGTGAGGGAAGGCCTGATGTATACAGATTCACGCCTACCTCACTATTTCGCACACCCAAGCGTTCCGAGGAAAACCAGAACATGTTGCAAACACATGTAGGAACTGATGAAAATCTCAGGTATCCTAAAAAGATTAAAAACCCCGAGGGTGGCACTCTTACAAAGCCCTTATCCAATACAGTTACAGAGCCTCAACCTGTGAAATGCCCACAACACTATGTTTAATATTCCAGGAGTGAAATAAAGAGGACATGTGGAAATTAACTCCACCTACAGAATTAGGATGACAATTTTTGGAATTTTAGGGAGAACAAACATTGTAGACATCTGCGAGCCAGATTCTTAAATTCACTTGACAGTATGACAACACAATGGATGAAAAGAAAACAAAGAAAACTTAAAAATTCATAAGAAACGCATTTCGCGACTCGAAGCATTTTTCAAAATTTTGAATTCGCGGGCAAGCGTGCTGAGCGCGCACGACAACTCGTCCATATCGATCAGAGCGCGTCAGCGCGTTATTCGATGCGCAGCAAAATTCTTATCTACCTCATTCACAATTGATTGGGCTTTCGGTTTCAGCATTAATTAAATCATATTTTGAGTGGAGCATAGTGACATTGAAATTCCAAAAAAGATTCCAGAGTCGTTGCCCTGATTTTTGCACACACTGTGATCACAGAATTTTGGTGAGGAGTGAAAGCTTGTCGGTTACCGCGCTCTAATCTTAATTCTGTGTAAGTGGGTCAGGGCAACTCTACCTTCCATTCAGAATGTTTTTATATTTTCACAATGTTTTCTAGTCTCTTGTTGAATCTTGGCTTGCCTGAACCGATGGGCAAGCCATTCTAGTCAAAGACGGAGTAATCTTCAATATATATTTGAATCCGCAGTGGTTTTAGATAAGCGCTAGGGCGAGTTGTCCGCCAATCTTCGGACCTTCCTTTAATTTCGAAGCGGTGATGTGTTCACTTCTGAAAATTCTGAAATAATTCTGCTTTGGATACTTCCCTGGTTAAAGCACTTCTTTCATTCTGTGTAACTGATAACTTTTTGATGGGACCGTATTTTCTTTTTGTTCCCCTTTTTCTTCAAGTGAATACGCGGAAGAGGATAATTAAAAACACAGGATTACAATCCTCAAACCACAGAAATCTTCCACCGTAAGCTGACAATGCAGCGCAGGGTCTTCGCTGAGGGACCATCTTGCCGTTTCCACCCCGTCCTTTACTCTTTGAGCTGGGTCACTACCGAATGTGGTTTGCACTACTCAAACACAAGAATGACAGCACTTATTACTATTGTTCACCACACAACTTACAAAAATCTTAGTTAACATTACATAACACCGACATGAACACTTTAGGAGACAGCCGGAGCCGAACCAACTCTAGTGTGTGCGAAATTCAGGCGTTGATGCGATGCGTATCTCTTTTTTTCCTTTTTATCACAGTTGAGCATTATTGCCAAATATTCCCAGATGGAGATTAGCACTTTCGATTGAATCTCGCCCACCCCTGGGTTTCAAGTCATTCTCAAAAGTCGGAGTGTTTTGCCGCCGCCGAGATGTCGTACGTTCGTGCCGTGGCAGTGTGGAGGAAAGAAGATCACCTCCGTGCAAACCGACGTCAATCCCTCCGCGGAGAGGGTTTTTGTCATTGGAGAGGTGCTGGCTGGCTGCAGCTCTCCTGAGGATTCTTCTACAAATGGCCGGCGTCGAAAGGAATCCAGGACCCGCGAAGAAGAAGAAGTACCCATGTGCCACATGCGGCAGAGATGTCAATTGGTATGGAACCAGCGTCCAATGTTTTGGACGCGAAACGTGGGTGCACTTCTCTTGTTCGGGTCTCAGTTCTGTGAGGCACCACGATTCTTCCTTTCGTTGTATTGTGTGCTACGCCTCCAGTAACCCTAATTCCTCATCTACCAACCGCCCCCTTTCTATTGTACACATCAATCTAAACGGCCTTCGGGCCAAGCTTTCTGAATTATCTCTCTTTGCCCGTACTCATCACCCGGATTTTATCATGGTCCAGGAGACCAAACTCTCTCCCTCTGCTACCTCTAGACATCCAAACATCCCGGGCTATACTGCATATCATACTCCTAGGTCATCTCAAGGAGGCGGAGTCTCTACTTTTGTTCTGTCCTCTCTTCCCTCTCACATTATTCCGAACACTCCAGTGGATGGCACTCTCGAGTACATCCCCATCCATCTACCTCTTAAAACACCAGTCTCTCTCTTTAATATATATATATATATATATATATATATATATATATATATATATATATATATATATATATATATATATATATATATATATATATATATATATATATATATATATATATATATATATATATATATATATATATATATATATATATATATATATATATATATATATATATATATATATATATATATATATATATATATATTGGGTGTGTATACAAGTCTGTTGGTACCTGCTCGTTGGTGCCCCCTGCTTCTACTGAACCCAGCAGACGTTTG
Source organism: Aplectana chamaeleonis (assembly GCA_029168955.1). NCBI lineage: Eukaryota > Metazoa > Nematoda > Chromadorea > Rhabditida > Cosmocercidae > Aplectana > Aplectana chamaeleonis. The sequence continues at coordinate 497,784 of JAPDOI010000424.1, forward strand.
AGTGTACACAGGAACGTTCGAGCGATATAGCGTGCACAACTATCGCGAAAGTATCCCGCACATTGCATAAAGGTGTCGCCGTCCGGCACACTAAGGCCTCTGGTCCATAACACCTTAGGATCCGTACCTAGGGAGTCATGGAGTCTTGGCCACAAGCCACAATTTCGCCACCCTGAACTGTCGATCGCTGTCGAGTGATATCCAAAAACTGCGCTATCCAGACTTCTGAGCTATTTCCATGCACCGTTTGCTGCTTTGCAGGAAACCCGCCTCAAGGATAGACCCGTCATCAGCGTCGGAGAGTACACCATCTACTGCGGCAACGCTGACGATAGGAGAGTGGGAGGCTGTGCAATAGCTGTAAGGAAGGATTTCAATGGTATGGTCAAGGAGTTCGGCTCAACGTCGTGTCGGAATGCATTCGTACGACTGCGGGATCACAGAGGATTCAATCTGTGGATAGTGAGTGCTCATGCGCCCACTGAAACCGCCGAAGACAATTCGAAGGATGCGTTTTATGAGGAACTCAATACGTTGCTGGCCAGGATACCTTGTCAACATGCTGTTGTCGTGGGGATTGACGCAAATGCGAAGATGGGACTTGATCAGGAATCGAAGTACTCGGTAAATGGTTCTACCCAGTGGAGCAAACATGGACAATGGCTACCGCCTTGTCGACTTTTGTGAACGCAATGGTCTGATTATTGCATCGACATTCAAGAGGAATCATCGCCGCCATCAGCTTACGTGGCAGGGACCAACCCGGCTATCTCCAGAAGAGCAGCGGAAGCGGAAGATGACAACTTTGAAACTACAGCTTGACTATGTCCTGACGAGGAATATTCCAGTATCGGACATTCGAAGATCTAGAGCTGTGTGGGATGTCGCATTCGATTCGATCACCGTCCTGTTCTGTTGAACTTCACTGCGAGGATTCATAAGAGGAAGCGAGGGGCTCAGCCTCTCCAGAGGATTGACATGACAAGTCTCAGAGATGAAGAGTGCAGAAGGAATTTCCGACAACGCGTTTCTATTCACATCGGAGTACGGACTAAGAAGAAACTTTGCGACGCGGATTCTTTGTCAAATGCATCCAGGACGCTTCGAAAGAGGCACTCCGGTTGTACAGCCTAAGAAGAAGTTCGCCTACGTCTCAGAAGAAACAACATCTACCTACAACAGAGTATGTGCTCTCCGAACTGCAGGAAACTTCGTGGAGGAGAAGCGTCTGAGGAGGAAGTTGCGTCGGCAGCTTCAAAGTGACCGCGAACGAGAGTGGACGTGTAGAGCTAAGGAGTTCGAGAAGGCTTGGGAGGAGAAGAATCCGAGGAAAGCCTACACGTTGCTGCGACAGTATAGCGGGAAGATGAAGAGATGTTCTCCTGTCTTGAACACTACCAATGGAGTTGCAGTTGGTGATGCGACGCTGCCAATATGGAAGGATTACTTCAGTTCACTACTGAATCGTCCAGCGCCATCAGTACCTGAGCTCCCGCATGTTCAGAGAGCACATTACGATGTCAGTGAGGAACCGCCGACTGAGTCTGAAGTTTTGGATTGTGTCCGGAAAATGAAGAATGGAAAGGCAGGTGGAGATGACAACATCACTGCTGAAATGCTGAAAGCTCTTCCTCCGTCTGGGATTCGTGAAATGACCAACACCATCCGTGCCATATGGATGAGCGAAAGGATACCCGATTCGTGGAGACATGCGATCATCGTACCTCTTCACAAGAAGCTATCCGTCACGGATCCTAAGAACTACAGAGGAATCTTTCTACTTCGTGTCATGTACAAGGTTTTAGAACGTATCATTCTCGAGCGACTTATCAAACATCGTGAAGGAACGACCAGAGATGAGCAAGCCGGTTTTCGACCTGGAAGATCGACCATCGACCAAGTGTTCGTCGTGAGAAGAGTAATTGAATCGTGGCAGCGGTTTTCGAAGCCATTACAGCTTTCGTTTTTTGGACTTTGAAGCCGCGTTCGACTCTCCTCATCGTGATCGATTGCTCAATGCTCTGCGAGCAGATGGAGTCCCGGAAAAGTATGTTCGGTTAATCGAGGACATGAACAAAGGAACAACAGCAGCAGTTCGTACACCTGTCGGATTTACGTCAGCTTTCGAGGTGAAAACAGGAGTAAGGCAAGGAGCCGTTGCAGGACCTTTTCTTTCAACTTCGCCGTTGATGACATCATGCGTAGAGTTGCAGAACAGTTTCCTGCGGATGTGATCCTAACACCATCAGGACGCTCCTTGTCGACCTGGAGTACGCCGACGACATTGTGTTATTCGCTGAAAACAACGCAAAACTGCAAAGGATTGTGAACCTCGTTTCGAAGTATGCCGCAGCCTATGGACTTCTGCTCTTCGTCCCGACAAATGCAAGCAGATGTGGGTCTCTCAGAGGCCTTCAACTGGAGTTTGTGTGGACGGACAACGTATCGAACTGGTGGACGATTTCTGTTATTTGGGCTGTTTGCTGAAGAACGATGGTAGTTATGCAGCGGATATTCGACAACGATGTGCGAAAGCTACGTCTGCATTCAATTCTCTAACCAAGTGTTTGTGGTCTACCACCATCGCGAAGGAAGTCAAGTTGCGCGTCTACCTATCCGCTATTCGCCCTATCATGATGTACGGATCGGAGACGTGGGCAGCACGGAAAACGCAGATGGAAAGGTTGGATTGCACGGAGAGGAAGCTTTTTAGGCGTTTGCTTGGATATTTCTGGCCGCGTGTATGCCATAACGAAGACCTTTACAAGGAAATCGACGCAGTACATCAACGCTTGACACGAGGGAGGTGCCAGCATCTCCTAACGCCATCTCAAGCAGCAATGGAAAGTCGACTTCGACTGCTCGGGCATATACTAAGAAGAACGCCGGATTGTCTCGTACAACACGCTTTAAAAATGCTTCCAAATCCTGTCTGGAAACGGCCACCTGGGCGTAGGCGAAAGTTCTGGACGGATGTGGTTAAAGAGGATTTAAAGTCACTCGGCATCGAAAGACAGTTCAGGCGCGATGTTTCGTTTCGCAGGAAATGGAATAGTGACAGCTGGATAGAATGTGTTCAAATTACCGGCTGAAGACCGTGAAAAATGGACACGGCTGACTACTAGGACGGCACACCTCGGTGAAGATGCGGAATGACCGCGTCAGGCGAAAGCCAAACCGATTAAGTCAAGTAAGTCAATATATATATATATATATATATATATATATATATATATATATATATATATATATATATATATATATATATATATATATATATATATATATCCCTCCTTCCTCTTGTCCCTCAACATACAATCCTATCCCCCTTCTCAAGCAGCTGTATGACTGCTCTCTTTCTCCCTCAATTGTCTTTGCGGGTGACTTCAATGCGCACACGTTCTGCTCGTCGCTTGATTCTGATGCTAGAGGAGGTGACGTCGAAGAATGGGCGGAGGAGTGCGATCTGGTTATCTTAAACGATGGCCAGCCCACTCGTCTCCCTGCCAACGGCCGATCATCTAGCCCAGACATCTCCCTCGTCTCTTCCAATCTCTCTAATGCCTGCTCTTGGTCGACATCCACAACTCTTTCCAGCGATCACATGGATCCGAGATGCTCAACCTACGCGTGGTGGATCTGTGGAGTCGACTACCAAGATCAAGGAGACTCATCAAACGGGCATCTACAACTCCACGAGGAGTTTTTTCTGTGTGGGAGTGCGAATGGCTGGCTGCCGCACTCCTTCGTATTCTACTACTACGAGCTGGCATTGAGAGGAACCCAGGGCCGCGCAAGACTCCGCGATATCCCTGTTGTCACTGTGGATTATCGGCTCAACACGCTAGCGTTCAGTGCGGTGGTTGCCTTGGCTGGGTACACCTCAAATGTTCGGGGTTAGCTAGCTATAGTGACTACACTGATGCTTTTCGTTGTATATCTTGCTCTAATTCTCCCCCTAGTGCTCCTCATCATAGTTTGGACATTTTTCAACTTAACATTAATGGCCTGCGTGCCGAACTTGTTGAACTGACATTGTACATTGAACGCTATCATCCTGATATCATCCTCCTGCAGGAGACAAAACTTAGTGCTTCCTCTTCCCTTCCCGCCTCCCCGGTTACACGTCTTACCACCTCCCCGTACTTCCCATGGTGGTGGCGTGTCTACTTTTGTAAAATCTTCTATTCCCTCACACCTCATTGCGCTCCCAGCTGATAATGTTGTTGAGTGTATCGGTGTCCATATTGTATTGCAAAGTTGCCCATTAGATGTTGTTAATGTTTATATTCCCCCAACCACCTCTTGTCCCAATTCTTTTGATCCTACACCATTTTTGCTTACTGTACACTCTTCCCTCCCTTCGTCCTCAGTTATTATGGCTGGTGATTATAATGCGCACTCATCGTCCTGGTTCTCCTCTCTAGGTCTCGATGATAGAGGCGAACTACTTGAGCAGTTTGCGGATGATTGTGATCTTGTTGCTATCAATGAGGATGCCCCTACTCGTCTCCCCAACACGGGCAGGCCCTCTTCGCCAGATGTTACTTTCGTCTCTTCCTCTCTGGCTGTATGTTGTAACTGGTCCACTGCTGTTGTCATGGCCAGCGATCATGTACCAATATGTGCTTCACTGGATTTGTCTCTTAATAATCATCTTGCACCCTTCTCAGGCTCACGTAGCAAACTGTATACTAATTATCGTAAGGCTAATTGGGTCCTGTTTAAGGAGGTGTTACTCGGTCGGGTAGCCAACTATCCGCTCACCGGCTCTGTACACGAGAAAGAGAAGTTCGTCGTTGATGCCATATGCAATGCCTCTAGAACAGCCATTCCTACAGGACGGGTGAGAACGTTTCACCCTAACGTTCCGAAGGAAGTTCTGGAGCTGATCGAACTACGAGATGAGAAACGTCGAGCCAACCCCGCTGACTCGAGCATTCAGCAACTGTCTGACGAGATCACCAACTTGCTCAACAATCACAAGCAAAAGCGATGGCAGGAGTTTACTGAATCCATTAACTTCAAGACTGACGCTAAGAAAACATGGAGCGTTCTCAAGAAGCTTTCAGGAAAGAGAATATCAACGGAGCGAAACATGCTGGAGTTCCCTTCTGGTAGATTCGAGTCTGGATATGGTGCTGCCTGTCGGCTTGGGAAACTCTTTGCCTCGGCGACGTCGCGCCGTGATCGTTCTCATAGAAGAACTCTCCGGTCCATAAGGAAACTCAGTCGTCACGATACACCTGCAATAACTCCCTCTACTATGTCAGCCCTCATCAATTCCTTGAAGAACTCCAGGGCTGAGGGACCCGACGGCATCTCAGCTATCCATCTAAAGCATCTGCCAAACCAATTCCACGAGTTACTAAGCGATCTTATCTACTCTTCGTTCAGTACTGGTGTGATTCCCGCAAGGTGGAAGCAAGCCATCGTCCTACCGATCCCGAAGCCAGGAAAGCCTGAGGACAAGGCAACCTCACATCGACCTATTTCCCTACTGTCCCCCATTGCTAAGTTAGCGGAGAAGATCATCTGTCCGCATCTCCAAACTGCACTCCAACATAACGTATATCAACATGGCTTTAAGAAGGCTCACTCCACCATAACTGCACTCACGTCGATCACGGAGCACATTATTGCCGGTTTCAACCAGAAAACTCCTGCTGGTAGAAGTCTGGTCGTGGCAGTTGATCTGACATCCGCTTTTGACAACGTCAGCACTTCCTTGCTGTCGAAGTCGATTCTGGACTGTGATATGCCCGACTGGTGTAAACGATGGACCGACAACTTTGTCAAAAACCGCTCTATACGTGTGAAGTTCGACGGACACTTGTCGAAGTCTGTTCCCTTGAAGGCAGGCGTTCCCCAAGGTGGAGTATTGTCACCAAGCCTATTCTCTCTGTATCTGTCCGATATTCCGAAGCCATCGCCTAACATCCACTTATGTCTGTATGCGGATGACATCACTATTGTGTGCACTGACCCTGTTATTGACCGCGCCTCTGCGGAGATGAACAAATACCTCAGCAGTCTGGCCGTATTCTTGGAATCAAAACAGTTAAAGGTCTCGCCTACGAAGTCCAGCGTTACTCTGTGCACTACTGCCACGGCTGAACACAAACTGCATCCCCAGGTTTTCTGCGAAGGAAATCTGCTGCCCCTATCCAAACACCCTCGTCTACTCGGTGTATTCCTGGACCCTTCATTGCGATTCCATGAAAACTCACGTATTCGAGCTGCTGCGGCCAATGCGCGTAACAACATACTCCGCGCTCTAGCTGGCACTACATGGGGTAGCTCAAAGGAAGTCTTGCGCGTTACGTACAAGGCGATGATACAGCCCGTACTGGAATATGGAGCCCCGGTCTGGTCAAGGCACTTGACGGATACGTCCTGGAACAAACTTCAGCGAACACAAAACGCTGCTCTACGTGTCATCACTGGATGCCCCAAGTCCACTCCTATATCCCACCTACATCAGAATGTGCACTACTTCCTGTAAAGCAGCATTGCCAACTGCAGACCCAACAGTTCCATATTGGCATAGTCAGGAATGTCGCTCACCCCAACTATCACTTGCTATCATCCAACCCCTCATTCCCGCAACATCCGTGCACCGTTGTATGCTGCTGTCTCTGTAAATGACCGTCAACGTTGGGCGACCTCAGAGCTCAACCGGAAGAGGCTCCTGCAGATGGAGCACACCAGATTCGTCAATGAATACCTCTCCTGTGCCCCTCCCAATTCTATACTCGATGGTGTACCGCCCAAGGTCGATGATAGTGAGATGGATCTACCAAGACGCTCCCGAGTAATTTTGGCAGGTCTTCGCTGTGGACATTCCTCATTCCTGAAGGCCTATGTCCATAGGATCGATCCATCGGTCCCCGACGTATGTCCTGACTGCCATGGCACAGGGCATGATTCATTACATTTATTTTCATGCCCAGCTCGACCAACTTCACTGACAGCTCTGGATATGTGGAAGAAACCGTGCGATGTGGCCGCCTTCCTGCGCCTATGAGAAGATGCTCGCTGTGGCCGATAAGAAGAAGAAGAAGCGATCACATCCCTGTCTTTGTCGATATTGATCTCTCTAACTCTCTTGCTCCCTATCTTCTTCTTCTTCTGCAGCCACAGAGAGGGTCCTGTCATAGATTGAGGAACTGAGCCACAACCGTCGGATTCTCCCACAGATCTACTGGTGTTAACGATGTCGGTCTCATCGGGCAGTTGAAAAGGTGCGCAGTAGTGTGCCCTTTATTACCACAATCCGGGCACTCGTCAGGTCTGCTGCTATCGATCTTATGTAAATAAGACATAAGCATGGGGGGTGCCCGCAGCGCAACGAGGCAAGGGTGCACCTGGCACGCCTACCGAGTTCCATCTCGGTTTCGCTGACCTCAGGCGGCACGACTCCGAGAATGGAGTTTACGGCGGTCTTGCATAAGTGATCCTTGACGAATTGGGTATGCTCAGCACGTAAGAGACGGAGGCGTTCTTGTTGTGCGTTGGTCCATCTCTGTATATTGATTTTCGTGGGAGCATCAGCAAACGGCTTTCTTATACTTCTCTCTCTGACGGGGTCTAATACTCTTCGCGACGGATGATTTGGCTGTTTCAGGATGTTTATGTACAGCTGTTGTGCATGGAGTTGGCAATGGTCCTTAACTGGCAGGATGCGAGCCTCGGCGTGTAGGTGCTCTACTGGTGAGCTTTTAGAACAGCCTGTTGCGATTCGCAATGCTCCATTTTGAATGCGCTGCAGCTTGGACCAGGATGTGTCCGACACGATATGCTGCCAGACTGGTGCAGCATACTCCAGGGCGGGCTGTACGATGGCCTTGTACGTGGTCAGGATCGTTTCTTTACTGCACCCCCAGGACGTTCCGCCGAGAGCACGTAGGACGTTAAGTCTTGTTTTCACTGTGGCTTGCTTCTGCTCAGTGTTCTTATGAAACTTCAACGAAGGATCCAACACGAGTCCAAGCAGCTTGGGGAATCGGGTGGCCTGCAATTGAGTTTCGTCCCATTTCACCATAGGATGGGCACTGTGTTCTGCATTATCAGTGGAAAAGACGGTGACGGACGATTTGGAGGCAGAGACTGTGAGCATTTTGCGATCGAAGAAACATTTCAACTCGATCAAGTAGTCATTGATCTTACTGGTGGCTTTCTTAATGTCGCGATCTCGGCACAGAATAGTAATATCATCCGCGTATGCAACGACCTTGATGTCTTGAGGGGAACGGGCAGATCTTCTAGATACAAACTGAAAAGTGCAGGCGATAACACTCCTCCTTGAGGGACACCAGCGGCGATGGGGATGCTATTGGAAACATGTCCCTGGAATAGCACATCTGCCCGACGTCCTTTAGTGAAGGCAGTTATCCACCGCTTCTGCCATGGCTTGATGGTAGACTTCAACAGATTCTCTGATAGTAGGCCTAGATTGACAGTGTCAAATGCCTTTGTTAAGTCGAGGGCCACACCAACAGTACGTTGGGGTTTGATGGCATTGAAGCCGTCCAAAACATAGCTCACAATTTCCAGCAGGGCCGTAGTGGTGGAATGTAGCTTACGGAAACCATGTTGATGCTGTTGTTTGCTATTATGTTCGGCAAGCTCCTCCACAGCCAATTTTTCTGCAACTTTGGCAATAGGTGAGAGAAGACTGATTGGCCTGTAATCTTTTGCCGTGGATGATGATTTACCCGGCTTCGGCAATGGGATGACGCGTGCTACTTTCCAATCTTGAGGTAATGTACAGGTGCGAAACGATGTATAAATGACGTCAGCGTGCAGGGGTAGTGTTTCATTTGGCAGTCTCTTTAGAACTGCTGGGCTCAAACCATCTGGCCCTACTGCCTTCGAGTTACTCATTTCCTTGATAACCTACTCGACCTGAGCGGGCGTGACTGCATCATCTTCAGCCATGAGTGGCAATTTACAGAGTTCCCGAACAGTTATTCTATTCTGCTTCTCTCTTTTTGATTTAGTTATGAAAAATTGCTTCCCAAGAGCATTTGCGGCCTCTTTCCCTGACTTGAAGACTCCGCCGTCAAATTCAATCGTGGAATTGTCGGCGGAGGTGAACTTTCCGGAGATCCTTTTCAAGGCCTTCCACGTTGCTGCTGCATTATTTCTGAAGTTCATCTTCTCAGTGAACTTTTCCCAAGATTCTTTCTTGTGCCTATCAAGGTCCATCCTGATCTCATTATCCAGCTCGGCAATGTCTGGGTCAAGATGATTAGCAGCTCTCTTTGCGTCCCTTGTCCTTATCTTTTGCAGTGTCTCCTTGGTGACATTGGGAAAGAAGGTCTTGACACGACCTTCAGGGATCGCAGCTTCCATCGCCTTCCTGATGGCATTAGAGAGGTGGCGCTCCTTCTGGTGTACATTGCCATTCCACGGATATTCGGCCGCTTGGCGGAGTGCAACCTCCCTGAACAGGCTCCAGTCTGCAAGGCCTAAATTGAGATAAGAACGATGACGAACACCTGTATAGGGAGCAAGAGAGTTAGAGAGATCGATATTGACAAAGACCGGAATGTGATCACTGGAAAGAGTTGTGGATGTAGACCAAGAGCAGGCGTTAGAGAGATTAGAAGAGACAAGGGAGATGTCTGGGCTGGAGGATCGACCGTAGGCAGGGAGACGAGTGGGCTGGCCATCGTTAAGGATAACGAGGTCGCACTCATCCGCCCAGTCTTCGACGTCAATTCCTCTAGCATCAGAATCGAGCGACGAGCAGAACGTGTGAGCATTGAAGTCACCCGCAAAGACAATTGAGGGAGATAGAGAGCAGTCATACAGCTGCTTGAGTAGAGGGATAGGGTTGTAGGTTGGTGGACAGGATGTAGGAGGAGGAATGTATATATTGAAAAGAGAAAGTGGAGTTTTTAGAGGTAGATGGATGGGGATGTACTCGAGAGTGCCATCCACTGGAGTGTTTGGAATGATGTGAGAGGGAAGAGACGACAGAACAAAAGTAGAGACTCCGCCTCCCTGAGATGACCTAGGATTATGATATGCAGTATAGCCCGGGATGTTTGGATGTCGAGAGGTAGCAGAGGGAGAGAGTTTGGTTTCCTGAACCATGATAACATCCGGGTGATGAGTACGGGCGAAGAGAGATAATTCAGAAAGCTTGGCGCGAAGGCCGTTGAGATTGATATGTACAATAAAGAGGGGGCGGTTGGTAGATGAGGAATTTGAGTTACTGGAGGCGGAGCACACAATACAACGAAAGGAAGAATCGTGGTGCCTCACAGAGCTGAGACCCGAACAAGAGAAGTGCACCCACCTTTGGTATCCAAAACATTGGACGCTGGTTCCATACCAATTGACATCTCTGTCGCATGTGGCACATGGGTAGTTCTTCTTCTTCGCGGGTCCTGGGTTCCTCTCGACGCCGGCTCTTTGCAGTAGGATCTTCAGGAGAGCTGCGGCCAGCCAGCACCTCTCCCATGACAAAAACCCTCTCCGCGGAGGGATTGACGTCGGTTTGCACGGAGGTGGTCTTCTTTCCTCCACACTGCCACGGCACGAACGTACGACATCTCGGCAGCTTGCTCCCTATACAGGAGTTCGTCATCGTTCTTATATTAATTTAGGCCTTGCAGACTGGAGCCTGTTCAGGGAGGTCGCGCTCTGCCGATGGAATGTGTTCAAATTGTGGCTGAAGACCGTGAAAAATGGACACGGCTGACTACTAGGACGGCACACCTCGGTGAAGATGCGGAATGACCGCGTCAGGCGAAAGCCAACCGATTAAGTCAAGTAAGTCAATATATATATATATATATATATATATATATATATATATATATATATATATATATATATATATATATATATATATATATATATATATATATATATATATATATATATATATATATATATATATATATATATATATATATATATATATATATCCCCCCTTCCTCTTGTCCTCAACATACAATCCTATCCCCTTCTCAAGCAGCTGTATGACTGCTCTCTTTCTCCTCAATTGTCTTTGCGGGTGACTTCAATGCCACACGTTCTTCGCTCGTCGCTTGATTCTGATGCTAGAGGAGGTGACGTCGAAGAATGGGCGGAGGAGTGCGATCTGGTTATCTTAAACGATGGCCGGCCCTCGTCTCCCCTGCCAACGGCCGATCATCTAGCCCAGACATCTCCTCGTCTCTTCCAATCTCTCTAATGCCTGCTCTTGGTCGACATCCACAACTCTTTCCAGCGATCACATCCCTGTCTTTGTCGATATTGATCTCTCTAACTCTATTGCTCCCTATACAGGAGTTCGTCATCGTTCTTATCTTAATTTAGGCCTTGCAGACTGGAGCCTGTTCAGGGAGGTCGCGCTCCGCCGAGCGGCTGATTATCCGTGGAATGGCGATGTACACCAGAAGGAGCGGCACCTATCTGATGCTATCTTGAAGGCTATGAAAGCTGCGATCCCTGAAGGCCGCGTTTAGACCTTCTTCCCCAATGTCACCAGGGAAACACTGCAGAAGATAAGGACAAGGGATGCAAAGAGAGCCGCAAATCATCTTGACCCAGACATCGCTGCGCTGGATGATGAGATCAGGAAGGACCTTGACAGGCACAAGAAGGAAACTTGGGAAAAGTTCACTGAGAAGATGAACTTCAGAAATGATGCAGCAGCAACGTGGAAGGCCTTGAAAAGGATCTCCGGAAAGTTCATCTCCGCCGACAATTCCACGATTGAGTTTGAAGGTGGAGTCTTCAAATCAGGGAAGGAGGCCGCAAATGCTTTTGGGAAGCATTTTTTCATCACTAGAACCAAAAGAGAGAAGCAGAACAGAATAACTGTACGGGAACTCTGTAAGTTGCTTCTCATGGATGTAGATGATGCAGTCACGCCTGCACAGGTCGAGAAGGCAATAAAGGAGATGAGCAACTCGAAGGCATTAGGGCCAGACGGTTTGAGCCCTGCAGTCCTGAAGAGACTGCCCAGTGAACTACTGCCCTTTATTGCTGACTTCATAAATACATAGTTTCGTACATGCACTTTACCCCAAAATTGGAAAGTGGCTCGTGTTATTCCACTGCCGAAGCCGGGAAAGTCACCATCCACGGCTAATGGGTACCGGCCGATCAGTCTGCTCTCACCCATCGCCAAAATTGTCGAAAAACTGGTTGTGGAGGAGCTTGCCGAGCATAACAGCCAACAGCAGCACCAACATGGTTTCCGTAAATTACATTCCACCACTACGGCCTTGTTGGAAATTGTGAGCTATGTGCTGGACGGCTTCAATGCCATCAAACCCCAACGTACTGTTGGTGTGGCCCTCGACTTAACAAAGGCATTTGACACTGTCAATCTAGACCTACTATCTAAGAATCTGTTGAAGTCTACCATCAAGCCATGGCAGAAGCGGTGGATAACTGCCTTCACTAAACGACGTCGGGCAGATGTGCTATTCCAGGGACATGTTTCCAATAGCATCCCCATCGCCGCTGGTGTCCCTCAAGGAGGAGTGTTATCGCCTGCACTTTTCAGTTTATATCTAGAAGATCTGCCCGTTCCCCCTCAAGACATCAAGGTCGTTGCATACGCGGATGATATTACTATTCTGTGCCGAGATCGCGACATTAAGGTAGCCTTCAGTAAGATCAATGACTACTTGATCGAGTTGAAATGTTTCTTCGATCGCAAAATGCTCACAGTCTCTGCCTCCAAATCGTCCGTCACCGTCTTTTCCACTGATAATGCAGAACACAGTGCCCATCCTATGGTGAAATGGGACGAAACTCAATTGCAGGCCACCCGATTCCCCAAGCTGCTTGGACTCGTGTTGGATCCTTCGTTGCAGTTTCATAAGAACACTGAGCAGAAGCAAGCCACAGTGAAAACAAGACTCAACGTCCTGCGTGCTCTCGGTGGAACGTCCTGGGGATGCAATAAAGAAACGATCCTGACCACGTATAAGGCTATTGTGCAACCCGCCTTGGAGTATGCTGCGCCAGTCTGGCAGCACATCGTGTCGGACACCTCTTGGTCCAAGCTGCAGCGCCTCCAAAATTGTGCTCTGCGTATTGCAACAGGCTGTTCTAAAAGCTCTCCAATAGAGCACTTACATGCCGAAGCTAGCATATTGCCAGTTAGAGATTACTGCCAACTCCAGGCGCAACAAATGTACATTAACATCGTGAAGCAGCCGAATCATCCGTCGCGAAGAGTACTAAGCCCAGTTAGATAGAGAAGTATAAGAAAGCCGTTTGCCGATGCTCCCACGAAAATCAATATACAGAGATGGACCAACGCACAACAAGAACGCCTCCGTCTCTTACGCGCGGAGCATACCCGATTCGTGAAGGAACACTTGAGCAGAGTTGCCATAAACTCCATCCTGGGAGTCGCACCTCCAAAGGTCTCCGAGACAGAGATGGATTTTGGCAGGCGTGCCAGGTGCACCCTTGCATCGTTACGCTGTGGACACTCCCCCATGCTTATGTCATACTTGCATAGGATTGACAACAGCAAACCTGACGAGTGTCCTGATTGCGGTAGTCAAGGGCATACTACTGCGCGCCTGTTCATTTGCCCGAAGAGACCGACTACATTGACGACAATGGATCTGTGGACGAACCCAGTGCTAGTGGCCGAGTTTCTGAACCTATGACAGAACCCCTCTCTGTGGCTGCAAAGAAGAAGAAGAGTGTTTTGCCCCCATTTTCTCCTCCGAAGCTTCAGCCTCTGTCCTTAAACCTTGGAACCGTTTAAACCAATACGAGAATTCCTGAAAGTTTAGGTTCCTGGCAAAAGTAAAGATTTGGCATGGCCATTTTTTTTCGAAAAATTAGAAATATACTCAGTTAAAAGGGGAAGGTAAAGAAAAATGAAAAAAGTTTTGAAATATTTCTGAGAACGATTTGGCGTAGAATAACTTGATTTTTGGGAAATGTAGTGAAATAGTTGAAAGCATGATTTGGCAGTCGGGTTTGAACCAACTATTTATAAGAGTTGTGCAAAATGAGAGATCGCATTGTATAAGCTTATCCGTAGAACATATCAAAGCAAAATCACGCGTGATATGGAACAAACAGTTGATCTCACTTTACTTAATAGATTGCGGCATTCCAGCTCCAGAACGAGCGTTTACTGCTAGCCATATCACGCGTGATTTTGCTTCGATATGTTCAACGGATAAGCTTATACAATGCGATCTCTCATTTTGCACAACTCTTATAAATAGTTGGTTCAAACTCGACTGCCAAATCATGCTTTCAACTATTTCACTACATTTCCCAAAAATCAAGTTATTCTACGCCAAATCGTTCTCAGAAATATTTCAAAACTTTTTTCATTTTTTTTACCTTCCCCTTTTAACTGAGTATATTTCTAATTTTTCGAAAAAAGTGGCCATGCCAGATCTTTACTTTTGCCAGGAACCTAAACTTTCAGGAATTTCATTTATTTTTCCTGAAGGTTTCCTTTCTAACATGGTTTATGCCTGGTGGTGTTAATTCAAAGCAAACCCACTGATGCCCTGCCCCCCAACCCCCTTCTATTTCCTGCACGCTCCCAGTAATGTCCTGCACACTTTCTACGGCGTTCTTCGCACACCCATTTGGGTCCCGAACATTTTCCACGGCGTCCGACGCACTGCTATTTGGGTCCCACACACTTCCTGAGGCGTCCGGCGCACTGTCATTTGGGTCCCACACACTTTCTACGGCGTCCTGCGCACTCTTATTTGGGCCCCACACACTTTCTACGGCGTCCGACGCACTGTTATTTGGGTCCCACACACTTGCTACGACGTTCTGCGCACACCCGTTTGGGTCCAGCACAATTTCTACGGCGTCTTGCGAACTCTTGATTGGGTCCCACACACTTTCTACGGCGTCCGACGCACTGTTATTTGGGTCCCACACACTTCCTACGGCGTCCTGCGCACTCTCATTTGGGTCCCGCACACTTTCTACGGCGTCCGGCGCGCCGTTATTTGGGTCCCACACACTTTCTGAGGCGTCCGGCGCACTGTTATTTGGGTCCCACACTGTTTCTACGGCGACCAGCGCACTCTCATTTGGGTCCCGCACACTTTCTACGGCGTCCGGCGCACTGTTATTTGGGTCCCACACACTTTCTACGGCGTTCTGCGCACACTCATTTGGGTCCCGCACACTTTCTACGGCGTCCGGCGTACTGTTATGTGGGTACCACACACTTTCTACGGCGTTCTGCGCACTCTCATTCGGGTCCCACACACTTTCTACGGCGTCCTGCGCACTCTCACTTGAGTCCCACACAGTTTCTACGGCGTCCGGCGCACTCTCATTTGGGTCCCGCACACTTTCTACGGCGTCCGGCGCACTGTTATTTGGGTCCCACACACTTTCTACGGCGTTCTGCGCACTCTTATTTGGGTCCCGCACACTTTCTACGGCGTCGTGCGCACACTCATTTGGGTCCCGCACACTTTCTACGGCGTCCGGCGCACTGTTATTTGTTTCCCACACACTTTCTACGGCGTTCTGCGCACTCTCATTTGGGTCCCACACACTTTCTACGGCGTCCTGCGCACTCTCATTTGGGTCCCACACACTTTCTACGGCGTTCTGCGCACACTCATTTGGGTCCCGCACACTTTCTACGGCGTCCGTCGCACTGTTATCTGGGTCCCACACACTTTCTACGGCGTTCTGCGCACTCTCATTCGGGTCCCACACACTTTCTACGGCGTCCTGCGCACTCTCATTTGGGTCCCACACACTTTCTACGGCGTTCTGCGCACACTCATTTGGGTCCCGCACACTTTCTACGGCGTCCGGCGCACTGTTATCTGGGTCCCACACACTTTCTACGGCGTTCTGCGCACTCTCATTCGGGTCCCACACACTTTCTACGGCGTCCTGCGCACTCTCACTTGGGTCCCACACAGTTTCTATGGCGTCCGGCGCACTGTTATTTGGGTTCCACACACTTTCTCCGGCGTTCTGCGCGCACCCATTTGGGTCCCGCACACTTTCTACGGCGTCCGGCGTACTGTTATCTGGGTCCCACACACTTTCTACGGCGTTCTGCGCACTCTCATTCGGGTCCCACACACTTTCTACGGCGTCCTGCGCACTCTCACTTGAGTCCCACACAGTTTCTACGGGGTCCGGCGCACTGTTATTTGGTTCCACACACTTTCTACGGCGTTCTGCGCACACTCATTTGGGTCCCGCACACTTTCTACGGCGTCCGTCGCACTGTTATCTGGGTCCCACACACTTTCTACGGCGTTCTGCGCACTGTTATTTGGGTCCCACACACTTTCTACGGCGTTCTGCGCACTCTTATTTGGGTCCCGCACACTTTCTACGGCGTCGTGCGCACACTCATTTGGGTCCCGCACACTTTCTACGGCGTCCGGCGCACTGTTATTTGTTTCCCACACACTTTCTACGGCGTTCTGCGCACTCTCATTTGGGTCCCACACACTTTCTACGGCGTCCTGCGCACTCTCATTTGGGTCCCACACACTTTTTACGGCGTTCTGCGCACTCTCATTTGGGTCCGCACCCTTTCTACGCCGTCCCTCGCACTGTTATCTGGGTCCCACACACTTTCTACGGCGTTCTGCGCACTCTCATTCGGGTCCCACACACTTTCTACGGCGTCCTGCGCACTCTCATTTGGGTCCCACACACTTTCTACGGCGTTCTGCGCACACTCATTTGGGTCCCGCACACTTTCTACGGCGTCCGTCGCACTGTTATCTGGGTCCCACACACTTTCTACGGCGTTCTGCGCACTCTCATTCGGGTCCCACACACTTTCTACGGCGTCCTGCGCACTCTCACTTGGGTCCCACACAGTTTCTACGGCGTCCGGCGCACTGTTATTTGGGTTCCACACTCTTTCTACGGCGTTCTGCGCGCACCCATTTGGGTCCCGCACACTTTCTACGGCGTCCGGCGCACTGTTATCTGGGTCCCACACACTTTCTACGGCGTTCTGCGCACTCTCATTCGGGTCCCACACACTTTCTACGGCGTCCTGCGCACTCTCACTTGGGTCCCACACAGTTTCTACGGCGTCCGGCGCACTGTTATTGGGTTCCACACACTTTCTACGGCGTTCTGCGCACACTCATTTGGGTCCCGCACACTTTCTACGGCGTCCGTCGCACTGTTATCTGGGTCCCACACACTTTCTACGGCGTTCTGCGCACTCTCATTCGGGTACCACACACTTTCTACGGCGTCCTGCGCACTCTCACTTGGGTCCCACACAGTTTCTATGGCGTCCGGCGCACTGTTATTTGGGTTCCACACACTTTCTACGGCGTTCTGCGCGCACCCATTTGGGTCCCGCACACTTTCTACGGCGTCCGGCGCACTGTTATCTGGGTCCCACACACTTTCTACGGCGTTCTGCGCACTCTCATTCGGGTCCCACACACTTTCTACGGCGTCCTGCGCACTCTCACTTGGGTCCCACACAGTTTCTACGGCGTCCGGCGCACTGTTATCTGGGTCCCACACACTTTCTACGGCGTTCTGCGCTCTCTCATTCGGGTTCCACACACTTTCTACGGCGTCCTGCGCACTCTCACTTGGGTCCCACACACTTTCTACGGCGTTCTGCGCACTCTCATTCGGGTCCCACACACTTTCTACGGCGTCCTGCGCACTCTCACTTGGGTCCCACACAGTTTCTACGGCGTTCTGCGCACTCTCATTCGGGTCCCACACACTTTCTACGGCGTTCTGCGCACTCTCATTCGGGTCCCACACACTTTCTACGGCGTTCTGCGCACTCTCATTCGGGTCCCACACACTTTCTACGGCGTTCTGCGCACTCTCATTCGGGTCCCACACACTTTCTACGGCGTCCTGCGCACACTCACTTGGGTCCCACACACTTTCTACGGCGTTCTGCGCGCACCCATTTGGGTCCCGCACACTTTCTACGGCGTCCGGCGCACTGTTATCTGGGTCCCACACACTTTCTACGGCGTTCTGCGCACTGTTATTTGGGTTCCACACACTTTCTACGGCGTTCTGCGCGCACCCATTTGGGTCCCGCACACTTTCTACGGCGTCCGGCGCACTGTTATCTGGGTCCCACACACTTTCTACGGCATTCTGCGCGCACTCATTTGGGTCCCGCACACTTTCTACGGCGTCCGGCGCACTGTTATCTGGGTCCCACACACTTTCTACGGCGTTCTGCGCACTCTCATTCGGGTCCCACACACTTTCTACGGCGTCCTGCGCACTCTCACTTGGGTCCCACACAGTTTCTACGGCGTCCGGCGCACTGTTATCTGGGTCCCACACACTTTCTACGGCGTTCTGCCCACTCTCATTCGGGTCCCACACACTTTCTACGGCGTTCTGCGCGCACCCATTTGGGTCCCGCACACTTTCTACGGCGTCCGGCGCACTGTTATTTGGGTCCCACACACTTTCTACGGCGTTCTGCGCACACTCATTTGGGTCCCGCACACTTTCTACGGCGTTCTGCGCACTCTCATTCGGGTCCCACACACTTTCTACGGCGTCCTGCGCACTCTCACTTGGGTCCCACACAGTTTCTACGGCGTCCGGCGCACTGTTATCTGGGTCCCACACACTTTCTACGGCGTTCTGCGCACTCTCATTCGGGTCCCACACACTTTCTACGGCGTCCTGCGCACTCTCATTTGGGTCCCGCACACTTTTTACGGCGTCCGGCGCACTGTTATTTGGGTCCCACACACTTTCTACGGCGTTCTGCGCGCACCCATTTGGGTCCCGCACACTTTCTACGGCGTCCGGCGCACTGTTATCTGGGTCCCACACACTTTCTACGGCGTTCTGCGCACTCTCATTCGGGTCCCACACACTTTCTACGGCGTCCTGCGCACTCTCACTTGGGTCCCACACAGTTTCTACGGCGTCCGGCGCACTGTTATTTGGGTTCCACACACTTTCTACGGCGTTCTGCGCGCACCCATTTGGGTCCCGCACACTTTCTACGGCGTCCGGCGCACTGTTATCTGGGTCCCACACACTTTCTACGGCGTTCTGCGCACTCTCATTCGGGTCCCACACACTTTCTACGGCGTCCTGCGCACTCTCACTTGGGTCCCACACAGTTTCTACGGCGTCCGGCGCACTGTTATCTGGGTCCCACACACTTTCTACGGCGTTCTGCGCTCTCTCATTCGGGTTCCACACACTTGCTACGGCGTCCTGCGCACTGTTATCTGGGTCCCACACACTTTCTACGGCGTTCTGCGCACTCTCATTCGGGTCCCACGCACTTTCTACGGCGTCCTGCGCACTCTCACTTGGGTCCCACACAGTTTCTACGGCGTTCTGCGCACTCTCATTCGGGTCCCACACACTTTCTACGGCGTTCTGCGCTCTCTCATTCGGGTTCCACACACTTTCTACGGCGTCCTGCGCACTCTCACTTGGGTCCCACACAGTTTCTACGGCGTTCTGCGCGCACCCATTTGGGTCCCGCACACTTTCTACGGCGTCCGGCGCACTGTTATCTGGGTCCCACACACTTTCCACGGCGTTCTGCGCACTGTTATTTGGGTTCCACACACTTTCTACGGCGTTCTGCGCGCACCCATTTGGGTCCCGCACACTTTCTACGGCGTCCGGCGCACTGTTATCTGGGTCCCACACACTTTCTACGGCGTTCTGCGCACACTCATTTGGGTCCCGCACACTTTCTACGGCGTCCGTCGCACTGTTATCTGGGTCCCACACACTTTCTACGGCGTTCTGCGCACTCTCATTCGGGTCCCACACACTTTCTACGGCGTCCTGCGCACTCTCACTTGGGTCCCACACAGTTTCTACGGCGTCCGGCGCACTGTTATCTGGGTCCCACACACTTTCTACGGCGTTCTGCGCTCTCTCATTCGGGTTCCACACACTTTCTACGGCGTCCTGCGCACACTCATTTGGGTCCCGCACACTTTCTACGGCGTCCGGCGCACTGTTATTTGGGTTCCACACACTTTCTACGGCGTTCTGCGCGCACCCATTTGGGTCCCGCACACTTTCTACGGCGTCCGGCGCACTGTTATCTGGGTCCCACACACTTTCTACGGCGTTCTGCGCACTCTCATTCGGGTCCCACACACTTTCTACGGCGTCCTGCGCACTCTCACTTGGGTCCCACACAGTTTCTACGGCGTCCGGCGCACTGTTATCTGGGTCCCACACACTTTCTACGGCGTTCTGCGCTCTCTCATTCGGGTTCCACACACTTTCTACGGCGTCCTGCGCACTCTCACTTGGGTCCCACACAGTTTCTACGGCGTCCGGCGCACTGTTATTTGGGTTCCACACACTTTCTACGGCGGTCTGCGCACTCTCATTCGGGTCCCACACACTTTCTACGGCGTCCTGCGCACTCTCGCTTGGGTCCCACACAGTTTCTACGGCGTTCGGCGCACTGTTATTTGGGTTCCACACACTTTCTACGGCGTTCTGCGCACTCTCATTCGGGTCCCACACACTTTCTACGGCGTCCTGCGCACTGTTATTTGGGTTCCACTCACTTTCTACGGCGTCCTGCGCACAATCACTTGGGTCCCGCACACTTTCTACGGCGTCCGGCGCACTGTTATTTAGGTCCCACACACTTTCTACGGCGTTCTGCCCACTCTCACTTGGGTCCCGCACACTTTCTACGGCGTCCGGCGCACTGTTATTTGGGTTCCACACACTTTCTACGGCGTTCTGCGCACTCTCACTTGGGTCCCACACAGCTTCTACGGCGTCCGGCGCACTGTTATTTGGGTTCCACTCACTTTCTACGGCGTCCTGCGCACACTCACTTGGGTCCCGCACACTTTCTACGGCGTCCGGCGCACTGTTATTTAGGTCCCACACACTTTCTACGGCGTTCTGCGCACTCTCATTTGGGTCCCGCACACTTTCTACGGCGCCCGGTGCACTGTTATTTGGGTCCCACACACTTTCTACGGCGTTCTGCGCACACTCATTTGGGTCCTTCACACTTTCTACGGCGTTCTGTGGCCCACTTCTGATTCACACCGTGCGGCGTTCCAAAAAGTACTTCCGAGATCCCGCCGTATTGATTGAAGCGTTGCTCCGTTTCAGGGCGCGATCAATCCTGAGCAAAAGCCTATCAGTAACGGTGTTTATTTCATTAGTTCATTTTTACGGATGAGTAAACGTCGGATGGTTTATAATAACATGTTTAGTGTTTTTGACTTTCCTGACCCTCAATTTTGAGGTTCCACAAAAATTGAGCTATCAACTTCAAATTTTGACAGGAGCTAGGTGCAATCATAACCAACTTTCTGGCCAAAAATGAGCTTTCTAGCTCAACGTTAAGTGTTCCAACAAGATCGTGTACGCCAACTGAAAAAAAAGGAGATGAACCCTTTTTTCGACCAAAATGACGTGGTTTTGACAATTTTTCTCGAATCTCAGGTAACCATTCCGGACCAATTTTTGAATAATTATTCAGCCTCCTAAAGTGTATTAAATGCAAAAAGAACGGTCTTCCTACGTTTACTCTGGACCCTGATACTGAGATCATGGGGTTGCGCGATGGCGAATCAAAGCCAAATCTGGTGAGCGCTTCGCGCTCACCACAATACCATGCCATCAAAACGGGCCCGTTTCATGTGTAGATTGTCCGACTGTGGACATATCACCTTGTATTTACGGCCAATCTGCACTCGTCATACTGATGACAAGTCATTAATCAAATAGAAACTACGAAAAGCTATTTATATGTATATTACTAGTTATTTCAGTTGGAAGTTATTGCAGTATCCCTTTTGAGAATCTGGGAGTAATTTAATCGTTTTGTCCAAGAGTGTGCATTTTAGGCCATCCTCGGCTCACTTTCTTTGAAAGCAGTGAAACCAGTAGACAACTGTGCGCCGGGAAACTAAAATCTCGTCCCATATGCTTCGTGTACCGTTTTTGATCACCGCTTTCGTAAGAATGCCGGCCTTCCGCGGTGAGGGATTAGAGCAACGCGGAACCTTTCGCAACTGTGGATGCGGCAAGATGGCAGATGGTCCTGCAACGAAGACCCTGCGCCGCTGTGCCAGCCTACGATGGAAGATTTCTGCGGTTTGAGTATTGTAATCGTGTATTAAAAACATGTATAAGTGTCTATATAATTACCTCAATAATATCCCAATTTTTCAGATGACTACGGAAGGAGGTTTGCGGCAATGCCTAACCGACCTATCTCGAGCTGATACCAGCGGAGATTATCAAAAAGCTCTTCAAGCTGCCAATCGCAGTAGGTTTTTGGGTGCTATGTGGGAAGGGGGGGGGCACTGTTGTATCGCAATTAGCCACGCCCATTTTTCCGTGCCGCAATGACTCCTGATTTTGGCAGGGGAGGGGGACCCCGGGTAGGTGCTCAAATTTAGTGCGGCACAGTAAAATGGGCGTGGCCAACTCCATCGCGCCATAGTGCCCCCCCCCTTCCCACATAGCACCGGCTTTTGCTATTAAAGACTCTTCGTTCGATCAAGTTGCGGTCAGGCTCAGCTATATTGCAGTCATTAAAGGGCTGGACGCTGTTCTCGGATGAAGATAATGACGCGTTATTTACATGGCTTTTCCAAGGCTTTGTGTGGTATCGGCGTAGACGAGTATAGTGAATACTTTATTGGACGAAATGTAGAATCAGTTGCATAGAAGAAAATGGCCCCTTTTATACGGACAGAGTAGGCGGGATCGGAAGTGTTTTTTGGCCAGACAGTGAGTGGCCAACAAGACGTTGAAACTAGGACTTTTTCAGGCGTCACCGTCTACCGTAGCCCGACAATTGTGGCGGGAACAACTCGCACAAAAAGCGAAATAGGTGTTTGACGGCATTCATTTGCTTTTTAAAGATTATCGAGTTTCTTGCCGAGTTCAAATCACTAAGAAATAATCTTAATGTGGAAATTGATTATCTGTGAAACTATGGAGGCAAGAATTGTCGTCCCCTACTAATGTATTCTAGTCATCGGCGCGGAACCTAGCTGATGGAGCGCGGTATTGTCTACTTGCCTTGGTAGATTCTGGTCTTTGAAGGGGGGATGTTGAAATTTTGGGGAACCACCATGAAAGCCATAATCTCGGTCGATTAAAGGCACAGTACACCCTCAGACATGAATTTTGTGATTTTTGTTTGATTGTGTAGGAGAACCCTCCTGTATAACACGTGCCAAATGCGAAATCTCAATTCCTCCAAATAAGCGAGATATAAGCGACCACCACAGGCCCGACCCCCCTCGCTCACCACCACAGGCCCGGCCCCCTACCAGATTTTCGAACTCGATAGCGGCTTGATAGATGGATGAATTCCAACAAGTCGTCGTTCTTCAGTCCATTTCCGGTCTATCCCCTCATCCTGTTTTGTACGCGTGCAGCGATGGCGAATGAAGAGAAATACAGGCCTGAGACAACTCGTCCACTAAATTTTCGCCCTCAAAATGCAGGCATTTTCAAGGAGCCATATCTCCGTTCGTAGAGGGTTTTGGACGATTTCAGAGATACCATTGTGATCAGAGAGTGGCTCTCTCCAAGATAAGCATGGAATCTGAAGAATAATTTTTTTGGTGTCCTGTGCCTTTAAGCTCAGTAAGACGTAAGACATGCGATGAAATGGATCTAAGTGACGGATGTACACACACTTATGTCTAGTAGTACACCTAGTAATTGGCTAGTTTCATTTATTAAAGGGCTTTGGGCGTTCAACTTAGTCTCCTCACTTGTTCCTTTCATAATTTGGACTCTCTTTCGATGAAAATGTCGAACCATCAACTTAAAATACAATCCTTTTCTTCTGTGTACCTCTGCCAAACTTATTTGTGCAATTTGGCGTCATTTTTCGTGCATTACGTCATTTTGTGGCTGCTTACTTGCACGAAGAAATTGGCTCGCTGCAAGCGGTGTGCGAGTTGGTCCCGCCACGATTGTCGGGCTACGGTAGACGGTGACGCCTGAAAAAGTCCTAGTTTCAACGTCTTGTGGACAGAGGTCAATCAATGCCTCAACACCTCCCTCTTAATATGAATGGTGGGCATAATAATATGACAATTTATAGCAAATTAACAAATATCCATCTAAAAAAACTACAAATATGATCATGCGCGAGGATCCATCTCGAGACGTGTTGGCGGTCGTCGTTCGCGATGTGGTCGTTGAGCAAGATCCGGCAGAGTAGGTGGTGGTGTTGAACGCTGATTCTCGGTGGCCGTCGGAGTCCCGTCCGTAGACTCGTCGCGTGTGGTAGTAGATTCGTCATGGCTGGACAGGTGGGCATCGAGACATGGTAAAAGACGCAGGTCGAACTGATCCATAAGCGTCGATGTTGCAGTAGGGCACGTTCTCGGACGTAATTGGTTGGCTCGACGTTTCCAGCATAGGTCATCGACTTGGACGTCGTAGATATACTGTCTATGACGAAGTAGTACACGTCCCGGAGACCATCTGGGATGTCCGGACCGATGGTCACGGACCCATACGAGGTCACCTCTTTCAAATAGCTTCGTGCGTGCTCCATGGTGCTTGTTGAACTGAGCCTCCATTTTCTGTTTGCGTTGGAACGGGTCAGTCGTAGCGGATGGCTTCAGTAGTGAAAGGGTAGTTCGCAGACGTCTTCCTAGAAAAGCTTCAGCGGGTGATTTTCCTCCAGGTAGCATTGAACATGGTGTCCGGCGGTAATGCAGTAGAAATGTTTGAATTGCATCCTGCGTGGTTCACTCCCTTCTAAGTTTTTGAAGGGCTCGCTTGAACGTATCAACAAATCTCTCCGCCTGGCCGTTAGATTGCGGATGAAATGGAGGTGAGCGCAGATGTTTGATACCATTCGTTGCACAAAAATCACCGAAATCCTTGGATGTGAACTGGGTTCCATTGTCCGTTACGAGTGTTTGCGGGTAGCCGAATTGAGCAAAAAGGCGTTGAAGTTCCTTGATCGTTGCTATTGATTTTGTAGACGACATTTCGATTATCTCAGGCCACTTCGAGAATGCGTCGACTATTACTAAGAACATTTGTCCATCAACAGGTCTAGCAATGTCGGCGTGTATGCGAATCCATGGTTTCTGTTCAACTGGCCATGAGCAGAGCGTGGTTTTGATCGGGTTTTGGCAGATTCCTGACAGGCAGTGCAAGATCTGACCTTTTCCTCAATATCCTTATCGATGTTCGTCCAGTAGCAGTAATTCCTGGCGAGCATCTTCTTTTTCTTCTTTGCAGCCGTTGGTAGGTTTTTGTCAAAGGTTCAAGAAACGGGCGACTGAAACCGAATTCGTCCACAAATTCATTGTTGTAAGAGTGGTAGGCCTCTTTGGGCATTCGAATAGGTGTTCAGTTGTGTGGCCACGGCTACCACAGTCCGAGCACTCGTCCGGCTTACTGCGATCGATCTTATGCAAGAATGACATCAGCATAGGGGAATGACCGCAGCGTAACGAGGCAAGGATACTTCTAGCCCGCCTACCGAGTTCCATCTCGGTGTCGCTGACTATGGGTGGTGCGACCCCCAATATGGGATTGACGGTCATCCTACTCAAGTGATCCCTGACGAACTTAGTGTGCTCCGCACGTAAAAGACGTAGACGATCCAGTTGGGAGTCCGTCCACCGTTGTATATTGATTTTTTCGGGAGCATCCGCAGAAGGCCTTCTGATATGTCTCTCTCTCACGGGATTCATGATCCTTCCTAATGGGTGGTCAGGCTGCTTGACAATGTTAATAACCAGTTGCTGCGCTTGGAGTTGGCAGTGCTCCTTAACTGGCAGAATTCGGGCTCCAGCATGAAGATGTTCCACTGGGGTGCTTTTAGCACACCCTGTGGCAATCCGAAGAGCAGCATTTTGGACTCGCTGCATCTTTGTCCACGATGACTCCGATATCATGTGCTGCCATACCGGTGCAGCGTACTCCAACGCCGGCTGCAATATTGCTTTGTAGGTGGTCAAAATTGTCTCCTTGCTACTTCCCCACGACGTTCCTCCCAGAGCTCGTAGGACGTTGAGCTTTGCTTTCACTGTAGCCTGTTTCTGCTCAGTATTCTTGATGAACCTCAACGAAGGATCCAATACTGGGCCGAGCAGCTTAGGAAAACGTGCGACAGGCAGACGAGCGTCTTCCCAATTCACAACGGGGTGAGCGCAGTGTTCCTTAGGGTCACTGGAGAAAACTGATACAGATGATTTAGCGGCAGAGACAGTGAGCGTCATATCATCGAGAAAGTTCTTCAGAACGATGAGGTAGCTATTGATCTTGCGTGCAGCTACATTAATGTCTTTGTCCCGGCACAAGATGGTGATGTCATCAGCATACGCAACGCCTTTGATGTCACTTGGGGGGAAGGGCAAATCTTCCAGGTAAAGACAGAACAGAGCAGGCGATATGACTCCTCCTTGAGGGACACCGGCAGCGATTGGGATGCTATTAGAGACATGTCCCTGAAACAGCACTTTTGCTGAGCGCCCTTTGATGAGCGCTGTAATCCATCGCTTCTGCCAAGGCGGGATGGTGGACCTCAATAGCTTCTCAGACAGTATGCCCAAGTTGACAGTGTCAAACGCCTTCGTGAGGTCCAGGGCTACTCCAACAGTGCGTTGAGGCTTGGTGGCGTTGAAGCCATCCAAAACAACTCACAATCTCCAGCAGCACCGTGGTGGTAGAGTGTAATTTGCGGAATCCATGCTGGTGCTGCTGATTGTTATTATGCTCGGCAAGCTCCTTGACGACCAGTTTCTCAGCGACCTTTGCGATTGGTGATAGCAGACTTATTGGCCTGTATCCCTTAGCCGTCGATGGTGATTTACCTGCCTTAAGCGCCTTTCATAGTTTGCCGGCCGACGTCGGACGACTCGCTATCAAGTTTGATTATATAAGATAGATAATATGGGTAATGTAGGTTAGATAGATATTACACATTCGATAACAGGTCGTCCGACGTCGGTCGGGCAAGTGTGAAAGAGGCTTTAGTCAACGGAACGACGCTTGCCATTTCCAGTCATGGGGTACGATGCACGTGCGAAAGGATGTGTTGATGACGTCAGTCAGGATTGGCATAATCTCAGTCGGCAGTTTCTTCAAGATCGCTTGACTAATGCCATCAGGCCCTACAGCCTTCGAGTTGCGCATCTCTTTTACCACCTTTTCAATCTGCGCGGGCGTCACTGCTTCTGCTTCATTCATGAGTGGAAACTTACAGAGCTCTCTTGCAGTCACTCGGTTCTGTTTCCCTCTCTTAGCCTGAGTTATGAAAAAATTCTTTCCGAGAGCAGTTGCAGCCTCCTTTCCCGATTTGAAGACTCCATTCTCGAACTCGATCGTAGAGTAGTTGGTGGAGGTGTTCGTGCCCGAGATCTTCTTTAGAACTTTCCGAGTTGACGCTCCATCACTCTTGAAATTCATCTTCTCCGTGGAGAGGGTTTTTGTCATGGGAGAGGTGCTGGCTGGCTGCAGCTCTCCTGAGGATTCTTCTACAAATGGCCGACGTCGAAAGGAATCCAGGACCCGCGAAGAAGAAGAAGTACCCGTGTGCGACATGCGAAAGAAATGTCAATTGGAATGGAACCAGCGTCCAATGTTTTGGACGCGAAAGGTGGGTGCACTTCTCTTGTTCGGGTCTCAGCTCTGTGAGGCACCACGATTCTTCCTTTCGTTGTATTGTGTGCTCCGCCTCCAGTAACTCAAATTCCTCATCTACCAACCGCCCCCTCTTTATTGTATATATCAATCTCAACGGCCTTCGCGCCAAGCTTTCTGAATTATCTCTCTTCGCCCGTACTCATCACCCGGATGTTATCATGGTTCAGGAAACCAAACTCTCTCCCTCTGCTACCTCTCGACATCCAAACATCCCGGGCTATACTGCATATCATACTCCTAGGTCATCTCAAGGAGGCGGAGTCTCTACTTTTGTCCTGTCCTCTCTTCCCTCTCACATTATTCCAAACACTCCAGTGGATGGCACTCTCGAGTACATCCCCATCCATCTACCTCTTAAAACACCACTTTCTCTTTTTAATATATACATTCCTCCACATCCTGCCCATCAACTTACAACCCTATCCCCCTGCTCAAGCAGCTGTATGACTGCTCTCTATCTCCCTCAATTGTCTTTGCGGGTGACTTCAATGCGCACACGTTCTGCTCGTCGCTTGATTCTGATGCTAGAGGAAGTGACGTCGAAGAATGGGTGGAGGAGTGCGATCTGGTTATCTTAAACGATGGCCGGCCCACTCGTCTCCCTGCCAACGGCCGATCATCTAGCCCAGACATCTCCCTCGTCTCTTCCCATCTCTCTAATGCCTGCTCTTGGTCGACATCCACGACTCTTTCCAGCGCTCACATCCCTGTCTTTGTCGATATTGATCTCTCTAACTCTCTTGCTCCCTATACAGGTGTTCGTCATCGTTCTTACCTTAATTTAGGCCTTGCAGACTGGAGCCTGTTCAGGGAGGTTGCGCTCCGCCAAGCGGCTGATTATCCGTGGAATGGCGATGTACACCAGAAGGAGCGCCACCTATCTGATGTTGTCTTGAAGGCTATGAAAGCTGCGATCCCTGAAGGCCGCGTTAAGACCTTCTTTCCCAATGTCACCAGGGAAACACTGCAGAAGATAAGGACAAGGGACGCAAAAAGAGCCGCAGATCATCTTGACCTAGACATTGCCGAGCTGGATAATGAGATCAGGATGGACCTTGATAGGCACAAGAAAGAATCTTGGGAGAAGTTCACTGAGAAGATGAACTTCAGAAATGATGCAGCAGCAACGTGGAAGGCCTTGAAAAGGATCTCCTTAAAGTTCACCTCCGCCGACAATTCCACGATCGAATTTGAAGGTGGAGTCTTCAAATCAGGGAAGGAGGCCGCAAATGCTCTTGGGAAGCATTTTTTCATCACTAGAACCAAAAGAGAGAAGCAGAACAGAATAACTGTACGGGAACTCTGTAAGTTGCCTCTCATGGATGTAGATGATGCAGTCACGCCTGCACAGGTTTAGAAGGTAATAAAGGAGATGAGCAACTCGAAGGCATTGGGGCCAGACGGTTTGAGCCCTGCAGTCCTGAAGAGACTGCCCAGTGAACTACTGCCCTTTATTGCTGACGTCATAAATACATCGTTTCGTACATGTACTTTACCCCAAAATTGGAAAGTGGCTCGTGTTATTCCACTGCCGAAGCCGGGAAAGTCACCATCCACGGCTAAAGGGTATCGGCCGATCAGTCTGCTCTCACCCATCGCCAAAATTTCCGAAAAACTGGTTGTGGAGGAGCTTGCCGAGCATAACAGCCAACAGCAGCACCAACATGGTTTCCGTAAATTACACTCCACCACTATGGCCTTGTTGGAAATTGTGAGCTATGTGCTAGAGTGAGGATCGAATATTCGAGTTCGAATAAATATTCGAATTTTTCAAACGAATTTTTATGCGAACATTCGAATATTCGAAAAGTGTGAATATTCGAACATTATTCGAATTCGACTATTCGCAAAAGGTGAAAATTCGAACATTATTCGAATTCGACTATTCGCCAAAGGTGAATATTCGAATATTATTCGAATTCGACTATTCGTAAAAGGTGAATATTCGAATATTATTCAAATTCGACTATTCGGAAAAGGTGAATATTCGAATATTATTCGAATTCGACTATTCGGAAAAGATGAATATTCGAATATTATTCGAATTCGACTATTCGGAAAAGGTGAATATTCGAATATTATTCGAATTCGACTATTCGGAAAAGATGAATATTCGAATATTATTCGAATTCGACTATTCGGAAAAGGTGAATATTCGAACATTATTCAAATTCGATTATTCGCAGAGGTGAATATTCGAATGTTATTCGAATTTGAATACCCGAGCTGATTTAACAAAAAATATGAAAATCAGCTCTAATGTATGAAGGAATCGACATACCTTTCAAGGCTGTATTCATTCTCTTCACTACTCCATTGTTCCATTTTTCCGAACGCTAGAGCTAAATTTTTTCCCCACACCGTCTGATAAGGCTAGTAGGGCGGTTCTAACAGGGGAAGCCACATGGCAATCAAACTTGGCCACGCCCATTTTTTCATGCCGCCGCGCAATGATAACACCAACCATAGCTTCGTTAGGTGGAGCCATGTACTCGACCAACCTTCACCCCTGGGCAGGTGAAGTGGGGGACCTTCACCATTGGGAGAACCGGTGACAACCAGTGAAACGCCCCGAGAAAGAATGAAAGTGACCCAACACTCATGCAAGTCATTTTCAAGAATGAGTGGGTTTTACTGCCGGTTTTTCGTCCATAACTTATTTGTGCTCAGAGATAGACCTTTGGTGGAAGTTGTTCTCGGTATTCACATACGATTCTGCATTGAAAAACGCTTTCAGTTTTGAAAAATAGGTTCTCCTTCTTCCAGCCGAATTCAGTTTATAAAATGTATTTTTTTAGCCTGAAATTATTTGTTTTTCGTTCACAATTTTTTTGTGCTTGGAGAGACCTTCGATGAAGCTTGTTTTCAAAATCTCGATGGAATTCTGCGTCAACTTGTGCTTCCAGTCTGGAAAAGTATTTTCTCGATCCTTCAGCCTAATACATTTTACGGAGCACCGGTTTTCCGCCTATAACTCTTTAACCTTTGGAACGTCTAAAAAAGAAACGTAAGGGTTTTGGTGGACGTCGTTTTTGAAATCTACGTAAAATTCTGCGTCGAATGACATATCGGGTCCCTAACTTTGCTTGCTCCATAAGCCAGCCAGGTCGGTGGAGCCGAGCCCCGTTGTTGGCTCCGGCAGAACTCTGCGTCTCTCATTTAAACCATAGAGGCGAGAGCGCCCTATGGAGATAACTATGAAAATCGGCTTCACCGACCTGGCTGACTTACGGGGCAAGCAAAGTTAGGAACCCGATATATCATTCGACGCCGATTTCAGAAACAACCTACACCAAAACCCTATCTTCGACGTTTAAAGAGTTATAGGCGAAAAACCGGTGTTTCGTAAAATGAGTTAGGCTGAAGGATCGAGAAAATATTTTTCCAAACTGGAAACGCTATTCGACGCAGAATTTTATGGAGATTCCGAAAACAACCTCCACGAAAGGGCTGTCTCCTAGGATAAAAAAGTTATGGAGGAGAAACTGATTGATTTTAGTGAAAGAAACGTTAAAGGCAGTGTTCACGATACATTTCTCTTCCGATACTTCCACGGCTTACGGAAGGTCTGGTGCCCTATATAGCAAGGCATGCTTAAAAACGACACGAAAGACGCGTTTCTGAGCAAAATAGGCTCTCTCTTGTTTACGTTGATTTTTGAGCGTGGATGAATTGACCGCTAGAAGGATGAAACCTATCAGCGCAATGAAGCGATCAGCTCACTTATCAGCACTTCCTTCACTTGATCATTCCTGTAATCTGAGTCTTCATTTGTTCTTTCGAGGGGGCGTGTCTGGGGCACCAGAACGCTTGTTTGCAGCCTTTATTTTGCTGCTCCTGGCTCGTTTTCTACCGTTCTTTCGACACTGGGAGCCTAGGATCCTTCTCGCCTATAATTTCACTGTAGAAAATCAACGAGGATAATCATCGTGAACGCTGCCTTTAATTCATAAATTGAAATCGGCTGAGAGATTGGGAGCGTATTTTCTCAAATTGAAAACATTAATTGGCGCGAAATTTCATGAAGATTTCGGAAACAGCTCTGTTGAAAGATCCATCAAAAAGGGTAAAAATGGTATGAGCGAAGAACAGGTAGTTTTTCAAAAATCGCTTGAAGAAATTTTCCGACAAATTTTGACTCCAAGACAGCTCAAAGGAAATTTTCCATGACCTACGCAGATCATTTCATTAAGAATAGTGAATTTCTAAAGGAGATCATCAAACGGAAAAAATGTTTCAAAATTTTATGTTTAAAAATAAAAATACATTGAATGCAAGAAAAAGAGGATTAAGAAAACGTAAAATTTTGAAGTTGCAAATCTATAGGGAACCTTCACCATTCCCCACTCAGTTATCCTAAACAACCTTCACCTCTCGGACCGTTGTCTCCACCCCAACGAACCTGTGACACCAGCCCGGGTTTTTCCTTCCCTTCAGAAATCGTTGCGGCGCGAAGAAATAGGGGTGGCCAAGTGGCCGCGATAACAACCTTGGGAGTGCTAAACACAGATTCGACATCCGTTTCCGGTGTTACGGAAGGTGGCCGTAGTTTGTCGACGTTTTAGATTTGGCCGTGCTATCTCGCCAGTCCGGGCCACTTGTCCACTGCATATGGTCACACCAATTTCTCCGCGCCGCAACGCTTTGGCAGGGGATACAACCCCGGACTGGTGCTATAAATGCGCGGCGGCACGGAAAAATGGGCAAGCCCTAGTGGGATGGCAGTTGGTCCCCCCCCCCCCCCCCCTTCTAGTGATAGCACCGATTTGCCTAAAACTTCTCCAAGAGGTTTTTTTTGAGCTGAGGATTAAGAATCTCATATCCTTTTCGCAATTTTCAAAGGATTAATGGCTCAGACAAAAACGCGCTCCACGCCCCGCTGAAAGCCACCAGCGGGATAGTGACCGTGGAGCGCAAAATCCGAAGTTTTGTCGCCCACTGTAGTAGCTATCGCGGGGGCGGTAGCGACTGTAGTGGGCGAGTAGCCGCTTCCTGCCCTGGTGATAAGCCACTCTGAGCTTTTTGTTTTCAAAAATATACTCACGCACCGGTGCACGACGCGGCCGCACGCCAACACGCGACCCGGCCAGTGCACCGAGCACCAACTGGGGCCACCAGCGATTGAGCAGGGCCTTCAGCGTCCAGGCGGAGCCAAGTACCGCGAAAGTGGGCAATTGAACAGAAGGCATTGCCTTCATCCGAGGCCTGGCTCAGAACCGCGTCGTATGCCTCCCTTGGAAACTAGCGTCTTGAGCGTCGAACATCTTTTTGGGGGCACGCTTCGCCCGTGACGGGCACGCTCTCGTGTCAGGAGGGCAAGCACTCGCCTATATCGTGTCTCCGAGAAAGTGGGAAGATCGGAGTGAGCGTCGAGCTCCTTTTTATCTGAGAAGGTTTAGGGGCTAGGTTCTCTAGGCAAAATTTCAGTCATATCGGAGACTTTAACGATATAATTACCCTATACTTACCGTGATCTTTCGAAGCGATGAAAGTGGACCTCTTATTCATGTTCGGCACCTCGAATAAGCTCCTTAGGCTGTTGGGGCGGAAAAAATTACGTCATTCGAATATTCGAATTTCGAATATTCATTCGTTCGGAATAAAAAATGAACGAATTTATTTGAAATTCGTTCGTTCAAAATAAAAAATGAACGAAATTATTCGAAACTCGGTCGTTCGAAATAAAAATGAACGAATTTATTCGAAATTCGTTCGTTCAATTCGTTTGTTCGAAATCAAAAATGAACGAATTTATTCGAAATTCGTTCGTTCAAAATAAAAAATGAACGAATTTATTCGAAATTCGTTCGTTCGAAATAAAAAATGAACGAATTTATTCGAAATTCGTTTGTTCGAAATAAAAAATGAACGAAATTATTCGAAATTCGTTCGTTCGAAATAAAGAATGAACGAATTTATTCGAAATTCGTTCGTTCGAAATAAAAAATTAACGAATTTATTCGAAATTCGTTCGTTCGAAATAAAAAGTGAACGAATTTATTCGAAATTCGTTCGTTCGAAATAAAAAATGAACGAATTCATTCGTAATTCGTTCGTTCGGTCTCTTTTTGAAAAGTCCTCACTCTACTATGTGCTGGACGGCTTCAATGCCATCAAACCCCAACGTACTGTTGGTGTGGCCCCCGACTTAACAAAGGCATTTGGCACTGTCAATCTTGGCCTACTATCAGAGAGTCTGTTGAAGTCTACCATTAAGCCATGGCAGAAGCGGTGGATAACTGCCTTCACTAAAGGACGTCGGGCAAATGTGCTATTCCAGGGACATGTTTCTAATAGCATCCCCATCGCCGCTGGTGTCCCTCAAGGAGGAGTTTTATCGCCTGCTTTTTTCAATTTATATCTAGAAGATCTGCCCGTTCCCCCTCAAGACATTAAGGTCGTTGCATACGTGGATGATATTACTATTCTGTGCCGAGATCGCGCCATTAAGGTAGCCACCAGTAAGATCAATGACTACTTGATCGAGTTGAAATGTTTCTTCGATCGCAAAATGCTCACAGTCTCTGCCTCCAAATCGTCCGTCACCGTCTTTTCCACTGATAATGCAGAGCACAGTGCCCATCCTATTGTGAAATGGGACGAAACTCAATTGCAGGCCACCCGATTCCCCAAGCTGCTTGGACTCGTGTTGGATCCTTCGTTGCAGTTTCATAAGAACACTGAGCAGAAGCAAGCCACAGTGAAAACAAGACTGAACGTCCTGCGTGCTCTCGGTGGAACGTCCTGGGGATGCAATAAAGAAACGATCCTGACCACGTATAAGGCTATTGTGCAACCCGCCTTGGAGTATGCTGCGCCAGTCTGGCAGCACATCGTGTCGGACACCTCTTGGTCCAAGCTGCAGCGCGTCCAAAATTGTGCTCTGCGAATTGCAACAGGCTGTTCTAAAAGCTCTCCAATAGAGCACTTACATGCCGAAGCTCGCATATTGCCAGTTAGAGACCACTGCCAACTCCAGGCGCAACAAATGTACATTAACATCGTGAAGCAGCCGAATCATCCATCGCGAAGAGTACTAAACCCGGTGAGAGAGAGATGTATCAGAAAGCCTTTTGCTAATGCTCCGTCGAAAGTAGATGTGCAGAGATGGACCGAAGCACAACAAGAACGTTTCCGTCTCTTGCGCGCGGAGCATATCCGATTCGTGAAGGAACACTTGAGCAGAGTTGCCATAAACTCCATCCCGGGAGTCGCACCTCCAAAGGTCTGCGAGACAGAGATGGAACTTGGCAGGCGTGCCAGGTGCACCCTTGCATCGTTACGCTGTGGACACTCCCCCATGCTTTTGTCATACTTGCATAGGATTGACAACAGCAAACCTGACGAGTGTCCTGATTGCGGTAGTCAAGGGCATACTACTGCGCACCTGTTCAATTGCCCCAAGAGACCGACTACATTGACGACAATGGATCTGTGGATGAACCCAGTGCTAGTGGCCGAGTTTCTGAACCTATGACAGAACCCCTCTCTGTGGCTGCAAAGAAGAAGAGAAGATCTTCTCCGTGAATTTCTCCCAACACTCCTTCTTGTGCTTGTCCAGATCTCGCTTAATCTCGCTATCCAGCTCAGCAATGGTCGGATCCAGGTGAGCTGCCACTCTCTTTGCATCCCTTGTCCTTATCTTCTCCAAGATTACCCTGGTGGCATTGGGAAAGAAGGTCTTAACTCGGCCCTCCGGAACGGCGGCTTTCCTTGCCTTGCGAATCGCGTCCGTCAAGTGACATCTTCATCCTCGACATTCCAGGGTGGCCGTTGTGTAGGTCCTGGAGGACGGCGGCTTGTAGAGAATTCGGTATGACAATGCGGTCTCCAAACATAACACATCCTTGTAGGATTGTGAGATTCTTGCGGGTACTGTTGAAGAGAAGCAGGCAGCCTCTTGGGTTTTCGGGCCATCGTCCAGTTTGGACATACTGTAGCACATCTCTCAGCAGGGGGTCCTTAAGAGTCTCTTCGACAACATTATTCGCAGTCACAGGTAGCTTAGTAGTCGCATCTGTGAATAAGTTCACGGCGTCGACGTTGATTTCTGCGATGACTGCGTCTTCCAGCGGTGCAGATCGGTCAGCAATGAGGCGGGAGAGAGTGTCGGCTTGTCCGAAATCGTTCGTGGCTCTGTGTTCAATTGTGAAATTGTAGTTGTGCAATATCAGAGACCAGCGTTGTTGTCGATTAGCCGTATAGAAGGGGATTCCTTTCTTGCTCCCATATGTAGCAAGAAGTGGCTTGTGGTCCGTCAGCAACTTGAAAAGGCGTCCGTGGAGGAAATGGTGGAACTTCCGCACAGCGAATACGAGGGCTAGGCCCTCCTTCTCCACTTGTCCATAGTTCCTTTCGGCATTTGTGAGGGCACGACAGGCATGGTAAATAGGTTTCTCCATTCCATTGGAAAACTTCTCCCGCTCGACTGCCAACTGATTCAAAATACTCCAATTCCGAGCGGGAGACGCGCAATCCGTGCCTGAGCATGTGTGGAAGTTTTTCTTTCCAGAGTTTTCCATGTTTAGGGCCCGATATCGTGATATCTTTATCAATGGTGAGCCTGCTTCCCTACTCCCTCGTCTGTTCAGAGCTTCAGCCGCTTACCTCTGTAGAAAGACGGTGTCTAGACGTGGCACACCGCTCTTCATTTCTTTTATGCCCTACCCTTTATCAATTGGGTATCATCAATTTTGTTTACCGTGAGAATTTTGTGCCGTTGGCAGTTTATAGTCGTCTAGTGACATGAAAAGGTTGGTGATGTTTGAACCACAGCCCAACCAACCGCAGCCGAATGCGAAGATCTTCTTCAACGTGCCGTATGATGACAAGCACACCTACCACATCTAGATCATCAGCGCCTCTGGAAGACATATTTGATGGGCGATAAACACCACCAACATGAAGAGGCTCGGAGTCGATCCTGCCTGTGGTCTGCTTGATCCCAAGGAAGCCACCCTCATGGCTGTCTCCTGTGATACGTTCACGGGCAGGAGGAGACCAACAATGCCCGTATCACTATTGAATGGTGCAACAGCACTGACGGAGCAGTCGAGCAACTTAGGCGTCAATGGTTCCAGGGAGATTGTATGCTCCGCAGGAAGAATCTGCCAATTGAATAGGATCCTTGAGATCCTGTCTGTAATAAAATAACAGCTGCGATCGCGTTCAATGAAATTACAAAGGAAAGGGTTCATGCATCATTCTTGGCGGAGGGCATGA
Organism: Aplectana chamaeleonis; assembly: GCA_029168955.1. Lineage (NCBI taxonomy): Eukaryota > Metazoa > Nematoda > Chromadorea > Rhabditida > Cosmocercidae > Aplectana > Aplectana chamaeleonis. The sequence goes on from JAPDOI010000424.1 coordinate 534,645, forward strand.
CATCAGTTTACATACTTAGGGTACGAAAGAAATTGAGAGCTGTGTGTTTTCATTCAAACACCATCTTTCTCCGGAGATGAGCTGCTGAAGCTGAACACAGCTGATTAGGGAAACAGCCTCACCGGTTATAAAGATAACACGATATTAGGCCTACTCATGGAAAACTGGCAAGAAAAACTACTTCACCTCCGTGAGAATTTTGTGCCGGTGACAAATTATAATCCTGTATGTTTGTATGTATGCATGTATCGTCGATCACTGGTCGAGAGATAGCCGCGACGCAGCCATCTAACGTGATATCACTTGATCGATGTTCATGACTATTATTACCCTCTTGCTTGCGTGCGTGCCACGTGTGTTCGTCGCGGCGATCTCTCAACCAGTGATCGATCATATGTATAGTGGAGTCCACCAAGAACACGCTCGATACCGATTGAGCGAGAGCGGTTGTGCTTCAACGAGTTTCATGTTAATTGATCTCCCTCCAATCGACCGCTTCTCATTGATAAGTGAAGGAGACACTCTAGGTGGACTACACTATATGTATAGTCTACAGCAATGGAAGTAGGACCTGGTGAGGTTGCGGACTCACCCTAACATACTGTAGTCTGATTGTTTTGTTTTGAATTTTATTTTCTAGTGTTTTGAAATAACAGATTTCTGAAAGTTGGGCTCCGCAGAAAAGGTCAAGGATTTGGCATTGCTCCTAAATGCCGTGAAATTGTCTTATTGGATTTGGCTCTCAACAGTTTTCAAATGTAGTGAAATTGTCGAATTGATTTGGCTGTGATGATACTATATGCAGATAACATAATCAATAAATGTAGTGACATTGTTGCAAACGGATTTGGCAGGCGCTCTATGAATTATCACAGTCAAATCTTGCGTCAGAAGGTCCTCTGGCGAGCGAATGAAGACAAAAAGAGAAAATAATAATCCTCAGTCAACAATGCTGAACGAAACGTGGCCTTATGGACTAGAAATAAGGTTTTCGGATGTTATTCTGCCTTTTCAGTGTGGCCTTTTCAGGTAACAGACCTTCCCTCACCGATGAGATAAAATTCATGAAAACGAAATCTAACGCAATTTACTCGCTACTGACTATGTCTTCGTGTCCTCAACGCTTTCACGGTTCGCATTGTATAGAAACGTTATGCGCATATGCGCTCCAAGGAAAACCCCTTCTGACGCGTGATTTGACTGTGATAATTGATAGAGCTCGTGCCAAATCCGTTTGCAACAATTTCACTACATTTAATGATTATGTTATCTGCATATAGTATCATCACAGCCAAATCAATTCGACAATTTCACTACATTTGAAAAATCAAGTTGAGAGCCAAATCAATAAGACAATTTCACGACATTTAGGAGCAATGCCAAATCCTTGACCTTTTCTGCGGAGCCCAACTTTCAGAAATTTCACAACTTTTTACAAGGGTTTCCTTCTACAATATCGTCAAGCTCTAAAAGGCAAGTTGTTTTTCTTTGAAACATAGTGGTAGAAATGAAGAAACAGCTGCTAGGATTGCAAGATAATAGTTGCAACGCGGCTTCCTACAGACAAGATACAAGGCATATACTTTTTGAATTTAAAAATCGAGAAAATGAAGAAATGAGTTTTAAAATGACCCAATTGTACAGGGTTGGGGCACAATCCTAGACAGGGGAGAGGGGCACCCACCATTCAAATTCAAGACAGAAGTGAAATGAACCACCCATTGGTAAGGCTACCAGTCGGAGTATTTTCATGAAGTTTCTATAAAAACAATGATTGATAGCAGTATCAGACATCTTTTATCAGAATTTTCCATCATTTCTATGAGTCTTGGGTGGCCTCACCCCGTCTAGGATAGACCCAGGGTCAGTCGCTCTAGCCAAACTTCACCGGTTCTTGCTGACGTGGCTCGTCTGCGCCGGCCCATATGTCTGATTCGGAACAAGAACGATAGTTAAATACATCGTACGCGCAGAAAACCGTATATTATTTTTTCATGTTTTTGCGTAGCTTGGCCCCTCTAGTGAACGAAAATGTTGAAGGGGCCCATGAAAAACCTTCATTCTTCTTTCAACTCCCTTCTTCATTGAAGAAACGTCAATCGGAACACATTGTAAATACGAATTTGAATTTCGCGCCAAAATCATTTTAAGAGTTTTTTTGCATGTGGAGTTCGTGCCGTAACTATTTTTCCTGTTGTCTTACGGTCGCACCAACATTCTAGGAAAAAGTGCTAGATGACTGGTGAGAATTGGTGGCGGATATTAATCTTTGACGCCTTCCAACCTCATCGTCACACATTTTTGACGCGCCAAAGTTTACCAGTGTGGTCTACCGGGCTCAATCATAAAATTGAGCCTGAAAATGGAAATTGATTTCCAGCACGAACGATAGTTAAGTGCGCTAGAAGAGGACTACCGTAACCTTAGGAATGATGTTATTCGGCTCTCTTAAACAAATTTGATGATACCCAATTGATCAATGATAAAGATAAAAGAAGTGAAGAGCGGTGTGTCTTCATTCACACACCGTCCTTCTCCAGAGGTCAGCAGTTGAGGATCTGCCTGGACTACAAGCAGAAAAACAACACCAGCGGTAGTCAAAATGTAGCGAATTCAGGTCAGAACTTAGAAAATTTTAGAGCCAACTCGAGTGAGATTACAATAGCCTTGTTCTGGCGCAATTGCCTATCGCTCTTGTTGATTCGGAGGCATGACTTGCATACGGTGTCCTGGACATTAAACGGAGGTCCTGCACAGGTCCCATGATGTCCTGCACACTCCTACTGAGGTCCTGCACAGGTCCCATGATGTCCTGCACACTCCTACTAAGGTCTTGCACACGTTCCATGATGTCCTGCACACCCCTTCTGGGGTCCTGCACACGTCCCATGATGTCCTGCCCACGTCTACTATGGTCCTGCACACGTACAATGATGTCCTGCACACTCCTACTGAGGTCCTGCACAGGTCCCATGGTGTCCTGCACACTCCTACTAAGGTCTTGCACACGATCCATGATGTCCTGCACACCCCTACTGAGGTCCTGCACAGGTCCCATGATGTCCTGCACACCCCTTCTGGGGTCCTGCACACGTCCCATGATGTCCTGCCCACTCTTACTAAGGTCTTGCACACGTTCCATGATGTCCTGCACACTCCTACTGAGGTCCTGCACAGGTCCCATGGTGTCCTGCACTCCCTACTAAGGTCTTGCACACGATCCATGATGTCCTGCACACTCCTACTGAGGTCCTGCACAGGTCCCATGATGTCCTGCACACTCCTACTGAGGTCCTGCACAGGTCCCATGATGTCCTGCACACTCCTACTAAGGTCTTGCACACGTTCCATGATGTCCTGCACACTCCTACTGAGGTCCTGCACAGGTCCCATGATGTCCTGCACACTCCTACTAAGGTCTTGCACACGTTCCATGATGTCCTGCACACTCCTACTGAGGTCCTGCACACATTCTACGACGTCCTGCACACCCCTACTGGGGTCCTGCACACGTCCCATGATGTCCTGTCCACCCCCAATACGGTCCTGCACACGTTCCATGATGTCCTGCACACTCCCTACTGAGGTCCTGCAGAGGTCCCATGGTGTCCTGCACACTCCTACTAAGGTCTTGCACACGATCCATGATGTCCTGCACACCCCTACTGAGGTCCTGCACAGGTCCCATGATGTCCTGCACACCCCTTCTGGGGTCCTGCACACGTCCCATGATGTCCTGCCCACTCTTACTAAGGTCTTGCACACGTTCCATGATGTCCTGCACACTCCTACTGAGGTCCTGCACAGGTCCCATGGTGTCCTGCACACTCCTACTAAGGTCTTGCACACGATCCATGATGTCCTGCACACTCGTACTGAGGTCCCGCACACATTCTACGACGTCCTGCACACCCCTACTGGGGTCCTGCACACGTCCCATGATGTCCTGTCCACTCCTAATACGGTCCTGCACACGTTCCATGATGTCCTGCACACTCCTACTGAGGTCCTGCACAGGTCCCATGATGTCCTGCACACCCTACCAACGTCTTGCACACGATCCATGATGTCCTGCACACTCCTACTGAGGTCCTGCACAGGTCCCATGATGTCCTGCACACTCCTACTGAGGTCCTGCACAGGTCCCATGATGTCCTGCACACTCCTACTAAGGTCTTGCACACGTTCCATGATGTCCTGCACACTCCTACTGAGGTCCTGCACAGGTCCCATGATGTCCTGCACACTCCTACTAAGGTCCTGCACACGTTCCATGATGTCCTGCACACATTCTACGACGTCCTGCACACCCCTACTGGGGTCCTGCACACGTCCCATGATGTCCTGTCCACTCCTACTACGGTCCTGCACACGTTCCATGATGTCCTGCACACTCCTACTGAGGTCCTGCACAGGTCCCATGATGTCCTGCACGCTCCTACTAAGGTCTTGCACACGTTCCATGATGTCCTGCACACGTCCCATGATGTCCTGTCCACTCCTAATACGGTCCTGCACAGGTCCCATGATGTCCTGCACACTCCTACTAAGGTCTTGCACACGTTCCATGATGTCCTGCACACTCCTACTGAGGTCTTGCACACGTTCCATGATGTCCTCCCCACTCCTACTGAGGTCCTGCACACATTCTACGACGTCCTGCACACCCCTACTGGGGTCCTGCACACGTTCCATGATGTCCTGCACACTCCTACTAAGGTCCTGCACACGTTCGATGATGTCCTGCATACTCCTACTGAGGCCCTGCCCACATTCTACGACGTCCTGCACACCCCTACTGAGGTCTCACATAGTCAACCGACACTTCAGCACATCCTGCGACGCCTTCTTATCGATGGTGCGCTTTGAACGAATACGCGCCGCGGTCAAGTACATCAACCCGCACAGCGTCCTCTTCCGAGCCGGACGTTCAAAGTACACCACCCTGGAGAGCAAGGTGTTTATATGGAGTCTAAGAAAACAATGACCGATAACGAAAAACCCACCATTTTCATAAACTATTCTTGAGAGGCCGGTTTCCGAGTTTCAAACGCCCGTTAGGGGCCCAGAAGTCATTATGGTGAGTTCTGACAATTATTTTCGTCATTCCCGTGGCCGATTACCTCTAGTCACAAATTTTCGAGCGATTTGGTCCACGCCTTCCAAAAAAATGGTTTTCGACGGACGGAGGCGGAGGCGGAGGCGGTGGCGGAGGCGGAGGCGGTGGTGGAGAACGTTTTTGCGTACTTTGAGAGGTCATAACTTTAGAAAGCGGGGACCAGTTGGGATGAAAAGTTGCACACATATGTAATTTCTTGCAGCGCGTCGAATAGTGTACAGCTCATACCTCTGTTGACGGTATGAATAGGTGATCTCATTGTAGGGCATCCGCGCGGGAAGAGATCAAAGCCAAATCCTGGTGAGCGCTTCGCGCTCACCACAATTGGTTGGTAAGTTTTTGTTCCCACTCTCACATTTTCTCCTGTTTTCATTGCTTCCGTAGATGTGTTCTTATCGGTAAAAAAAAGACTCACCGAGCTATCACAGCTGTTTTGCAAAAATGAGTGATACCACTAACAAACTACCGTATGTTAGGACGAGTCCGCAACCTCACTAGGTCCTACTAACATTGCTCTATATAGACTATAGACTCTGTTTCATCCCAAGTGAACTGATGCCTTCGGTTATCACAGCGCAGAGCGGTGGCTTTTTCGTCAGAACCTCCTTATCACTAGGTATATTTCACCGAGGCCCACCGCTCCGCTGCTGTTGATAATCGAAATCAACAGGTCGCTAGGAATGTTCCAGAGCTTGTGTGTGTGTGTGTGTGTGTGTGCGTGCGTGCGTGCGTGCGTGCGTGCGTGTGGGTGTGGGTGTGTGTGTGTGTGCGCGCGCGCGTATTTGTGTTGTCCCGCCGATCTCCGGAATGGCCGATCAAAACAGGTTTGAAATGGTACCAACATTTGGGTCGGTGGGACATCCACCGATTACCAAAAAATCTGCCTGAATCACTTCTTGCGCGCCTCGGGGCAACCGAGTTTGTCCATGGGGCATTTTTTTGGCCTTGGGTCATGAAAACTTCTATGAGTCGTCTAGCGCTAGAAAGGCTAAGCTCTAATCAAGACGACAGGTATCTAGCAGTGGTGGATGAGACGCCGTTCAGAACCGCCAGGGTTTGAGGAGTGTGTAGGACGTTATCGATAGTGTGCAGGATCTCAGTGGGAGTGTGCAGGACCCCAGTCGGAATGTGCAGGACGTCATAGAAAGTGTGCAGGACCCCAGTGGGAGTGTGCATGACCCAAATGGGAGTGTGGAGGACGTTATCGATAGTGTGCAGGACCTCAGTGAGAGTGTGCAGGACCCTAGTGGGAGTGTGCAGGACCAAAAGGGGAGTGCGCAGGACCCCAGTGGAAGGGTGCAGAATATCATAGAAAGTGTGCAGGACGTCATAGAAAGTGTGCAGGACCCAAATGGGAGTGTGCAAGACGTCATAGAAAGCGTGCAGGACCCCTGTTGGAGTGTGCATAACGTCTCAGAAAGTGTGCAGGATTCCAGTGGGAGTGTGCAGGACGTCATAGAAAGGTGAAGGACCCCAGTGGGAGTGTGCAGGACGTCATAGAAAGTTTGCAGGACCCCAGTGGGAGTGTGCAGGACCCAAATGGGAGTGTGCTGAACGTCAGAGAATGTGGGCAGGACCCCAGTGGGAGTGTGCAGAACGTCATGCGAAGTATGCAGGACCCCAGTGGGAGTGGTCAGGACCCGAATGGAAGTGTACGGGACGTCATAGAAAGTGTGCAGGACCCCAGTGGGAGTGTGCATGACCCAAATGGGAGTGTGCAGGACGTTATCGATAGTGTGCAGGACCCCAGTGAGAGTGCGCAGGACTCAAATGGGAGTGCACGGGACGTCATAGAAAGTGTGCAGGACCCCAGTGGGAGTTTGCAGTGCGTCATAAAAAGTGTGCAGGACCCTAGTGGGAGTGTGCAGGACGTCATAGAAAGTGTGCAGGACCCCAGTGGGAGTGAGCAGGACGTCATAGAAAGTGCAGGACCCAGTGGTAGTGTGCAGGACGTCATAGAAAGTGTTCAGGACCCAAATGGAAGTGTGCAGTACGTCATAGAAAGTGTGCAGGATTCCAGTGGGAGTGTGCAGGACGTCATAGAAAGTGTGAAGGACCCCAGTGGGAGTGTGCAGGACCCCAGTGGGAGTGTGCATGACCCAAATGGGAGTGTGCAGGACGTTATCGATAGTGTGCAGGACCTCAGTGAGAGTGCGCAGGACCCAAATGGGAGTGCACGGGACGTTATAGAAAGTGTGCAGGACCCCAGTGGGAGTTTGCAGTGCGTCATAAAAAGTGTGCAGGACCCTAGTGGGAGTGTGCAGGACGTCATAGAAAGTGTGCAGAACCCCAGTGGGAGTGTGCATGTGCAGAACATCGGAGGAAGTGTGCAGGAGCCAAATGGGAGTGTACAGGACGTCATAGAAAGTGTGAAGGACCCCAGTGGGAGTGTGCAGGACCCGAATGGAAGTGTACGGGACGTCATGGAATGGGTGCAGTATCCCAGTAAGGGGTGTGCAGGACGTCGTGAAATGTGTTCAGGACCCAGGTGGGATGTGCAGGACGTCATGGAAAGTTAGCAGGGCCGCAGTGGAAGTGTGCAGGACGTCATGAAGAAAGTAGAATTGAAACAGCGAGATTTTGTCAATTTTTTGATGCGAAATCTTATCCTTTGTGTAGCGAAGAAAACATATAGGAAATCATGTATCCTGAGAAGCGTGTAACGCGTCTTGAGGAGTACGCGAAACTCTGGAGACACTTCTTCGCCAGTCTGACGAAACAAGCAGCAGCTGCACTTCCGCATCTTCTCTGTTCGTCACTCATTACAACCGCTCAGTAATTGTGATTCACTAATTTCCATAAATCAGTTTTTTATATGTTGGAAGTCTGAGCTTATCATAATCTGCTTCACAAAAACATAAACATCCACGGACATATAGTGGAGTCCACCAAGAGTGTCTCATTTACTTATCAATAAGAAGCGGTCGGCTGGGGATCAATGTGTATGAATCCCATACCAGCACGCTCGATACCGATTGAGCGAGAGCGGTTGTGCTGCAACGAGTTTCATGTTCATTGATCTCCAATCGACCGCTTCTCATTGATAAGTAAATGAGACACTCTTGGTGGACTCCACTATATCTCATTTATTGAGAAAAAGGCATAGTGTTGGGGATTGAAACCGTTTGGGGGGGGCACTCAAGAAAATGAAATGATTCATCTATGAAAATGAAAATTTGGGCTAATATCATATTCCTGATAGCGTTATCAGTCACTGTTTTCGTGGAGACTCCATGGAAATACTCCGACTTCTGAAAGCTGTATCATTCATTCTCCAACTGAATCCTGCGTGCCCCCCCCCCCCTTAGCGGTGTCATACCTGGTGTTGGTCAACAAGAGAAACCACATCTAGAATGTTAAAGCGAGAATAATAGCTTGGGAACATTACAGACGGAAGGGGTCGTAAAGTGATGCCGGTAGCCACCGACGATCTATCGTTGGCTTCTTATGTTTTGCTTTTTGATCCCACATTTTCATAACCGACGCCCTGCTGTAAATGTGCGGCAGCCTGCTCTGCTCAGGAGAGTTCATACGGAAAACAACTTTCGGATAGACGGAAGGCAGTCAACACCATTTTGTCAGAATAATCTGCCTCAGGAAGCTAGCGCACGTGAAAGTTTCCTTGAGCGAAAACTCTGCTAGGTCTCGCTAGTATCTTACTAGGACAGTAACATCGAAATGCAGAGCTAGACATATGGCCACTGGAGTATGATATTATGATACTAGATTGATCGAGTGCGTGCATGGTTATAACAACAGTAATCTACAGCAAAGGGTTTTCCTCCCTTGGGGGACAGTGCAAATCTAGGTATGGAGCTTCGGGAAGGATGGCTTATTTTCGTCACGGCTGTTTGAATTTCTGAGTTTTTACTTCATATTTAATGTGCCTTCCCAGCCGGTGGTGCTGTTTTCCCACATTCTAGTCCAGGCAGATCCTTAACTGCTGACCCCTGGAGAAGAGCGGTGTGTGAAGAATAGCGGTATAGAGCTTTGGGGAAACGATCGGCTCCTAAGGTTAAAACATGCCTGTCGAAGCGAGAAAACATGTTTGCGTGGAATTACTTACCTGTCTGAACACATTTGATCGATAAGTATGATTTGTTTAAAGGCAGTGTTCACGATAGAAATCGTTTTTCCGATTTTTCGCCTATCTTGAAAACGGCCCCATGCTGATTTTAATGATATCTCTGAAATCGCACAAGACCTTCAGGGAACGGAGTTATGGTCCCTCAAATATTGAGCTAAGGAAACATGGTGGACGAGTTGTCCGAGGCTTGTAGCTTCCGTCTTTTGCAGCCGATGTATGCGAGCTGACCTGAGTAGAGAGAGAAGTTGAGAATAAAGGGAAGAACGGGGCTATTGATCGGAAACCATCTCTCATCTCACAATCTCGAGCATTCATTTGTTCACGTCGGTGGGCGTGGAAAGTGCATCTGGGTGTGACGAGCTGGTGGGTGTCCAACTTTGGAGCCGTAGGGGACCGTTTCGGGCTCGTTTTTCTTAGTTTTTTCAACGTTAGGGTTTCGCTAGGTCCCGCAGCTGCCGATCTCCACAAAAAAATCTTGCATGGTTTTTATCGTGGACACTTCCTTTAAGAGCAGAACGGTTCCCCGCAGCTCCGTACTCGCACTCGTGTGTGAATGAAGACACACTGCTCTTCACTTCTTTTATGCCCCTACTCTTTATAATGTGGTTATCAAAAATTTTGTTCACGAGAGCCATCCTTTCCGAAGCTCCATACCTACATTCGGGACAGTGCAGTCAAAGCAGGAAACTCCGCGCTGGGGTTTTTAATGGACGGGAAAACCGAGCTGCGTTCCCACAAAGGGGGAAACCCCGGTCTTTAATAATAGAGTTCAGGTGATCCACACTTTCCAGAATCCCGATCCGGGGTGAGGTTAATCTACCACCCGGGGTTCCCGTTCCTTCAGGGACAGTGCAGCGGCAGACTCCACCGTCCATTTTATGTTTCAACTGATTCGCTCAACCCAGAATCGACCCACCATACAATAAACACTAGCATGAATGAACTGACGACTACTAGCAATATGCCTGGTACAGCATCCCACCTCCAGTTAGAATGACAGCTTTTTTGTTTCAGTTATTCGACGTTATCCAAAGGAGCAGTATGCGTTCAGATGTAAACTTGTGTGCCTCATCCAGCTGGCTATGTACGACGATGCTCTCTTATTGCTCAAAAAGACGCCGCCAAGCCAAATGGGGTACGTGGATGAGCAAATGTTGTTTACATGTACGCTTGAACCTTTGCGACGTTCTTGGCGAATACAAAGGTTAAGGTGGTACCCTTCATTTCCACGCTACTCGCAGTCGTATTATCACAATCGTAGATGCGAAACGGTTGTTCTTCCAAAAATTCAATCATGAAAATAAAGATATCACTCTAAAAACCGCACCACTTCTACGATAGTGATACAGAAAAGTGCGAGTAGCGGGGAAATGAAGGCTATGTAGTTTTTTTTGCGAGTTGTATGCTGTGTGAGAGGTTGGGGGTGTGGCCCAGAAACTCGCAACTAGCTTTTAGAGTCTGTTACGACAACAATATAAAAAGCACCCTCAAAACAACAACCGCCTATGTACAAAGAAACCAACGTGAAGTTTGGAAAATCATGTGGTAAATATTGTGTGTTAAAACAAGGAAAATCCATCACAGGAAAGCAAAACGGGAAATAGTCATGAGTAGATACTAAGAAAAACTAACTAGCAGAGCAAAACTGGATTGATCATGAGTGGAAACTGAGAAAAATCATCACAAAACGTTTACTATGAAAGCCCTCTGCGAGAATTTCGTCGTCGGGCGTTCGCACTGCGAGTAGCGTTTTCGCAGTCCGGCAAAAACTATGAAATCCCAATGTACCATTTTGCCACAAAAGAGCACGCTGCGAGCACGTAGGTACATGCTTATACTTGTCGCAACTCGCTGCTCGTAGAACTCTATATGCCACCTAACCTGCTAAACCCTTGCAATTGTCTCCACAGCTCCCAAATGTGGTGAAATCGAAATTTTTGATCGGCCATTGTAAATCGGGGAAATAGGTTGTTCGTTTCAGTGAATGCGCTTTCGAGAAGGCATACATTTTGTACAGATTGGAAAGGAATGATGAAGCTCTGGAGGCGTTGGGTGCATGTGATTCTAAGGACCATCGTGCACTTGAATTGAAGGCCCAACTGTGCTATCGCCTCGATCAGTTCCAAGTTTGAATTTTTTTCTTGGTTTAGTTTTAACCTTTATTAACGTCCTATAACGTGCGCGAGAATGCGATCTGCACTATTAAATGTGGTAAAAACTGCTCCGTGGAATACTACATCTGCTACGTTTTCATTGGATTTGCAATGTGGGTTCTTGAGAGGGCCGTACCATTAGAGACGTCGTAGTAGTTTGAAAGACAACCATAAAAGCATAGTTTCACAGTCAAAAACCTGGAAGTATATCAACAAATAGCATAGTCTCTATGCGCGATTCTTTGAACTTCGAAGGCATTATGAATCAGTAGCACTTGTGTTATTGAACTGGACCACGATGTTGATAGATGGTTTATTGGCTTACGCACGTTTTGGCAGAATCGCCGTCTTCAGAACCTGAAAGGAGCAAATAAGAAATATGCTTACTCGGTCAAATGTCGACTAAACGCTACTTAAATTCGAGAGCGATTTTCCTCAAGCAAGTCGAAAAACAGGGAAACTAAGAAAATATCGTACCTTGCCAGGAAACTCGCTGGATAGGGGTCTTTTATACTCTCGCCACCAAGCGGCGCGGCACAGTGCATTTGTGCAATATTGATCATGCGGCGCGGCACGATCGATATTGTAGGATTGCACTTCGCCGCACCGCTCCGCGGCGGAAGTATAAACGACGCCATAGCCAAGCACCATAGAGATTGTTGTAAAGCGGAAAGATGATGATGCCGCTACCTCTCGACGTTTCGACATTTGAATGCGAGAATGAGCTAGGGCTTGAGTTCTCCAGCTAAATATATAAATATAAATAAATATATATATATATATATATATATATATATATATATATATATATATATATATATATATATATATATATATATATATATATATATATATATATATATATATATATATATATATATATATATATATATATATATATATATAATACTTTGGTATTCGACGATTTTTTTCGAATGAATGAATAATTCGAATATTGATTTTCGGCATTTTCGAATGAATGAATAATTCGAATATGGTGATTTTCAGAATTTCGAATGAACGAATTTTTCGAATATGTGTTTTTCGAAATTTCCGAATGAATGAATTTTTCGAAATTTGCGTTTTTCAAGAATTCCGAATGAATGATTTTTTTCGAATATGGGTTTTTGGAATTTCCGAATGAATGAATTTTTCGACAATTACGTTTTTCAAGATTTCCGAATGAATGAATTTTTCGAATATGGGTTTTTTGAAATTTCCGAATGAATGAATTTTTCGAATATGGATTTTTCAGGATTTTCGAATGAATGAATTTTTCGAAAATGGATTTCTCAGGATTTCCGAATGAATGAATTTTTCGAATATTGCATTTTTCAAGATTTCCGAATGAATGAAATTTTCGAATATTGTGTTTTCCGAAATTCTCGAATGAATGATTAATTCGAATATTGCGTTATGGGAAATTTCGAATGAATGAACTTTTCGAATATCACCTTGACAAAAACGGCGAAATTCATTCGGAAAATCGGATATTTTTCGAGTATTCGAATAATCTTCGCTTATTTGGATCTGAGTTACCAAAGATAAAGTAACAGACTTAAATCTGTCTATATGTAGCTTCACAAATTCTATAAATTGTTACATTTATTACCGACGATTATTCCAATGACAAATTCCACAACAGAAGGTTCCTTCACAACAATATAGTTTGTTGAGCGAAATGAACCACCGAAAATCGTTAAGCAGACCTCAAAGTCGGTCTAACATTCCAAAATAACTAACAAGGGAAGTGTTTAGAGTGGTAAACGCCTCTGCGAAAACGAACAGTATCGACAGTATCTTTTTGGCATCCATAGTAAAAAATGCGCAGTATCCCGCTCCGAGCTGCAGGTTCGAACAAGTTAAGAGCATTTTTCAAGCTTCGCGAAAGGCAAGGGAAGAGAAGAGAGGCAATTTTTCCCTGGTGTTTCAAAAATTTTTTGGGGTTCAGCCCAAAACTTGCATGGAAATGTAATCTAGGGTGGTGAACACGAATCTGGAGTCCATTCGTCGAAATTTCGAGGTTCACTGTAGGTTACGGTAGGTAACATGCCACTTGGGAGGCAAAACCTACTTTAGTGTTTGGAAAATCGACAAACGGACGTTAAATTCGTATTCTCCACCCCGAACAACCCCCGTACACAAATTTTGAGTAAAATCTAAGACTTTTTCCAAACTACCGTATACCCACGGTAATATAACGTAATTTGGAAAAAATCGATAAACGGACTCAGGATTCGTGTTCAGCACTCCAAATAACCACATAGGAGCAATTTGAGCAATATCTACCGTAGCACTCCGAAAATCTCGAAAGTGGCGTTTTTCCCTCGAAATTTTCCCCGGTTGGGAAGCTTCGAACGGAATTAGCCGAAAGCTTTGGAAAATCGACGAATAAACCACAGATTCGTGATCACCACCCCGAAAAACCACGTTGGGAGAAATTTAAGTCAAATCTGGAACATTTTTATAAAATGCTTACAGAGCCCTGTAATCGGTATAAATCTCTCTCTCTCCCCATCAGCTATCTTTTCAGGTGACTTCAATGCTCACACGTTCTGTTCTGCGCTTGAGTCCGACGCCAGAGGGGAAGACGTCGAAGAATGGGCTGAGGAGTGTGACCTGGTTATCCTCAACGATGATCAGCCTACTCGTCTCCCTTCCTACGGCCGACCTTCTAGCCCGGACATCTCCCTCGTTTCATACAATCTTTCTAATTCTTGCACATGGTCCACTTCCACAACTCTTTCCAGCGACCACATTCCCGTCTTTCTCCATTTTGATCTCTCAAACTCTCTTGCCCCTTATACTGGTATTCGTCAACGTTCTTATCTCAATTTAGGCCTTGCTGACTTGGTCCTGTTCAGAGAGGTTGCGCTCCGCCAGGCAGCTGAATATCCATGGAATGGCGATGTGCACCAGAAAGAGCGTCACATATCTGACGCCATCCGAAAGGCTACAAAAGCGGCCATACCTGAAGGACGTGTCAAAAGTTTCTACCCTAATGTCACCAGGGAGATTCTACAGAAGATCAGAACAACAGATGAACAGAGAGCTGAGAATCATTTGGACCCTGAGGTGGCCAAGCTGGATGGAGAGATAAAAAAGGATCTGGACAAGCACAAGAAAGACAGTTGGGAGAAGTTCACTGAAAGGTTGAATTTTAAAGCCGACGGAACATCGACGTGGAAAGTATTGGGGAAGATCTCTGGCAAGTGCGCCCCATCCTCGAACTCTACCATAGAGTTCGATAACAGCGTCTTAAAATCAGGGAAGGCTGCCGCATATGTTCTTGGCAAAATTTTTTTCATCACACGTACCAAGCGAGGCGTACAAAACAGAGTCACGGTAAGAGAAATAAGCCGTCTGCCGCTGATGAACGCCACTGAGGCTTTTACTCCTGCTCAAGTGGGGGAAGTTATCAAGGAAATGCGGAACTCGAAGGCTCTCGGACCTGATGGTATCTCAGCAGCCATCCTGAAGAAGCTTCCCACGGAACTTCTACCGATGATCGCAGATATCATAAACACTTTTTTCCGAACCTGCACTCTACCCTAAGCATGGAAGACCGCCAATGTGATACCCCTGCCTAAGCCAGGCAAATCGCAAAGCACGGCGAAGGGCTATCGCCCTATTAGCCTGTTATCACCGATCGCGAAACTAGCCGAAAAGCTAATCGTAAGGAACCTGGCAGAGCAGAATGAGGCACAGCAATATCAACATGGGTTTAGAAAGTTTCACTCTACCACCACTGCCCTTCTGGAGATTTTCAGCTATGCGGTCGATGGGTTCAATACCAGAAAGCCTCTTAGAACAGTGGCTGTTACCCTCGATCTAACCAAAGCATTTGATTCTGTTAACCTAGGTCTTTTGTCCGAGAAACTATTGAAGTGCCCGCTACAACCGTGGCAGAAGCGTTGGATCGCAGCGTTCACGAAAGGTCGTCGGGCCAAAGTGCTATTCCAGAATCACGTCTCCGATAGTATACCTGTAGCAGCCGGTGTGCTGCAGGGTGGAGTTTTGTCACCTGCCCTCTTCAGCCTGTATATTGAAGACCTACCTGAGCCTCCTGAAGATATGAAAATTGTTGCGTATGCCGACGATATCACCACCATTTGCCGTAATCGTGACATACAGGTAGCCGCAAACATGATCAGCGACTATCTCGTCGAGCTTAAAAACTTTCTCGATAGTATGATGCTCGCAGTTTCCGCGGCGAAGTCCTCTGTTTCGGTATTCACATCTGACCCGAAGGAACACAGCGCACAACCTGTTGTCAGGTGGGATGATGACCTCTTGCCTACAGCGAAATTTCCCAAACTGCTGGGCCTCGTTTTGAACCCATCGCTGAAGTTTCATAAAAATGCTGAACAGAAGCAGGCAATTATCAAGGCAAAGCTGAATGTGTTGAGAGCTCTAGGAGGAACGTCCTGGGGTTGCAGCAGAGAGACAATCTTGACGACATATCGAGCTATTCTGCCGCCTGCATTGGTGTATGCTGCACCTGTCTGGCAGCACATCGTGTCGGACAGTTCCTGGACTAAGATGCAGCGAATTCAGAATGCTGATATTCGAATAGCGACTGGATGTGCGAAAAGCTCACCGATTGAGCACCTTCACGCCGAGGCCCGTATCTTGCCAGTGAAAGAGCATTGTCAGCTCCAGGCTCAGCAGATGATCATTAATGCCTAATCATCCGTCGAGAAGACTATTAAATCCCGTAAGTGAGAGATCGATCAGAGTGCCGTTTGCCGATGCTCCGAACAAAGTGGATGTACAGAGATGGACGACTTGAATCAAGAACGGCTTCGTCTCTTACGAGCGGAGCACACCCGGTTCGTGAAGGATCATCTCGCCAAAGCGGCCGTCAACCCTATTCTCGGTGATGTGCCGCCCAGGGTATGTGATACCGAGCCCGAGCTCGGTAGACGCGCCAGGTGTAACCTCGCTTCGTAACGCTGCGGACATTCTCCATTGCTTATGTCTTACCTGCATAAGATCGACAATAGCCAGCCTGACGTGTGCCCGGACTGTTGAAACCAAGGCCACGACACTAAACACCTATTTGATTGTCCGAAGAAGCCAACAACGCTCAGTACAATAGACTTGTGGACGAATTCAGTGCTGGTCGCCCAGTTTCTCATCTTGTGACGAAACCCCTCTCAGTGGCTGCAAAGAAGAAGTAGAAGACCGTACACCCACCGTTATCTACCACAATCTGCCAAAACTCAATAAACGGGCCACAGATTTGTGTTGAGCATTTCAAATAACCCCAAGAGAAAGATTTATAGCCTCGTGGGCAGCTTGATGAAGATGGGACATGTAGCGCAACATTCGACCGACATTACAACGAAAGACCAAGGTTTACAAAGTTGATTTCTTCGGTTACCCTTTGCGAGGTGATCCTTCTTATTTGGATCTTACTTAGTAAGATTTGAGCAAATCTCGTTAATGATGTCATCTCCAGCTAATTACAACTCACCATGGGATTTAACAAAAAATTAGATGAGGATGGAGTGTTCTCAATGGTTTGTAGGGTATGGAACCGGCAGCCATGATTCGCTGCGAAATGGCAGTATACGTTCTTGCGAATATTCGAAAAAACGACTATTCTGATCTTCCGAATAAACCGAATATTCGAAAAAACGAATATTTTGCTTTTCCGAATAAACCGAATATTCGAAAAAGCAAATATTCTGTTTTGCGAATAATTCGAATATTCGAAAAAACGAATATTTTGCTTTTCCGAATAAACCGAATATTCGAAAAAGCAAATATTCTGTTTTGCGAATAATTCGAATATTCGAAAAAACGAATATTTTGCTTTTCCGAATGAATCGAATATTCGAAAAAACGAATACTTCGCTTTTCCGAATGAACCGAATATTCGAAAAAACGAATATTTTGATTCTCCGAATAAATCGAATATTCGAAAAAACGAATATTTTGCTTTTCCGAATGAACCGAATATTCGAAAAACGAATATTTTGTTTTTCCGAATAAACCAAATATTCGAAAAAACGAATAATTTAATTTTCCGAATAAATCGAATATTCGAACATTCGAATATTTATTCGAATATTATTCGATTCGGACCAAAGTATAATATATATATATATATATATATATATATATATATATATATATATATATATATATATATATATATATATATATATATATATATATATATATATATATATATATATATATATATATATATATATATATATGATCTAGTTCCGCAATCGCGTTCAGTTCGCAAAGTTTCATTATCACAATCGTAGAAGCGAAGCAGTTGTTCTAATAAACCATCTTCTTCTTCTTCTTTGCAGCCACATCGAGGGTTTTGTCATAGGCGGAGAAACTGGGCGACCAGTAGTGGATTCGTCCATAGATCCATTGTGGTCAGCGTGGTAGGTCTCACCGGACAGTTGAATAAATTTGCTGTATCATGGCCGATAGTACCGCAGTCCCGACAAACATCAGATTTGCTGCTGTCAATATTGCTGACGTAGGACATGAGCATTGTCGAGTGACCGCAGCGATGCGAGTGTGCATCTAGCCCTACTTCCGAGTTGAGTCTCGGATTCGCAGACTGGGGGCGGTACTTCTCCTAGTATAGGATTCACCGCCGCCTTCTCAAGATGACACTGTACGAACCTGGTGTGCTCCTCGCGCAGAAGACGGAGTCGTTCTTGCTGTGAGTCGTGCCATCTCTACAGGTTGACTTTGCTTGGAGCATCGGCAGATGGCTGTCTTTTAGCTCTCTCTCTAACGGGATTAAGCACTCTCCATGACGGATGGTTTGGTTCTTTTATATTATTGATACGGAGTTGTTGGGCTTGCAGCTGACAGTGCTCCTTCACTGGTAGTAAACGTGTTTCAGCATGCAAGTGCTCCACTGGGGAACTCCTGGCACAACCGGTGGCGATACGAAGAGCGGCCTTTTGTACTCGTTGCATCTTCATCCACGAGAATTCTGTGACGAGATGTTGCCATACCGGTGCGGCATATTCCAGGGTGGGCTGAAGAATCGCCTTATACGTTGTTAGTATAGTTTCCTTGCTGCAACCCCATGATGTACCGCCCAGGGCCCTGAGAACATTGAGCTTAGCTTTAATGACTCTCTGCTTTTGTTCAGTATTTTTATGGAACTTCTGCAACGGATCAAGCACAAGACCGAGCAGTTTTGAAAATCGAGCTGCTGGTAGACGGTTTCCATCCCACTCTACATCCAGATGAGCGTTGTGCTCGGATGGGTCAGTTGTGTGGACAGATACCATTGACTTGGATGCGGAGATCTTTAGCATCTTCTCGTCGAAAAAGTTCTTCAGCGTGATCAGGTACTCCTTGATCTTGTTGGCGACAACATCTGTATTCCGATCTCGACACTTCTTCTTCTTCTTATCGGCCACATCGCACGGGGTCGTCCACATATCCATAATTGTTAGAGAAGTCAGCCTTGCAGGACATGAAAATAAATGAAATGAATCGTGCCCTGGGTTGTGGCAGTCAGGACATTCGTCGGGAGTCGACGAGTCAATCTTATGGACGAAGGCCTTGAGGTGTGAGGAGTGTCCACATCGTAGACCTGCCAGGGTGACGCGTGTACGTCTGGGTAGGTCCGTTTCGCTGTCATCGATCAGTGGGTGCACGTCACCAAGAATTGGATTTAAGGGAGCACTGGAAAGGTATTCTCTGACGAATCGGGTGTGCTCCATTTGCAGTAGTCTGACGCGATTGAGCTCCGACGTCGCCCAACGTTGACGATCCAAGACAGAGCCTGCAGCATGAAGTGGCGAGCGAATATGTCGGAAATGGGGACCAGATGACAGTAATGGGAAATTAGGGTGTGTGGAATTCCTTACAATGCCAACATGGAACTGTTGCGACTGGAGTTGACAATGCTGCTTTACAGGAAGCAGCGAACATTCTTGATATAGATGAGATACCGGTGTGGATCTAGGGCATCCAGTGATCACCAAGAGGCTTCCGACAAGTGTCTTGACCATATTGTGGCTCCATATTCTAGCACCGGCTGCACCATAGCCCTGCAGGTGGTTCGCAAAATTTCCTTAGAGCTGCCCCATGTAGTGCCTGCTAGCGAACGTAGAATGTTGTTACGTGTATTGGCAGCAGCAGCTCGAATACGTGTGTTTTCGTGAAAACGCAGTGACGGTTCCAGGAATACACCAAGTAGACGAGGGTGTTTTGATAAGGGCAGCATGTTTCCTTCCCAAAGAATCTTGGGATGCAGCTTGTGTTCGGCAGTCGCTGTAGTGCACAAAGTGACGCTGGACTTGGTAGGAGAGACCTTTAGCTGCTTTGATTCAAGGAACTTGGCCAGACTGACGAGGTATTTATTCATCTCAGCAGTGGCTCGATCGATGACAGGGTCAGTACAAATAATAGTGATGTCATCCGCATATAGACATAAGTGGATGTTTGACGACGGCTTCGGCACATCAGACAGATACAAAGAAAACAGGCTGGGAGATAGAACTCCTCCTTGTGGGACGCCAGCCTTCAGGGGCACAGACTTCGACAAGTGTCCATCGAATTTCACACGAATGGAACGATTTTTGACAAAGTTATCGGTCCATCTTCTGCACCAGTCGGGAATAGTAGAGTCCAGGATCGACTTGGACAGCAGCGGGATACTGACATTATCGAAGGCAGCAGTTATTTCAACTGCCACGACTATACTTCTACCAGCTGGAGGTTTCATGTTGAAGCCAGCAATTATGTGTTCTGTGATGGACGTGAGTGCCGTGATGGTAGAGTGGGCCTTCTTGGAGCCATGTTGATGCACGTTATGACGTAAAGCTTCTTGGAGGTGCGGGTTGATGAATTTCTCCGCTAACTTAGCAATAGGGGACAAAAGGGAGATGGGTCGATGCGAAGTTGCTTGATCTTCTGGTTTGCCAGGCTTGAGGATCGGGAGAACAATTGCTTGCTTCCATCTAGCGGGAATGACACCTGTGCTGAATGACGAGAAGACTAGGTCACAAAGTAATTCAAGGAACACTTCCGGCAAGTGCTTGAGATGGACGGCTGACACACCATCGGGTCCCTCGGCTCGCGAGTTCTTCATGGACTTGATGAGGGAAGACATCTCAGAAGCTGTTATGGCAGGTACATCTTGTCGGCTGAGCTTCCTTATAGACCGGAGAGTGAGCCTATTGGAACGATCACGGCGGGACGTCGCTGAAGCAAAGTGTTTTCCAAGTCGACATGCAGCCTTAAATCCGGACTCGATTTTCCCCGAAGGGAACTCAAGCATGTTGCGCTCTGCTGCCAATTTCTTGCCAGACAACTGCTTAAGAGTGCTCCAGGTCTTCTTTGCATCAAAGGAGAAATTCAAGGATTCTGTGAACTCCATCCATCGCATCCGCTTGTAATCATTCAGCATTTTGGTGATCTCACGAGACAGTCGTTGAATGCTGGGATCTGCAGGATCAGCTCGGCGCTTCTCGTCCCGTAATTCGATCAGCTCCAGGACATCTTTGGGAACGTTAGGGTGAAACGTTCTAACGCGTCCTGTAGGTATTGCAGTTCTGGAGGCGTTGCATATGGCATCAACAATGAACTTGTCCTTCTCGTGAACGGAGCCGGTTAGCGGATAGTAGGCTACCCGACTGAGTAACACCTCTTTAAACATGACCCAGTTGACCTTACGGTAGTTGGTGTACAATTTGCTAAGAGAGCCTATGAAAGGTGCCAGATGACTGTTGAGAGACAAATCCAATGAAGCACATATGGGTACATGATCGCTGGCCATAGCTATAGCAGTGGACCAGTTACAGGAAACTGCAAGAGAGGATGATACAAAAGTGACATCCGGAGAGGACGACCTGCCCGTGGAAGGAAGGCGAGTGGGGGTGTCCTCGTTAATGGCAACAAGATCACAATACTCAGCGAAAAGCTCTAGTAATTCACCTCTGTCATCAGGATCTAGAGAGGAGAACCAGGATCTGGAGTGAGCATTAAAATCGCCAGCCATGACAACAGAAGACGATGGGAGGGCAGTATGCACAGATTGCAAAAATGGAGTGGGATCAAACGAATTGGGACATGAGGAGATTGGGGGAATATAAATATTAACAATATCTATAGGGCAACTTTGCAAAACAACATGAACACCAATACATTCCACAACATTATCATTAGGGAGAGCAATAAGATGAGAAGGTATAGAAGATTTTACAAACGTAGAAACGCCACCACGATGGGATGTGCGGGGAAGGTGGTAAGACGTATAGCCGGGGAGGCGGGGTAGGGAGGATGTTGGGCTAAGTTTAGTCTCCTGAAGGAGAATGACATCTGGACGAAAGCGTTCAATGTACAATGTGAGCTCAGCAAGTTTGGCACGCAGGCCATTGATATTGAGTTGAAAAATGTCTAGACTATGAAGAGGAACACTAGGGAGAGAGTTAGAGCAAGAAGTACAACAATAAGCATCAGTGTAGTCATTATAGCTGGTTAACCCCGAGCGTTTGAGGTGTACCCAGCCGAGGCAACCACCGCACTGGACGCTTGCATGTTGAGCCGACAATCCACAATGACAGCAGGGATATCGTGGAGTCTTGCTGCGTGACCCCGGGTTCCTCTCAATGCCGGTTCGTAACAGTGGTATGCGGAGTACAGCAGCCAGCCATTTGCACTCCCATACAGAAAAAACTCCTCGTGGAGTTGTTGATGCCCGTTTGATGAGTCTCCTTGATCTTGGAAGTCGACTCCACAGATCCACCACGCGTAGGTTGAGCATCTCGGATCCATCTCGACACATGATTGTTATGTCATCGACATACGCGACAACCTTGATATCCTGTGGCGGCTCAGGCATATCCTCGAGGTGCAGACTGAACAATGCTGGCGATAGGACACCGCCCTGTGGTACTCCAGCTGCGATAGGAATGCTGTTCGAGACGTGATTCTGAAACATAACTCGAGCTCGTCTTCCCTTGATAAATGCTGATATCCAGCGTTTCTGCCATGGCGGTATTGATGATTTCAGTAAGTTGCTTGGCAGGACTCCATGGTTTACTGTGTCGAATGCCTTGGTGAGATCCAAGGCTACAGTCACAGTTCTCTGTGGCTTCTCGGCATTGAACCCATCAATGGCAAAGCTAGTAATTTCCAGCAGAGCCGTCGTGGTGGAATGCAGCTTTCTGAATCCGTGCTGAAACTCCTGTTTATCATTGTGCTCTGCAAGATCCTTCACAATCAACTTTTCGGCTACTTTCGCAAACGAGGACAGCAAACTAATGGGGCGATATCCCTTGACTGAAGCTTGGGGCTTGCCAGGCTTCGGCAGCGTCAGGACGTTAGCTGTTTCCCAATTTTGCGGGTTAGTGCATGAACTGAACGAGGTGTTTATCAAGTCAGTGAGAAGCGGAAGGATTTCAGTCGGTAATTCCTTCAAGACAGCAGGGCATATTCCGTCGGGACCAACAGCTTTAGAGTTCCGCATATCCTTTATAACCTTCTCAACTTGCGTCGTAGTGAACGCTTCGGCCGTGCTCATAAGCGGGAGGCGGCACTGCTCTCTTACTGTAACTCTGTTCTGCGGACCACGCTTTGCACTGATGATGAAAAAACTTTTACCGAGCGCATGAGCGGTTTCCTTGCCTGACTTGAATACACCTTTGTCGAATTCAATTGTGGAGATGGTAGCGGGTAAGCTCTTACCCGAGAGCTTCCGTAAAACCTTCCAACTAGCTGCACTGTCCGTCTTGAAATCCAACTGCCCGGTGAACTTTTACCACTCTTCTTTCTTGTGCCTGTCCAGGTCCTTCTTGATCTCATCGTCAACTTCAGCAACGACGGGGTCCAGATGGTTGACCGCTCTCCTGGCATCTCTTGTCTTGATCTTATCTAGGATTTCCCTAGTGACATTTGGATAAAACGTCTTAAAGCGGCCGACAGGAATAGCCGCTTTCATGGCTCTGCGGATTGCGTCAGATAAATGGCACTCTTTTTGGTGCACGTCGCCATTCCACGGGTAATTAACCACTAAGGGAAGTGCAACCTCACTGAACAGGCGCCAGTCTGCTCGGCCTAAATTAAGATAAGAATGTTGACGAACACCAGAATAGGGGGCGAGAGAATTGGAGAGATCGATACG
Organism: Aplectana chamaeleonis; assembly: GCA_029168955.1. Taxonomy (NCBI): domain Eukaryota; kingdom Metazoa; phylum Nematoda; class Chromadorea; order Rhabditida; family Cosmocercidae; genus Aplectana; species Aplectana chamaeleonis. The sequence continues at coordinate 558,131 of JAPDOI010000424.1, forward strand.
AATGAAGACAGGGACATGGTCACTTGACAGAGGTGTTGAGGTGGACCATGAGCAAGAGTTAGAGAGGTTGGACGAGACTAGAGATATGTCTGGGCTGGAAGATCGCCCGTTGGTAGGGAGACGAGTAGGCTGATCATCGTTTAAGATGACTAGGTCGCACTCCTCTGCCCATTCATCGACGGCAAAAAGTGTGAGCGTTGAAATCGCCCGCGAAAACAACCGTAGATGAGAAGGAGCAATCGTGAAGCTGCTTAAGAAGTGGAATAGGATTGTAAGATGAGGGGCATGAGGTAGTGGGTGGAATATATATTTAGAAGAGAGAAATAGGTGTTTTGAGAGGGGGATGGATTTGAAGGTACTCGAGAGTACCATCCGTGGGGATGTTGGGTATGATGTGGGAGGGGAGAGAAGATTAAACAAAGGTTGAAACTCCTCCGCCAAGAGCTGACCTTGGAGCATGGAAGGCAGTATAGCCCGGGATATTAGGATGAGGACTGGTGGGAGATGGAGAGAGCTTGGTTTCTTGAACCACGATCACGTCTGGATGGTAAGTACGTGCAAAGAGAGAGAGAGAGCTGAGAAAGCTTGGCACGAAAGCCGTTGAGATTGATATGTACAATGGAAAGGGGGCGATTGGAGTTTGAGGAATCAGAGTTAGAAGGTGAAGAGCATATAACACAACGAAAAGAAGAGTTATGATGCTTCACAGAACTGAGATCCGAACAAGAGAAGTGCACCCACCATTGGCATCCAAAGCATTGGACGCTGGTCCCATTCCAAGTGACACCTCTGTCGCATGTGGCTCATGGGTACTTCTTCTTCTTCTGAGTGGGTCCAGGATTCCTTTCCACGCCGGCCCTTAGCAGGAGAATCCGAAGGAGAGACGCGGCCGGCCAGCACCTCTCCCACGACAAAAACCCTCTTCGTGGAGGGGATGACGTCGGTTTGCACGGAGGCGATCTTCTTTTCTCCACACTGCCGCGCCACGAACGTACGACATCTCGGCAGCATAAACCATCTATTAACCTCGTGGTTCAGTTCAACAACAGAAGTGGTACTAAAGGGCATATAATTATTCGCAGAAGGTTGAGAAGGGTTCGGGGATGGCTCGTAAAAACGTCATGAATTTGTGGTTACAAAGGGGATCGTAACTACGCCTATATCCTGCAACAGCGGCTCGCTTAATCCTGCCTCCATAGAAGCTTCATAACTTGATGTTAATGCAGGTCATTTCATAGGAAGCACTCGACATCTTCCGCGACTTACTGCGAAACCACTCGGATAGTTACGATGAGGAACGTAAGGCAAACTATTTGGCGGTTCAGGCTCAGCTTGAAGCCATGGGTGCAAAGCAGGTCGGTTGTGTGCTAAATTCCATCTTTCGACACTTTTGTGTGCTGTAGGATTTCTATCGTTGAGTTCGTGCTTAGGATACCATAATTCCATAATCATATGATTACTTCTCGTATCGGGCGATCTGTTATTCAAATTTTTGGGATTGAAATTATAAGATCCTTCACTTAAAATTCGAAACTTCTTCACATCTAGTTCCATTAGACTCGTTCTCTCTATTCCAGCAAACTGAGAGCGATTATGAAACGTTCGAGCAGCTGTACAATACAGCATGCCAACTCATTGAAGCGGGGAACAATGAAGGAGCTCTGGCAAATCTGGATAAGGCCATCAGTGAGTACTCCGTTAGTGATCTACTGAATCGCTTGAATGACTGGAAGAGCTCTTTGGAGGCCAAGAGCCGAACGGTTGTGATATATTTCGACGTATCAAAGTCTCAATCCGAAAATTGCTACAAAATATGGATGTCATCGGGGTTCATCCCCGATTGATAAGTTGAGCAAAAGCTTCCATCTCGGTAGGACCTGTCAAGCTATAGTCAATCCTATATATTTTGGTAAATTTGTGTGTGTGTGTGTGTGTGTGTGTGTGTGTGTGTGTGTGTGTGTGTGTGTGTGTGTGTGTGTGTGTGTGTGTGTGTGTGTGTGTGTGTGTGTGTGTGTGTGTGTGTGTGTGTGTGTGTGTGTGTGTGTGTGTGTGTGTGTGTGTGTGTGTGTGTGTGTGTGTGTGTGTGTGTGTGTGTGTGTGTGTGTGTGTGTGTGTGTGTGTGTGTGTGTGTGTGTGTGTGTGTGTGTGTGTGTGTGTGTGTGTGTGTGTGTGTGTGTGTGTGTGTGTGTGTGTGTGTGTGTGTGTGTGTGTGTGTGTGTGTGTGTGTGTGTGTGTGTGTGTGTGTGTGTGTGTGTGTGTGTGTGTGTGTGTGTGTGTGTGTGTGTGTGTGTGTGTGTGTGTGTGTGTGTGTGTGTGTGTGTGTGTGTGTGTGTGTGTGTGTGTGTGTGTGTGTGTGTGTGTGTGTGTGTGTGTGTGTGTGTGTGTGTGTGTGTGTGTGTGTGTGTGTGTGTGTGTGTGTGTGTGTGTGTGTGTGTGTGTGTGTGTGTATAGTTCCGTTCCGCAATCGCGTTCAGCCCTCATTATCACAATCGTAGAAGCAAAGCGGTTGTTTTTAAAAAAATCAACTAGAATCATTCTCAAAACAACCGCTTTGCTTCTACGATTGTGATAATGAGACTTTGCGGACTGAACGCGACTGCGGAACTAGATCATATGTATGTATGTATAGTCTACAGCAATGTTAGTAGGACCTGGTGAGGTTGCGGACTCGTCTTAACATACGGTAGTTTGTTAGTGGTATCACTCATTTTTCCGGAACAGCTTTGATAGATCGGTGAGTCTGTGTGTTCACCGATACGACTACATCTGTGGAAGCAATGAAAACAGGTGAAAGTGTGAGAGCGGAAGCCGAAACTCACCGACCAATTTTAGTTGTTTCGAAAAAATGAGTGATAACACTATCAGGCTACAGTATGTTAAAAAGAATCCGCAACCTCACCAGGTCCTACTTCCATTGCTGTAGACAATATGTATGTATGTATGTATGTATGTGTGCGTTTCTCTGTGTTTGTTTGACCATTTATTCGGCTTGACTTTCAAGACGGGCGACCTTACGGGTACGGACTCAAGAGCGCGCAGAACGCCGTAGAAAGTGTGTGGGTACTAAGTGGGATTTCGCAAAGAGCCGCAGAAAGTGTGCGGGACCCAGTGGTAGTGCGCCGGACGCCGTAGTGGGGTGTGGGGCCCGAGTGGGAGTGAGCGAGCCGCCGTAGAAAATGTGCGGGACCTAGGTGGTGCTACGCAGGACAACGTAGAGAGCGTGTAAGACCCAAGGGAGTGCACCGTAGAAAGTGTGCGGGACCCAAGGTAGGGTGCGCCGGACGCCGTAGACAGTGGGTGGGACCCAAATATGAGTGCGCCGGACGCCGCAGAAAGTGTGTGGGACCTAAGGTAGAGTAAACCGGACGCCGTAGACAGTGTGCGGGACCCAAAAGGGAGTGCGCAGGACGTTTTAGAAACTGTGCGGGACCCAAATCCGAGCGCGCCGGACGCCGTAGAAAGTGCGCGGGACCCAAAAGGGAGTGCGCAGGACGCCTTTGAAACTGTGCGGGACCCGAGTGGGAGTGCGTAGGACGCCTCAGAAAGTGTGTGGGACCCAAATGGGAGTGCGCCGGACGCCGTAGAAAGTGTGTGGGACCCGAATGCGAGTGCGCCAGTGAAAGTGTGCGGGAGCTACGTGGGAGTGCGCAGGACGCCTTAGAAAGTGTACGGGACCCGAGTGGGAGTGCGGAGGACGCCGTAGAAAGCGTGTGGGACCCAAGTGGGAGTGCTGCGGACGCCGGAGAAAGTGTGTGGGACCCGAATGCGAGTGCGCCGGTGAAAGTGTGCGGGACCCAAGGTAGGGTGCGCCGGACGCCGTAGACAGTGGGTGGGACCCAAATATGAGTGCGCCGGACGCCGTAGAAAGTGTGTGGGACCTAAGGTCGATTGCGCCAGACGACGTAGAAAGTGTGTGGGACCCGAATTCAAATGCGCCGGAGGCCGTAGGAAGTGTGTGCGACCCAAGGTAGAGTGCGCCGGATGCCGTAGAAAGTGTGTGGGACCCGAATGCGAGTGCGCTGGTGAAAGTGTGCGGGAGCTAAGTGGGAGTGCGCCGGACGCCTTAGAAAGTGTGCGGGACTCGAGTGGGAGTGCGCAGGACGCCGTAGAAAGTGTGTGGGACCCAAATGCGAGTGCGCCGGATGCCGTAGAAAGTGTGCGGGACCCAAGTGGCAGTGCGCCGGACGCCGTAGAAAGTGTGTGGGACCCAAGGTCGATTGCGCCAGACGACATAGAAAGTGTGCGGGACCCGAGTGGGAGTGCGCAGGACGCCTTAGAAAGGGTGCGGGACCCGAGTGGGAGTGCGCAGGACGCCGTAGAAAGTGTGTGGGACCCAAGTGGGAGTGCGCCGTACGCCGTAGAAAGTGTGTGGGACCCAAGGTCGATTGCACCGGACGACGTACAAAGTGTGTGGGACCCAAATTCAAATGCGCCGGACGCCGTAGGAAGTGTGCGGGACCGAAGTGAGAGTGCGCCGGATGCCGTAGAAAGTGTGCGGGACCGAAGTGAGAGTGCGCCGGACGCCGTAGAAAGTGTGTGGGACCCAAGGTAGAGTGCGCCGGATGCCGTAGAAAGTGTGTGGGACCAAAGGTCCTGTGCGCCGGACGCCGTAGAAAGTGTGCGGGACCCAAGTGGGAGTGCTCCGGACGCCGGAGAAAGTGTGTGGGACCCGAATGCGAGTGCGCCGGTGAAAGTGTGCGGGACCCAAGGTAGGGTGCGCCGGACGCCGTAGACAGTGTGCGGGACCCAAAAGGGAGTACGCAGGACGCCTTAGAAACTGTGCGGGACCCAAATGCGAGTGCGCCGTATGCCGTAGAAAGTGTGTGGGACCCGAATGCGAGTGCGCCGGTGAAAGTGTGCGGGAGCTAAGTGGGAGTGCGCAGGACGCCTTAGAAAGGGTGTGGGACCCAAGGTCGATTGCACCGGACGACGTACAAAGTGTGTGGGACCCAAATTCAAATGCGCCGGACGCCGTAGGAAGTGTGCGGGACCGAAGTGAGAGTGTGCCGGATGCCGTAGAAAGTGTGCGGGACCCTAGAGGAAGTGCGCAGGACGCCGTAGAAAGTGTGTGGAACCCAAATGCGAGTGCGCCGGATGCCGTAGAAAGTGTGCGGGACCCAAATTCAAATGCGCCGGACGCCGTAGGAAGTGTGCGGGACCGAAGTGAGAGTGCGCCGGATGCCGTAGAAAGTGTGTGGGACCCGAATGCGAGTGCGCTGGTGAAAGTGTGCGGGAGCTAAGTGGGAATGCGCCGAACGCCGTAGGAAGTGTGTGGGACCCAAGGTCGATTGCGCCAGACGACGTAGAAAGTGTGTGGGACCCAAATTCAAATGCGCCGGACGCCGTAGAAAGTGTGCGGGACCCAAGTGGGAGTGCGCCGGACGCCGTAGAAAGTGTGTGGGACCCAAGGTCGATTGCACCAGACGACGTACAAAGTGTGTGGGACCCAAATTCAAATGCGCCGGACGCCGTAGGAAGTGTGCGGGACCGAAGTGAGAGTGCGCCGGATGCCGTAGAAAGTGTGTGGGACCCGAATGCGAGTGCGCTGGTGAAAGTGTGCGGGAGCTAAGTGGGAGTGCGCCGGATGCCTTAGAAAGTGTGCGGGACTCGAGTGGAAGTGCGCAGGACGCCGTAGAAAGTGTGTGGAACCCAAATGCGAGTGCGCCGGATGCCGTAGAAAGTGTGCGGGACCCAAGTGGGAGTGCGCCGGACGCCGTAGAAAGTGTGTGGGACCTAAGGTCGATTGCGCCGGATGCCGTAGAAAGTGTGCGGGACCCAAATTCAAATGCGCCGGACGCCGTAGGAAGTGTGCGGGACCGAAGTGAGAGTGCGCCGGATGCCGTAGAAAGTGTGTGGGACCCGAATGCGAGTGCGCCGGTGAAAGTGTGCGGGAGCTAAGTGGGAGTGCGCAGGACGCCTTAGAAAGTGTGCGGGACCCAAGTGGCAGTGCGCCGGACGCCGTAGAAAGTGTGTGGGACCCAAGGTCGATTGCGCCAGACGACGTAGAAAGTGTGTGGGACCCAAATTCAAATGCGCCGGATGCCGTAGAAAGTGTGTGGGACCCAAGGTCGAGTGCGCCTGACGCCGTAGAAAGTGTGCGGGACCAAAGTGGGAGTGCGCCGGACGCCGTAGAAAGTGTGTGGGACCCAAGGTCGATTGCGCCAGACGCCGTAGGAAGTGTGCGGGACCGAAGTGAGAGTGCGCCGGACTCCGTAGGAAGTGTGTGGGACCCACATGCGAGTGCGCCGGACGTCGTAGGAAGTGTGCGGGACCCGAATGCGAGTGCGCCGGTGAAAGTGTGCGGGAGCTAAGTGGGAGTGCGCAGGACGGTGTGTGGGACCCAAGTGGGAGTGCGCCGGACGCCAAGAAAGTGTGTGGGACCCAAGTGGGAGTGCGCCGGACGCCGAGAAAGTGTGGGACCCGAATGCGAGTGCGCCGGACGCCGTAGAAAGTGTGCGGGACCTGTGGGAGTGCGCGGGACGCCGTAGAAAGTGTGTGGGACCTAAGGTCGAGTGCGCCGGATGCCGTAGAAAGTGTGCGGGACCCAAATTCAAATGCGCCGGACGCCGTAGGAAGTGTGCGGGACCGAAGTGAGAGTGCGCCGGATGCCGTAGAAAGTGTGTGGGACCCGAATGCGAGTGCGCTGGTGAAAGTGTGCGGGAGTTAAGTGGGAGTGCGCCGAACGCCGTAGGAAGTGTGTGGGACCCAAGGTCGATTGCGCCAGACGACGTAGAAAGTGTGTGGGACCCAAATTCAAATGCGCCGGACGCCGTAGGAAGTGTGCGGGACCGAAGTGAGAGTGCGCCGGACGCCGTAGAAAGTGTGTGGGACCCAAGGTCGATTGCACCGGACGACGTACAAAGTGTGTGGGACCCAAATTCAAATGCGCCGGACGCCGTAGTAAGTGTGCGGGACCGAAGTGAGAGTGCGCCGGATGCCGTAGAAAGTGTGTGGGACCCGAATGCGAGTGCGCTGGTGAAAGTGTGCGGGAGCTAAGTGGGAGTGCGCCGGACGCCTTAGAAAGTGTGCGGGACTCGAGTGGAAGTGCGCAGGACGCCGTAGAAAGTGTGTGGAACCCAAATGCGAGTGCGCCGGATGCCGTAGAAAGTGTGCGGGACCCAAGTGGGAGTGCGCCGGACGCCGTAGAAAGTGTGTGGGACCTAAGGTCGATTGCGCCGGATGCCATAGAAAGTGTGCGGGACCCAAATTTAAATGCGCCGGACGCCGTAGGAAGTGTGCGGGACCGAAGGGAGAGTGCGCCGGATGCCGTAGAAAGTGTGTGGGAGTGCGCTGGTGAAGTGTGCGGGAGCAAGTGAGTGCGCAGGACGCCTAGGGAAAGTGTGCGGGACCCAAGTGGGAGTGCGCCGGACGCCGTAGATAGTGTGTGGGACCCAAGGTCGATGGCGCCAGACGACGTAGAAAGTGTGTGGGACCCAAATTCAAACGCGCCGGACGCCGTAGGAAGTGTGCGGGACCGAAGGTAGAGAGCGCCGGATGCCGTATAAAGTGTGTGGGACCCAAATGCGAGTGCGCCGGATGCCGTAGAAAAGTGTGTGGACCCAAGGTCGATTGCACCAGACGACGTACAAAGTGTGTGGGACCGAAATTCAAATGCGCCGAACGCCGTAGGAAGTGTGTGGGACCCAAGGTCGATTGCGCCAGACGACGTAGAAAGTGTGGGACCCAACCAAATGCGCCGGACGCCGTAGTAAGTGTGCGGGACCGAAGTGAGAGTGCGCCGGATGCCGTAGAAAGTGTGTGGGACCCAAATTCAAATGCGCCGAACGCCGTAGGAAGTGTGTGGGACCCAAGGTCGATTGCGCCAGACGACGTAGAAAGTGTGTGGGACCCAACTAAATGCGTCGGACGCCGTAGGAAGTGTGTGGACCCAAGTGAGAGTGCGCCGGATGCCGTAGAAAGTGTGTGGGACCCGAATGCGAGTGCGCCGGACGCCGTAGAAAGTGTGCGGGACCCAAGTGAGAGTGCGCCGGACGCCGTAGAAAGTGTGTGGGACCCGAATGGGAGTGCGCAGGACGCCGTAGAAAGTGTGTGGGACCCAAGTGGGGTGCGCCGGACGCCGTAGAAAGTGTGTGGGACCCGAATGCGAGTGCGCCGGTGAAAGTGTGTGGGACCTAAGGTAGAGTGCGCCGGACGCCGTAGAAAGTGTGTGGGACCCGAGTGGGAGTGCGCAGGACGCCGTAGAAAGTGTGCGGGACCCAAATGGAGTGCGCCGACGCCGTAGAAAGTGTGGGACCCGAATGCGAGTGCGCCGGACGCCGTAGAAAGTGTGCGGGACCCAAGTGGGGAGTGCGCAGGACGCCGTAGGAAGTGTGTGGGACCCAGTGGGAGTGCGCCGGACGCCGTAGAAAGTGTGTGGGACCCGAATGTGAGTGCGTGCGGAGGCGAGATGCCGTAGAAAGTGTGCGGGACCCAAGTGGGAGTGCGCCGGACGCCGTAGAAAGTGTGTGGGACCCGAAGTGGGAGTGCGCCAGGGACGCCGTAGAAAGTGTGTGGGACCCAAGTGGGAGTGCGCCGGACGCCGGAGAAAGTGTGTGGGACCCGAATGCGAGTGCGCCGGAGGTGCGCCGGACGCCGTAGACAGTGTGTGGGACCCAAAAGGAGTACGCAGGACGCCGTAGAAACTGTGTGGGACCCAAATGCGAGTGCGCCGTATGCCGTAGAAAGTGTGTGGACCCGAATGCGAGTGCGCCGGTAAAGGTGCGGAGCTAAGGAGGCAGGACGCCTTAGAAAGTGTGGGGTGGGAATCTGAGGGAGTGCGCAGGACGTAGAAAGTGTGGACCCAATTGGGAGTGTGCAGACGCCGCAGAGTGGTGGGACCTGGCGGAATGCGCCGTACGCCGTAGAAAGTGTGTGGGACCCAAGGTCGATTGCACCGGACGACGTACAAAGTGTGTGGGACCCAAATTTAAATGCGCCGGACGCCGTAGGAAGTGTGCGGGACCGAAGGGAGAGTGCGCCGGATGCCGTAGAAAGTGTGTGGGACCCGAATTCAAATGCGCCGGACGCCGTAGGAAGTGTGCGGGACCGAAGTGAGAGTGCGCCGGATGCCGTAGAAAGTGTGCGGCACCCAAGTGGGAGTGCGCCGGACGCCGTAGAAAGTGTGTGGGACCCAAGGTCGATTGCACCGGACGACGTACAAAGTGTGTGGGACCCAAATTCAAATGCGCCGGACGCCGTAGTAAGTGTGCGGGACCGAAGTGAGAGTGCGCCGGATGCCGTAGAAAGTGTGTGGGACCCGAATGCGCCGTGCGCTGGTGAAAGTGTGCGGGAGCTATGGGAGTGCGCCGGACGCCGCAGAAAGTGTGCGGGACCCAAGGTGGAAGTGCGCAGGACGCCGTAGAAAGTGTGTGGAACCCAAATGCGAGTGCGCCGGACGCCGTAGAAAGTGTGCGGGACCCAAGTGGCAGTGCGCCGGACGCCGTAGAAAGTATGTGGGACCTAAGGGCCAGACGACGTAGAAAGTGTGTGGGACCCAAATTCAAATGCGCGGGATGCCGTAGGAAGTGTGCGGGACCCAAGTGGGAGTGCGCCAGATGCCGTAGAAAGTGTGTGGGACCCGAACGCGAGTGCGCCGGTGAAAGTGTGCGGGAGCTAAGTGGGAGTGCGCAGGACGCCTTAGAAAGTGTGCGGGACCCGAGTGGGAGTGCGCAGGACGCCGTAGAAAGTGTGTGGGACCCAATTGGGAGTGCGCAGGACGCGGTAGAAAGTGTGCGGGACCCAAGTGGGAGTGCGCCGGACGCCGTAGAAAGTGTGGGACCCAAGGTCGATTGCGCCAGACGACGTAGAAAGTGTGTGGGACCCAAATTCAAATGCGCCGGACGCCGTAGGAAGTGTGCGGGACCGAAGTGAGAGTGCGCCGGATGCCGTAGAAAGTGTGCGGCACCCAAGTGGGAGTGCGCCGGACGCCGTAGAAAGTGTGTGGGACCCAAGGTCGATTGCACCAGACGACGTACAAAGTGTGTGGGACCCAAATTCAAATGCGCCGAACGCCGTAGGAAGTGTGTGGGACCCAAGGTCGATTGCGCCAGACGACGTAGAAAGTGTGTGGGACCCAAATTCAAATGCGCCGGACGCCGTAGGAAGTGTGCGGGACCGAAGTGAGAGTGCGCCGGATGCCGTAGAAAGTGTGTGGAACCAAAGGTTGAGTGCGCCGGACGCCGTAGAAAGTGTGCGGGCCCCAAATTCAAATGCGCCGGACGCCGTAGGAAGTGTGTGGGACCCAAGGTAGAGTGCGCCGGATGCCGTAGAAAGTGTGTGGGACCCGAATGCGAGTGCGCTGGTGAAAGTGTGCGGGAGCTAAGTGGGAGTGCGCAGGACGCCTTAGAAAGTGTGCGGGACCCGAGTGGGAGTGCGCAGGACGCCGTAGAAAGTGTGTGGGATCCAATTGGGAGTGCGCAGGACGCCGTAGAAAGTGTGCGGGACCCAAGGTCGATTGCGCCAGACGACGTAGAAAGTGTGTGGGACCCAAATTCAAATGCGCCGGACCTTCAAACCTTCAAATGCGACTGAGGAATCAAAACAGTTCCCATTGGCGAGGATGACTGCTTTTAGCCTTCACCTAAGCAGAACTGCCTGTAGCTCGTGTAAATTTTGCGCGTGATGATTGTGAAGAGGTTCTTCATGTCACACCGTCACGCGTCGCGGTCGGCACGCCGACACGCGCCACGGCTGGTCGCCCAGCCTCCACTGGGGTCACCACCGGATAGGCAGGACCTCCAAAAGCTGGGCGGTGCCAATGTACCGCTGACTTGGGTAATTGAACCGGCTGCGCTCTCATCATTCGCAGCATGTCTGAAAAATGCTTCGCATACTTCCTTTGTATTTAGAGCTCTAGCTGCGCAACAGCTCGATATCGACCAGAACATAACTCGCGGCCACGGCCCCGCCTAATATCGGCGCGTTGGTCAGCGGTGACTCATATGGTGGGCGGATTTACCTGCTGTCGACGCCCCAATTTGCCTGAGTAGGTTTTTCAACACCGTGAATCAGCTCATGGTGGTAGAAAAGGCGCAGCACAAAGATGGAGAGCGATATCATAAAAATGCTGGGTTGAAGTAAATAATTAAACGCACTAGATAACTGGACTGATGTAAATAGGAGAAAAAATATGGAAACGCAAGTGTTTGAATGCTTGTTAACCAATAAGCATGGCTGCGAGTGTGGTGTTGTCATTGTAATAAGGCTGAAAATCGTGATGAATAGATATTTCTCAGATATTATCGATTTAATCCTGCTATTGCTAATCTTGAAATTAGTCAATGCTATTGCTTTGTAGGTGCTTGTCGGGAGACACTTAGCGATGAAGGATTAGAGGATGAAGAAATAGAAGACGAGCTGGCGATGTTACGTGTTCAAAGGGCTTTTGTGTTGCACAAACTGGGACGGAAACAAGAAGCTGTGGAGATCTACAGATCTCTTCAGGCGGCTGGGTATGATATAATTTTCATTACAAGACACGCATGCGAAAGACGAATGGAAGACATAGAAATAACGGGTAAAAACTTTGGAACCGGACAAATACGACAAATAGGGATTAAACAAAGACCCATCTACAACAGTAACAGTCGAAGGCATCGTATGCCGTGAGAACCTCTTACCGTTTTTGACTTAAGGCCGTCCGATGTACTGTTCATCGTTGAAAATGACCAGATCACACTCTTTGGCCCATTCTTCGACGTCTTCCCCTCTAGCGTCAGAACCAAGCGATGAGCAGAAAGTGTGAGCATTGAAGTCACCCGCAAAGATAGCTGATGGGCGGAGCGAGCAATCATGAAACTACTTGAGGAGAGGTGTGGGGTTGTAAGATGGGTGACATGAAGGAACGTAATTATTAAATAGAGATTAAGGCGTATTGAGAGGAGGTGAGCAGGAACGTTCTCAAGAGTATCTTCCTTAGGATCATTAGGAATTGGATGAGGTGGCAATCGGAGAGCAGCAAAGTAGACACCCTGGTATGTCATGATGGGGATAGGTGAAATATGGAGAGAGTTCGGTTTCTTGAACCATAATAACATCAGAGTTATTGGGTGCGGAGCACAGAACATTAGAGTTGGTCGATCGGCTATGTCCCACCCGGTCGACACTCACCAAAATAGTGACGGACATGTGCAGAAAATCCACCAAATGAGTCAGTCTGCGAACGTCTGCTTGCGTTCGCAGTCCACCCAGTCGATATTGGTGTTCTTCGCATGCACATGGGCAGGGCCAATGCACCCGAGGTCGCTTTTTCCTCCTCAGACTCAGTTGGATTTATCGGCGTTTCGACCAAGTCTGGTGAGGGCCTTAGGAGAGCTACGGTCAGCCAGCATCTGTTCCATGACAAAAACCCTCTCCGCGGAGGATTGACGTCGATTCGCACGGAGGTGATGTTGATTCCTACTTACTGCGACAGCGCGAGCGTACGACATTTTGGCAGCTAAATGCTTGTGCGCATTCGAGTTCCGTTAGGCTTCAAACATTGCTGATTTAAGGCCGTCCGATGTGAGCGTTGTCGTCACAGTAGCAAATAACATGGCTAGTGCACTGAAGGACCAAAGCCTGGCCGATTCTCGGAGGAAGCTCAAGACAGCTTTACAGTTGGATCAGAAGAAATTGTCCACCAGGCAACGGCGAACTCTTATGCTGAACAATGTCGGTTTCACTCATCTTCCATCTTCATATCAGTGTCCACATAGTACCTTTTTCAGGCTCTTGTGCTGCTGCATTCGAACCAGAGAGAGCCATGTCGTCGCGCGTTGGACGATCTGATCAACGTTTTTGGCGCATCGAGAGATACACGGCTCATTGAGGCGGCACTGTGTTTCAAGCTTAGCGAGTTTGAAAAAGCTATCAAGGTAAGCCTGGTTTGTTTCTCAGCTATCTACCAATTGCGTCACAGCACTACATGTAAAGAGCAGATTGATGTTTGTGAGTATATTTGGGCTAGCTGCGGATAGAGTAGCAAAGTGCGTTGAGTTATGAGAGACAGTTTAATAGGGAAGTGATTTCTTGCTAGTGTGTTGCTCCCTTGTAATACGGGTCATAAAAAATCCGTCGCAACTGAAACACCGAGCAGGAGCAAGCTGCAGTAGAAGCGAACCTAAATGTCTTACGTGCTCTGGGTGGTATCTGCCCGGAGTGTAGCTACAGAACGATTTTGACCACTTGCGTTTCATTCTACAGCCAGCTTTGGAGTATGCTGCACTGATGTGGCAGCATGTCGCGTCAGATGTTTGATAGAATAAGATGCAGCGAATCCAAAGTGCTGCTCTACGGATCGTCACTGGTTGTGCTAAAAGCACTCCAGTTGTTCACCTACATACATAGCGAAATGCGCATTCTGCCAGTTAGCGAACCTTGCCAACTCCAAACGCGGCAGCTGTGTACCAACATTCTTACGCAGCCTAATCATCTTTGACTTACTTACTTGACTTAATCGGTTGGCTTTCGCCTGACGCGGTCATTCCGCATCTTCACCGAGGTGTGCCGTCCTAGTAGTCAGCCGTGTCCATTTTTCACGGTCTTCAGCCACAATTTGAACACATTCCATCCAGCTGTCACTATTCCATTTCCTGCGAAACGAAACATCGCGCCTGAACTGTCTTTCGATGCCGAGTGACTTTAAATCCTCTTTAACCACATCCGTCCAGAACTTTCGCCTACGCCCAGGTGGCCGTTTCCAGACAGGATTTGGAAGCATTTTTAAAGCGTGTTGTACGAGACGATCCGGCGTTCTTCTTAGTATATGCCCGAGCAGTCGAAGTCGACTTTCCATTGCTGCTTGAGATGGCGTTAGGAGATGCTGGCACTTCCTCGTGTCAAGCGTTGATGTACTGCGTCGATTTCCTTGTAAAGGTCTTCGTTATGGCATACACGCGGCCAGAAATATCCAAGCAAACGCCTAAAAGCTTCCTCTCCGTGCAATCCAACCTTTCCATCTGCGTTTTCGGTGCTGCCCACGTCTCCGATCCGTACATCATGATAGGGCGAATAGCGGATAGGTAGACGCGCAACTTGACTTCCTTCGCGATGGTGGTAGACCACAAACACTTGGTTAGAGAATTGAATGCAGACGTAGCTTTCGCACATCGTTGTCGAATATCCGCTGCATAACTAGCATCGTTCTTCAGCAAACAGCCCAAATAACAGAAATCGTCCACCAGTTCGATACGTTGTCCGTCCACACAAACTCCAGTTGAAGGCCTCTGAGAGACCCACATCTGCTTGCATTTGTCGGGACGAAGACGAAGTCCATAGGCTGCGGCATACTTCGAAACGAGGTTCACAATCCTTTGCAGTTTTGCGTTGTTTTCAGCGAATAACACAATGTCGTCGGCGTACTCCAGGTCGACAAGGGAGCGTCCTGATGGTGTTAGGATCACATCCGCAGGAAACTGTTCTGCAACTCTACGCATGATGTCATCAACGGCGAAGTTGAAAAGAAAAGGTCCTGCAACGGCTCCTTGCCTTACTCCTGTTTTCACCTCGAAAGCTGACGTAAATCCGACAGGTGTACGAACTGCTGCTGTTGTTCCTTTGTTCATGTCCTCGATTAACCGAACATACTTTTCCGGGACTCCATCTGCTCGCAGAGCATTGAGCACCGATCACGATGAGGAGAGTCGAACGCGGCTTCAAAGTCCAAAAAAGCAAGCTGTAATGGCTTCAAAAACCGCTGCCACGATTCAATTACTCTTCTCACGACGAACACTTGGTCGATGGTCGATCTTCCAGGTCGAAAACCGGCTTGCTCATCTCTGGTCGTTCCTTCACGATGTTTGATAAGTCGCTCGAGAATGATACGTTCTAAAACCTTGTACATGACACGAAGTAGAGAGATTCCTCTGTAGTTCTTAGGATCCGTGACGGATAGCTTCTTGTGAAGAGGTACGATGATCGCATGTCTCCACGAATCGGGTATCCTTTCGCTCATCCATATGGCACGGATGGTGTTGGTCATTTCACGAATCCCAGACGGAGGAAGAGCTTTCAGCATTTCAGCAGTGATGTTGTCATCTCCACCTGCCTTTCCATTCTTCATTTTCCGGACACAATCCAAAACTTCAGACTCAGTCGGCGGTTCCTCACTGACATCGTAATGTGCTCTCTGAACATGCGGGAGCTCAGGTACTGATGATTCAGACGATTCAGTAGTGAACTGAAGTAATCCTTCCATATTGGCAGCGTCGCATCACCAACTGCAACTCCATTGGTAGTGTTCAAGACAGGAGAACATCTCTTCATCTTCCCGCTATACTGTCGCAGCAACGTGTAGGCTTTCTTCGGATTCTTCTCCTCCCAAGCCTTCTCGAACTCCTTAGCTCTACACGTCCACTCTCGTTCGCGGTCACTTTGAAGCTGCCGACGCAACTTCCTCCTCAGACGCTTCTCCTCCACGAAGTTTCCTGCAGTTCGGAGAGCACATACTCTGTTGTAGGTAGATGTTGTTTCTTCTGAGACGTAGGCGAACCTAATCATCTATTGAGGATAATATTAGTCCCCATAAGAGAAAGAGGGAGAAACACGCGTAGAACACCAGTATCCACTGGGTGGACTGCGAACCCAAGCAGGCGGTCGAAAACTGACCCATTGGGTGGATTTTCTGCACCTGTCTGTCAATACTTTGTTACGCCGATTGACCACTCTGAAGGCGGCCAAAGTCGATATACAGAATGCAGTTTCTTTGCGAGCGGCCACACCCTGTACGCGTTAGTAAGGGATCACTTGGGCAAAGCAGCTGTCAGGTCCATTCTAGAAGCCGGACCACCAAAGGCCGGTGATGCCGAGTTTGAACCGACAAGCGTGCCGGTGCACGCTGGCGGGATAGGGGTTCTCTACTCACAGAGGGAGGAGTTGTTCCGCTTTTACAGTTTGAAAGGTCACACTACTCAATTGAAGCTGAGTGGTCCCGAGTGAAATTAGAGCCGCAAATGGCGAGACAACTCCTCCCTAGGTATGTAGAGAGCTCCTATTCCCACGTTCGCCTCGTTACACGTTGGAAATTCCCCCATGCTGACGTGCTTCTTGCTTATGATTTGAAACGGTTGGCCCGACGAGTGTCCGGACCACGGTAATCACGGCCACACTATATACTATACATGGACATTTTATTGCGGAAAGAACTTCAAAAACCTATTGAGTAAGTCATTAGAAATTGCTGGGGTGGGGGGCGGGCCTTGGTTCTGGTCGTGAAAATATGGAATCTTCCAAACCCAGTGGCTTCAAGCGTTTTCCTAAGCATGATCGAAACGAACTTACGAAGGCAGTCGAGAAATCTGTTGTTCTCTTCCATGGAAAGTTGTCCTAGTAGTGATACAGACACCCGCCCATACGACTTTGCGATCACTACACGTTGAAACTCTCCCAGAGAAGTGTTATTGTTGATACTCATCTAGTGGATTTGTGCGTTTCCCAATCCATTCTCCTTAATCTCTCCTTTACAGATGCTGGAAGATGGCGATTTACAGACGGAGATGACTCGCATCCATTTCATGATCAATAGTGGTATGTTAAAAAGGTTATTGTTTTTGCTAAATGGAGTTTCGCCGAAGTTATGTGTTTTGAATTTCAGGACGGCTAGTCGAGGCAATCACCGCTCTGAACAAGATTCCAACAAACATTCGTCTGCAATCTGCGGTAGTTAGTCTGGCCGTCAGTCTGCTGATATCACTCCATAGAAAAGATGAGGCCTTGAAGGTTCGTTCTGTTGAAAACTTCCCAAGAAACAAATTAGCTGTGCTCAAAGCTCACACGTCTGAGCAACCCAATGGCAATCCCATGACATTCGCTTTGTCGTGGGTTTGAAGCATGGGAAAGGAAGTTTTCGTTACCGTCTTTTCCTAATCCTTCCAAGGTGCTACCTTTTCTTGAAGATTATGGTAGCATTGGAACTGTGGTGCATGGAAAGCGATTTATAGAATTGAGTGATGCTGGCCGAGCATCGAACGTATTCAAACGAAAACAGTCAACAATTTCGTTAGCGTCGTCTGGTCTATTCATTGACTTATATGGTTTTTTTCATTTAGATGTTAAATGAGGCTATAGATCTAATGAGGGATCCACTGACTCGTCAGCAGATGCTCAGTCAAGCGGCAACCCTCGAATCGTCAAGAGGAAACAGTGCCGCTGCTGCTGAATACCTTGAGAAACTCGCTGAGTTGGTTTTTCTTCTACTGCCTTAGAAGCGATTTGCGAGGGCTTCCTTTTTGTAGATACGACTCAAATGACGTCAAAGTGCTTTGTCGGCTCATTCGGGCGTATACTGATTCGAATCCCAAAAAAGCGGAGCAGCTCAGTGCTCAGGTAAGCTATCTCTTTTCATGGTAAGCAGATGTTTTGACATATTGCCTTCTAGGTGTTTCCGGAAACGATGGAGGAAGGCGTCGATGTGGACGCGATTGAGGAGAGCGATTGGATTCTCTATGGTGAAAAATACAAGCAGAAAAAAGAAGCGAAATCAGAAGTCGAAGACACTGTACGCTGTGAACTTTTATTCTTTTATCGAGAAATTCTGTGCACTTATCATCTATTCAGGAGATTGTGACAAGAAAGTTGAAAAACCGTAAGCGAAAGAGAAAGATCCGCCTTCCGAAGAATTTCGACCCCAATGTACAACCAGATCCTGAAAGGTATGTTGAGGTTTACGGATTCATGATGAATGGAAGGAAGCAATGCAATTTAGGTGGCTGCCAAAGCAGGAACGTGCTGCTTATAAAAAGAGGCAGAAGAAGAATCGAGATCGTGATATCGGCAGAGGCACCCAAGGCTCCGCTTCTACCAATCCCACTGTGTTAGTTTGAAAACCTTCTTTAATACCGTCGTTTGCGCTACGAAAATTCACCCATTTTCTTGCATTCAGTCCCACATTTGACTCCATTGGAAGACAATAATGAGAGTAATAAAACTCTGTTCCCTTAAACACACTCTGTTCTTTAGGGCAGGGTACGCGATAGAGACGGTTGTCGTGCCATCCTTGTGAGAAGGTAGATCTGGCCATCAGAAAGTGAAAAGTCGGAGAGAAACGGGCAGGATTGAGTTAGAACGGCTACGCGCCGGGTGTCCGCCCGCCTTGATTGACGAGATTTTCTTGACAGCTTGTTTTGTCGTCTTTTATTCTGCTTTTGTCTGGATGCATCACTTCCAGACAAATTACTTCTGCCTGATCACCCTGTTTTACTAATAACTTATTTCTCCTATACACTCATTCATCTAACAAACCCTTATATGTTGCCATATATTCCCTTCCCACAATAGTCCATTCGCCTCTTCACCTCCGTTGTGATTTACCTTTCCTCTCCGTAGCTTACCGGTGCCTTCCCCTTGAGGGGCTGGGCCCTCAGCTCTGTCGCACCCCCTTTTATACTGCGCCTGGGCGGACCTAACTCCCAAGTCTGGCGCAGAGGGGTGGAATCATGACCATAAGTCATGACATGAAGTAGTTACCAGCTACTTCAAGACGCTACTCAATAATTTAAGAGCAGATTAGACGACAACTAGCCAAGCATTGTAGAAATTTCGTTAATTAGGTAGCGAGCGGACACTCGGTCTTTCCGTTTTTTTTTCTCCGACTTTCCACTTACTTTCGCTTTTTTGAGGGCCAGATTTACTTTTTTCATGACGATAATACAGCAACCGTTTCTATCGCGAACACTGCTTTTTGTTTAAAGGCATCGTACACGATGAAAACCGAATTCCAGCTTTTGCGTTCAGTCGGTCTAGTGGGTCATAACAATGTCACTGGGAAAGTCTGGAGTTTAAAAATCGCTTCTGAATGAAGATTTGCTCATCTCAAAAGGGCTTCCTGGGTTTGAGGGGCCGGTCCTGGGTCGATCCGTTGCTACAAGGAACAAAACTCCGTGGTCGCTGCCGGCGATCGTGCGTTTACGCGTCGTAGGGCGCAATTCACGCGCCACTCGATTTCACGTTCGACATCGATCGAAGGCAGCTGATAGCAATGGGCACAGCAGGTTAGCAATCCTTTTTATTTCGTTCAAGAAAAAAATGATCGAACGTCTGAATGGCATCCAGCGCTGTGCCAAGGAACGAATCGTAAAACTGTTCCTTGCGTTCTTCGCGCAACTAGTCCAAGTTGTTTTCAGCGGGATTTTCAAATTCGTTTTGAGCTTTCTTGAAATGGGTTTTTCTTGAGGAGTTGACGTTTTTGAGGGGGCTTTTTGCAATCTTTAGTCACTCTAGGTATATAACAACACGAAAACGTCAAAAACCCAAGTATGGTTTTCATCGCGAACGATGCCTTTAAGGGAACTGCGAAGAGCAGTCGTCAGTTTCTCCTCTATTAACAGGGCTTAGAAAACTTACTGCAAAGTGTTGCGAGCTAACATTCCTTTAAGATGTGTATATAAGTATAATAAAAGGGCGTACTAACCTGGGACCACCCCAAACACAAACTGGAGTTCAAAAAACGGTCTATCGAGGGTTGTGGGTGGGGGCACAAAAAGAAACAGATTAAGGTTTGAAAGTTTCAATCAGTCCTCATTGGTAGATCAAAAAAAATTCAAAACAGTGGGTTGCGGTGGGTAAAATGTCCTTCAGGGCACAATGACTTAATACAGCCCACAAAAAAAATTGGAAGTGGACATCACACTCATGTTTAGCGCCCCAAAATACTGGACGGAGTTCGGGCGGAGAAAATTCTATCCCTGAACTCCCAGAAATGGGATTGAGCTCGCACCCACCCACCGATAGCGCTTCCCGGTTGGGATTGGATTGATCGTTGCTTAGCATGTAACGAGCATTGCTTGAAGGATCAGGAAACAAGTCATAACTTCAGAACAAGGCTAGGTTTTGTCTTCAAACTTTCTGGAGAACATTTTCAGATGATTTCAAAGCAGCTGTGCGGGTCACATTTTTTCAATATCGTCCCCATCCGCACAACCATCAAGAGACCGTTTTTTGAAACGCCAGTTTGAGTACAAGGTGATCTCCCTAGTAAGCATTTAATGTGAAAAGTGGCTGAAGCAAGAAAGGATTATGGATGACAGCTGAATGACAGAGAGGAGGCTTTCATGCCATATATCATGGATGTCGGTTGGATTTGCAGGGTTGAGCTTGTTCCGGAGACCTCCGTACGCGCTGTGGAATACGGCCCAGAATGGTGTGCTGTGAAATCTCCTATTGACATGTATAGTAAGCGTGACATTGCTGAAGAATACAGCATATCATGGCTGTGCTCCTCTCCCTCTGTTTTCTCATGTAGATCGGTTCCTGCGCGAATTTTGATTCAGTATCCTGTGGAATTCATGATGGGTACTTCCCAAAATGTCCATGATTTCGTTGGTTTCACTGGTAAGTATCCTTGGCAGCGTGGCTGTCTGATCACTCATCCATTCCACGCTGTTGTGACATAGTCGCGCTTTCATAGGGGGGGAGTTGGATGGACTGAGCTAGCTCTAGTGATAAGGAGATCTTGTGCGAGATTCCTTTAGGTAGAATCATCGAGTGTGTATTGCTCGATACTCGCAGAACAGCAGGACCGTATTGAAAGTTCAAATTTCCGTCGGTTTCAGTGAATATGTGACGGCTTCTCCGAGTTCGCCGTCACCGATGGCCGCTATGCCTGAAGGTCCACGTCAGCTGCGCCCTAAGCAACAACCGAAAAAGAAGAAGAAGCCTGCAAAGTTCTAGAATCTACTGTTTGTGGCCTGCTTTTCTCTGCTTCTTGGTCAATTTTCCTGATTTGCAACCCGATTGGTTGTAATTCATGGTATCGTTCCTAATTAGTTGAAGTTCTATAAATTATCGAATAAACAATTTGCAAGCCGTTTATATGTTGAGCAAGTTGCGCTCTTTCACAAATTATTTCTAGTTCCCGCTCGAACAGGGCAGTTCTGAATAAAGCGAGTTGTCTTGCAACGCGCCTTCAGCCCACGTTGGGCTGGAGTTGCTAGGCGGTGACCTTGCAATGTCTTTCTTCCGCGACTCTCGAGGTGACCCCGTCAGAATTATGATCCACGTCCATCGCCGGTGGGAGACGAAGTATTTCCGTGAACTGCAGCGTCAGGGTGTGACCACGTTCTAAATCTCGCTGTGCGACCTAAAGGCACAGTTCAACATGAGAATCGTTTTTGTGTTTTTCTGCCTGTTTTGAAAACGGTCTCATGCTGATGATAATGATGTCTCTGGATTCGTACAAGATCCCTGGGAACGGAGTTATGACCCCTCCAAAATTGAGCAGCGGAAGCATGGTGGACGGGTTGTCCAAGCCTTGTACTTTCCCTCATTGGCAACCGATGAATGCGAGCGGACCTGAGGCCGGATTCATCAAAGCATTTTTGGTGGTAAGTTAGCGTTATCGGCTAACCGCAACCGCTATCAGTTTTTCACACGCTAACTGACCGGTTGAAAAAAGCGGTTAGTTGAAAGCACCGGTTAATGGCTAACCAGTCGCTGAAAATGAAGGGAGCTTGAACGTGAATTTGTTCTGTCTTGTTGGGTATTCTAGGTTGTGATTCATCATTGCATTTTTTCCGGTAAGTTAGCTAAACCGCTCGACCAGGAGCATTTACCTGCGATTCATACACTCATTAACCGGACGAGAACTGGGTTATGCCACGGTTACGCTAACCGCATGTTGGGGTGGGTGAGGACATCGGTTAGCAGCTAACCAACCGCTCATGATCAAGGGAAATCATGCTCCATCAATGCCTAATTGTCCCACGTTGACTGCGTCAAGCGAATTTTCGGGCAACTGGGTCCCTATAGCTCATTCTGGCTCAGCTGTACGCATCGATCTGTGGCGCCTTTTGCTGGTCAGAAATCTAATCGTGCGTCGTTTTCGGAGGTTACTTGATTACGTAGATTTTAGTAACATAGGGAAGCTGTCACTTGCAGCAAATTTTGACGAGTTAATTTTTGGCCTTCTTATGGAGAGTTCGCCGCGTCGTAGGAAGCGAGTAGCGCTTCATGTACAGGGAGCGCTACGCCGTAGAATGTCAGTTGCACTTAATGTGGAGCGTGCGCCGCGCCGTAGAATGTCAGTTGCACTTAATGTGGAACGTGCGCCGCGATGTGGAAAGTGATGTGTGCTTTCTGTGGAATCTGTGCCGCGTCGTGGAAAGTGAGTAGCGCTTCGTACAGGGGTGTGGCGCATGGAAAAAAGCGTGAACTGGACGCCGCGTTGTAGGTAACGAATTGTGTATCATGTAGAGCGTGCGCTGCTTCGTGAATTGAGAGTAGCGCTTCGCGTAGAACATGCGCAGCATAGTGGATACCTGGAGGTGATTTTAGAAGAGCATAGGCAGCGACACGGAATGTGAGTAGCGCTCCATAAGAAGCGTGCACTGGAGAATGCGCGGCATGCCAGAGTGAGTAGCGCTTTACGAAGAGCGTGCGCAGCGACGTGAAATGCAAAATGCGCTTCATGCGAAGCGTGCGCAGGAAAATGCGCGGCAGTCTGGAGTGAACAGAGCTTTACAAAGCGCGTGCGCGGCAACGTGAAACACAAGATGCGCTTCAGGAAAAGCGTGAGCAGGAGATTGCGCGGCATGCTTAAGTAAGTAGCGCTTTACGAAGAGCGTGTGCAGCGACGTGAAATGCAAGTTGCGCTTCATCAAAAGCGTGCGCAGTGGAATGCGCGGCGTGCTAGAGTGGGTAGCGCTTTACGAAAAGCGTACACAGGGACATGAAATGCAAGACGCGCTTCATAAAAAGCGCGCGCAGGAGAATGCGCGGCAGGCTAGAGTGAATAGCGCCTTACGAGGCGCGTGCACAGCAACGTGAGATGCAAGATGCGCTCTAGGAGAAGCATGCGCAGGAGATCGCGCGGCGTGCTAGAGTGAGTAGCGCTTTACGAAGAGCGTGCGCAGCAACGTGAAATGCAAGATGCGCTTCATGCGAAGCGTGCGCAGGAGAATGCGTGGCGTGCTAGAATGAGTGGCGCTTCACGAAGCGCGTACACAGCGACGTGAAATGCAAGACGCGCTTCATAAAAAGCGCGCGCAGGAGAATGCGCGGCATGCCAGAGTGAGTAGCGCTTTACGAAGAGCGTGCACAGCGACGTGAAATGCAAAATGCGCTTCATGCGAATCGTGCGCAGGAGAATGCGCAGCAGGCCGGAGTGAATAGCGCCTTACAAGGCGCGTGCACAGCAACGTGAGATGCAAGATGCGCTTTATAAAAAGCGTGCGCAGGAGAATGCGTGGCGTGCTAGAGTGAGTGGCGCTTCACGAAGAGCGTACACAGGGACGTGAAATGCAAGACGCGCTTTATAAAAAGCGCGCGCAGGAGATTGCGCTGCCTGCTAGAGTGAGTAGTGCTCTATGCGTGCACAGCGGCGTTAATTTTCTATCGATTTTCTTTGTTGTTTCTTGAAGAAGTGAAATTTAAAAAATAGACATTCTTACCAGTCATTTGCCTCCTCTGGACTGAAAAGAAATGGAAAAAATTCAATGCGATAGAAAATTTTCCTTTACGTTTTGCGAATTTATGAACCCCTCATCATACATGTATGTTCCTCCCCTAACTTTTTCAACACGCTCAAAAATGAAATCGTTGCTCCCGAGAAGTTGGAAAGCGCGAAACCCTTTTTGACATTTTCCGAACACGCCTAAACGCATTTCTTCTTGGCGTATTTAATCGCAATTTGGGCGCTGAACTTCTCGTTTTCTAGTTCGCCAATGAAGATAGAGAGCTCATTGATGAGATGATTCAAGCTGCACTTCCACGGATATTCAGGGACAGAACAAATCCTCTAGAGATCCGTCCCTTGTGGAGGGGATTCTGTTACGCCCTAGACCTGTTCGAGAACAGTTTGGCCTCAGAGGCTGTCAGAGACGAAATTGAGATTTTTTTTCAAAATTTTGAATTTTTTTCGAAATGCGTTGAAAATTCGATTTTTTTTCGAAATTTGTCAGAAATTTTGCACTTTTTTTCGAAATTTGTTCGAAAGAATTTGAACGAACAAATTTTGGAAATTTTCGAAAAATCGGATTTGAAACGCAAAAAATTGAAAAATTTTTGAACGCAAAAATTTCGAAGGAGCGAATTTTGAAGAAAAATCGTCCGACGAAGTTATCGAACGAACGAAAACGACAAAAAAATTCCAAAAATCTGTCGGAAATTTCTTTCATGTACAGTAATACCCTGTTATGCTCCGTCCCCGTGGCGATTAATTAGCATTTTATTCACCGTTTCCACCACTGCTAGGCATATTTCCACGTCGATCACTGCACTTTGCACATTTTTTATTCACATGACCAGCTTTTCCGTCTTGCCTAGCTCGTGTTCGAGCTATGTGGTATGAAGAATAAAATGGGATCATAATACCGAATTGGAAACTTTTTCTCTCAATCTGAAACGTACCCTCTATAAAACGTCGTATTTCAAATCATTCGAGGCGGGAGCGGCGCTCGCGACGCCTCAGCCTCCAGCCGCCCTCCTCTCTCTCACTGTCTCTAACCTCCGCTCCGCACAAGCACGTGTAGGAACCATGTGAATTTCGCCGTTTTATAGCCTGTACACATCATACACATCATAGTGACATATTCAAATCGAAAAAAAGTGTCGCTCATACAATTGCATTCAAGAAAACAATATTACGAATGAAATCGGTATAAGTTAGTGGATCTGCAGATTCGCGTAAGCAGAAATGTAGGTACGCAAAAGCGCGTGGAAATTTATGCAGCGGCCACAACTCCGTCGCCGTGTCTGTCGCCGGCGACCGGCTGTCGCTGAAGTATACCATTGGCCTTTTGGAAAGGTGTTGCTATAGGGAAACATCAAAAACAGTTTATGATCTCCTGCATTCAGTTTCTTATAAGAGAGATCAGCCGCGAACGCTCAGAAAATTGAAAACAAATTACTTGTAAAATGAAAGGCCGAAAACAAGTTACTTGTAACATATCTGAGCCGATGTATCCTCCATTTCCTTGCTACTCGCACTCGTATTATCATAATCGTTGTTGTGAAGCGGTTGTTTCTCGAAAATCTCAATAATGAAAATGAAGAAATCGTTCTCAAAACCGCAGTACTTCAATGATAGTGATAAAGGAAAGTGCGAGTAGCGGGGAAATGGAGGCTAAGTTACTTGCGACTTATCCCAGGTCATTTAAGTTACATGTAACATATCGGCGGTTTACTGCGTGCAGTGCCCCTCCGATATGTTACATGTAACTTAAAGGACATGAGATAGGTCGCAAGTAACTTATATCAGCTTAGATATGTTACAAGTAACTTGTTTTTGGTTTCTGAGAGGATCCTGCGTGCAATGCGCCTCCGATATGTTACATATGACTTAAATGGCGCAATATAAATCGCATGTAATTCAAATTGACCAAGAAGATATTTCCAAGGTTGATGTACGACGCACTCGCGGGGTCAGGCTTACGACTGGCGTAACTGTTGGTTCAATTAAGTAAGTTTGAGGTACTTGACGCCACACCAGCAGGGAAGGCGCAGCACTGCATTTTTTGTGTAGTGTGTGGTCTGGGACGCGCCTTCTGTGTCGCGTGTCGTCTGCGTCACAAGATGGCTGCCCATAGTGAAAATTCAAATGTAAGTTACATGTAACATAAGTGTAACTTACATGTAATATAAATTCAAGTTACATGTAATATGAATGTAAGTTACTTGAGACATTCAGGTAAGTTACATTTTATATTACAAGTAACTTAATTTGATTTTTCTGAGCAAGGGCCGTTGAGACGTCTCCTCGGCTGAACGCATTGGGTAACCCCAAACAATCACCTTGAGTGATTCGCTACTCTTTAGAGGCTCTTCGTTTCCCATAACGCTAACGCGCGTGAAGCGCAGGCGTGGGTTGGAGTATGAATGCATTTGAACCGCACCACGCGCTTGCATATACTATGAATACTCCAGCTGCGACGGTACAGCTTAGTTGATTAAGTGGGTCTAAACTTTGCCATGATGGCAAAATCAGTACACGCGTTCAACTTCGTGGTAGCAGAGGATAGTAGTGGAGTTGATAATTATGAAACGGAATGAAATTAAGGATTGACTAATAATGAAATTTCAAAAAGTCGCTACAGCCGTCGCCGCCATGGCGGAGCGGGCACCCGCGCGTGATGCGAGGTCCGGACGTCAGACCATTCATGCTGCGACGCCACGCCCCGCAAGTCTCTCGGTGCTGGGAATATAAAGATAATCATACTTCTAAAGGCCAGCGCGGCTAAGGGCGTTGGAGCATGAATAGCCTGATGTCAGGCCTGTGCCTCACTTCCGCTCAGCCATGGCGATAACGCCCATTCCGGATACCGGTTTTCATATCGCTTTGTCATCACTCATGCATCAACTTGATTAAAGGCAGCATACACGCTCGTAAACGTGTTTTGAGATTACTACGGATATAGAAAAGTATCTCTCGGATATTAATGCCTTACGCATTTTGAAGCGACAAAAACTACCCACAAGATCGTTAAAGGAGTAGCAAGTAAATTGCCTGCCATGTTTTCACGCCCCTGTATTTGTCCTTTTCCTGCAACGCAAGGTTGCCGGTCATCTTCATCGTCGGTACTGCTGGTGGATTGTCTAACAAGTGAACCACACACGTCACTGACGGCGAAAATGACACAGCAATCCTGCGTTGAAGGAAAATGTCAAATACAGGAGGCATGAAAAATACAGGTGAAATCAAATTTACTACTTCTGTAACGGCATTTCGTGAGTCGTTTTTGACGCTTCCAAAATGCATATAGGCTTGTCTTCTTGAGCCATACCATTCTATTTCCGCCGTAATCTCAAATGGCCGATGTTTTCAGATGCGTATGCTGCCTTAAAGGCAGCACGCTCAGTTATTAAGCATAGTCCGAGTATTATCGAGATGATATCGATCCGCACGGCCGTGCAATGCGCGCCAATAACGACGTTTGAAGCGCTGAAAACCGTCCAGGATGACAGTATTTGACAATGTTTGAGCAATCTGCCTTTTCACGCTCAGATTACACGCTTTGAGTAACAGAATGAGAATCGATACTCAGAAAACGTGTGGATACTGAGAGTGATAGCACTATCAAATGGGAGGTGCACGAGAGAAATAGCTTGGTTTACTTGAGTATAACATGTCTGCATACCTAGCACGACTTCTCGTCCACTTTCGAGAATGCCGCTCTACTTTGGCAGACCTCTTGAAATGGAGGATTTTATCAGTACAGAAACATGTTATACTCAAGTAAATCAGGTTATTTCTCTCGTGCACTCCATTTGATGGAGTGCTATCACTCAATCACTACACGTTTTCACAAGTATCGATTCTCATTCTGTTACTTCTCAAAGGTGAAAATGTGTGGGCGTGGGTAAAGGCAAGATTGCTCAAACATTGTCAAATATTGCCATCCTGGACAGTTTTCAGCGCTTCAAACGTCGTTGTCGACATATTACGGGCCTTGCGGACCTATCTATGCTGTTATCTCGACTATGCTTACGAGCGTGTATGCTGCCTTTAAGAGTCATCATACCATGGTGCAGAACTCATCTCTAAACCCTCTACGCGCGGCACGCGTAGAAAGTATTAAAACTACAAGGCCGCGCTACAGAGTAGGAATAGCCCCGAGCTGTGCAGCCACCACATTTCGCTTGCCTCAAAGAAACCTTTTCAATTCTTTCTAGGTGACCCTAGCGTTGAAGTATAAAATAGGCAAATCTGTTGCCTATAACTGTACAGTGCAAAATCACAAAACTTTGTGCTAAGCAACTAGACTCAGGATCATTTTGAGCAAAGCCCATTCCGTTAAAAATTTTGACCCTGAATACGAATGATATGACACCGCGTAAAACCGTGCGAACTCAAACAGTTTCTTGCCTGCCTGATCGGGCCGAGCATCGTCCAAAGTGCGATTTCAAACATGAACACAGCTTTATGATTACGAACATGGATGCAACACGTTCAAATTCGACCGCTCACTCTCATTTTGCAATAAGATACATATCTATCTCCGATTGATATCAACAGATTCTGGTTGATAATACTATATCTTATCCAAAATCGCGTTTGGTGAATTGCAGTTAAGCTTAACCGCGGCCAAACTAGGTGGTTAAGCTCCGGTTTCGCTGACCGCGGTAACTCACTAACCGCGGTAATATTGATGAATCCGGCCTCAGATTTCATCTCTGAGCTTGCCCTGTGCCTTGAACCGTTCGTGTTTTCGCCACTAGCAAAGAAATTCGTATTGGGGAGAGTGGCCGTTTCAAACGTGATGTGTATTTCTAGAACAGTTTTGGACGTAGATTTCGAAAATGCCCTCTAGACGTGCTTATGCTCAATTTTAGAAAGCCAATTTTCAGGGCGGTAAAATGTTACGGCATCCCCTCCAGACAACCTTCAGAAGTACTAAAAAAGCTGTGGGATTTAGCTCAAAACTTCTACGCGGTGGTAACCTGGTTAGGTGACCTATATAACGTCGGCATGGATCCGGAAGAGTATTTGCGTTCACTGGTGAAGGTTGGTGCAAACTCGGTGCCATACGCTATAACACAGGTGCAACGAATTTGCGCCAACCTCCTGTGGGGAACATAAAGTCTCTTCAGGATCCATACCAATGTTAGAATCCGTTTTTCGGCAAAGGGGTTAACTGGATGTTACCTACGGTATGCCATTTAGCTGGCGATGTCAGCCTATTTTTTCTTTGATGCTCCTCTCTATGACGCGCCAGTTATGGCCAGCACCCAAAAACCTCACTGGAACATTGAAAGTAATTTTCAACTGAAAAAAGTGTCGATTTCCTGAAGTTGTCTGCTTCATATTCAACTTATTTGCTTAACTCGCTGTCTGAAATTATCCTTTTCGGTGGCAATTGACTCTAACGCGCAGTCCTACTACAATGTTAATACTGGAGTTTTCTCAAAGGCAAGGCTCACGATAAAAACGGTCGAGTTTTTACCGAGAATCTAATGTATCTGGTAA
The DNA here is from genome assembly GCA_029168955.1 of Aplectana chamaeleonis. Taxonomy (NCBI): domain Eukaryota; kingdom Metazoa; phylum Nematoda; class Chromadorea; order Rhabditida; family Cosmocercidae; genus Aplectana; species Aplectana chamaeleonis. The sequence continues at coordinate 587,004 of JAPDOI010000424.1, forward strand.
ATTGCAATATTGGATATTGACGAAAAATCGCTTAATGCAAGCGTCATATATAGCCGTATATGGCCCCCAAGTTTGTATCCACTATGCCCTACACGCCCACTTACATGCTGGTAGTTGAGAGGATGTGGGCTGGGCGGGCATAGTGCGTACAAGCTTGATGGCCGCATAGGGCTATCTACGGCCTTTTGGCCATTCTTTCGTCATTATTGCTGCAATGAATCCCAGTATATTCGCTTTCCGGTGAAAACTAAAAAACTGACTCCTTCGTGAACACTACCTTTAACACTTGAGAGACCGCCTGCTCCACGGCAAACTTCCACAGCCAACCGTTGCGCTCCACGGCTAATCGTTTCCGTGGGTGACATGTTTAGACACGCGTTCCGCTGGGAACCATTTTGATCGGAGTAGGCTTTCTTACTTACACAACCAGTACTCCATTTCCGCTCCAGCTGAGAGTACAGAGAGTAAATAGAGAATTGAAGTAAGGCCATAATCAAGCAATGATCCACTGCTTTCTTACGGGCCTGCTTTGTCTTGATTTTGGAAGGTATCTCAACTTTGCATGCATAAGGTGCTTTGAAACACTTTTCGCAAATTTTTGGGCGTGCTGGTCACGAGGAAATGAACGTTTGTCTCTCGACTTCTCAAATTTTCTGCAGGTTACAGGTAATGGTCAGAACTGGAGCCATTCGGAGTCAAGCCAAAAAGTATTGAAAGTTTGAAAAATGGAGAGTGAACTTTCTACGATGCAATGTCCTATTGAACCTCATGATGGAAACTTCAAACGTTTGTCAACGGATAACGAACGACAGAGAACAACGGTGCTTTTATGAAAATCTTGAAAAAATACTCATTTGATTGTTCTTCGAGGTCTCCAAATACACCCCGTAGTGAAGTATCAAACAAAATTTTGAGCATCGAACTAATCACAGGTTTTTACCTCCCCCAAGTTATTTCCCTCTCAAGCAATTTAGCGAAATCTGAAACAAAGATGAACGATGGCTAACATACCGCAATCGACGGAAATTTCATCATCCAGAAATTGCAAAGTAAGTACCGGAACCTTATTTGTGCAGCAGCTCGAATGACCCTCGGGGTCAAGACAGCAAAAATTTGAAACGATGACCTAGCCTGCAGTTACTCTCAAATGGGTGGGCACTGGCTATTCCGGCTGCAATCAAACTAGAGGACATTAGTTACGTGAGAATCATCTGAATAACCCCCCTTTAGCATAAAGTTTGGGACAATTTCTTTCCGACCAAAGAAGCTCGAAAAATCGAAAAATGCCATTTTCGGAGGTGGTAGTAAAATTACTAGGAACACTCATAAATGCTTGTCCACTGTGAATGTAAATAGTTTACATTATTGAGAATCTATTCGTGGTTGAGGGAGGGACTCTGACGCATTAGAAACTTCAGAAAATATTGAAAAGTTATATGGCGTGGGTGCGCAGTGTGGACACGCGGTCTCTTAGGGTGTTAAAGGATGAATATCTTATCCGAGCTCGACTCAGAAAAAGGGGTTGTTCTGATTGTGAAATGCTATCACATATATGGGCCTCGTAGTTAAGCCGGCGAAAATTTCAGTTCAGCCTATCTGGAATCCATGTTCTGGAAAAAGAATTCAGATAAGCCGCACACATTTCAGACGTACGTGTTGTAGGATAGCGACCTAGAGCTAAACAGGAGAAAGTCAGCAACAAACAAGGTTAAGCTGAATCACTCCAGTCAGATCTGGCTGAATCGATTCAGTCAGATCCTGGACTGAATTCTCGGCTAGAGAAGAGAGAAACAGCGTGCCAGGTCAGGAGTGCGCTCGGAGACTGTTTTCTAAGGAGCAAAGGAGCAATTAATTGGGCCCCGGGTGCAGAAAAAATGACGTAGAAATTGAGAAAAACGCACCAGAAGTGCACGAAACTCCCTAAAGTATCACCCCGCCTCTTAAGTGTCACAGGGAAGTGTTTGTTGTGACAGTGAAATCTTTTGTGGGCCCGTCATTTGGCAATTTTCTACTCTTCATTGCTCCGTTCTTTCCTTAGGGGCCCTAACTAACTCCTGCTTTGCATAACATATCCTTTCATTTTCGACTGGCCCAATTTTTCACCGATGACATCAGTTCACATCGAACCGGACAACTAGTCCATGTTATGGAATAATGCTGCACTGAAATACGACGTTTTAATGCGTTTCTCGTCATTTCTTCGTAATTCTGGTAACCTTTGGAGGCCAACGCATTGTTTTATGTGAAGAGACTCGGGACGAAAAATTATCGTAGAACTACTGCCTCTTAGGTGGACTAATCAGGAACAGAGCGGTATTCAGCTAAAGAATTGCGTAATCTGCGCAGTTTACGATTTGCTGGATCACTGGATCCCGGAATACCAGTTGTTGCGTTGACCAAAGCTACGCTGATCGTCCGGTTGCTAGTGTCTGTATGGTGATACCAGTCTGATCAGCGCCATATAAGCGCTCGCGATTCATCAGACCGCTATCCATTCTCATACTTGCTGTCTTGATTGCTCTTCCTATCCGGCATGATCACTCAGTTATACACATTTTATAGGTAATTTGAATCAGACCAAACCAGGAATGTTGTACCTGCACACGTTGCTGCAAAGTAATCTCGGCTTCGGCTGCGATCCCGCTGCGTTGACGGCGATTGCTTCGACCGTGTCGATGTTCTACGACATCAACAGTTTCAGGTGGGATGAGATCCGCATGGATTTGCTGCAGTTCAAAGTGAGCTCCTTGAGTAGCTTTCCGGTGCACTTTTGAGCGCTTCAGATGATCTTGAGTATTTAAGGAGATGGCAGATGACCTTTGCTTGGGGAACCAGATGATGGTGGCAGTTCACAACAACGGCGAGACGAGTTCTGATTCCGAAGGAGAATGTCATCGCTTCGAGCCAAGAGGCAATACGATACTGGTTAGCTTTGGTTTTCCTCGAATCATCTCGGAAAATGCTTTCATTAACCATTTATTTTTAGGATCGTCATCAGTGAGAGTCGAGGTGCCGGAAGTGCGGACTGCAAGCCTCCAACTGCCCAGCTGGACCACTCCTGGAGCCCCTGGATCTCCTGGAGAAGATGGAGAGCCCGGAGCACCTGGTCACGACGGTAATCCTGGGAAGCGCTGGACAGTCTGCGATGGCAGAAATGACACAGAGGATGCATTAAGTGCTCCAGCCAGGACCTCTCTGGACCAGCTGGACCCGATGGTCCTCCTGGACCCAGCGTGATCTCTCAGCAGGTAATCCCTGGAGCTGATGGTGCTGGTGGAGGCGCAGGCGAGGGCAGGGACCACCTGGTCCACCTGGACCCCCCAGGACCAGATGGTAAACTCCTGGAGCAGCTGCTGGAGCACCAGGACAAGACGGTGCACTCTGGCACGAGACAGACGAACTCGCTGCCTGGACCAGCTGGACCTGCAGGACCACCAGGACCTCCCCGGACCAAATGGACAGGGTTTGTAATTTTCTTACTGCTGTGTAGCTTTTTGAATGGCCTAAGGTGCAAGCATACTGTTTGTTGTGGTGGACGGCTCAGGAGGCGGTGAGGGGGCGGGCACCAGGGACCAGCAGGTCCCCAGGACCACCTGGAAATAATGGAGGGACCAGGACAGGATGGAGCTCCTGGACAACCTGGTGCGGATGGAGCCCCCGGATCTGATGTGCTGCTTATTGTCCCTGCCCTCCACGTACCGGTGCTATTGGTGCTGGCGCCTGCCAAGTTAGTGGAGGAGGTGGAGGTGGAGCAGCTCCGTCGGAGCGCTGGAGGTGGAAGCTACCCAACTCCAACGTAGACGATTCTAGAACATTCACGACTGTTCAGAGTTGTTTCAAATAGTGTAGCTAAGGCTTTCTTACGGCCTTCACCAATGAACATACAAGTACAGTACATTTTTTCAAGACAAACACTTTATGAAGGACCTGGGTAAGAAATGCATAATCGTACTGAATGAGATTTCATCACATAGCAAAAACCCGTAAATAAATAAGGCATAAAGTGATCAGCGCGGCAGCGGCAGTTAAACCGGAGCACAACGCTTCTGCTTCCGCACCGAAGAGATTCTTTTTCGGATAAATCTAGATATACGATCATATAGGCGAGAACATGGCTGGCAGTATGAAGATACCGTGAATGCAGCGAGGAAAGGATATACATAATAACATCGCTAAGGCGAAGACCTGAAAGCAGAAATGAATTCTTTCCAACTTTCGCACTAAAATCTGTAATGAATAGGAACGGAAAACAAATACCAACCTGAGCCATATATAACGGAACAAAAGCAAGTGGCAGTGCACAGAGATTAGTGGAAAGCCCAGCTTGAATAAACTGGAAATTCCAACAGAGCAGATTGTCATGAAAATCGCAATCTGAAAGAAACTAGCGCAATTGTAGGGAGAAACTGTTTGGTTGGCAAATGCAGCTTTTGACCTAGCTCTATGTCATCAGCTGCGGACGCCGTGCAAAAGCTTTCTCCTTATACCTGGTTCTTCGAGAAATCCGACTCTTTTTCTTCTCAACAGAAGATTTGATTCAATTGTCGAAACTGTAGATCGCTTCTCCACATGAGATCCTGGAAAATTAGGGCGTCAGGAATAGGAGCAACCAGGGCGGAATGCTCGTGAGAAACGAGGCAAAAGTACCGATTCCATTCCACTCCTTGGGTGGGCTAGGTTCTGCATTTACAGTGTTCATTTTTGTTGACCCCACCCCAAAAAAGTTTGTGTGGTGATCGTCGCAGATCTTTCTATCATTGCACATAAATATCTCATGTCTACATGAAAACAGTAGTAGATGCTTTTCCATAAACACGCTTTAGGCTAAAAAAAGTTTCAAATAGCCCTACATAGTACCGAACTTCTGTCTAGAGCGGCAATCCCCGCTCACTCCGCTCAAAAGCCACTGATCAGAAACAAACAACTAAAAAACCGACTCCGAGAAAGAAAACAATATTTAAAAGGGTTAAATTGTTAGATTCAAGCATCATGGGAAACATTTCCTATCATTTTATCATCGTAAGGTATATTTTGTTGAAGCCGATTTTCAGTTCTATTCTTCAGTATCATGTTTGCTTTGGTGATCAGTAGCCGTTGAGAGGAGTGGGCGGGGATTGCGCTCTACATTGAAGTCTTCAAAGGACACTGCACAGGGCTATTTGGGAGGCTCTCTTTTAGCTTATTTTCGGCATTGGCTGTTGCCACGGGCGCAGAACATTTCGGAATTGCAGGGGAAAACTCGGAGACGATTTTTAACGTGGACATTGCCTTTAAAGCTCTTCTCTTAGGATCGTCTTGCGGGTAAAACTATAACTCATTCTTTGAAATTCCCTCTTTGTGATTGACATTGAAATATTACAATATCCCGCGCTAAGTTTTGTAAAAACGGGGAGCATTTGCCGACATGGCAAAAAAAGCGTCCCGATGCATGTAACTTTTTTGAACGAAGACGTTTTGGATTCTGAAAACGCTATCATAGTTTCAAAGCTCAAATTCCTACATAATAATGTGCCTTGTGAACCAGAAGTTCCCTTAAATTGCTTTGTTTTCGAGTAAAAATTCTTTTTTACGGTCGTTTCACTAAAACGTCGCGCGCGTGCATAGTGCGCCGAAACTTCCGAGTAGTAATTGTAACTGTTAATAGGAGAGCTATTTCTGTGTTTCCTTCGTGAATTAGATGAAAGTAGGGCTATCTCGAGATCTGTGCAGATTGTGGTTTTCAAGTCCTCCATTTATCGGCCATTGGTCTGGGGCTTTCACAACAAAAGTCCGACTTTTCTGGTGGGAAGATCCCGGGCGTGTTTAATTAAGGATTTCGAAAATTCTATCTGCACAGATCTAGAGATAGCCACACTGTCACCTAATTGACAGAAGAAAACATAGAGATAGCTCTTATATTGCACTTGTACAATTGCTACTCAGAGATTTCGTCCGCACTTCTGCCGCGCGCGACGTTTTGTCAACAGAACGCAAAGCTAATTTTACTCGTAAACAAAACGATTTTAGGAAGCTTCAGGTCTACAATGTACATTTCTTATGTAGGAATTTGAGCTGTGAATATGATAGCGTTTTCAGAATCCAAAACGCCTTCTTTCAAAAAAGTTACATGCATCGGACGCTTGCCAAGTTCTGGCAATGCTCCCATGTTCCCAATTTACAAAACTTAGCGCGGGTATTGCAAAATCATGTATGACGGATTTGAAAACGTAAACTTGTACGCAACACAGGGCTACCCCCGTGTTTGCGTCCAATCACTGAGCTTTGCTCTGCCTCCAGTTTCCCGGGGAGGGAATACATCAAGACCACCACCCCTCCGCACCTGGAAAGGGTACTAGGGCGGATCGAGACCACAGCATTTCGTGTACTTCTGATGAGTTTTCCCCAATTTCTTTGCCATTTTGGTTTTACACGGGGACCAGACTCGAATCTGAAGATTATCGTGAACCTTGCTTTCAAAGGCAGTGTTCACGATAAATTTCACTTCCGATATCTCCACGGCTTACGGAAGGTCAGGTGCCCTATATAGCAAGGCATGCTCAAAAAAACTACAACGAAAGACGCGTTTTGAGCAGAAGTAGGCCCTCTCTTGAGTTACATTGATTTTTGAGCGTGAGGAGAGTTTGCCGCTAGGAAGGATGATACCTATCAGTGCAATGAAGCGATCAGCTCACTCTGGTAGCAGCACTTCCTTCACTTGATCATTCCTGTAATCTGAGTCTTCATTTGTTCATTCCGTGGGGGCGGATCTAGGGCACCAGGCGTGTCTGGGGGCACCAAAACGCTTGTTTGCAGCAGTTATTTCCTGGCTCGTTTTCTACCGTTCTTTCTGACACTGGGGAGCCTAGGATCCTTCTCGCCTATCATTTTACTGTGAGAAAAATCAGCGAGGATGATCATCGTGAACGCTGCCTTTAAATGATAAAATGATCAAAGCGCTGAGATGCAGTGGATAGAGGTAGAGGTGATCTCTGGAGTATTTCAAAAAGCTCTCATTTTCAATCACCTTTAGTAGCGAGGCGGTAATCGCTTGGTGAAACATAGCAGGAGAAAGAGATGTTTCCACAAAAACCACCACACGCTGCTGGTGATAACCGAGATCGAGAGGCTCTTTGGGAGTGCCCCTAACCTTATAAACCACAACCCCTGGGGAGGATTAATGGCATATAGGATACACGCTCGTGAACGTGTTCGAGATAACTATGGAAAGAGAGATCGTATGGCTCAGACGACATAACGACTACGAATTTTGAAGCATCCAAAAACGACCCAAAATGCCGCTACACGAGTAAGAAGTTGACCCCGCCTCTGTATCTGCCAGCTGCCCCTGTATTTGCTGTTCTCCTCCAAAACGAGGGTGCTGGGCATTCCCATTCCCACTGCGTCGACGTTTGTGGGTGGTACAATAAGTACAATAAGTAAACCCACATACATCGACGACGGTGGGAATGACCTGCAGCACCCCTTTTTTGGAGGAGAGAACAGCAAATACAGGGGGCAAGCTAACTTACTCGTGTAGCGGCGTTGTGAATACTTTTGACGCTTCCAAAATGCGTAGGCGTTGTTACCTCGAGCCATACGATTCTATTTCTGTAGTTATCCTAAACACTTTTACGAGCGTGTGTGCTGCCCTGCTTAATTAGATTTTTGGAGCTCCGGTGTGAAGATGGACACGATTCTAGAATTGAGACTTTTGAATGGCTCCTAATAAAGCTCTTTGAATGTCTCCCAAGTAGTAATTTACTTTGTAGGATAATGCTATGATAGTCCTTTCTGACGCTTTCCTTCATTTTCGAGAATGACTGTCTATATTATAAAGAAAACATAGAGAGGGGCCAATAGCTTTCAGCATTAGCAAAGGAGAAAAGGAAAAACTGACTTGAGGAATGGTAATGGGAAGGAGACGTGAGGCAGGAATGTCGACGCTGAATCCGATGCACATGATTGAGATCGACATTACGATAGGATCGAGAGTCACTCCCAGCAAAGACATGTGTAGCCAAACACCCCTGAAACTCATCATTTACAGCTTAGGTTAAATGCTGTCCACCCTCAAAACGCAAACAAACTGCCGTTGCGAGATTCGGGCCTCTCGCTCCTAACTGTTCCCCAGACAGCAGCGACCTCTAAAGCCTCTTTCTGGAGTGCGATCGCTGAGTCGCCACGCGATGACATGTTTTGAATACCAGATCGACATGTTGCGACACGACCTCGATCGATGCTCATGTTTATCACCTCATCGCGTAGCTTCGGCGATCGAACCCCTGGAAAGAGGTCTAAGCGCATCTTTATAGTCCTCACCGCAAGCGCGGCACGCGAAGACCAGCGGCGGACTATAAAACTGCTTCACCGCGCAACACGCGCGGAAAAACCTTCGAAATTTCTGGCGGCATCGCTAAGGTGGATGCTGGAGTTAAAGAGTTGGGCCTCAGCACTGTGACAAGCACAGAAATTCTTGGCCTGCATTTGCATGTACGATAACCCAGAATTGATCATGTTGTAGTGGATTTAAACTGAAGAGCGTGAGCTAATTTAAATGGCAAAACTGCTATGGCGGTTAGGGCGGGGCCGCCATGACGGTGCTGGATGGGCGGCACACGCGTCCTGCCGCTTGCGGTGAAGACTATGAAAGATGTGTCTACAGCTAGCTGTCTGCTGAGTGTCAAGGAGAGTCAAGCTCGCAGCCGCAGCAGATGTAAGCAAGTGCATCGCTTGAGGAAGGCGATTATGTCCACGTTTGCAAAAAGCCGCACCGATACACGTCGCAAGGATGGACATTTTCGAGACAAAAACAATGGTGGCTGGATGGTTTGATGAATAAGGCGCATACGATTTATCACGCAAATGAACGTCGCCAGTCCAGACTGCCATGTTAACGTCGGAATGGCCTGAAATCAGAAAAAATTAACGGTCTGCAAATGCGCCACCTCCAATTTTCTACATTCTAACAACGACTTCACAATGGTCCCTGAGAGACGTACAACTTCCATGACAAGAACTTGTGATGGAGGTATTAAAACGTTGAAATGATTCGATTCCTGAAACCAAAGGCGCCAAGCTCAAAACGGTACCCAGAGACAGCCTCACAGACACAATTTTTTCCATACCTATGTTTTAAGACCTCGGAACTCACGCAACGCAGGGGTCCAAATTCACCACGACTTATTTTCCAAGACATCTACAAAACGACATATGGGTGGACAATACGACCTTCAGGGAGCATGAGGCCGTGTTGCCCTGTCAAACGAAAGCGCTTAGCTTGCAACATTCTAGAGTGCTCGATCCGACCACAACTTACGCTTTCCAGCTCCACCGTCATGACACTTTGTAAGGGCTATAAGGTCACGTGCTCTTCATAGAACAAATCACTCCTCTGTTTTATGAGTACTAATCTGCTCATCACGCGCCCGCACGTAAACAAGGCATTTTATAGGGCCCTGAGAGGTGACCTGTAGAAGGATTTTCTATATGCTGAGTGGAGTTCCTCATTGTTTGTAGGAGGAAACCTCCTCGTTGTAGAACCATGACAGAGAAGATTTTCTTGTTTAGGGGACCGCAACAGGACTAAATATCTTCTTTACTCCGAAATTAGGAAAGCGCATTTCTTGTTATCGAAGACTCCTATCACGTCAAAGGGGTTGAGCCCAGAACACCTCGTGTTTTAGAAGCCAAGCGTGGCCGTGTACAAATAGGATCACATGTGCTCCCTGCATTGATGACGCACGAATGCGGCAAAGTTTTGTGCATTTACAGCACGTGCTCGTGTCACAGAACGACGCGCTTCTGCGAAAAACGACGATGGGCAGCAGAAATTTCGAGCATTCGCGGCACGTATGCTACATGCGTAACAGAGGCTGAAGCGTCCCTACGGTAGCGGTGTATAGGAAACAAAGGTTTTGGCCATTTCCAGCACGTGCTGCTGTTGCAGGACAGAGTGCTTTTACGGCAATGACGCAAATGAACCGAAAGTTTGCGCGATTTCGCGGCACGTTATTATCCAAAGCAATGCCTTTCAACTCAAGGAGGCTCTCCAAAAATGACCGCGCATTGCAGTCAAACGCTAAGAAAACAAACTTGAGGGTATTTTACGATATTATAGTCCGCCCACCGTAGCGACCCTGGAAAGCGTAAATCTCGATTCGCTAAAAATGAGAGAAGAAAAAAAGCGAGGAAAAAGTCGACCTCACGCTCTTCCAGAAAGAAAAAAATGGGCCTTGCTCTTACCAGCAAGTTTCGATCCTTCCAATAGGGAAAAGCAAGCGCTAGATTCCAGGTGTTATCTACGAACTTCCATTTGCCTATCGGTCTAGCTTTATAAAGTATTCTTGATCCAGTGCGATGGCTTCGGAAAAAAAACCAAGCCCAAGACAAGCCGTGTGCACGAAATTTTCGCTTTCCAGAATCCGGAATGATTGAACAGTCGTGAGTGGGTTATGAATGGATCTGGAGCCATCATTATGTGATTCTCTCTAAGGCAAGTCAAGAAATCCAAAAGCTACGTATTCTGAGGTTGGACTGCCCCTCGCAAGTGCGTGAGAAAAGAAAGTATTCGCCACAAAACTGGAAGAAGTCAAATGAAAAAGGGGTAGAAAGTTGTGGAAAGAAATGCATATGTACATTTCATGGTAGGTCGGGCTTGTTTTCGTAACATCTTATATCAGAGAAAGCGGAAATGAATTGAATGAATGTCTAGAAGTCATCCTGAAAAAAGAGTCTTGGAAGGCCCTATTGGTAAACAGTAGTAGACTTTCAGCAGTTTGGAGCTGCTACTAATAAGTCAAGAATGATGACGGAGCCCGTATGGTTAAAGGCATTGTTCGCGCTGAAAATCACTCTCCATTTTTCAGGCTCAGCTTGAGCAGGGTAGAACACATCAGTGAAGTTTCGCGCGTCAAAACGTGTGCTTTCCCCAAAGTTGGAGTGGTTCAAACTGATGCATCCCTCAACTACCTCTCACCAGTCATCTATCACGTAGGAAAACCAAAAGCGCCATGTGGAGGACGAACGATCCAGTATTGAGAACTTTTTCCTTTGAAAAAAATCTTAACATCTCTGACTTGCTCAGCTTGGAGCTTCTAATTTTTCAGGTGTTTTTTTGGTTAAAAAAACAAGAAATCCTTTTACTCAGACACATTCACTGAGTGTCTAATATGCATTCAACTCTGGAGGTAAGGCAGGTTTCGAGCACATTCAGGGAACACGTGCTGCTAGAGTGGAGCACGTTCTCCTGTATTGTGTTTCAAATTGTAGCACGTGTCCCAACAAAGAAAACGTTCAATGCACGTGCATGATACACATTCAACTCAATGACAAAACGATTTCCCGAAAAGGAAAGCCTAACGACGCACTTGAGGCTGACTCTGATGTCGGCAGCTTCGCCGGTTCAATTCCACCCAAGTTTGGGAATTATTTGGCCCGCTTAGCCGCTGGGGACCTCGTTCAACTGCTGGCGGCTTCAGATGGTGGTGGGCGAGCTGGCCCAGTCGCGATTCGGTGTGCCGGCCAGATCGCGTGTCGGTGTGCTGCTACGATAACACAGGACTACCTCGCAGCACATGCTCCCGCGATTAAATTTTGTAGCACGTGCTTCTGCGATGAAATTTTTGCAAGCGACGTGCTGCCGTTTCTCTGAGAAAACTCGCCGCGAACGAGCCGTGAACCTACCGCAAACCTCGTGTCTACCGCGAATCTGCCGGAAACCTACCGCGAACCTCGAATCGCTGCCGCGAACACCTCGGCACCGCGATGTTCTTTTAGTATTAACTCCGAAGCTGGTGCGAGCCTCGCCGCGTATCTGCCGCCAACCTACCGCGATGTTACTTGCTCTGCCGTGAACTTCAGCCAGAAACCTGCCCCGTATTCAAGGCCGCGACAAGGGCAGGTATCCCTGAACCATTATTATCTGCTGTCTCAATGAAGCCAAGTCGTCAAGGTCTATCCCGGTTTTACATATTTCGTGAAATCCTGATAACCTTGAGATGATAACCGCTCCATCGCCTACCAGTTGAAATCTTGCTAATATATGCCTCACATCACCATTTTTTCCCGTAAAGGTGCTTTGTTTTTCTCCTTTATCTTTCTCTGTATTCGAAGTTGGTTTAGTTTTCTCACTTCAACGTCTCGACACGCGGCTAAACCTACGCGCCTGACATCCGGGGTCAATGGTGGTAAGCCGTTTGCGCTACTGCAGACGACGCATCATAAATGACGGAGACTTTCAGAAGTGCACTTTGCCGCATTGTTGTGGTGAACTCTTTTTGAAAACTATGTTTGACGTTGACGTATGTTTCCTTACAAGGTGTAAAAACGATACATCAGGAAATTATAGGGTGAGTTGGCGTGAAGATACAATATCTGGCAGGAAGATGATGTTCTGCTGCTGATGATGAATTATGATGAAAAAAATTCTGATTTCAACGTTTTTGCACCTTCTAAAGAATGACATACCAACGTAAAACATAGTTTTCGACAGACTTTCAGAACAGCAATGCGGCGAGAAAGCGAAACCACATTTTCTTTTCCATTTGGGTCACTCTACACCACAAAAACTGTTCCGGTAGCTGACCAGAACGCGCATCGTTGAACGACTGATCGAACCCCGCGCGGCCTACGATACGCCTCTATGCTGCATGTGACAGACGATTGGGTCATTGATTGAGATACCTTGGACCCGGATTGCCTCCTTCATGTGAGTGTGAGAGAAAAACGATAGAGGGCTCTTTATCCCCATCACTAATTTGTTAAACCGAGAAGCTTGGTTGTGCGAGGCTGCTTGAATCTGCCGCTTTGAGTATAAGCATGATTCATGCCTTGAACCAGCCGAGATGGTGTTTGAACCTGCCGGGAGGTCGTGGGCCTTGACAGACTAACACTTGCGGGTTTGCAGGAGTGTCTGGTAAGAGTATTCTCAGAGTTGGAGCGCATGCCTCTGCGATACAGCCTCTTCCCGATGGAAGTGTCGCCACTTGAGGTTGAACTGCATATTCGACACGCATTGAAAGCGGCAATTTTTCAATTAATTGAAAAGTTTGAAAAGCAAAATCCACTTCCGATGTTTAGAAAAAAACTCTTTGGATGCAGTGCAAAGAACACACCGAAATCAGACGGAGGGCGTCAAAGGAATGGTTTGGAAAGGCTTGAACGAGTTTTTCGAATGCTGGGAGCTTTTGTAAACTTCTTCGCTGTTATCGTGTACCTCGTAGGTTTGCTCTGCTCAAAAACACAAAAGAATTAGGACACTGTTTTTTTATACGCTGCCTTCAAAGGCAGCGCACATGTTCAAAAAATGACATCAATCTTATGTATGCCATGAATATATACTCACTGAGAGCTGTTACTTAACAAAACAACAAAAAAACACAAAAAGCGTTGAAGGCAGTGGTCGCGATAGAATATGCTTGTCCTCTTTCTCTCTCTAAGATCTTTTCTGGGTTTAGAGTGGTAGGACCTATAAGAAAAAATCGCGAAAAAACCGCTGTTTTGGGCCAAATTTGAAGCCTGAACTTTCTTGTCTTTTGATGGTGGACAAGTTTAATTCACATCATCGGCATCGATGATCTCTAATATCAAGAACATCAGCTGGCTTGAATCCGATTTTCATTCAATGAACATTGACTTCATCTAGTCAAAAAACATTAATGAAATGTTTGCTTTCATTGTCTAACCCGCTTATATTTGGTGAATTCGGCATTTATTTCTTCCTCTGAATGTCGATGATTTTGGATTTTGCCCGGCATGAGACAGCAATCTTTTTGATCGGTGCTGTGCACGTGCACTGAACCAGCATCTTTGGCAGGCCCTAGAAACTCTAATTCTAGCCTGTTTTTCACAATCGCGCTACCTTCATAGTTTTTCAGTTGTTTTCGATCTGAGCTGATTTTCCTATAGAGAAGAAAATCTACAACCGGTGCAAGATAACAGCCTGGGCCGTAACCCACTGCTATCATCGCATCTACCATTCATTAAAGGCGCGGTTCATGGATCAAAAAATGTGCTCTAGTTTCCACTATAATGCAGTGGAGGGGGCACACTGTAACGTTGACGTCGAAAGAACGTATGAAAACGAGTCAGTAAGAGTCTCAAAAGAGCCTGAAGTTGCCACTTCGAGCGCTAAGGCAAACCCCAAAAAGCGCAAACATACGCCCACCGATTTTAACAAATGAATGCTCGAGATCGTGAGAATGAGGGATGATTTCCAATCATTAGCCCCGTTCTTCCCTTCATTCTCAGCTTCTCTCTTTACTCAGGTCAGCTCGTATAGATCGAAGGTAAAACGACGGCACAAGCTCTCCGGACAACTCCTCCACCAAGCCTGCACACCACCCTCTGTGATGGCCCTAACTCCATTCTCATGGGAGTCTTGTACGATTCCAGAGACATCATTGGATCGGCGTGGGGCCGTTTTCAAGATAGGTGGAAAACAGAGGAACGATTTTCATCGTGTTTGCCTTTCAGGTTCTAAGGCAGTTGCTACTTCATGTCTAACTCTGCCGTGATGAGTACAACCACTCTCCCTCTCAGATGTACTTCATCTACAGGAGGGGTTACTGTGGTTTTTATCTTGCCCGGTTGTGGATTTTCTTTTTGTGATTGTCATAGTTTTTCGATAGCGTTTTCATCGTGACCACTGCCTTTGAAGTGAGAAATAACGGTTCCTTTGTACATTAATTTGGAAGCGGACGAGTTATCATTTAGTGACTCATTATTGTTCAACTATCAGTACGAGCCGTTCCGGCTCCCTTAAAGGCACAGGACACCCAGAAGTTTTATTTTTTTAGGTTTTATCCCCATCTAGGACAGGGTCGCATTCTGATCACAATGGTATTTCTGAAATCGTCCAAGACCCTATAAACGGATATATTGCTCCTTGAAAATGCCTGTACTTTGAGGGCAAAAATTTGGTAGATGAGTTGTCTCAGGCCTGTATTTCTCTTCATTCGCAATCTCGTTGTGCAGGAGCAAGACAGGATAAAGAGACAGTCCAGCAATAGACTGAAGAACGACGACTTGTTGAGAATCCATCCATCCATCTAGCCGCTATCGAGTTCGGAAATCTGGTAGCGGGTGTGGCCACGTGGTGGTGAGCGAAGAAGGCCGGGCCCATGGTGGTCGCTTATATCTCACTTATTTCCGGGAATTTGAGATCCCGCACTTGGCACATGTTTTACAGGAGAGGTCTACTACACAAATACATGAAAATCACAAAATTCATGTCTGAGGGTGTACTGTGCCTTTGAAGGCTCAGTCCAAGCTCAGGGACAAAATGGGAGATTCCCACAGAATCATGAAGTAGACCCACCCCATATAACACATGCCAGAAGCCAGCTCTCGTTTCTTCCGAATAGGCGAGATATAGGAGGAAGCCAGCTTGGGAAAGCCCGCATCCAGGAAGCCACGTTGTCACGCCCCTTTGACGATCTTACGAACTCAACAGTGGCGAGATGAGCGATGGATTTTCAACAAAAGCCCTGTTTTCTCTTCATTCAATACCCTCTTTTTTAATCAAGTCGGCTCGCCCATCGGTTGCAAACGACGGAAGTTACATAGCCTCGGACAAATCCTCCCACCAAGCTTCCATGCAGCTCAATTTTCGCAAGGGCCCTAACTCCATTCTCAGGAGTCTTGCATGACTCCAGAAACAACATTGGATCGGCGTGGGACTGTACTAAAGCAAGTAGAAAAACTAAAAAATATGATTATGAGGATTAGACTGTGCGCTAACGTTGCTATCCAATATGTTAACAACAAATCTACAGTGCCAAGCCTGGGTAATGAGCTATGAATGAAAGGATTTGTGGATTCTTCTTCTATCTTCCCTTCCCAATAGACCGCTATGATAACAGAGCGGAGTGACTTTGAAATTTCCGGAATTCAACTGGTTCAAGTGTGACCAACTACAGGAAATCAGTCATCGAGCACGCCCCAGAATCCTGTTCTCATGTTTCTGATTCACCGAAATTCATTCCACTTACATAGAGGAGATCGATGTAGAAACCTTCGTCGGCAAGACGCTCGCATTGAATCGTCTGTAATCACAAAGGCGATAAGGTTTCAGTTGCATTCTCTGTCACTAACAAGAAGTTGAACTCTGTCAACTTACCCAGCTAAGTGATCGATTTCACTCCGCCATTCGCTCCAGTTTACGAGCTTTCTCGTTCCATGAAACAAGTTGGTCTCCATGATAGCCGGTGATGAAGTCAGCTGAACGCTTCAAGATCATAGCCCTTGCTGGAATGTCCGATTCTCATAGATGTGGTGCTGCACATGGAAACAGCTAATGCTCACGCGCTATTGTTCGACTGCTTGATGAAACCCCTCCAATACGAGTATTCAGGCCAATCGAAGAAACGCTCCCCTCCAATGACGCCGCACTTGGATCCTCGTCCAGTTGCTTCACTAATTGCCTCCATAGTACTTCACGTAATCGCTAAACAATAACCTTTCAAGCCGAAAATGACAAAGCTGACGTACACTTGAATGTTCAATAACCAGAGGGTGGAAGCTATGGATAGGCAGTATTTTTTCTAGAACAGAAAAAAATAGAAAAAAATTAGCTTTAATAAAACAAACATTATGCAGGTATTGACAGTAGGCTATTTTCTGAAAACCAATAAGGGGTGTTCAGACTACATTACAGGGTTAAAGGTTCAGCATTTGCTTTTTATAAGTTGTGCCTATTAGTTGTTAACCAACAAATCCCCCACCTCACTTTAGGATCCAAATCGCTTTCACTAGAGAACAAGACTGTAAAATTAAGCTAAAAGGTTGTTACCTACAAATGTTCCGAGATTGTCTCCTTCGGTTTATAAAACATCTGCGCAACACGCTGTCGAAAATTACCCTCACACTCATCCACCGTAAATCGGCCCAAAGCATGTTTAAAGGCAGTGTACACGATGATTTTCGTTCCCGAGTTTTCCACTCAAAACAAAACGTTGGCCACCGAGTGTTACAGAAATACGAAGAAACGATATGTCGTACTAAATGTCATATTTCAGCAGCATAATCTCTGTCGTGGACTTTAGCACCAGTTGTATGAACATGTTCACGGTGGTTGTCACCGGTAAAATGGGACAGCCTGAAAATGGAAGATTATTTCAGGCAAAGTAGTACTAGTTAGGGTCTGAAGAAAAGAACGAGCAGCAGAGCAAATAATTTGTATGGGAGGGGCCCAAGCAATGATTTGTCGTCACAATGAACAGTTCCCGGTGAGATAAAGAGGGTGAGAATAAAGTTGATTTCGTGACCCCCTGATGCGTTTTTCTCGATTCCTTCGTCATTTATGTCCCAATTAAATAAAGTCAATCAGATTTAGCTATAAATCTCAAATTGAAGATTGTCGTGCACACTGCCTTTAAGCACAGCTTTCAACGCATCCAAGGTCGCCTACCGTGCTCCTGCCTATTTGGCCTAAGAAGGATCTCTCCTTTATTCAGTTCAGTCCTACATAATCAGACGAGCTCTGGGCCAAACATCTTTACCTCTGAATCTCAGAAGCCAATTATCAAAACAGCAGTTCGAGGTTATGAAGAAACGACGCCAAGCGGCGCGCTTCGGCGCCTCAGTGCAACTTGATTCGCGCGGTATTGTGGAGATGCTTCCGAGGGCCTCCTTACACCTCTCTGTCATTCCGTCTGTTTAAAAAGTCCCCCATTCTAGCGACGTTGACTAAAATCGGGAATTTCCAACCTATGCGGAACTTTCACGGAATTCGCGAAGCTGGAATCGCCATTTTTCATCGCTGTCGCTAAAAGGTGAATTTCTGACAATTATCGATCATTACATCAAAGTTGGTTAATTAAAGGCAGTGTTCACGATGAAGAAAGTGTTTGAAATTCCACTAGGAATGGTTAGTGGAGGACACTCTGTAACGTCAACGTCGAAAAAACGCATGAGAACGAGCCGGGAAGAGCCCCAAAGAGCCTGAAGTTGCCACTTTGAGTGCAAGGCAAACCCCAAAGCGCAACATACGCTCACCGACGTGAAGGAATGAAAGCTTGAAATCGATGAGATAAGCGATGATTTCCAATCATTAGCCCCCGTTCTTCCCTTCATTCTCAAGATTCTCTCTTTACTCAGGTCAGCTCGCTAGCAGATCCCAGCTGCAAAGGCGGAAGTTACAAGCCTCGGACAACTGGTCCACCATGCTTCCCTAAAAGCCCACTAATTTTTGAGGGACCATAACTCCATTCCCAAAAGGTCGTGTACGATTTCAGAGACATCGTAGGAATCAGCATGGGGCCGTGCTCAAGAAAGGCTGAAAAACAGAAGAGCGATTTTTTTAGGACACTGCCTTTAGGCACTATGATTAGTATTGAATATGTTGAACAGCATTCTCAAACCCACATTTGCTGAACGCTGAGCGTAATAAGGCCTCTTGCCGATCTGGGTATCGCGTGGAGTGATTACTCGAGACTGAATGTGTGGGCTGGTCCCGGAGGGTTACCTCGAGTTGCTCCATGGAAGAACCTTGCCACAAATAGTCACTTTCCGTGAGTGCAGATTCGCAGTGGGCTTTGGGGCAAAGAAATAACCATGTAGTTGATCGCAGTAGGGGATCGGCTTTCTACACACGAATACATAGTGGATCAATCAGGACAAAAATCTCACACCTTATCCCTATGGAGGCTATAAATGCGTATTCCGATACATGTAATGTGAGAAAAATTTCCATAGCTTACCAACCGGGGCTAGGAATTGGAGTAGTTCGGCAAACTTCTTCTCGTTAAAATCGGACTCAGATGCGTCCGAAACACTGCGCAATCTCGTGCTCCCGGATGCAGCGTCTAGCTACCCATCGGGAGAGCAAGAGATTTCCAGTGTCGTTGTTTAGCAGAAAGCGACGGCTGAAACAACACTTACTATCCATTTTCCAATTGTAAACCGTACCTCTCGAGGTGTCCAATGCTACTTGCTGTGATTTACTAATTTGGTTTTGGAAATCGCACGAGAAAAGTATTTATGATAGGAAAAAACGTTCAAAAAACTATGAACATATGAAAAACCTGATATACATACACAGTGCACTTTCTTATACAGCGTGGACAGGTAGAAATACCGCCCTTCACGCCTCGTCGTTCACCGACCAAGGCAATCGATATGGCATTAGCTAGCGTTAAGCTAGAACATGCGAAGTAACGCCACGTAACTTCAACTGTGCAGGTTCCTTATAATAAAGCCCTATGACGCCGCGCGACGTTATGCGGGCAGCATGCACTCAGGGCCATAGTGCTTGACCCCGCCACGGCTCTGCTTCACTGCCAGCAAGTGGTAACCGACGCTGCGGCGATAGGGGGCCTGCAGAGTTGCATCAAGTCCAACGAGCGGTCGTCAGACGTCAGCCTTGTCGCGACTACAAAAACGATTTTAAACTTTACCATCAAGTTGTCTGCCACTCGCTCGCTGGCAGTGAAGCAAAGCAGTCGCAGCGCGCTCATCGTTTGCCCTTTACGCCAAGTCGGTCCGCATATTGCATCACCCAGGGCTGTTCGTCGCTTTGCGAGCAACGGCACGACTCTTGCAGATTACTATAATGTTCCAAAACATTCGCTGATGATTGTGCGTCAAAAATTATCAATAGCCTATTATTAATGCAAAGTATTGGAATTTTTTTTTGGCATTTGATTGCATCGCGTACTATCGACTGCTTAATCGTATAGCTTACCTCACAGGTATAGCTTTACCCATGAAGATTGGTTTACCGTTGACGAATCCGGCTCATTTGCCACTGAACTAACCACCAATTTACAACTTTTTGAGAATAGCGTTTCTGCCGAGATTTTGACAAATTCCGCATGGAAACAGAATGAATGAGGGAACGAACGGTAGACGAAGACTTTGAAATTTGAGACATTATTGAAAGCTCTTCAACCTAAAATGAATTTCAACTGATCCATTCATCTCTGCAAGTACTTTTATCGATTTTGGTGCATTTCCGCATCCACACCTGCACATCTTGGATCCGGCACTATTCATACTCCTCAATGCCCAGAACATCGCGCGTCAGAGTATGGATAGCCTAATACTGCTCCCGCGCGTCACGCACGCTTCGCCATGGCGACGACGCCAGTACCAACTTTTTCGTCATTTTCATTATTAATCCATCGTTAATTTCATTCCACTTCTAGATAATAATTCCAGTAGTACCCTCTGCTACCATGGTGGAGAGAACGCGTGTATAGAATTAGCTTGCCTGGCACAGTTAAAGGCGGTATCCACGATAAAAACAATGTTTGATTTTTTGGTGGAGATCGGCAGCTGCGGGGGCTAGTGCAATCCTAACGTTGAAAAAAAAACTAAGAAAAATGAAGCTCGGGAACGGTCCCCTATGGCCCCAAAGTTGGACACCCGTCAATACTCGTCACACCCGAGATGCACTTTCCACGCGCCACAGACAGGAACAAATGAGTGCTGGATTGAAACCGTTTGGGGGGGGGCACTCAAGAAAATGAAATGATTCATCCACGAAAATGAAAAATTGAGCTGACATTATATGCCTGATAGCGTTATCAGTCAATGTTTTCTTGAAGACTACATGGAAATACTTCGACTTCTGAAGGCTGTATCGTTCATTCTCCAACTGGATCCTGAGTGCCCGCCCCCCTTGGCGGTGTCATACCTGAATGCTCCGAGATTGTGAGATAAGCGATGGTTTCCGATCCAATATCCCCGTTCTTCCCTACGTTCTGAACTTCTCTCTTTACTCATATCAGCTCGCCCATCGGCTGCAAAAGACGGAGGTTACAAGCCAAGGACAACTCGTCCACCATGCTTCCTTAGCTCAATTTTTGAGGGACCATAACTCCGTTCCTAGAAGGTTTTGTACGATTCCAAAAACATCGTTGGAATCAGCAAGGGACCGTCTTCAAGATAGGCAAAAAAGCAGAAAAACGATTCTTATCATGAACACTGCCTTTAATGCAACTTTATAGCGCTCTGCCACAGCGTCCCGTTGGAGTATGCATTTGTCTCTGTGCGCGCTTGACACGCGTCAGAAGTGAGTCATATTACGAAGCGACGCCCGCGCGTGATGCCCTGGCCTTGAGAAGTAAGGGTGGCCGGCTCCTTACATTACAATCTCTTCAGAATGAATTTTTGTAGGGAAGGGCACTCCCCGAACAACTTTAACTTAATGACGATTTTCGAAACCAGAGCAACTAAATATTCTATCACGCAATCTCCAGGTTTTTCCTTTCTTCGAATCTCAGCATTATGCAATATTATTGATTATTCTTGTGCCAGACAAGGTTGTTTGATGGGATGGTTTTATTTTCGACCTAATGTTTCGACTGACGTCTTCTTCAGAAGCCTAAAAGAGTGCTTCGAGCATTATATTATTTGTGATTTACCCTATCAAGCGCCTCCTCCCCGCCAGCAGTTCTGAGTCGCTGTGAGGAGCCACACAGAAGCGCGCTCAAATAGGATCAGGCCAGCAAACCACGTGACTCCACCGTTGAGCAGGGCTCCGCCACTACCGTTGTGAGTGAACCAGTATGCGCGAATGAACGCCTTCGTGAATCTGATGGTGGCTATAGCTCGAGTGCTGTGCCAACGGCAAGGGATCACTCGTGATTGCGGGTGGCTCAGATCTGTTATTGATAAACGGGTCATTTTCGTGTATCCATGGGGCCTCTAATGACTTTCTCCGCTGATATTTCGCGTTCGCAGGCCAGAATCCTACAAGCCACATCGTAATCGGCACCGTTATTGATTGCTCCTCCACTTTATGTCTCCCGAGCGGTGTTCTTGGATCGTTGCGCCTTTTCCCTGGCAGTTGTTCCATCAGAAGTACCGCTAATGATCTTGAGTTTCTCCTATGTATATGCTGCATTGCGTAGCAAGCATTTTATTTCGTATACACAGCGGTGCCGATTACGATGTGGCTTGTAGGATTCTGGCTTGCAGACGCGAAATATCAGCGAGAAAGTCATTCGAGGCCCTATGGATACATGAAAATGACCCTTTATGAATAACAGATCTGAGCGACCCGCAATCACGAGTGATCTCTTGCCGTTTGCACAGCACTGTAAGTTATAGCCACCATTAGACTCACAGAGGCGCTATTGCTCGCCATCAACCCGCCGGGGAGTCGAAGGGTAGATGAATTCGAAAATTCAGTACAAAATGCGCGCTCCGCGGCCACCTCTCGCCTCCTTGGCTTCCCTCGCGACCGCCGGAATTTTTTGAATCACATGGCTGAATAATGGCCGCTTCGCGATGGAATCTTTATCTTTTCGCATTGATATCGATACGTAACACAGGTTGCATTTCCATCTTACATGGTGTGAGATGGGTTGATCTGCTCCTCTGCCGCGCGCGGTATCATCTCTTCCGCTTCCCTTCGACTTCCCTACGCGGGTTGTTGGCAAATACGACCCCTGGTCTACTCACAACGGTAGTGGCGGAGCCCCGCTCAACGGTGGAGTGACGTGGTTTGTTGACCTGATCCTGTTTGAGCGCGACTGTGTGGCTCCTCACAGCAACTCAGAACTGCTGGCGAGGAGGAGGCGCTTGATACCAGGGTAAATCCGAAATAATATAATGCTCCGAAGCACTCTTTTAGGCCTCTGAAGAAGACGTCAGTCGAAACGTCGAGCCGAAAATAAAATCATTCCATCAAACAACCTCGTTTTGGGACCAAGAATAATCAATAATATTCTGTACATGCAATACCCGCGCTAAGTTTTGTAAAAGCCAGGAGCATTTGCCAAACTTTTTTACAGTTACTTTTAGTTATTTGTTTAACTACCCAAGTTTGAGGTCTGGTTTCGTATCGAGCCGATGGTCCGACTTCTGTGTGCCGCTACTACTATTCACGTGAGCGTTGCTGGGAGTTGCCGAGCGTCTTCGATTGGGCTCTCCACAGGCGAGGAACCGTGTGGCGGGTTCTGCAATTTCATCGTCAACCTTAAAAAAGCCACCGTAACAGATGGATTTCGGCCTATCTCCTCTCTGTGTTCCTGATGCCCGCCGCTCCCGCTGTCCTTTTGAGATGATGACCTGGAGGAAATCGGCCAAAGAAGGCAAAGATGGATGTTCACAGTCGCCGAATGGAATCGAGATGGTGCTCGAACAACTGCAGGCGGACAAGAAGGCCCCGGAATATATGAAGGCTTTGTTTGTCCATTTATTCCACGTGCAGAGCGAGCTCTCCGCGGTTCTGGCGAAGAACCAAGAGCTGCAGGAGAAGGTCACAGCTTTAGGTTCAGAAAACTCCGCACTCAAGAGTGCGCTAGTGGTTTGCTGAGGCTAAGCTTTCTCCATCACCCGCCCAGCGAAACTCCCCTGTTGTTGACAGTCGTGTGGTTAATGGTAGGCATAGTGTAGACGCTGAGGAGAAAGAGCGGTTGCGCTCCTTGGATTTTGCATCAGGAGTGCCTGAATCTTCTAAGAAGCTGTCCATTGAGAGAACAAAAAGATGATTACTCTGTCATAGAAGATGTGTTGAATCATTTGAGTGTAGAATGTATCACTTGTAAGGTTTATAGGCTATGGAAGTCACAGGTTGATCGGCCCGGCGTTTGTTGAAAGTTGTTCTTCCTTCTAGCTATTACCAGAGCCTGACGCTGCGTAGGACTCCTCGACCGCGAACCTTCTCCCGTGACGGGGTCGTGATAAGGCCTTCGCTCACAAGGGAAGAACACTGGCACGCCGGCGAGGAGCTGCTATTGCGCGTCGCTCACCTGCTAATGTTGCTCGCTCTAGCTCGCGGCCTTTTCAATCCAGTACGCCTGTTACCCATCTTGGCACGCTTCCTCACGATCCCAGTAGGGTTGTTGTTGATTCGAGCACGCTTGTTGCCGATTCGAGTTTACTAGTAGTTGATACTGCTACATTTTCAGCTGTTCCAAATGCTACTGCTACTGCTCCGGTGGCGGAAAAACGCGTGAAATATCCTCAGGACGGATCTCATGGTATTTCATGTTTTACAACAAATATACGTTCTATTGCCAAAAACAATGATTCTTTAGTAATTCTTTTACAGGATAAAAACACTGATGTTATCCAGCGCTCACTGAAACGTGGCTCAAGGCTGGAATTGAATTGGCGCCTCTGCTGGGGGACTGGAGTTCTCACTACGACATTCTCAGGTGTGACCGTAGTCGCAGAGAGAGGAAGTGGGGTTGCTCTGTTCGTTAAGGAAACCTTACTCACCAGTTCTTGTCTTCAGTGAGTCTGTTACGGACTCATATGAAGTTATGTGCAGACATTAAGAGTAGGGCTCGTGATTGGCACGAGGTTGATTGTAGTTTATAAGAGGCTCCTAGTTGTACCGCAGTGATGATTGAACAGTTGAACGCAAGTATTAGTGATATGGTGTCCGTTAACTACCCCTGCATAACCACCGGTGACTTCAATTTCCCTGAAGTGCTATGGGAGGAGCACCTATACCGCCATTAGTTCTGTTTCCAGGAGTTTTTTGAATGTGTGACGCACTCATTCTCTGTCGCAGTATGTTAAATCGGAGACTTGTGGGGGTAATATCCTAAATTTGGTGCTCTGCTCTGAAACTGATTTCGTCTCGAATACAAGTGTCTTGCCTCCCCTGGGTTCGAGTGACCACTCCTTTAGTTCAGTACAGGCTCCAAGCTTCGTAAACAAAATACCATGAGGAAAGGTGAAAAAAGAAATTTTAAGGCAGCTCGTTTTGACCTGATGAAGGAATTATCTGATGAATGTTGACTGGTATAGTTCTTTTCAGTCGGAGGCTGCGGTTATTTTTGTTATTTTTTTTATTTATTTATTTTTTGTTATTATTTTTTTTTGAAAATACGAAGTTTTAATGGCCATAATCCAACACTGCATTGAACTTTTTGTACCGATGCACATGGTTCCTAGCGGTCACTGCAGGCTTCCCCCATACCTCAAGGCGTTTCGAGGGTTGCGCACAGATGCATGATTTGCTGCAAAAGAATATAATACCACCGCTAGATGGGCAAAGTTCAAGGACATAAATGGTAAGTTCAGACGCAAGCTTAAAAAGTACAACGATAGCATAGAAGAAAAGGTCATCGAGTCGGAAGATAGGAATGCATTTCACAAGCTTTTGAACTCCAGAGTGCATGATAAAAAACCATTGGGGCGCTAAAGACGTCTGATGGAAGTATCCTCAGGGCTGATAGGGACAAGGCAGAACTTTTGGTAAATACATTCGAACATTCATTTTCAAGAGCTTCTTCTCTGAACCAAGCAGGAGCTGGATTTCCCCGAACTTCGAGGTGATGCAAGATTCATGTTGGATCTATAAGGAAAGAAATTATTACTGAACTATTGAAATGGCCGAATTCATCTTCAAGAACGCCGGATGATATCCCTCTGAAGTTCGTGAAGAGTCATCATGATATAGCAAGAGACCGCTAGAGTTCATTTTCAGCAGAGCTTCATGACAAGCGAGGTTTCCGAATCGATGGAAATTATCTTGTGTCACTCCTCTTCCTGAAAAGGCGCCATTCACAGAGCCTTCCAACTACAGACCAGTTAGTATAAAGTCATTGTTCGCTAGGTTGTTCGAAAAAATTCTAAAGAAGAGAATAGGAGCACATCTCGGAAATTGTTCGGTTATTTCCCCCCATCAACATGGCTTCCAAAGGGTAAGTCAACTGTGACAGCTATGATTGAAGCCCTAAACAACTGGACGTCTCTTTTAGACCAAGGTAGTAATGCCGATGTTGTTTTTTAGATTTCTCCAAGGCATTTGACAAAGTCTCACATCATAAGCTAATACAAAAGCTAACAATGGTAGGCGTACACCCGCGCATAGTTTCTTGGATTACCCCATTTTTGGAGCATAGGACCTTTTCGATTCGAATGAACACTTCGTATTCGCAGAATCACCCAGTGTGTAATGAAGTTCCGCAGGGTAGAAGTTCTTTCACCAATTCTGTTCAATATAAACACGCACGAGCTGGGGGACTTATTAAGTAGGTTTTGGGAGTAGATTTCTGTGCAATTGCAGACGATATAAAAAATTTTCATTGAGCTTGGCTCCAGGGGAGGACATTGAGGCAATCCAAAATGCAATAGACGCAATGGCGGTCTGGTCTCATGAATGGGCACTTACCGTTATCGAAGGAAGAAAACGAAAACTCTGCACCTGGGTTCCTTCGAATAACTGTCATACCTATAATGTCGAAAGGACTGAGATCGACAATGTCGAGCAGATCACTGACTCAGGATTCATCCTCACTGAAACCTCAGTTTTGACAAGCACTGCGAATCGGTATCTACCAGAGCCACCGTGGCCGTCAATAATAATATATTCAGGGGACTGGGGACAAGCAGCAGCGCGGTGCTACTTAGAGCCTACAAAACCTATGTGAGACCTATTCTCTTGAGTATGGGACACCGGTGTACTTTCCGCACAAAAAGAAAGCGTAGATTAGACTTGAAAAGGTGCAAAACGGGTTCACGAGGAAGTTGATGTTCAGGAAAAGTGGATTTTGCCATTATCAACAAATGCCATCTGCAGAAACCAGGAATAGTGGGCTCAACTTGCAATCTCTTTTGATAAGAAGAAAGTTTAATGACTTACTACTACTGCACAAAATCTTGTCTCAACCGGCATTTGGTCTCCGTCCTGAGTGTATTGTCGAGGTGAGAACATCAAATTTCAGGGAAGGAGCTTCAAAAATTCTGCGCAAAAACTTGAACCTTAAAGGCAGTGTACACGATGAAAAATGTGTTTCAGTTTCCACTAGGAATGGGTAGTGGAGGGGCACAATGTAACGTTGACGTCGAAAGAACGCATGAAAACGAGCCAGGAAAAGCTCCAAAGAGCCTGAAGTTGCCATTCGAGCGCAGGCAAACACCTCAAAGCGCATCACACGCCCACAGACGTACACAAATGAATGCTCGAGATGGAGAGATGAGCGATGGTTTCACAATCATTAGCGTTCTTCCCTTCATTCTGAACTTCTCTCTTTACTCAGGTTAGCTCGCATAGATCGGCTGCAAAAGACGCAAGTTACAAGCCTCGGACAACTCGTCCACCATTTTCCTTGCTCAATTTTGAGGGCCATAACTCCATTCCCAGAAGGTCTTGTACGATTTCAGAACATCATTGGAATCAGCGTGGGGCCGTTTTCAAGATAGCCGGGAAAACAGAAAAACAATTTTTCATCGTGAAGACACTGCCTTTAACTGCAGGCGCTTTTTCTTTATTAATGGGGCGACTCCTGCATTTGAACGGCTCGGGAGACTCAAATCCATCCCTGTGAGTCATAAGGCGTTCAGGAAACTTGCAACTGAATACTTCGAGAACGAACCTGGCGAGCGCTAATCCTTCTAGAGCGGTCACCTTTACTCTCGCAATTACGGGCTATACGTATATCTGCTTTGAATCCATTGCTTTATCTGACCGAAATACTGGTGGTATTTCCCTCGTTGTTACCCAGATGTTTTTTTGTTGGTGATTTCATATATGAGCTGTTCATTGCACATAAGCCTGGTCCGCAGGCTTATGTAAATAAATATAATATATCTAACTTGGCAAAAAAGCGTCCGGTGCATGCAACATTTTTGAACGAAGATGTTTTTTGAATTCTGAAAATGCTATCATATTCACAGCTCGAATTCCTACATAATAATGTGCATTGTGTACCAAAGTTCCCAAAAATAGCTTTGTTTGGAGTAAATTGCTTTTGCAGTCGTTTCACAAAAACGTCGCGCGCGGCAAAGTGCGACAGAGGCTTCGAGTAGTAATTGTACGGGTGATAGAAGGGCTGATCTCTATGTTTTAATCGTGGATTAGATGGAATTGGCGAGCTATCTCAAGAGATCTATTACAGATAAATTTCCGAAATCCTTCATTGAACACTCTCAGGAGCTTCCTAGAAAAGTCCGACTTTTGTTGCAGAAAAGCCCCAGAACCGACAGATGGTGGATTTCGGAAATCCAATCTGCACAGATTTTAGAGATAGCCCCACCTCATCCAATTCTGGAAAAACATAGATATTGTTCATCTATTAGGGGCCGAATAGACTCCCACCACTGGAAAGCGCAACGGCATGCAATGGAGGATTCGATCATTTTGGCGACGCATGATCGCTCAGAACTTTTGAAACAGGTTGTTAACGCGCTAAAAGCCACTTCGTTCGGTGCAAACACGTTATTCGCGTCTTGGTATGGTGCAGGCAGGCTTTTCGGTGTAGACGACCCAGGAAGCACCGAGCAAGCAGCCTTACTGGGGGTTTCGATGCGTCACCAGCTCATTGACACTTCGTTCCGTGCAAGCCTCCTTTATCGTGGATCGGTAGGGTGCGAATCAGCTTCAGTTCCGTGCAATCAGCCTTAGGTACGTAAAGCACCGTGCAAGCAGCCTATGGCAGGGTGCCGAACCGTTCCAGCAGCTTTGCACAGAGTTGACACATATCCTGCGGGTATTCGGCTCTACAGCAATGCCTGCTCATCGGTCGTCTTTTTGCTTCGTTCATTAGCAGTCGTGCGGTTTCCTTTCATTTCTCTCTCTGATGTTGATGTTTTTAAGATGTTTAATGCCCTTTTTAGCCTGATATAGCATAAAGATATAGCAAGATAGGCGAGTTGGACACAAAACTCAGATGTCAAGCTCACCCCACCTTTTTATTATCACTGGAACTTTGTTCGTTTGTGACAATTAAATCTTTCATTAGTCCCCGTCTTTTGCAATTATTCTCTTTCCTGACTGCTCCGTTCTCTCCAGCGGACCCCAACTAATTCTGCTTTGCCTGGAAACATTCTTCCATTCTTGATTAATCCCTTTTTCACCGATGACAACCACCGTGGACATGTTCATCCAATCGGACAACTGGTCATTCCATAGTAATAAAGGAGAGTGGTGTCCGTCCGTCCGTCGACCGTCCGTCCGTCCGTCCGTCCGTCCGTCCGTCCGTCCGTCCGTCCGTCCGTCCGTCCGTCCGTGCGATCCGTCCGTCCGTCCGTCCGTCCGTCCGTCCGTCCGTCCGTCACCGTCCGTCCGTCCGTCCGTCCGTCCAGCGTCCGTCCGTCCGGCCCGTCCGTCCGTCCGTCCGTCCGTCTGTCCGTCCATCCCGTCCGTCCGTCCGTCCATCCGTCCGTCCGTCCGTCCGTCCCGTCCGTCCGTCCGTCCGTCCGTCCGTCCATCCGTCCGTTTTGTCAGTCCGTCCGTCCGTCAGTCAGTCGGTCAGTCGGTCGGTCAGTCAGTCAGTCAGTCAGTCAGTCGGTCGGTCAGTCGGTCAGTCAGTCAGTCAGTCAGTCAGTCGGTCAGTCAGTCAGTCAGTCGGTCAGTCAGTCAGTCAGTCAGTCGGTCAGTCCGTCCGTCAGTCAGTCCGTCCGTCCGTCCGTCATTCAGTCAGTCAGTCAGTCGGTCAGTCCGTCCATCGATCCGTCCGTCAGTCCGTCCGTCCGTCAGTCAGTCAGTCAGTCAGTCAGTCCGTCCGTCCAGTCAGTCAGTCAGTCGTCAGTCAGTCAGTCACTCGGTCAGTCAGTCAATCGTCAGTCGGTCAGTCAGTCAGTCAGTCAGTCAGTCAGTCGTCCGTCAGTCAGTCCGTCCGTCCGTCCGTCCGTCCGTCGGTTACGGTGTGCATTCTGTAATTGCAGACTTACGTGTTTTACAAGGGGTTACGCTCAAAAGAACCGAACGGGATGTCGAAGAAAGTGAGCGGGACCCCAGCGGCAGCGCCCAACGCCGAAAGAAGTTGTACGGGACCCATGTGGGAGTGCACCGTACGCTATAGAAAGTGTGCGGGACCCATTTGAGAGTGCGCCGGACGCCATAGAAAGTGTATGGAATCCATTCAGGAGGTGCGCCGGACGCGCTAGAAAGTGTGCACGGTGCCCATGTTAGAGTGCGACGGACACCGCCACAAAGATGTGCGGGACCCATGTAAGAGAGGAGCCGAACGCCATAGAAAGTCTGCGGGACCCATGTAGAAGTGCGCCTGTAAAGAAAGTGTGCGCGACCTCAGGAAGTGATCTCGACACCGTAGAGAAGTGTGCGCGGTGCTACGTAGCAATGCGCAGGACGCCGCAGAAAGAAAAATACCTTCGAAACGAGGCGAGAACGCTGATTTACAGGATTTGCCGCACTTCGGATTGATTTTGCGTGCGTGCACAACTGAACCAGATTTATTGCTTTTTCGCTATAATTTTACCGCTGTCCGCGTTTTTCATGTGTCAACATGTGCGGCGAGCAACCTTTATGTATACAACAAAATATATTGAGGCAAGAGTACTCTGGGCCGATTCTATATATGCAAAGACAACTTGATAATTTCAGGGGGTCTGGGGATAAGCCCCCAGCCAGCCGTCAGGCAGGCGTAGTCGCTGGACGGCTGGTCTATGTTAAAG